>OX393584.1:19123052-19445168 GCA_947652605.1 Elmis aenea
TTTGTTTGTAGTTAAGTGTTTGTTTAAATTGTGGTTTAAGTTTAAATATGGACATTGACTTTATAAATATGATAGATGATGCAGATGATGACTTGTACGACCCTGTAATTCCTCGAAGGCGATTTGTTCGCGCAAATCCATTTACGTATTTCGAATACGATCGTTTTTTTATGCGTTTTCGCCTCACAAAAGAGACAGTTATTGTGATCTTAGATCAAATTGAGCCTCAATTGGAGTATACAGGGTGTTTGAAATTCGAGTTTAAGCATGGGGATCTCGCTTATTATAATAGCTAGAGTATAGGTTTAAATTTGGCAAAGTTGCTAAATTTGGTGCTCATTAATAATCCAAAGAGAAATTGGAAATATCTCAAACAGTATCCGAGAAAATTAGGAAAAACTGGAAAATACGATTTTTTAAAATCGTCTATAACTCCTTTGGAGTTTGAAATATTTTAAATGTGTAAAAAAGTTGCCCAAGCAACTTTTTAAGCCGAATCGGATGGTGGTCACAAATTTTTCCTAGGTCGATTCGTTTTTGTTTTAGACAACCAACTTTGTTTTTTGTGATGGGCAGCATATCGCGTTTTTCTTCGCTATTAAAGTTCATTTTTACGACTAACAGGCCTTTAAAACTTTTAGATTGTTGATCGGTTGTCATGGAAACAACATAAACTACAATGACCGGCCAACCTGATTTATAATGGTTATTGTTTAAAACGTATTTTTTGAAATTTGACAATAAAAGAAAAAGTAAAATACCATGTGTGATACATCAATGGATTTAGAAAAATAAATGCTATTTGATAATGTAAATAGCAAAACTTGCGCCCATAAGCAAAAACAAAGTTGGTTGTCATAAAACAAAAACGAATCGATCTAAGAAAAATTTGTGACTACCATCCGATTCGGCTTAAAAAGTTGCTTGGGCAATGTTTTTACACATTTGAAATATTTCATACTCCAAAGGAGTTATAGACGATTTTCAAAAATCGTATTTACCAGGTTTTCCTAATTTTCTCAGACACCGTTTGAGATATTTCCAATTTCTCTTTGGATTATTAATGAGCACAAAATTTAGCAACTTTGCCAAATTTAAACCTATACTCTAGCTATTATAATAAGCGAGAACCCCATGCTTAAACTCGAATTTCAAACACCCTGTATACATAATCTATTTATTTTATTTTCTTCCACCAAGCTAACTAATAATTGTTTTTCCTCCATGGTATAATTTATTCTTTTTTTCCGCCATTTCAACACAAAATAAAATAATAAACACCGAACTGTAACTTTATATGTGACTAACAGCTGATAACAACAACAAGATGTCACAGGGAGCCGTTTTAACAGCTGTGATGTAAATGGCCAATGAAAATTAGCCATTTCAATCTGCCGCTAAAATGTGCTGACTTCTTGCAACGTTGCCAAACCGAGTTTTAACTTAGCTGAGATGTCTAACAGATTCCGGAATATGTTTTCTGTGCAACGCATTGGTATCTTGAGACGATCTTAAATATAAGGCGGGCTTATATAAGTTCGATCTTGAGATGTGTCGGAGAAACCGGGCATTAGTCGTTCAAATAACGATGATTAAATCGACAAAATTTTTATATTTTCTTACAATAATTAGAAATTTTTACACCGGCATTAAATTTTATGGATTTCTTATGAAGACTTATTTTACAGCCTTTGCATTTTTTCAGAACAAATTTTAATATTTTTAAACATATGGACCGTTTATTATCAAAATTGGATGAGTCTATTTTTGAAAAGAATTGAAATAACAAATAACTTTATTAAATTTTGAAAGAACTTTATATTTGCAGGCTAAAGTATAATACTGTCATTTTTTAATGGATTGAGGACCAACGTTTGATCGTTCAACGTGTTTAAAGCATGGTTGACATTTTAAATTGGATTCCGCGTAACACGTTTCAAAGAACACGACGTCTTATTCTATTTTCGTGTTGTTTCGTAAGTACTTTTAAATACCCATTAGCTATTAAATTTAAAAAAAAAAAAACTAGAATATTACCTGAACCTTAAAACCCAACATGTAAGCACTAATGAAGTCTGCACTCACCTGAAACAAAAAAATATATACATAAGTACAATACAATAAAACATGTTTAATAAGTAGATTAAGTACATTATACACATGAACCGTTATTACGAAAGTGGTGTAGGTCCAATTTTGGAAAACAAAATACGAAAATGTATTTATATGTGTACATAATTGCTCTAGTATTTTATTTCCGGTGAATACTTACGATTTAAATCGACTCCAAAAACTGCAAAATAGGGCTTTGGTAATTATTTTACTCTGTTCCAGGTACACCAAAATTACTGTAACGCTAGATACGTTACAGTGGTTTAGTATTAAACAATGGACAGTTTTTAATACGATAATTTTCATTTTCAAAATTATAAATAACCTGATTCCAAATTTTTTGTTGAAATATACAGGGTGAGTCACGACGGACGCCACGGAGTTTTATGGCAATACGGTATATATTTTCAAACTTATGTCGCGGTTCGATTATGTAATCTCGGAAAATATCAATTTTAGGTAAAAAATAGCCTGAATGGTTTCGAAAGATAATTAAATTTTCTATAAAACGGTGTAAAAAAATATAGGGTATTGTATTAAAAAAAATGAGTTATCGCTGTTTAAAGTTTCACAAGTTTCACCAAGCGTAAAAAACGCCCTGTATAATATTTTAAAAATGTAGGTGGTGCAAAGTGTTACATAATCTATTGTCAATCAAATCTCCAAGCGAATTTCTTTAGACTTCTCAAAGTTTTTAAATGTTGAAAATTTTTGAAAGTGCTGTATTTTCATGAAAATGCAATTTTCACGAAAACGGTAGACCTTAGACCCATATAACCTATCACATTTTTTAAAGTAAATTTAAAGAGGAATCCAAAAATGTAAAAATATACAGGGTGTTTTATAAGAAAAAGTATAACTTTGATATGCTACTTTTTTTAGGAACACCCTGTATGTTTGAAAATATTTTTAAAATCTAGCCCTTATTGACTTACATAATTGAACCGCGACAGAAGTTTGAAAGTATATACCGTTTCGCCATAAAACTACGTGGCGTCCGTCGTGACTCACCCTGTATAACTCAAAATTCTGAGATTCACAATAGGAAACTGTGAAATTGCCATTTAGGGAATAAGATTACATTCAAAATATTCTGTTTTATAGAGGATTAAAAGTTTATAACGATCGTATAAATCAAATTAAAAATAAGAAACTAATGTTGTAATTTAGACATAAGCTCAGTAGTATTATAAAGAAAAAGTTTTAATAATATATTAATACTAGCGATTCCGGAGCCCCTTCGGGGCTCCTTCGCCGCTAGATCCCGGCTTGCGCGTAGAATTCTCTTTGCGCGTAAAATTCTTTTTGCGCAAAAAATTATCTTTCGTTTGGTGCAATTCCCATGTCCCTAATTGGCTCAGTTCCCGAGATATATCGATTATAACTAAGCCGGTGATAATCAATCGATTGGCTCAATTTTTATTTACAATACTCGCAATTGCTTTTCAAAATTGAGAAAATTGCGTCATACTACTCGCGTTGAGCCAGGCGGGTCACTTTTTTTGGAGGCGATTAATAGATCGGTTTAAATTTGATTTACAACACTCGTTATTGCTTTTTAAAGTAGAATATATATATTCGTACTACTCGCGCTCCCAGCTCGCACCGAATGCTTCTCAAATTCTTTTGCTGAGGTCCGGAGCGTGCACATATTAAAATTCGACCCTTTATACGATTTTACAAAAGAAATCGCGATTTTCGGACACACCTGAGTATTTTTCATAGATTTTTGAAAAAAGGCTTTTGACGTTCGTTAGTGTGTAGTGCGGGCGCGCGCGACGTAAATACGAACATTTTTGCACGTTTTAATTAATAACGTTTGCAAACGATTTTTTCCGAGGTCCTGAGCGTGCACATATTAAAATTCGATCCTTTATACGACCCGTCAAAGAAGTTCGCGATTTTTAGACGCCCCCGAGTATTTTTAATCGCTCTTTGAAAAAGGCTTTCGACGTTCGTTAGTACGTAGTGCGTGCGCGCGCCTGCGCTTTTTCTCGTTCGTGGTCTGAATTTAACTCGAAAGTGGGATTGTTTGGTACGTACTTGTCAAGAAGGGCGAGACGATTCCGAATCGGTACGATACATGTGCGAAAAGGTCGAATCGGAGAAGGTTCGAGCGTTCAAAGGTCACGTCGAATTGTCAAATTGTCAAATTTTGACGAAATTCTCGTTCCCGACGACCTGATTTAAATGTTGCGTTTAAGATTTTGGCACGTTTTCCTCAATATCTTTTCCGGACGATTTTTTTGGGAATTTTCATATAGCCTTTATTTTTCCCATTGTCCTATAGATTGTCTGTGCCAAATTTGGATCGGATGAATGGTATAGGAATGCATAAAGGACATACATACATACATACATACATACATACCTACATACATTGATTTTTATATGTATAGAAGATAAATGACCGCCAATAATTATCGTCGTTGACGATTCATAATCTCCAATTTTATTTTCTTGTACATTGTTTTATCGATTACGTTTCCAGTTGCAAATCTGCTAAGATTGTTCATACTAATTTTAAATTTAAAAAAAATAAATTAAATTAAAAAAAAATCTACATCTACATTTTAAACTTACTTTGGTTTTGACGTGATGACACAAAATTTCAATGAATAATAATCCTCATTCTTCAACAACATTGGACCAAAAAATTAAAAGTTCCGTCTAGTCCAAATTTTTTTAAAAACGCTTTTCCGTTATTAAAAAAAATAACATTTAAATTTCATGCGTACTTTGAACTTCTCGTATTAGTAAAAAAAAAAAGTAATATCCTAATAAACTTATGCTATTCACATTATCGTTTCAATATGATTCTTGGATTTCAATAACCTAAAATTTATATAAAAGTTTAGAAGAATGAAGTAAAAATCACATTGTAATACTTACTTTTTATTATCAAAGCGGTATAATTGACCATAACATTAATCAAAATCTACAAAGTCCCGTATAGTACCAATTTTATTGTTTACTTTTTTCTCTTATAAACGAATTGTAACATTTACATTTCATGCTTAATTTGAACTTCTTTTCCGGACGATTTTTTTGGGAATTCTTATATAGCCTATCTTCTTTCCATGGTCCTATAGATTGTCTGATCCAAATTTGGTCAGGATCGGATGAATGGTATAGGAATGCATAAAGGACAAACATCCATACAAACATCCATACATACATTCATTTCTATATATATAGATTATAAGAATAAAGTAACATTCACATTGTAATACCTACATACTTTTCTTATCAAAACGGAATAATCGATCATAACATCAAGTTCAAAGGTGGTAACTTAATTTAACTAACATGAAATGTTTATTTTACATATTATTTTAAAAATAAATTATGATTAAAGCGTTACATCAAATTGTCAAATTGTCAAATTTTGACGAAATTCTCGCTCCAGACGACCCGATTTAAATGTTGCGTGTAAGATTTTGGCACGTTTTCCTCAATATCTTTTCCGGACGATTTTTTTGGGAATTCTTATATAGCATATCTTCTTTCCATGGTCCTATAGATTGTCTGTGCCAAATTTGGTCAGGATCGGATGAATGGTATAGGAATGCATAAAGGACAAACATCCATACAAACATCCATACATACATTCATTTTTATATATATGTATAGATGTGTTTAAAATACATTATTAAAATAATTAGCCAAACGCTAAATAAATATTATCATTTTATTTTTTACAATTTTTTTTATGATTAAAAAGATATTTGTGTCGAAAATTTTGTAAATTTCTCACATTTTTTTAGAACGTTGGCTAAAACGAATAGTTTTTTAAACGTCATTCAATTATTTTTACAATTCTGCCCAACTTTGCCATATTAACCAACTTTCTAAGTCTTATAATAAACAAAGCTGTCCATGTAACGCGATAGATTGACACGATGTATAAATGATGACTCTCATCAATTGATTTTACTAACATAAAAGTTGATCGGGACACGTTATTGCCATAGCACAAACTATTCGATTATAAATCCATATTCTCGAGTCATTATATAGCACGCAGGGTTAGAAAGGTTTGGGAGTGGCGCACTTAAGATAAGTTAGTGGTGATTTTTTTCGCATCCAAGACCACCTCTTAGGTCAACCGCGTAGCTTAAGGTAGACTTTTTCAATTTGCCATAATGTAGTTGGAAAATATGAATCCTTTTTTTTTGCCGGGCGTATTATTTCGCTACTAGCGAATTCATAAAAAGATTATTAATGCACGAAAGCCAGGACAGCGATATCTTATGATAAAAATGAAACAAAGTGAGCTTGTCTTACTTTTAAGTTTTCTACTCCATAACAAACAAAATGTACAATAGAAGCGAAGAATGCATTTCAGAGCACTGCATCTGTAGCGTTCTCATCACAACAATTTAAAGAATTCAGTAGCTATACTCGTAAAACTGGTGCATTAAGCTTACTTGTTGAAAGCATAGGTGCAGCGGGAACATTGGGAATTACTCTTTAGTTATAGATTTCATTAAACGTTAGTTTAAGTAGAATACGCTCGTTAAGTTCAATGGCTTTTTTTTAAATGGCACGGGAATACGGAAAAAACGCGGCTTCATCTAGATCCAGATTTTTACCATGAAACTTCTTCCTTGCTCCTCATATGCTATCAGTCTTTGTTTTATTCGTCAAATGGAGTACCGATTCAGAGAGGCAATCATAATATCTAGTTTGAGTACTGCTTGAGCAGCACAAGTATTAGCACGTATAGATTAATTTTAAATTTCCGATAATCGTTCGTTACGTTTTGCTTTTCTAGTCGAAAAACTTCAGGTGAGTGATTATTTTTGTTATAATTATTATAAAAAAGGTTACCAAATTATATTACAAATTTTGCACAGTCTGTTCATATTGTTTTGATTTTATACACATTCTAATCTCTATGTCCTGAAATGAGGACGCTGGGCATTTGTGACATCTTTTCGAATGAGAGCCCAGCATTCTCTATGGACACCTTTATTGCAATTATGCAATTTACATGTTTGTGCTAGATTTAATTGAGATTACTTACGAAACTGTAAAGGACCTAAGTGGAAAAAGCAATGCTTCATTGGGCATTACATGTTTTCCAAAATATCATTCACGAAATAGTTCAAATATTTGATTCCTAAATAAATTATTTCAGTTTTTTTTTAGTTTGTAATCATATTTCATGTTTATTTGTATTGTAAGCCAATAAGCTTAATGTTGTTATTTGTTTTATGTTGTTCATAACATTCAAGTCAAATTTCATACTTTTCCTCTTCTGAAATATTAATACTAAATGTAATCAATAGGAGAAGATGAAATCCCAACAAACCTGTTAAAATATTCTGCCGACTTAATATCTGGACCTTTGAATCACATAGCAAAGAATGTATACACTGTTATTCAATCTGCAATGTAAAAATTAATCTATTACTATTATGGGTATAGTTTTCATATCAGTTTCGAAACAGCACTGGAATTATGTTGTACAATTTGCCAAATTTTTTTCTTGTACTATCGCAGAATCTAGGCTAAGTTTATATTTGGGCATAAGTTTATTTGTTAAACCTGAATGATAAATGGCTCTAACGGAAGAGCAAAAATGTAGTTTAAGAATTCTTTTTATTTTTAAACTACAAACTGAATTGGCTGGCGCCATTTGGTTTTTTTCCAAATTTTCTTCGTATTCGTATTTAAATTTTAAATGTTACGGTAAATAGGGTTGTTGGTTGTTCTATTATATGTTATGTAATACTTTATGTGTTGTAATTTGGAAAAAAATAAAGGCTTTATTATTATTATTACTATTATAAACCTCTTATTAAAAAATGGCATATTTCCTAACAAACTAAAATGTGCAAAAATCATACCAATCCACAAAAAAGAGTATGTAAGTGACATAGGGAACTATAGGCCCATATAGCCATACTCACAAGCATTAGCAAGATATTTGAAAAAATAATGTACAACAAAATTGAAAATTACGTAGAACACTTTGCATTATAAACAACGCTCAAAATGGATTCAGGAAAGGCAAAACAACTACCCGCGCTATTTACATGGCAATCCGAAATGTACTTCAATCCCCCAATAAAGACGAACCCACCACACCATGGTCATGTGTGTTGATCTCTCAAAAGCTTTCGATAGTGTTGACCACGAGATACTGCTAACGAAATTAGAACACTATGGTACACGAGGTAGGTACCGATTAGGGATTGTAATACCGGTTTACCGGTAAATCGCAAAAAATGCTCTTCAAATTTTACCGGTAATTTGCCAGTTTTTTACCGGTAATTCCGGTAATTTTACAATATCTTTCTAATCAGGATAAAAATCTAAATCAAATAATCGAAAAAAAATTGACGTATTTTCAAAGAGAAAAAATAAGGGGAAAGCATACAAATGGCATATGATTGTTTGATTGTTTACTCACTACTCGACCAACAAGTCTAGTAAAATCCGAAAAAGCTTTTTCCGCGGCTGGATTATTTTGTACAAAAATTAGGTCGCAATTAGGTGACGATAGTTAAGATAAATTATATTTTCTACGTGGTTATTTTTTAAGAAAAGTTTAAAATAAAAAATATTGTTAATAGTTTGACAACATAGGTATATTATGTTAAATCATTTTATATTTTATGTTCTGAATAGTTTTATTTTCATGTGTTTTTTGTAATGCTGGATATTTTTTGTAATATTTTTATTTTATATAATATATATTGTCATTTTATATTGTGTTATATTAATATTACATAAAAATATATTAGATACGTTAATGGCTGTTAACTAATGTATTGTATGAAACTAATTGGGATAGTTTAGGCTTCAACTATCTCAATCAGTTCCATAATAAATAAATGTATATAAATATATTTATTTTTAATATGGTTTTCGGAGTTTATCCGGGTAATATTTAAATTGGCTCGACGTTTCGGCAAGCTCTCACTATAGGGGAGACGCGGATAAACTCCGAAAACTACATTAAAAATGTTAGTAACCGCAAAAAATCTAAAAAGAAACAATATAATATAAATATATATAATAATATGATTTACCGGTAAATTACCGGTCAACCGGTTTTGATTGACAGTTTTACCGAATTACCGGTAATTCAAAAAGTCGGTAAATTTACAATCCCTAGTACCGATATTCCTATAACCTTATAAAATCTTATCTATCGGAAATAAATCAATATGTTGTCGTTAAAGACTCGTTAGGTAAAATTCTAAAATCTAACAAAAAAAAAATCAAAAAAAGAGTCCCGCAAGGATCAATCTTATACATACTGTACACTTATAATCTTCCAGATTTTGCCAAAACTTTTCTTAAACAATTTGTCGACGACACATCTGCTATTATTAGTGACTCGGATTCCAAAAATTCTGAACAAAAACTCTTTGATTGTTTAGGTTAACTCCCACATTGGTTCACATTAAACAATTTAACCTTAAACGTCAATAAAACTCAAGTTATAAAATTTTCAGAAAGTAAAATAAGCTCCGACTCAAAACTTTAAAATAATTCCACAACTATAAATGTTGTAAATAAAATATCATTTCTTGGTTTATGTATTGACTCTAGACTGGACTGGTCATACTACATCGAACGCTTGTCACAAATCCTGTCACGGTACCCTTTCGCACTAAAAAAATTGGTCAATACAAACGCGGTCAAAACTGCATATCACGCATATGTTGAATCTAGGTTATGCTATGCTGTAATGTTTTGGGGTATCGCTCGTAACTCTAAACGCCTCTTTATTACACAAAAGTGATGTATAAGAAATATTTTCGGTCTAAACTACCGAGATCACTGTAAAGACACTTTTCCTGACAAAGAAATATAAACCTTTTACAGCCTATCCATTCTCGAAGCCATCTTTTTCTAAGAAATAATGTTGATCTGTTCAAAGAGAATATAAGAAACCATACAGCCAATACCCGACACACAAAAATGTAAAGCCGGATTGCTCCAAATATACCTATCTTCAAAAAAATGTTGCCTCCACAATTATTGCTATATAAAACATATTTAACATATTACCTGAGAGTATAAAAAATCTTCCCACCCATGAAAAGATTAAGAAATGTTCCAATTTCTAAAGCTTACTGTGGAGTTAGTGAATACATATATGATGCTTCCTTTAAAAACTCTAAGCAAATATAATTTTGTGTGTATATATTGTAACACCCCGCCTGAGATCAATTATCAATTTATTTCAATGTTATTTCATTTACTTTTAAATGAATAACATTGCAACAAATGCTGATGCATCAGTTACTAAAACCTGTACCTACAACTTTAAAAGGGCCAAGTTACGAGGATTTCAACTTTAGTAAAACACATTCACGTTAAATTATTACGGTCATAACTTGGGTCCTACAACGCCAGCATTTGGGTTTCGTCAATCATCAAACGATTGTTGATAAAGTTGTACATCATAAGTAGAACAAACTACTCGCACAAATATGTGTTTATAGGAAAGAATCACAAAGATGCAACTACAATAAAAAGAGATAGCAACAGGGAACCTAAAATTTTGGGACAGTCGCGCTTAGGTAGTTAAGAACCAACCAACGAGAAATGTACAGCCGGTCGAAAAATAACGGAGTTTGTTGTTAAAATTGTTGTGTTTTATTTGTTTCTTACTGTGTAATAATTGCTCTAGACCTGTGTACTACGCAAAACAACGTTTGAGAGTCCAACCACAATACATAGACGATCACGAGCCATAATTAAAAACAATAAACATAAGAGTAATAAGTATTCTTCCACAACAGTGCGGCCTATGTACAGTACGGTCCGTCACAATATGTGTATTATTATTATTCGCCTTTTCGGATATTTAGAACAAATAAAGATTATTATTATTATTATTCATTGAATTTCGTAATTGTACGGTCAGGACCATATTTGGGTGAAAAAAGGAATCAATTTTGTATACATAAACCAATATATCTTCGAATCACTGTAGGCTGTCGCGAGTACTTTTCAAACGCCCAGAATTCTTATATGAGGACGGCCTATATCTCCACAACTATTGGTCTGGTTTAAAAAAAGTTAATTGCATTATGCTCATATGAGCCGTTTATTTTGAAAGTAGCATAAGTCCCTTTTATGTTATTTTGAGATATTAAATGTTTTGCGTTTTAATGTGTATAAAAATATTTATCTATAATACTTTAACCATCAAGAAATTTTACTTATATTTGTTATCTCCGTTAATAGCAGGGCATGAAACCGGTTTTTTAAACCGGTTTAAAAAATCGGTTAACCTTTATTTTTTGTCCAAAATTGTGATTTTTAACCGAAACCGAAACCGTTATTTTTAAAGGCAAAAAAAACGGTAACTTTTAACCAAAATAATAAAAAACCGGTTTTTTAAACATCCCTTTTTAATAAAAATTATTTTGAAAAAATACAAAATCTGTATTAAATGTGATTAGTTTACCAAAAGTAATTACTGAATACTTGATTGTACATATATTATAAAATTATAAATAGATAATATCTTTTTATACTTTGCATTCCAAATCTGAATAATGTTAAAAACCGGTTAAATTAACCGGTTTTTTCAAAACCGGTTTTTCAATAAAAACCGTTATAAAAATAAAGTTCTTGAATTCGGTTAACCGTTAATCAAAATTTTTTTCGGTTTCTAGCCCTGGTTAATAGTATACATAATTTCGCACAAACGTTAACAAAACGCAATTTTTCATTACTGTTAAGTCACTTTGAAAATTAATAGTTTGTACACCGGACTTATGTTGATTTTGTCCGATGTGTTTTATTGAAGTGATGTATGATAAGATAATTTAAGTCAATTGATCAATAAATTATATAATATAAGTAATGTATATAATGTAATTCATTATAAGTTTATTCAAGTGTTTTTTCATGTCATGAATGTTCATAAATGTTCATAAAAACATAAAATACATAAGTAATAAGTAAATTCATCTGTAAATTTTGAAATGTAAGTATAAGTAATTTAAATAACAATAACGTATTTGATAAGTATAAAAGTTTAATCATTATTGGATCATTGTCATTAATAGGACTGATAAAGTCTTCGGACATTTCACTTTGTTTTGAATGTTTAAAATAATTGTGATAAATTGGGGGTAGATAGGGAAACCAATTAACTAATATGCCAATTTCAAAATAAATGTATTTGAATTGCTGTTTAACAACAAAATTTTTATTGACGCAACTAGTAATGGTTTTGATAGAAATTGCAAATAAAATGTTAAAAAATCCATACATTTTTGTAATCGTAAACAGCCTTAACTCGTTTTTTGCAAAAGGTGACTTACGCCACTTTCAAAATGAACGGGTCATATAGGCCCTAGAAGCTCTAAAATATCGTTTATAAAAAACAAAAAAGGAATAATTTGGGCACTAACATGATTACAGTCTTGTCTGACACCTTAGCAAAATACAAAAATCAAGATAATGTAGTTTCTTTTATTTGAAATATTTCTATTTAATATTTACCTTATCTAAGAATAATATCTTATAGAGATGCTAGAAGACCAATTACAAGACTCTCTCATCTTTTAATCTTTTGTAAGTAGTAATCTTATTGATTTGTTAATAAGATTATTACTGATGATTGATGGAGATATGTCTTAAATCTATCCAGCAATTCTACAAGAAATCGTTTAAAAAAAATCAGATAAGTGCTTGGTACTTAAATTTAATTTCTATTAAAATGTACTCAGATTTATTTCAGTCTGAATGGAGTAACAATATATATCCTAGTACCAATTTGCACCCAGGACTTGGTTATATCTATTTGTACGTCAATGTAGGTCGAGCACGGAACAATTGTAATACATCTGCAAGCAATGCGGGTTATGTTATATCTCCATCGGAATATTTCCACCCTGGCTACGTGTAGGGTTAACATGATTACTGTCATAATTGCATGAAAAAATCTTGTCATGCGTCAACATTTTAAATTTTTTGAAATCTTTTATATTGCTTTAAATACTGTGCGTTAGATTTCTTCTCAAATTTTTCATTCGCCCGTGTTATCGATAAAGTTTTTTCAGAACTTTTTTTGTGTGTAAATATTACTGGTTCCACCGATCACTAGTTTATTCATGTTTTTTTTTTAGAGCTTAGAGACGAGAGTTTTAAAATTAAATCGATAGATTATTTGATAGTGACTGCATGATTTTTCATTTAAAAAAAAATGCGCCCAATGTGTTGATTAATAATATCAAAATGTGAATTTTGCGTTTAAGGTTACACCATATGTCATTGTAAGTCAAAATAACATGTTGTTGCGGCAAACTATGTAATAATAAACAAGCTGTGTCATGCGTTAATCTGTTTTTAGAAGTTTTGAGTAATGTATGGCAAGCGTGGGGTTTTAAGTACAGGTCGTATGTTAACGTGGTAATGCGCATTAAACGAAGAAAATTCTGTCAGAACGGCGACGCATAAGAAAAACGAAAAGTAACATAAGATAATTGTATACATAATTACGAGCAGAAACGAGACAAATATGTATTTTTTTGAATATAATTGGGGTTATGGTTAAAGGATTATTTTAAAGCGTTATATAAACATTAAAACTGAATTCGCCACGTAATAGAAATTAAAAATTTACCAAAAATCATAAAAAGCGATTATCAGATACATTTTACATGCAAAATTAAATATTTCAATTATTGTTCTGGACCACTATTTTTATCGCCAAATCAGTGAACTTGCTGGGTTCGTGATATAGGCAATTTTTTGGCGAATTCGTAAAGTAGGCCTGTGTCTAATACGTGATCACTTGTTTATAAAATAGATAAATTGTTACTACTTAAATGTATTACTAGTAACTGCATGCACATGCAATAACGGCTGAATGTATACAATTTGGCATTAAAAAACTTTTAACCTGATCTTCTTTTAGGGATCAAGTTAATGAAAATCAAGTTAAAGGTTGGTAAAAGTTATTTTTTATGCCTTGCTTATTTCGCGAATTCGGCAAAAATTGCCTATTTCACTAATTCTGCCTAACATAGAATACGTGTATACCGGGTGATTTAGTTTGACTGTCGCACCCCTATAACTTTTTAATTATTGAAAATAACCCCAACAAACCTTATATTTTTGAAAACGGTGACAAATCCTCTATTAAGTGATGTGCATTTGTTATCTCTATGATGACGTATGTCAAATCCGCGATAGTTTTTTTTTTTTTTTAAATTACATACGCAGGGGTGGCCAACCTGCGGCTCGCGAGCCACATGCGGCTCTAAAAGGATTATTTGTGGCTCTCGATAAATGTACCCGAGTTCCCTTTTCATTTTTGTGCTATTATATTTTAAAAAATTATTATCGTTCTGTATGTGTTTCAAAATGTCTTTTAAATTACTGACAACAAATATGAAAGACTAAGTGCAACGTTGTAACAAATTTCATTTCCGTCCAAGTTAAGAATGATATGACTCATCGAAAACTGCGCGAACGAACATAAACAGTGGCGTAATCGTCCGTAATCGACCGACTCCAGACCGATTTTGACCGATCAGTATTAACTAACCAGCACCTCAAAGAATTACTGAGAAGTGCTGTCACCAATTATTCACCAAATTTTAAAGAATTATCAAGAGAAGTAAAATAAATGTGTTTAATTTTTAATATTTAAATTCAATACACATATTTTGTACTTTTATTTATATGTTTTCAATAAACATAATTTCTGTAAAAAAAATTTTTTTAATACCTTTTTTGCATACTTTTAAATACTCATTTAATTGCGGCTCGCGAAAAATTTCAAATTTTGAAAAATGGCTCGGACTATCAAGGAGCTTGGCCACCCCTGTTACATAGTATACCTACATGTTTTTGTTGATTCGGATAGAGAATTTAATTCTGAATCCGACTGTGTATTAAAAAAGTATGCATACTGTGACGGACCGTACTGTACATAGGCCGCACTATTGTGGAAGAGTACTTATTACTCTTATATTTATTGTTGTTAATTATGGCTCGTGATCGTCTTTGTAACGTGGTTGGACCCTCAAAAGTAGTTTTACGTAGTGGACAGGTCTAGAGCAATTAGTACACAGTAAGAAACAAATAAAACATAACAATTTTAACAACAAACTCCTTTATTTTTCGACTGGCTGTACATTTCTCGGGGTTCGATTCGTAACTCCCAGTGCGACTGTCTCAAGATTTTAGGTTCCCTGTTGCTGTCCCTTTTTTATTGTAGTTGCATCTTTGTGATTCTTACCTATAAACACATATTTGTGCGAGTAGTATGTTCTACTAATGATGTACAACTTTATCAACAAATCGTTTGTTGATTGACGAAACCCAAATGCTGGCGTTGTAGGACCCAAGTTATGGTCGTAATATTTTAATGTTAATGTGTTTTACTAAAGTTAAATCCTCATAACTTGACCCTTTTGAAGTGTTACGTGTTTTAGTAACTAATGCATCAGCATTTGTTGCAATGTTATTCATTTAAAAGTAAATGGAATAACATTGAAATAAAATAAAATAATTGATCTCAGGCGGGTTGTCACAATACATAAGAAAATTTTCGAGAAAAATCAGTTTAAAGTTTATTCAAATTATAGCAAACAGCGTATTTAACATAACAAAAAACGATCAAATCCTAAAATTTATACTGTAACTATCAATGGAAATGTATTAAAATTTAATTTTTAATAAAAATAAAAACAAATAAGAAACGTCGACATACAAAATTAGACTTTAATGTATTCAAAGGTACCGCCCCCCGCTTCCAAACAGTTGTCCTCTATTTGTATTTGTTATGTTAAAGACTGTTTGCTATAATTTAAATAAACTTTTTTACATGATCGGATTCAAAATTAAATTCTCTACCCGAATCAACAAAAACATGTATACTATGTAATAAAAAAAAAAAAATCAGTTGCCCATCGTGGATTTGTCATACGTCATCGTAGAGATAACAGATGCACACTTGATAGTTTTAGTGTACTTCGATTATTTTAGCGTAGAAAACGAATGCTTCCTTCTCAAATACCAACTTTAACTCTGTAAAGATTAATACTAGAGAGTCAGGTTAAAGGTTGCTTCAAGTTTTTTTTTAAAGAAATAATGAAAACAAACTTATTAGACTTCGATTAAAAAAAGAAGCTTTAACCAATATTTAAACTGACCTCCTGTTAGTTAAAAAGAGCGTAAACCAACCTTACATTACATCACAAATTACCAAACTAAACACTATTTGCCCAATAACGTATTCGTCAGATACTTATTTGCCTGCTTAAATACTATTAGCCTGATCAGTTAAAAATGTAAATGATTCTTAAAGCTATTTGTCCAGGCGTATGGTTTTGCTTAGTTTAAAGCTATTAATACTGAAATAATTATTTGATGGCGACATATTTTTTATTTAGATAAAGAATTTGCCTTGGATAATTATATTAATATGCGATTCGGTGGGCCTCTTAAGTATATTTTATTTATGCTGCAGGTTGTTCTACGATCTTGCTGAAATCCTAAAATGCAATTAACATCTTCTTATTAATAAAGCGATTTGATTTAAAATAGACAAATTTAAAATATTTTCCGCCTTGGCCGTAGAGAATTTGCATCGAATTTATATGCTCCTCTGTTTCAGTTGGCAAGAGACAAAACGTAAACTACTAGATAATTTAGTCGCAAAAAGTATCCCTCGGAACTTCGAGATGCCCTTGCCTGTGATTGTAACGTGTGCATAAATACTGAGGGAACTCCCTCGCAGCGTCTTGTTGCCATCAGCCTCCAGCCGGTTCAGTCATTATACAGCGGTGCTTGGCAGTTTCTTTATGCGAGAGGTTTCTTGTATGTAGCTTTAGCATAAATTTCAGTTTGGATTTAAAAGATCTATAAAAACGCTGAATATCTTCAAGTTAGTTATCTTTATTAAACGTTCAATTTATTATTAAAAATGATTAATTAATAGTTGGAGGCAATCAACCAAAAACGCAGAAATGAGTCGCAGTATGATTCTGAAATAAAACAAATAAAGTTGCGTACGAGTTTTTTTTTTTATCTCAAATGCACATTATTTAATTGATAAATATTTTGATTTAACAGCCGCATACGACATTGTACAAATAGATGTACTGATAAAAAAAAAAAATTCAAAATGGAGGTCCCAACCATACGATTAATGTTTTCTATAAATAGCTTTACTCTAGGAAAATTGCCATTAAGCGGTATGGCAACGGTATCGAACAAAATGTTGCCATAGGACTACCACAAGACCCCTTACTATTTTCCATATACATTTTGGATCTCAAGGAATTTATGCCCAATATCGTACATTCTCTTCAATACGCAGACGGCATAGTGGTATACAGTAGATGCGACTCCGTGAAAGCGAGTCAAACGAACATACTGTTCACTAAGTGCAAAAATTTCGTTTTAAATAACTTGATCAAAACAATAGACGTGGAAAACTCGGTTAAATTTTTAGGCATGTGGTTGGACTCCAAACTTCAGTGGACAAAACGCATAGAAGAAACAATTGGTAAAGGGGAAAATATAATCAATGCTTTAAGAGCAATATCTCGCTGCTCC
Source organism: Elmis aenea (assembly GCA_947652605.1). Lineage (NCBI taxonomy): Eukaryota > Metazoa > Arthropoda > Insecta > Coleoptera > Elmidae > Elmis > Elmis aenea. Next base: position 19,140,720 of record OX393584.1, read on the forward strand.
TGGGGTGCTCATCCATCAGTTATGTTCACCTTATACAAAATCCTTATTAGATCACAGCCATGGCTGCTTTTTATACAGCGAAGCGAATAAATCCGCTATAAAGAAATTAGACCTACTACAAAACAAATGTCCATGGATAGGCATCGGTGCAATGAGATCTACACCAATAGAAGTGGAATCAGCCATATTGCCCCTGCATGTAAGAAGACAACTTATTTGCGAAAAATATATTACACAAAAAAAACATTTTGAAATTCGGTTATAGACAAAATTCATCCTCTTTTTATTCATGATCTAACAGCCAAATACTGGGCCAGAAAAGCAACTACCGTGTTAGCTAAATCCTACTGCCAAATAAAGAACGGGTTAGCTATATTGGAGAGCAATGACAAACCATCATTGTTTTGCTTCCCGTATCACCTAAGCCTAATAGAACCCATAGTACATATCCCAAAAATACCTTTGAAATAAAACAATTTCTGAAATGGTTCACTGCAGATGGAGAAACCATCTGATAATCTACACAGATGGATAAAAAAACCACAATTATAAAACTGGGTGCAGTTTCTTTTGTTATAACCCAAAAGGTAAATAAAAACTACTAGATCAGTGCAGTACATTCACGGCAGAACGAACTACCATTACCAAGGCCTTCGAATATAGCCTAAAAGTAAATGACTCTATGATTCTCATAGCATCGGAATCATTATCAGTCCTCAAAACACTTCAAAATCACAAAAAATGGGAATCAGAAAACTTCTTAATGATTCTGATACAACTGAAAAAACTAAAAAATCGGTAGAAATCCTGTGGGTCTCAGGCCACGCAAGAATACCAGACAATTAAAAAGCGGATAATCTTGCTAAAGAAGCCGTCATTCACGGCGAACTGGTCTCAAAAATTTGTGTTTCAGTAATTAAAAAAGAGCCTTTAACCTATGGGATCAAGAAAATCAAACAACTAATAAAAACAAAGGAGCCACTTATGCGAAATACCAGAAACATGTCGCACAAACACCCTGGTTCAGAGATATAACCCTGAAAAGTAAATACCTAGTACAAATTTGCCGAATCCGATTCAACCATGAAAAGTTAACAGCACATTTACATAAAATCCATTTGCAGAACCACCCGCTCTGCGAATGTGATAACATATCGATTGCGAAAATGCATCACATTTTTGAAGTCTGCAAAAAATACGAAAACTAAAGACAAACACTTTATGACAAACACAAGAACTTCCTTGGAAAATATTTTGGCGGCACCATGTAAGGAAACTATTATAAAGGTAAACGATTTCTTAGAATACTTCGATATCGATCTATACTCCGAATCATACGCTATCATTCTCCTATTTTCTCTCTCCCTTGTCTTTCAACCCATGTTTTCTGATTGGTTCAGTTTTGTGTAATAAAAAAAAAAGCCATGGCGACAAATGTGTTACCCTGTCTTTTCCCTCTCATTTCATTTAACAGAAAATCAATTATTGTAACACTGATATGGCCAAAATGGTTAATTTCCAAGGTCTCTTAATCATCATTTAAAAAAATATTGATAAATAGCTGTTTTATTTATCTTTTAACTTGAATTCGACAATTGGATTAATGTCCTGATTTGTTCTTAAAATTACCACTGTATCGCGGATTCAAGTGAATTGTAATCCGGTTTACTAGAATCGCATTAGGCGTGTATTTAAATTTAGCGTCACAGCTACTAACTTAAGTAGAATTAATTTTCATTTACAAAAGCAGTCTGTAATGATTTTAGTCGGTCTGAATCTCGTTTTGCCTAAGTAGACCCATTTGAGCATGCGAAATATCATTTGCATTTATAAATGGGGATGCGTAATTCGCCTTGATCGGAGGCGGTAACGAGACGATCATCTTCGAGTTAGACAGACAAATATCTTACGGACTAATTTCAAATGGCTCCTCTGCAATCAGCGCTATTCTCATGGGGAATATCCTAGCCTACGGTATCTGCGATATACGTATTTATTTTCCATCCAATTGTCGGACCTAAACGAAACTGTTAGAGATAACAATGTACATTGTACATGTTTTGTCCGTGTTTAAAATCATGAACTTAAAATATAATACAGATATAGAGTTTGACAATTACTCCTCCTTAAAATTTTAATACCGATTGATCTATACACAATCTGATTAAAACTCGAAAGTTTGTTATAAAAGCTGGAGTTTTACGCCAGTTACTTTAGTTTGGGTTATTTCAATTTTTCCCACTCTTCATGAAAATTTTAAACCATAATATAAATTATTTGAGCGCTAACATTCGTTATTTTGGCCATAAATAACTTGTATGAGAAGTTTGAAGCCATTTGCTTCAGTTTTAAGAAAATCGATTATTTGGTCCAAAAAAGTGCAAAGACTATACAGGGTGTTGCATGACCAAACGGCCAAACTTAAGGAGCATGTTCTTTGGGTCAATTTAAGCAAAAATGGTATATAAACCCTAGTCCAAAACTCGATGGTTATGGAGTTATAGACCTTTATTTAAATTTTATAAAAAAAAGGTAAATTTTAACATAAAAGAGTATGAAATACTGCTTTTATCTTCTAAAATATTGATTTAACAAAAAATCTGTAACATAATATAGAAACTCTAAACCAGGAATTTGAGAAAATTATTATGAAAATAAATACCAAAAAAAAACTAAAACTATGATCGTTAAAATAGAGAACAAAATGCATACATACATAACATTACTTTAAATGGGCTTAGGTTGGAACAGGTAGAAAGCTTTATATATTTAGGAGTGATCATAGAGAAAAATTGAGGAATGGACAAAGAAATAAGCGAAAGGACAGGAAATGTGGGAAGAATATTTAACAGTTTCAGAACAACGTTTTTTGGAAATAGAGAAGTCCCGTAACGAACGAAAGTGGAAGTGGTAAAAAAGATAGTAACTCCAGCACTTTTATGCGGGTGAAACGTGGACACTCACAAATAAAAATAATAGCCCCAAGTGAATGCAGCTGAAATGAGATTTCTAAGAAAACTGCAAGGAAAAACCTAAAAAAGATAGAATCAGAAAGAAACATGGAGAACAATTAAAGATAAAATCAGGTGAAACAAAAATACAAGGAAGACAGCGGGGGTGGTTGGGTCACTTTTATAGAATGAAATAAGAAAGTTTAACCAGAAAAGCCTATGAAGCAAGATCACAGGGAAAAAATAAAAGAGGTAAACCGAAAAAAACCTGACAAGGCGAAGTTAAAAAAGCAGCAGCTGATAGAAACATCAATTGGATAGACATAAAAAAGCTAACACAAGACATGGAAAAAAGTCAGCATAACACAATTCAACAGTCTTACACCTAACAGTAGGACTCATGACTAAATAATTTAAGGGCTAATAATTTTTAATTAGGCCATAAATAACGTTTATAATAAATTTGGAACAAGTTTTAAATAAAATCGATTTTTTGGTCGCAAAAAGTGCCTTTGCATTAGTCGCATTGTTCTTGAAAGATTTAAAATTAATAGTATAAATTATTTCAGGATTAATAATCTACGAGGCTTGTTCAATTGAGACCCATCTTTGGTCAGGTTAGCCTTGGAAACAATTGTAATCACTCAACTTACGTTTTGCAACGTTAGTAGTGTTTGTAAACGTCACACTGATCAGTTTCTATCGTTTATATTTGACAGCGATTTTAAGTATTGTGACTTTTAAATGGCGTTTGATGTTAACAATCCGTCCAAATGTGATCAGCGTGAGGTCATTCAATTTTTGTGTGCTGAAGGTTTGCAACCATTACAGATACATACGCGAATGCAAGCAGTGTATGGAAACGCATGTTTTGCGTATCCAACTGTCAAGGAATGGTTTCGAAAATTTAAGAATGGAAGAGAGGGGACGAATGATAAACCGCGACCAGGTGCATTGAGTACTGCATCAACAGACAGGAATGTGGCATGTGTGGAAGGCTTGATTAGAAAAAATCGTCAGAGCAATTTCAGAAAATGTTGGTGTGAGTATAGGATCTGTCCATAGTATCGTACACAAACTGGGTTACAGCAAGGTTTGTGCGCAATGGGTTTCTCGCCTTTTGTTAGAGAACCAAAAAAGCTTGCGAATGGGCTTATCTTTGCAACACCTCACGGAATACAGGCAAAATGGTAATGACTTTCTCTCGTCAATAATAATTGCTGGCGACGAATCTTGGTGTCATTATTTTGAACCATCCAGTAAGCTGTCATCGATGCAATGAAAACACGCAAATTCTCCGCCACCAAAGAAGTTTAAAGTTCAACCTTCTGCAGGCAAGGTCATGTTGACATTTTTTTTCGACCATGAAGGACCCTTACTGATAGAGTTTACAGAACCTAGAGTGCATATCAACGCAAACTTGTATAATGAAACTTTGAACAAGCTCCATCAAGCTATAAGACGAAAACGTCCAGGGAACCTTTCACGTGGTGTCATTCTGCTTCACGACAATGCTCGGCCTCATGTTGCCAAAGTAGTGAAAGAAAATCTACAACGAAAGAAATGGAGGATATTAGAGCATTCACCCTATAGTCCCGATTTATCGCCTTGCGATTTTCACATCTTTGGGGCACTGAAAAAGGCGTTACAAGGTAACCGTTTTTAGTCGGACGAAGAAGTATAAAACGCCGTGAAAGAATTCTTCGAGCAGGAGCCACAAGAATTCTTTAAGCAGGGTATACATCGGTTGGTGAAAGAATGGTATATGTGCCTTAATTGTAGCGGTAGTTATTTCTAAATATATTTGTCAATGAATTTTTTCTGGACCAAAGATTTTTTAGGGAAATTTTTACTCTTTTCAATTATTTTTTATTTTTCGAAAACGTTAAGTCTTTTTTCATGTACTTAAATATGTTTCCTTGTTTAATAATGCATACAAAGAAAATGATGGCGTTATGTCATCTTATAAAGAGTTCGACCGTCTGATTCCAAAGATTTGATAAAATTATTTTGTAAAGCCTTTCCTTACTACGCAACTACGTGATCGCTTATAAAAAATCTAATGTATACGTGTAAATATCGTAACTTACTTTCGTTTTATTTATTTTCCGTTCTATCAAATATCTTCATTTTAATTCGTAATAAACTACCTGTTCTCAAGCGTTTTCGTGCGCTGTTTCTTCAAAAAAACACGATCATGAAAAGCAAGCAGGTGTGTTCAACGAATAAAACAGAAAAGCCATAAAAAATAAATAATATTTTTCGAGCACGCCAAAAAAATTTAAGGAGCTGCGAAAAAGAACGTTAACTTCGCAACTATAATATCTCACCATTTCGCTTTATGAACACACATTTATTACTTGCGCCGTATTTCTGTGTTTACGGGGACTCGTCGCAAGAGCCTTGCATTTTACAACAGTTCTTATATCTGCATTTTGTGTATATTTTATGATTTGTAGATGGTTGCCGAGACATTTGTCATAACAACGACACTTTAACTTAAAAATTATACATCGCAGGGAACGGCTGCAATGATAAAACTGTGGCAATGTTTTTTGTGGGTACAAATATTTTTAATACTAAATCATACGATTTTTATTAAATTTTATTAAGACTTTTGTACCAATTAAGTTCCACATCTTAGATATACAATTTTGTCGCACTTGAATGCGATTTCCAATTTTATTGTATACAGAGGAAGTTCAAAACTTTAGGCTTACGAAGTAACCACTACTTTTATGCTTAGTTTACCTATCAAAACATAATAATTATACTAACATTATTAAGGGACATTACTTTAAGGTAATTTACTTTTTGTTTTATTAAATATCTTCTTCTTAAGTTGTCAAAATAATTCGACTAAAATGTGGAGAGCTCCTAAAGAAATACTGGGGGGAAACAAGAATGTTAAAATTAAAAAGGTGAATTTTGGTGACTTGGAAATTACGAATGAATCAGATTTAGCCACGAAATTTAACGAATACTTTGTAAACAGCATAAAAGATATTAACGAAAATATTCCTTCACCAATAAATCCAATTCTTAAAATAAAAAGTGCTAGTGACACCTTTAAATTTAGATGTGTTACCTTAGACCAAGTATACAAAATAGTGAATACTATCAAAAATTCAAGTAGTACAGATAATATTTCACTTAGTACAATAAGGGATGCCTTACCAGTAATCGGGCAAACATTAGTTAACATTATAAATGAATCATTACAGTACGGGGTAGTACCAGAAATTTGGAAAATTAATACGGTTATTCCTATTCCAAAAATTATTAACACTAAAAAATGCGGTGAGTTTAGACCTATAAATATGTTACCTAAAATAGAACAAATATTAGAAATTATAGTTAAACAACAACTCGTAGAATTTCTTAACAGTAACAAAACTATATCAGATTCTCAATCAGGATTTAGACATAAGCATTCATGCGAAACAGCATTGAATTTAGTTTTAACAAATTGGAGAGATGAAATTGAAAACGATAAAATAATTTTGGCAGTTTTTGTCGATCTGAAACGAGCATTTGAAACCATCTGTAGAAAAAGACTTTTGCAAAAATTACAAATGTACGGAATCCAAGGGAATGAACTAAAATGGTTTGAAAGTTATTTATCAAACAGATTTCAAAAAACCAGGGTGGGAAAAGTAGAATCAAAGGCAATTATTAACGAGTTAGGTGTACCACAAGGATCAGTTTTAGGTCCAGTTTTATTCAATATTTACATAAATGACATTACGCAGACAGTTAAATCGTGTGACATGCATTTATTTGCAGATGATACGTTAATTTCGGTATCAGGTGAAGATTTACAAACAACAGTTAATGTCATAAACGAAGATTTAATTGAAGTAACAGATTGGTTTAAAGCTAATAAACTGGAGTTGAATGTATCTAAAACAAAATGCATGGTAATAGGTAGTACACAATTCAGCAATATGTCAAATGTTAACGTATTTATAGATAATAATAAAGTAGAGATAGTTGAAGAGTTTAAATACCTAGGGGTAATTATAGATAATCATCTAAAATTTAAAAAGAACATAGATTATATTGTAAAAAAAGTTGGTTCAAAAATTAGTTATTTTGGGAGAATATCGAATAAATTAAACTTTGAAACTAGGATATTGGTCTATCATACAATAATAGAACCATACTTTAATTATTGCAGTAGCATAATATTTCTAAGTAATGAGGGGGATCTGAAAAAATTACAAAAGCAGCAAAACAGAGCTTTGCGTATCATATTACAGTGTTCTAAATTAACTAAAATTGAATATATGCATAATAAGTTGGGGTTCCTTAATATATGGCAAAATACAGTGTATAACGTTTTGGTTCTAATATATAAATGTATAAACAATATGATGCCGGGATATATGAGTAAATATCTGATATACAACAAAGAACAGCATGATTATGAAACAAGACAAAGAGAACATTTTAGACTGCCTAAATGTAAAAAAAGTAGTACACAGAACTCGCTCTATTACAAAGGGCTAAAATTATTTAATCAATTACCAAACGAATTAAAATATTCTGTTAATCTGCATGCGTTTAAAGAAGGTTGTAAGACCCATGTAAAACTGCAATTTTAATTTGAAGTATTAGTTGTAAAGATTGATGTATAAATAGTTTCTTTTATAACTAAATAAAGCCTATTATTATTATTATTATTATTATTATTATTAATCGGGTCCTCTTGCACCTTTCGGTGTCGAGGTATGTTTATCTACTTCTTGATTATTTCTCCATCTCTATCCATCATTGGCTAACTGTGGCACATCTCTCCAGCTGACTCCTTTTTTTGTAGTCTATGTCTCAGTTCGTTTTTCCATTTCGTTATTGGTGCTCCTTTACTCCTTTTTTCCTCAAACTTAGCTTTCCATCCCATTTTTGCGTTCATTTAATGTAAATATTAATTAAATGCTTATAGTTTATTCTGTATTAAAAAAATTTGGCTCGGTAAAATAACGGATAAGATACAATATAACTAGATATAAACGAATATTTGATAGATAACTTTTAAATTATCAGAACAGACAATTTGTTAACTTCGTATCGTGGCCCGAAACAATTTTATGTAAAATACTGCACGGCTTGCCAAATAAATTTGGTTTTTATTGCGTTGCTTAAGTTGGTAAATTAATGTTTAGGGCGAGAGAGCAACGGAGCACTTCATTGGTCTACATGAATGTTATTAAAATATATTTTCATACACTTATAATAACTTTGCTAAACTTGACTGGCGAGTCATACGTTTATTTATTACTGTAGTTGTATTGCAATGTTACTTAAGCCTTCTAAAATTTGTGATTGCATATAGCCAATAGCTGGCTATATGATGGTCTTAAAAGATTTTAGCTAATTAACATCAACAGTGGAGAATTTTAAGTCAACACCAACAAATACAAAAGTTCTTTGGAATCACGAGCTATACAGGGTGTTTGAAACCACCCGTACCAGCACTTTTATTCGAAAATGCGATGTCTGACACAGATGGGGAATTTTTTTTTCTTACAAAAGTGCATATGCAGAATTGACTGACGCTATAGCGGTTTTCTTGATTAAGCCGGAAGTGACCCAATCCGGAAGTAACTTTAAAAACTTAAATAGAACCATCCATTTTTTTGCATAATTAGAAAGATATTTGATAGATAAACACTTTTTACTGAAACAATTTTTTGATTATCAGAACAGTTTGTAATCCATTGGACCTAAATCATAACAACTTTTAAAACCCTATTCGCATGTAACTGAGTTCTGGACACCCCCTTTTTTTCTTTAGGTTTGTATTTAATTAAATGAAATTTTAGATAAATGTAAAAATATAGAGGGCGTTCCTTTTAAAATAACAAACTTGGGGTCATTTTCGGCAAAACGGGAAGTGAAACATGAGTGTAAATATGTTCAAATAATCGGATTTTTTACACATATCATATGTCTAAAATTTCATTTAATTTAATACAAAACTAAAAAAAAAAGGGGGTGTTCAGAACTCAGTTACATGCGAATAGGGTTTTAAATGTTGTTATAATTTAGGTCCAATGGATTACAAACTATTCTGATAATCAAAAAATGTTTTAAATAAAAAGTATTTGTTTATTAAATACCTTTCTAATTATGCAATAAAAACCAGATAGTTCCATTTAAGTTTTTAAAGTTACTTCCGAATTTGGTCACTTCCGGTTTAATAACGAAAACCGCTATAGCGTCAGTCAATTTTGCATATGCACTTTTGTCATTAAAAAAAAATCCATCTTTGTCAGACGTCGCATTTTCGAATAAAAATGCCGGTACGGGTAATCCTAAACACCCTGTATAACGCAATTTATTTTCAAATATTGTGTTTCATTTTTGAGGATCGACATGCAAATTTGTTATTTTAAATACAACACCCTGTATATTTTAACATCTTGTAGAGAATTTAATTTCCAATAAAAAGCATGCCCTATACCTAAAATCAATATTTCTCGAGTTTTTAAGACTTTAAATACAACACCCTGTATATTTTTAAATTTTCGTGTAAAGAATGTAATACCCATTAAAAAACCATCAGCATGGCCTTTAACTAAAATCAATATATCTCGAGTTATTTCGGATTTAATAATTTTTAAAGTTAAATATAATTTTCATCGTTTGTATGACAGTTACCCATTGTTCTGTAAATGTCAAATTCTAGTTTTGTATTTAAATGGATTTGGATTTAAATTTTACAAAGTTAGCATGTATGAATCTGTTTTGTTCTGATTTCGGAAAGCGATTTACCAAAGCCATTTTTCAGGAAACGAAACGGATGGAAGTCCAAAGGGGCAAGGTCTGGTGAATATGGAGGATCTGGCAGTACTTCGCAGTTTAGGTCAGTAATTTTTTTGATGTTTATGAATCATAATACTGCGATAATGCTCTTATTCGTCACTCGTTTTTAGGGTAGTATAAATACAAAAAAAACTTGCTTTTTGAGAAAAGTAACACTGACGTGCCTGCAAAAAACAATCACACCGTGAAGTCTCTGATACGACTTAACGTGATATATTAGTTCTCTTTCGCATCATTTGATTAAAATTTTTAATTTAAAAGTGAAAGTAACAAACTGAATGTCCAAATTTAAACTAAGCAGCTCTGCAACTGTTTTATTTTAAGAAATAGAGCTTTGGTTTTTTTGCATATGTTTTTTGTTACACAATGCTAAATTCTTGAAAATATGGCATATGTATGCTACACTTCCAAATGTGTGTGTCTAGAGGGACACAATTTGTTAAAGCACTCGACGTCAATGAGTAATCCCTTACGATAAACTATGCATTGGGTTGTAATTAATTGTTCATGGTTTATATTTCGATTAAAAAATTTAGTACTTAAACTAGTAACTAAGCTATACCTAAACAACAATTTAAAGCAGGTGTTGCCTGCGTCTCCGGTTAAAAACCTAGGTGTAAATTTTTTGTAGAAACTAGGGATCGTTGATTAAACTAAGCATTTAAATCGCACATATGTTGTAGTACGAAACCTTCCACTTCTAATTAAATTAGTTGGTTGGAAGCTGAGTTTTGATTAACAATTGATATTCACGGAAATGGCATCTGAACCATAATAACAGCTCTAACTTCATTAGTTTCGAAGCTACGAAGCTGAGTAAATTAGCAAAGTAGTGTATTGTTGTTTGTAGAAAAACGAATTGGTATGAAGTGAGTAAATAAACTACAGGAGATGATAATCGGCATTCAAATAGAACGAAGTACTTGGCGTTTTACCAACATGTTATGAAGCAATTAGGATTTTTGTTTAACACTATTAGTATGTAAAAAAAATACTAAATGAAAATAATACCTGTTATGATAAGAATAAATATTGAGATGTGGTTTGGGTGCTTATCACGATTATACATACTTTCTCTCTATTTAGTGGTAAAAAGTTTTTGTAACAATATAGTCAACAAAAGAGACAAATTCTCATAATATCATGTAGAATAAAATATGTCAGCACTCCAAACGACTGGTATTAATTAAGGTGTGTGTAGGAAATTAATTTTCATTTTAGGTGGTAACTGATGTAAAAAGCTTTTAGTTTATAAGTACATAAAAATTCCAAAAATGCTTGCACCAACGCGGTGTGCTATAGTAGCCCAGAAAGAATTTCTTGTACTTTTGTAAAATATTTTCCACTTCAAGCTCGTAGTTGTCTTTCTCAAGGAAACCTTTCACTACTGATACAAAAGATTTCCATGCTGCGAGTATAAGATACAATAACTAGAAAATTGTTAATGTCATAGTTCTAAAATCACATGGGCATTTTTAGCTAACATAGTCGAAGCTGTTTTTGTCAATGTTAGCAAAAGACGCCCAAACGTCGGTACCTCTTTTGCAACATGTGCCGTATATATGGATGATAACATTGATACCGAAGACAATACAATAACTAGAAAACTATTAAAGTCATGGTTCCAAAATTACATGGGCATGTTTAGTTAACAAGTTAACATAGTCTAAGCCGTTTTTGTTTATTTTAGCAAAAGATGCCTCGGTACCTCTTTTGCAATATTCAGTGTGTCCAAAAGTTATGGAATATGCTATATATCTCAGTAAATATCCACTAGGGAAAAATGTTTTGAATAAAAATTGTTTGGTACTTTGTTTTCAACCATAAGACAGAATTTAAATATATATATATATTTTCGAATAACAAAAGCGTAACGAAAAACAATTGAATTTTTTTAAATACCCCTACATTATACTCCTTTGATAAAGAATGTTTTTCTTTTTTTAATGATAGGGTCACCTTAAAAATTAAGTTTATGCTAATAGGCCGGAGAATATCGAAAATTTAAAAGATCCTAATAGAGAAATTACACCTGAAATGGTTGGGAATGTTATAAACGGGTTTAAAAACCGAGTTTATCATTGCCAAGCTGTAAATGGTTCACAGTTGTTATTGTAGATTTCGCCAAAAAAATATTTGTTCTTATGATGTTTTTGTGAGAAATAAATACCAATCAATTAAAATTATTTTTGCGTTTTTCTCAAAACAATGCTTAAGTAGCAAGCTTTTGTTATTCGAAAAAATTTAAATTTTGTTTTATGGTGGAAAACTAAGTACCAAACCACTTTTATTCAAAACATTTTTACCTAAAGTGGATATTTACTGAGATATATAGCATATTCCATTCCTTTTGGACACTTTCTATACCGCATATAATATGGATGATAACATAATTACCGTATGACAACACCCCGTAGAAGATCCAATAACTAAAAAATTATTAAAGTCATGGTTCTAAAATTATCTGGGCATGTTTAGCTAACAAAGTCGAAGCTGTTTTTGTCAATTTTATGAAAAGGCGCCCAAGCCTCGGTACCTCTTTTGCAATATACAGTGTGTCCCAGATTACATTTCCAGCATAGGAATCTCGCTTATTATAAGAGATACAGGTTTGTTTAAATTAGATGAATTATTTCTTAGTATGACAGGAACCGCAATCAAGTTTTGAAAGTACAAAATTCCTCGTACTTCAGATGTTACAGCAGAAAATATAAAAATGTGTTTTTTTTTCTCTCATAACTTTTTTGTCTTTATCATTAGAACAATTTTATTTATACTTTCTTGTGGTAGTTTTTAATGGAGAATGTAACTGTTATTTTAGATTTTTCTTAACCTACCATTTTCAGGATATTACCCCTAATTTAATTTTTCTTACAGGCCGCGAAGTTGGCTATGGAATAATTAAATGTCCTTTTTTCTCTCGTTTAAATGAGATGGTACTTGCTATACCTGTTTTTATGAATAAATCACAAAATGAAAAGAAATCGTATTTTACCCATCACTTATCAAGCTATCTATAAAAATAAAAACAAAAAACAACGAATTAAATGTCAAATGACAGTTACTATTTGTCTGCGGTATCATTCATTAGAATTTCATATTATTGTTGTGTAATTCTATAGTCTTTGTAGTAATTGTTATAAAAATACTGAAAAATTTGATATGTTGAGATGCTACATTTTTACTATAAAAACTGTGTAGAAGCTGAGCGAATATACTTACGGAAATTTGGAAACAAATTTCAAAGAATATGGTTTTTTCGAGAAACCAACCAAAAATCCAAAACAAATCAATGATGAATTAGAATTATCTATTTTCAAACAGTTTCTATTGTAAAGAATGTAGCATTTTAACATTTAAAATTTTTAATTGTAAATGTTCCCATAATTACATGATAACAAATTGGCTACAAAGACTATCGAATTACACAACAATACTATAAAATTCTAATATATGACACAACACAAATAGTAACCATAATTTGACATTGAATTAGTTGTTTTTATTCTCATAGATATCTTGATAATTGATGGGTAAAATACGATTTTTCTTCATTTTGTGACTTATTTATAAAAATAGATATAACAAGTAATATCTCATTTAAAAGAGAAAAAAAGCACATTTAACTATTCTATAACTAACTTCGCGGCCCATAAGAAAAAATGAAACTGGGGGTAATATCTCGAAAATGGTAGGTGTTAAAAAAAATCTAAAATATTGGTTACATTCTCCAGTAAAAAGTAGCATAAGAAGGTACAAATAAAATTGTTCTAATGATTAAGACAAAAAAGTTATGAGAGAAAAAATAAATTCGACATATTCATACTTTTTTGCTATAACATCTACAGCACGAGAAACTTTGTCTTTTTAAAAATTAATTGTGGCTCCTCTCATACTAAAGAATAATTCATCTTGTTTAAACAAACCTGTATCTCTTATAATAAGCGAGATCCCCATGCTGGAAATGTAATCTGGGACACCCTGTATACCGCATAATTAATACCGTAAGACAGGTGTTCTATACCAGGGGTCCATCGCTCCCAAGAGGGACGTGAAGTTCCTACAGTAGGTATGTGTCAAATACAATGCCTTGAAAATTTATTGGCGGAAAGCAAGAATCAACAATTTTCGCACTAAATATTTTTTACACTGTTTGTTTTATGCATAAAGAAAGTTCTTTTGAAATGGACTACTTGACAAGAGCTACATGACGCTTTACAGTGAGGCCAAGGGGTACATTGATAGAAACTGGTTCAGAATCGCTGCTATAAACAGTCGCCATTCATTTGTTTCATAAGTGGTTAATAAGGTAATTAATGTTATTATAATAGTACAGTAATTTTTTCATGCGAACGGAGGAAGATAGAATATCATCTTTTTCGTTCGTCATTAAGAAATTCACTTGTTTTTAAGATATTAGAATAAATAACAAAAAAATCGTAGGTGATGGAGACCTTTTATTTTCTATTCACAAAGTTTAAGTCAAAATAAGTAATTATTTAATATTTTAAGCGTACGAACGTGACTATTTATGGGCTAGTGCAGAAATCTCCTACAACTTGAGGATTAGAAACTAGCTACGGTTTTCTGGGAAAGTTATAGAACAAAACGATCAACGTGAAACTGAATAGCAACCCACGAATGACAAGAAGGCAGGTTAAACGTAGTGCAGCTGTACAAACATCTCTAATTAGAAGTGGAGAAGACCCTCGCCAACCACGCGCGTCAAATTCGCGAAACAACTGTCACTAGCGAAAATACAGTTCTGCTGTTGAACAAGACTTTTAGTATATTCGCTTTATAATCATACATGTTAAGTTTAACCTTTAATTCACAACGCTTATGGTTAAATAAAGCAAGTGACTTTGAGTATACCAACTAACAAAAACCTTCCAAACGAATATGTTCATCTCCACAATGCGAAACTTACACAAGAACAAAGTTCGAAAATTATTTGGTTATTTATGATAGGAAGAGAAGGTTTCATTTTTGTCAACCGAAATGAAAAACAGTTTTTCGGTCGACGTTCTAATTTATCTTCAATTTTCTTTCCTCAAAAAGTACCTTGTCAAGGGCTTGAATTATTTAAGAATCTTATTTGCTACTATAAACAGCTTTAAATAAAAATCACTTATCTTCTTTAATGAAGAATCTTTCGTAGAAATGCTAGAACAGTTTTGAGACTTTCGTCTCTTCCTCAGTAGCAATCTTAGTTATATAAGATTGCCAGTGAAGAATAGACGAAAGTCTTCAAACTGTTTTAGCATTTGTACAGGATCTTCTTCGTAGATAAGTGACGGTTAGTTAAACTTATTCGCATTAAAAACATTTGTTTAATTTCATCTAATTTTTAAAATGTAAGACTTTTTAAAAAGTTTAGGTTTAATTGTGATTTTAATAAAAGTATTAAGAATATTTTCTTGATACGAATAGTTGTAAAGCGTGGAAAAATACCTTCCAAAGTTGTTTTTAAAAAAATCGTCCAATTATATTCTGCAACGTGTGTTACAATTAAAAATGAATCAAGGTGTACTTTGGTAGGAAAAACCTATAATTGAAAACAAAAACGACAAAATAATTTAAACAATATTTAATTTGATATTTCCAATAATATCTACCAGCTTTTCAAGCATGAGCGAATTGACATTTAGAATACGCATTAAGTTCAAACCCCCTTACATGTGAAGACATCTTTAAATACACATGTAAATATTTCTGTTGCAGTGATCTAGCTTCTATTTGTCTTGTTTGTTGTCCTAATTTTCGCCCATAAGCCATAATACTTTGTATTATAAAATTGCAAATTCTCTTTTGCGTCTTCTTCGTAATGGATGTTCTTGTCTGCCCCAATTTATTTCTTATCTTCTTTCTCCTCTGTGGTTGACTCTTCTAAATACTGCGTCCTGAATATTTAAAATTGTTAAATTTTTTATTTCTATGGCAACGTCAATTTCTAGTACTTAACCTCTTTTTTCGTTGTTGCTAAATATTCTGTAAAATTGAAATTTTCTTCCAGCATGTTCTTGAAAAGCTTACCGATAATAATAATAATAAACATCTAAGATAATTCCAAGATGTCCAGTAGACGTTTAAGTGTAATTTAGGTGCCATTGTAGGTTTACCGATGGAGTTTTTTTTTTTAAATTAACATATGTGTATATTACATGTCATTTGTGGCTACAAGGATCTCACAGGCGCACTTAGTAAAATCCTGTGTGGTAAGTCAAGAGGATCGTGCCTCTTCAATCCTCCCCTTTCGTAGATTATAAGTAGGTTGTTAGCGAGCGTGTTTGGATGGCCGCGTATTAGTTCTTGATATTTGGCACATGTGTTTTATTTTATCTTTCAGTATTTTAAAGATTCTATAAAGTACGTGGTTCGATAAGAGCATTACCAATCATTCGTAACACCTTAGATTGATTTCTCTGGATCCTAATTGAGTAGATTTATTTTTGCAACGATTCATATAGGTTTTCTTTGAATCATTGAAGCAAATACGGATTGCGTTTATCAAAGCACCGTTAACAGTCTAAACCTTAGACTCTAAAGTAATAGTGACAAACAAATAAATGTGTGGTGTGTTTAAATTTCATCATAAATGTGTGTTTAGCGTAATAGCAAGTAATTTGACAAATTAAACACGAAATAAAAGCCAGGAAGCAGTTTTACAAGTTGTTGTTGTTTGTGCAGACTCCTAACTTCCTTGTATTTCCACCATCATATACTTGTATATAAAAAGGCCGTAACAATATAACTTAATAGCACAACTGTAGTAAACTCGAGAGTCTACCAACTTGTAAGTTGTAAAACACAGAACACAATCAAAGCAGAAACTAGTCAAAATCAAGTTTTGGTTTAATTAATTAAACTTACAGTGTGGTGGAATATCACCTAAATCGATTCACTTGTCAACTGTGCAAACACTTTTGATATGTTGACTTAATGACATTTTTTATTCAGTTTAACCCTTGTATTGTGTTCTATTTTCACAACACTTATTGGGCTCGCGTCGGATAACATTTAAAAATATTATTTCTTAAAAGTATTAATTTGTTATGTACACCTAAGATTAATCTCTTAAAATAAGAAAGCTACAGAGCTGAAAAGTGTGTATTGAGACACCCTGTATATAAAGTATATTAATATTTAATGAGGATTTTTAAGTCCCAAAATTCCGTATCTCTGTGCCGGATTACCAATCAGTTTTTTGCCATAACTAACGTGTATAAGAAGTATTACGCTATTACGTACTAAATTTTCTTAATCTAAAGTAAGTAAACATAATGTTTTGAATTCCCAGATTACCCAGAAGATAAAGAAGATTGGTGCCAAAATTAGA
Organism: Elmis aenea; assembly: GCA_947652605.1. Lineage (NCBI taxonomy): Eukaryota > Metazoa > Arthropoda > Insecta > Coleoptera > Elmidae > Elmis > Elmis aenea. The sequence goes on from OX393584.1 coordinate 19,157,838, forward strand.
GAGGTGGAACTGACCCCATAGTTGCAATAAACGCTAGAGCTAGACCAATGTATGGTGTTCATTAAAATTCTGGTTCTGCAACAGGTTCAAAAATGTATTTTAAAAGAACAAGCACCTTTTCCAAGGGATAAGTGTCCACCAGAAGATGCGATCGACAACCATCATCTTTTCAATAATTTTTCAAATTATTCTATTGCATTTTGTTTACTAAACTTTTGTGTATATTCCTTTGTACATTTGATTTACAAAATGGCTATAGAGTGTGTTAATTGAAAATAAATTTACCATACCTTATTGTAAATATGACAATTTGGCGTAAATAAAAACAGATATCTCGAAAATGTTATTTTAAACCACACCTTTAAATAAATGTATTTTAATAAATTTATAAGTGAAGTGCAAAGTTTCTTTTAATCAGTATTTCAATGAACTGCATATTTATTTAATTTAAACTTAGTTTAAGAGTTTACCACCAGAGGGCCAAACCTCTCGACTTAACCTCTTGTAACTTCTGTGATCCTATATAAAATCCAATTTTGTGCTTAATTTCTCAGAATGATTCCCCTCAAAGTTGTAGTATGAATTTAGTTTGACTACTAACCACTAGACGACCAAACCTCTCCATGTAACCTCTTTTAACTTCTGTGATCCCGATAAAAATCCAATTTTGCGCTTAATCTCTTATTTCAAGAATTGAATTTATAAAATAAAATGTTGCCTAATTTCTCGTTTAAAAATTCAGATTTTGGATCAGGATCACAGCAATTAAAAGAGGTACGTGGAGAGGTTTAGCCCTTTGGTGGTCACTATTCAGACTAAATTTATATATAAATTTTGTGGGGAATCATTCTGAGAAATAAGGCACGAAATTGGATTTTTATATCAGGATCACAGAAGTTAAAAGAGGTTACGTCGAGAGGTTTGGCCGTCTGGTGGTAAAATCTCAAACTAAATTTAAACTTGGTGGGAATCAATATTGTACGTGGGTTGTATACAATAAAATTAAAACGCATGATTTTGTAATATGTTTATTAATATCTTTAAGAAAATCAACATAAATGTAAAAAAAAATTACAATTTTTGAGCGAAATCACAACTAAACACATGCTTATAATAAAAGTTTGCTTAAACATTTCAAAATTTATTATCGAGTGTTTTGGTGATGAACACTTTTTGGAAAACTGTAACAATTATATTTAAACCATTGTTTGAGAAACTTTTACATTATATGAGAATATTTTTAATTTTATTGAATGCGTCCTCACAAAAAATGAATAACTTAAATTTTTTACCTTTTCTAACAATTTATACAACTGAAAATATAGTTGCGCCATGGAGGATAAATTTACAATAAAAGTTAACCATTCCAAAGAAATATTTGAGTAGGGTAACCGTATTAGGTGATTGACACGACTTTCAACCCTGTTTCCATAAAACCTTTGAATACTTATTCGAGCCTTTTCATATGCTGCAACTCCGATTCGCCTGTTAACAGGACGTCGCGTCGTCCAAAGAATAAACTACCCCGTTAGTATCTGCTAAGAGCTGCTCTGTTATTTTTTTAAACTAATGTTACTCCATACGAAAGCTACCTAAAGAAACTTTTATGAGTAAGTAGCTATAGTGACATTATCTTTCGATTCTTCTGCTAATAACACTTGTTAAAAGGTTTCAGACAAATCTACACTTAACAAATATTTACCTCCTTCGGATTTCTCATAGAGGTTTTCAGTTTTTGGCAATGGAAATTTTATAATTTAAAGACCGGGATTGATTGTTATTTTATAATTCCCACACATCCTGACTGAACTATTAGGCTTAGTGGTACTATAGGTGTGCCCCAATTAAAATACTTTACAGCAAAATAACGGTTAATCGGCTAAAAAAACGGTTAACCGTTATTTTTTTGCCTGTAAAATTGATTTTTAACCGAAACCGTTATTTTTAATGGCAAAAAACGGTTAACTTTAACCAAAATAATTAAAAATCGTTTTAAAATTACTTTAAGAAATAAAAATCTGTATTAAATGCGATTAGTTTACCATACGTCATTACTAAACGCTTGATTGTACAAATTGTACATACCTATATTATAAAATTATAAATAGATAATATCTTTTCAAACTTTGCATTCCTAATGTAAATAATGTCAAAAACCGAGTTTTTAACCGGTTTATTTACAAGGTAAATCGGTTTTTTACGAAAAAAAAATCGGTTTTTAACTAATTTTTGTCGGTTTACTGCTTAACAGTAGTGTTTCCTAATTAATTTTAGCCGTGAAACCCTTTTTCAGTTTTATAAACAATACGGAACCCTATTAGATTTTTACATACCCCTCACAGTACATGCTATTATGAAGCTAAAAATGGTAACCAGCGACTAAAAAGTAGAAATATTTTATTTTGTTTGATTTTGAACCTTGTAGACAGCATTTTTTAGACTGGCGAACCGCCATATTAAATTTTAAAAACTGTCAACATAGTTTAAGATATATTGTAAATTCTACGAAAAAGTGTGCATTTTCTTTAGGATAACTTCGCGCTCGTCAGTTTTAAAAACAGAACCCGCTTAAACCCGGGAAAAAAACTGGCTCAGCCCAACCGTCTCTTCCTCGGTAACCGTTGTTTAATGAAAATGTACACACGATTATATATCTAATAATAACAGAGAATGCATTTTTAATATTTTTTTAACTAAAAAAGTAGGCATTCAAATTACATTGGATTTTGCCGTAGTTAATTAAAAAGCCATAAGTATGTTATACAAGTACAATGGATTACTACACGTTTATAAGAATAAATTTTAAAAAACACGAGTGATTAAATCGGTTGAAACCGGCAAAATAAATTATTTATTACGTTTTCAAACTAAAACGAAACATAAAAATATCGTTTTTGTTTCCGTTTTGGTTGTAATTAAAATTTCAAACAATCTAGTTATTTCGTTAACGTTTTCGAAGTTCAATTCTTTAGTCCCTGGTTGTAACCGATTCTTAATAAAATTATAAGTAACGAAATTGATTTATTGTGTGTTAGTATTTAACTATCACGTAATTTAGTTTATTAATTTTTTTACAATTTTCTGACGGAATCCCTTCTATTGCTTCGCGGGACTCCAGGGTGCGGTGGAACGCAATTTGGAAAATGCTGCTCTGCAGGTTCGGAAACATTTACTAGATGTTTCAATTCAGCTTCAACTTAAGGCTTCAATGCGAATGCTTGGGCTTGGCCATAAACAAATTGTAGTTAAATTTGGCCTAAATTTAAAAAAATAATGTCTCCACGTGCTCTCTTCTAGATTGCAACTTTGTAGGCTTTATAAAAAAAAAAAAACATTTTCTGACACTTAAAATTTATCAGCTAAAAACTTGTAATACGACCTGGAATTTTTTACTTTGCAAACTGTTGCTGTAAAAATTAGAAAAGATAACGCTCCACGTAGTAATCCAACTAAACACTTCAGCTGCGTTCACATAGAAAAGTATTGTATTGTATTGTAGCGTAAGCAAAGTTAAGTTTACGAATATCAAATGCTATCATTTATTATGTGAACGCTAAGCAAAGTAGTGGAATTGTATTGTAAGCGGCGTTGTTCGAACTCGCAAGGTACAAGCTTCTTGCAATATCCCCATAACAAGAAGCAATCACAGTGATCTACTGATTAACCCTGCATATACGCGTGGGAATCGCCATTAGTGTACAAACACTACAATACCTCTATGTGAACGCTACTCTTGCAGACACGTTACAGTACAATTTATTACGCTATAATACAATGCCATACTTTTCTATGTGAACGCAGCTTTACACTTTTTACAAGTCATCACGGATGTCTAATAGGAGTGTGAGGCTGCACTCCAGTGATAACACTTACACATCTCCATTAAAAAAAAACAACAGATACACTACAAGTTTACACTAAGCCACATCTGGTAGAAAACACAGCCGTGGTAGTAGAGGTGATTCTTTTGAATACGTGCGATGCACTTATCATTACCCTTTGTCTACTAGCACCACGTCACGCATCATCTTTTTTTTTTTACTTTTTGGGTAGATGTAAAGCTCACCCGATCTTCATCCGCAGCTCCAATATTTTCGTTTTGCGCCATTTAGAGCTATTGCGATCATTTTTTCAAAGGAAGACGTACATTTCATCTGCCTCCGTGAGGCGGCCAGGGTCGGTCCAGAACCCATTCCGACGATTAATATTTCTTTTAGAATTGAGATACATTAGAAAAAACGCAACCTGCAGTTAAAAAACGAACACGTGCTGCCCAGTTAAGTACATTTTCATTATCAGTACGCCTTGCACCATAAATATAGTAGAATCGGACAGCAGTATTCTCACAAGTCACAAAGTGACCAAAACGCTATCAAATGAAGTTGATTAGGTGAGCATTAGTTGCGTAGTAGAATGCACGGTTTTTGCTGTGAAGAGTTCAATAAAATTTTATCGTTTACCAAATTATTTGCAATGAAAAATTGTTATAACTCACTTTTATGTCCAAAAAAAATCATTAATTTCATGATTAAATTCCTTAACGGATCCTATTATCTGGTTTGATGTCGACACCTGCTGTATTGGTGGAGCGAGCATTTTTCCAATGTTTTACTTATCTTATCTTGAAATACGAGTTAAATCGCGCACACACTAAATTACTTATAAATTTTAAATCCATACATTCTTAACCTTGTTGCCGATTTGTATCGGATTATTGTCAAATGAGCAGGCACAATCCAATTTTTGTTGGAAGCGTTAAGTACCACATAATATACAAAACTAGAGCACTTTACACACATTAGAGTTTCCATTTAAAAAGTTTAATATAAGTGCGAAACGTTTTCAAAAATCAAACGAATAAAAAAAAAATTACGCTGACTTTCGTTGATGGAACTAGATGTTATGTGACTGTAGTAATGGTAGAATAATTGTTGTCGAAATATTAATTTTGTAATATTTAACTTTTTATGGATACAAATTTCGTAATTAACTATGATTTTTGAAAATCTGTAAGAATTTTTTTTTACCCATATTTTTACCAACATTTTTGTATTACTTCAGCTGCATCAAAACATCTCATCGCAAGTTTGAGCCATTTCTATTTTTCTGTATTACATATTTGCATTGCATAACTACAGACTAACTGTTGCTAATATTGTGAAAATCAGTATGAATTACAATAAGAAACTTCGCAACGTGTTGATTAGTACTACAGTAATGTTATTTTAGGCCAAGATATTTATCAGCAGTTTATTACATTTCATAACAATATTCGAAGTACTTTTGTGACACCCTATATGAAACCAAAGAATACACATATGGTTTTCGAAATAAAATCTAGTCTTTTATTGATTATCATGAAAAGACACAGTGAAGTTATATTGCCCTGTGTTTTATGTAAATATCCGTTACAATGTTTCAGATTCTCTCTTATCGCAAAAAACCCTCTTGAATGTCATATTTTCGGACTTATACGTCCTTTTTATCACCGGAAATACAGCAAAAGTTAGCGGTTCAGTGAGTTGGAAGTAATAAGAGTGCGCCCTGTGTATGAGCCAAATCCGACACTCGTGGAATTCGCATCAAGTTTAATGACAAGTGACAATAATGATAGGAAGCCAAACAATGGCGATCCGATTTGTATGCTGTGGACGTCGGCCGACGTTTCTCGTATGAGACTGTCATAGAGAATAGTATATAATTCTGCAGAAGCAAGATCGTCTTTTGTTAGTTTGCCAGTACTGAATGTAAGTGTTGCGGATAATCACTTTTGCAAGCGGGGACTCTCCACGCTTGAGAGGATGGCGCCTGAATGTCGGAACGCGTTAGAATTACACTCTAAAACGCAATTGGCGCGCACCCTAACGTGCCAAATGCAGTCATTGTGGCTAGCCAACTCCACCGGACTGTTATTATGCATATACGTACTACTTTTCTCTTGATATTCGGTCAGTTTGTCATCCCTCGACGTAGCAACTCACACCGACGCATATCGACTACAACCCTCTCCACGCCTAGGGCTATCAAACTCCCAAATTCTTATTTCCATATCATGATAGATTCTACTATTCCTCGTTTTCAAGTCACCCTCGACCCACTTCCTTCCGAATATCTGGAAATCTGCACCCGCGCGAACTTTATTTCGATGTCTGATGTTAAACTTCCGCATATAGCCGCCGTTCGAGTTCTACAATTCGTGTTTTCATTTTTCATACGTGTGCGGGCGGTACACAAAGAAAACCGATTTTTAGACGAACCCTGAACTTAAAAGTGCATTACTACAAAGGTGGCTCGTATAATTCACATTTGGGTATAAACAAGGTGTCCCGTGTCAATAAATTTAAGGAACGTTGCTCAGTTTGAAAATACTGCTATTGTTCTGAAAAAAATTGCAAAGACTAGATATACCTAGTACTTTTTCAATGTTAACCGATATTTTTATATCGTAAGTTGAATGATGTTGGACGGTATAATTATTATTTAGGGTGTGAATAGCAGGTGTGTAAAGTTTTGAGAACTGAGGATAAATAACCGTTATTTTATGTAACTACTCATGTTGTATACAAAAGTAATTTAAATTTATAGCCCTCATTTGATTTAAATAGCGGTTTAAAAAAAACCATGAAAATTTTGGGCTAAAAACGATAAATCTTTAAACTTGGGCAGTTGGCTTAAGACTTCACAAGCCCTTTATTCACACTCTTAATAGTTATAAACCTTAAGTTCATTTAAATTACGGTTTAAAAACATTGATGAAAGACAGAAAAAGCAAAAAATATAGTTTTCGCATATTTTTTTAAAATTTTGTGATAATAAACAGCACTTATTAAACCATTTACTTGTGTGGTGATGATTGGCACTAGGGATTCTGTCCCGGGAATTTCCCGAGACGTAAGTCCCGGGAATTCCCGGGACTTTCTTAGTCTCGAGTCCCGGGACATTTAGTTCGAGACTCGAGACGAGACTAAATGTTACAGAACACTGAAATGAATTTTTTATACTTCTTATTTTTAAACAAATTTTACTGCCACGAGTTTAGCAAAAATATTTTGTTTCGTAATTTTTTATGTTTATAGTTTATACTAACAATTAGTATTTACTTAACTTTATTTAAATTGTTTGCCTGCCATATTTAATTATTTATGTTTATATCTTGTCTGCTTTAAAGCTAATGAATAATTGTTAAGTTTATTAGTAAAAATATATTTTACTTACGCTTGTTATGTTTTAAAGTTTAATGAAAATTGTTTATTGAAATAGGCATTTACTTGGAAATATGTACTTTATTTACTGTAGAATGTAGACTTAATTAAAAATAATAATACTACTCCTACTACTATACTTTATTTATAAAATAAATGCTTCAAAAACAAAATCCGTGAATTTGGTTTAATTTAGAAAAAATATTCTGTCAACTATCACGGCCGATTCACGATCACGATACGTGCAAAGAAGCAATTTTAAGAATGTAGCGGGTGCTTTCAGAAACAATGTCACTGTCAAAAAAACTTATTTTTTACAGTGAAAATAGCCGATGAATTTTGAGTACCTACATGAATATATTATCTATCATTTTTCTTGCACCTTATAAAATCTTCCGTCATTTTTGACGGGTTAAACCACTATTTTTTAGTATTTAAATAAAATTCGCAAAAGTCTCGAAGTCCCGGGAATTCCCGGGACTTTGATGAAAAAAGTCTCGAGTCCCGGGACTTTAAAAATTGTCGAGACTCAGAATCCCTAATTGGCACTGAAGTGGTCCATTATTTTGATGGTAGGCGAAGGTGTGAAATTTAAATCTGTGTCGATGCCAGTAGCACATCCCCAAAGTTGTCGAGGAAAGCTCAAAATGATTTTCGGCCCTGGGCACTTAGGATCCATTTAAAAAACGCTGCACCTGTTTTAAAATTTGATGGCATTTTCTGCTATCAGCAATAGTTTAACTTAGTTTCAATACAGTTACAAAAAATCAATAAAATACTTTTACGAACGCTTTAATCTATGGCATTTTCAATGTTCTGACATGATATTTTCTTAACACATTCGTAATGTCAAGTTAAAAGTTAAAATAAAGCGTGGTTGCAACTTTATATTCCTAGAGTCCGACACATACAATATCTACTAAAGTCCTGAAAATAAAACAAATGTTAAAACTTATTCATCTTTGCAAAGTTACATTAGTTCACAACTTTTCATTTTGTCTCTAGTTGCAACGTTTTTTATTGCCCTAATCGCTGTATATAAGCACCCTTTTGATAAGTTTTATGTTGTCAAGCACCTCACTTCAACATGGTTTGATGTAATTCATGATTAATTATTTCCTTAACATTTCTATAGTCGATTCCAAAATGCGGTGAGCAAATGCTTGCGAATTATGATAACAAAACGTTGCAGCTCGTTAGTTTCGCTGCAATAAACGTCCATAGTAAAACAAGTTTTGTTTATTTTGATAATATTTTGCATACCTTTATAAAACATAATTAATTATTCAGTTTTTTACCTATAAAATTAAAAATTGCGTGTCAGAGAAAATCGATACGGCTGTGTAGAAGATTACGAGGTTGGACCTGACGCATATGTTTATACTTAATTTCGTTTATACAGGGTGTTGCAGTCTGCATATCTATCTTTTGTTATTATTATACGACCTACCCACACTGCAAAAACAGTAAAATGTAGCAATGGTAAAATATTAAAATGCTCTAAATGCACCAGTGAAATGATCAATACATTAAACTGCATTAGTATTTGTCAAAAAATTACATTTAATTGTTCCTAATTAACAAAGCAATAAATATTTTTTAACACGTTACATGGCTTGAAATTAATTACAGAGTTGTAACATAAAAAAAACTTCTTTAAACTACCGAAATTGACGGAAACAAATACACAAAATGCCTTATACTACAAAGAGATTAAGATTTTTAGTGAATTACCTGTGGAAATTAGATAAACGTTGTCTATTTTAAGTTTTTTGAAACATAACATAATAAAAGTAATGTTAGGTATTATTATTCTAAAAAATTAGTACAGATAGAGGATAGATCAGGTGTAAAATTTTTAATATTTAGGAATAATAATTGCAGAGAACGGTAAATTGGAAGAAGAACTGCATAACAGAATAGCTGCAGCTACAAAATTTAAGAACAAGAACAACACAAAAACGAGAAATTATGTATGTATTCATTAAAAAACTAGAAGACTATGAGAAAATTTAATTTCTTTTTCGATGAATGGTCTCAAAAAATTAAAACCCTTTTAGTTTTTGCTTGTAAAACATAAATATATACAGGGTAGCGCAAAAGTATGGAAACAGACAAATATCTAAAATTCTAAAACATCATTATACACATCACAATGAAATTTTGTATCTAAGCATTATCGTAATTTTCGGATGCGAAGAAAATACTGAGGTTGCAATACGACTTCCGGTTCAACCGCACTTTTAATTCTTTTTTTTTTAAATTTAAGTTCTTTAAAAAGGCAGTAGAATTTCGTTTGAAAATTAGAGTGACAATAGTTATTAACACTTTGCGCTGGCTACATTTTTAAAATATTATACAGGGTGTTTTTTACGGTTGGTCAAACTTGTGAAACTTTAAACATCGTTAACTCAATTTTCTTAAATACAACACCCTATATGATTTTACATAGTCTTGTAGAAAATTTTATTGTGTTTCAAAAACATTCACCATGTTTTATACCTAAAACTGATATTTTTCGAGATATCACGATTATATTGTAAATTATTACGGCAACATAACTTTTCGAGTAGGCTTTGAAGGTAGGCAGTGGTAATTTTGGAACAATTGAAAAATAAAAACAAGAAAGTGATAATTTTATTTTTCCTTGAGAATTTTTGACGTTTTTTATCTTGAAGGTGTAATTTTACCATTTTTACGTTAAAAGCGTTGTACAAAGATGTACAAGAATGAACACCCTGTACAAAATGCACTTAAAGTTCTTTCTGTATGTTGTAAAGAATATTTTAACATTTGCAATGCGTGCCCACATTTTTTAAAATTGTTTAATATATGTTTTTATTAATTTGTAATCTAACAGCATAAACATTGCATTGTATACTATTTTATTTGTTACTTGCATCCTACAAGTGTTTATCAGTTATCAGTTTACATACATATACCCACGCAACAGAGTGTTCTAGGAACACGGTAATATTGTTTATTTCGGTTAACAGTACACTACTTAAAAACAATTGTATGTGAAACTAAATTTACTATTCCATGGCGGATCTAAACCCTTAACCTAAATGATGTGATCTGTATGCTAAGAGATTTTGATGGTCTTCTATTGTGTAATTAGCAACATTTGTGGCGCTTCAATAAATGTTAAGTCAAAAGTGGATTAAGCAAAACCTTGAAAATAAAATAACACCTGTAACATGAGAAAAAAAATTAAACTACAATTAAGATTACCTTAAGTTGACATTTTAAGATCACAGAAGTGTGTATTTCTCTTGATTTGTAACCAAAACTTTAAAAATAATGCGGATTTGAAATTTGTTATCCAGTTATCAATAGTAGCGTGAAATGTTTGTTTGCAGTTCTTTTAATGCACCAAAAATAATAGGAAAATCCAACAGTGGATTCATATTCTTGGTAAAATCTGACAACCGTGAAATAAGGTAACTTAACAACTTGGGAATACTCTTAAACAAGTGTGGTTGTCGTCCAATATCTTTTATAAAATACCATAAACATCGGTTATAGACCTATCCCTTACATCGTCAGTTAATAAATATCCTGTTTAGCTATTCAGTAATTTTGATTGCTTTTAATCAACATTTTTGATAAAGTATTTTTCCAATGTTACATTTGTCAAAGTGGCTGCCTCATTCATGTTCGTCCAATAGGTTTTGGTTGAAAATGTTATTATATTTGAAATAGAGGAACTTCAGTTTAGTTTTGACCTTTAAACGAACCATTGATGTTTCATTAAAATACAACGGTAAAATATTTCAGGATGTGAAAAGCGATTATATAAGGGAAGCCACAAAGATCGTGTACCCGTGTCAGGATAGCTTATGCATACCTGAAATTCTACGTTATGTCCATCAACAGTTAAAGTTCGCAACATTACTGCTGAGCCCCGAGGCAAATACCACAAATTTTACACTAACCCTTCCAATTTTACATAGCGTTGCAAATTAACGTCAACTGTAAAGAGATTAACTTAATATTAGAATTATCTGTACGTCCTTTACTTCGATCGTTACTTGCTTTGTAAAAGCAAGACCGCATCGACTTGAATTGATCGCTGTTAGTACACGCAGAAAATCGTACATAAAATTAAATCCCCAAGTCCGTGGCGGGCACACGGCACGACTTACCGAGGCCATGGTAATTAATTCTCCCTCGTACATGTTTATATACTTGGAACAATTTTATCAACTTGTACTACTACTACACGGACGTAAAACGTCGCATGCACGTTAAAGCAAGTGAACGGCGTACAGGTATCCCAAATTCGAAGCTACAAACGGACAGCGTGTGGAAAATAAAAATATGTTTCGATAAAGTTTTTTTACATCTCTACAAAGAATCAAAACCACCAAAAGCACGATTTTTTAAGGGGTGCTTTGAAAGATTGTTGAACACGACAATTTCTCAATCTGATTAATTTTAAATTACAATTATTCAGCGTCCGTTCGCCCCAAACCGATGAAAAAATTTTTACCACAGATGGAAAGTGTTCAAACTGAAGTCTACAGTTTTTTTAGGAAAATAGTCGAAAAATGTTGTGTCAAAGCAATTGCCTTACTTTTTTAATAATTTTTTTCATAGAAACACCAACTTCAATTTCTATGGTATTCATAATTAAGAAAACTATTATTTAGGGTAGTTCTATACAACTGTATTTTTATTTATAATTGCAGCCAATATTAATTTATTTTGTAAACTAATCCCAAACTCCCAGGTCCAAGAACTTTCTTGAACATTTCTCGACAACTTTCAGGACACGCTTCTGGCATCCAAATACATTTAAATAACCTTTCCTTCAGGTATGATGAACTACCCTCAAACAATTAACTGCTTCGATAAGCGTTCTAAATGTCATAAATAAATGTAAAAACAATATTTTCATGTTATTAAAACCGTTTAATCGTAAATGAAATGTGAACTAAGGTTGCATAATGATTATTTAGGTGTACGTAACATGTTGTGTGCCAATTGCTTTGGTTTAAAAATCTAAGCTTTTTTGGCCAAAAAAGCGTAGTCTTTGCACTTTTGCCATTTAACATAAAAATTATAAAATGCAAATAATCGTAATTTGGGGTGCATATAAAGAATTCATAAACTTTTGATTTAAAAAAAAACAATTTAAAATTTTTGAGTCATACAGTCTTTGCTTGGATTTAAACCACTTTGTACTAATTTAGTTAATAAATGCTTAATTAATTTAAGTGATTCATTTGTTAACATAAATAAACTCATTGTAAAAATCACCTATATCTATTTATGAAGGATTATCTTGTGGGCTATATTTCAAGATATCTCTTCCGGTTTCCCTGTTACATTAAAGTCAACAATAAACTGTCAATGGTATTTCATGACTTCGTTAATAACTAAAATATTTGCCCCGATAAAGCGATTTTAATCGAAACACCTTGTACTAGGGTGGGCCTTAAAAGCTATTAATTTTTTTCATCGGTCATCCCCTAGTTTTGTTCTATTTACTGACTAGATCTCTCAGAAAAATCAGGAAATATTTAGCATGTGTAGCTTAAGTTGTTTGAAATTTAGCTTTTTTCGTATATGCTGACGCTTTTAACACACTGCCATACAATAAATGACACAAAAAAGTAGACTGTAGAAACATGTTTACTGTTTTTCTTTAATGATTTTAATATACTGACAACATATAACGTTTAACGATTGAAAAATTTAGTTGATTTGCTATTTTATTCCTACACTCAAAATTGTCTTTTAATGAACTTTGAGTGCTTCAAACTAAGGTTGAAATTATAAATCAACTTAAAATTTTAGTGGTAAAATGTTGTATGTTGTCAACATATTTAAATAATTAAAGGAAAATATTAAACATGTTTCAACAGTCTACTTTTTGTGTCCTTTATTAAACCGCAAGCTGAAGCATGTACGTAACAATGGTAAATTTTAAACCATTTTAGCGACCTTTAAACATTTCTCAAATCAAAAATTTTCAGGCACAAAATTAGGAGGTGACCTATTGCCATTTAAAAAAATGATAAATAATAACCATCCTAATCTGTACATATAATAAAAAGTTTATACTCTTTGCATTGATCACAAAACCATCAAGTGATAACACAAAAATCTAACACGCTTGCAATAAGAAATAAAAAATTTGACTATGGAATCACAAACACTAAGCAGGCTGGGTCAATTCTTATAATGTCAGGTGAATAAGACTTAAGCCTTATATTTCTAATGTTGGTTATAACAAACTTATAAAGAAACAAAAAATTTAGGTTACTCAATTTTTAAGAATATTTTAGGAGATGGAGACAATTTGCGCGATTTTAGTTGAGATTCTTACTTTTCTTTAAATTTAAATTATGTTACGATTTAGTCTTAGACTAATAAGTAACTTAATTATATTCCTACTATACTAAAAAAGTTAAGATTTTAGAGTCTTCTATCGACGTCTTTTTCTGTTATAAGTTAGACACTATATTCTTGTGTACTAACACATGCACTGCCTCTGCTTTATTTTTAATACGTTTAAACACTTTTTTAAACACTAATAGTGTCACATTACTAATTTAACCATCCTTCTATCTCTAACGGTTTTCGAAAATCCTGTGTCTTTCGCGTTGAAACAACCAGCCTGTCTATTCGTTTTGCTATTGCAACTAAAGGGTTGCTTTATGCTATTCGGCTTTTGTTTTATAAGTTTTAATGCGAAATTATGGTGAGATCGACATTTTTATTGCAGCAATAAAAACTTTATCGAATGTTGAAGTCTCAAACTGAAGTAGTGAGAATATATTAACAGATGGAAATAGCAAAAGCTGAAGACGCTTAAAACTTTATAATGTGGATATGCGAATATCACGTTGAGCAAATATATTCATTTAACAAAAAGACGAATACCCGAAGTTTGAAGGATGAAATAAACGAAAGAGCGTCTGTTCCGCCGATCGTGTATGCGCAATTGTGATTTCTCTGTCTGTTTCGTTTTATTTGTGGCTTTTATAAATGATGACATATGTAACACGAACATGAAGCCGCGATAAAATTGTGCGGAAGTTTCGAGCAAACGTTAACGCCCCACACTGCACGGCATTTTCAATTTCAATGGAGTGGTAGGCATATGCAAAGTGGCCCGCACGTATTTATTCATGTATTCAAATTACGCATTTTGAAATCAAAATTATTTACGCTGTATCCATTTCCATATTTGCAGTGTACCGAAAGATAAAAACACATATTTGTCACGATTCAAAAAATTGTTTCGAGTGACACTACGCCTGGCCATTTATATTGAATGGGTTTGTTGACGAAACATTATTTATCGAAAACGTATTTCGGAAACACATATATCATCGCATAACACTCGCCTTCTTGCCTTTATGCATGTGTCAACTCGAAATCAATTCTAAAAATACTTGTTCAGTTTTAAGAATTCAATTTTAAAACACGACGAGATTTATCTTGGAAAAATATATTTTCGGACGTAACAACAACATTCCTAAAATTTCTTTTAAAAGGGGCTAACCTACAATATGCATACTTCCCTTTTTTCTTCCAGGTGAACAAGCAACGAAATTGCTGTAGAACAAAACCAAATAAGATACAGCTTCGCTGTTAAAACTACCATGGATCTCTGCACAACAAGGGAAACATGCGCAATTTTTTTAATCTTTTACAAAAATGATAACATGACTCAAAACCACAACATTTACGTAAGTAATTGTTTTATTAACGTAAAACTTAAAGACAACTTATGAGCAAACGCTTGTAAATACATATATCCACATGTGTTACAGTAAACAGAAATTAATTTAAACCTAATGGGAACATATTTTAGCTTACGAGAATACTTGTTACACACCAAATAAAAGATTTTTCTTTATTTGCCAATGCAAACATTTAGCAAAAAAAGAGGTTTTTATCATAAAATCTACTCACTCATAGTAAAAATTTTAATTGTATACAGGGTGTTTCACTTTTCCATGGGACACTACTGCTATCTCCGTAAATAATGAAATTACAAGGTTGGTTAAATGGGACAAAAGTTAGCTCTTTAGGGGAGTATTTTAAAAAATATCTTGTTTTGTTTATAAATTCCATGGCTTGCGTGATATAACGAAAAAACCGAAATCGATCAAAGTTTTTAACGTGAAATATCTCGGCTATTCTTGCGAATACACAAAAACGCCAAGGAAAAAATGTTTTGTAGATTTTGTTTGCTATAAGATGGCAATAGTCAGATTTTTATTTATAAACTACCGTGCGAGATATTTGACTTAGATTCAAATGTTATTTTTTTCTCTTTGCAATGATATAATATTTTATATGTCTATTTTTAAAAATAAGCGAAATAACCTTTAAAAAAACTTAAGATAAAAATCAAGGTTGCCATGGATAAAAACAATAACCGATTTCAATTGTTTTATTTCGACCCTTGCTTGTCTATTATCACTCTTTAGACGGTGACATTAAAACAAATGTAATTTGAAATTAATATGATCATATTAATATTAAGGTGCCTCAAAACATCCTTGGAGCTGTAAGACAGAATAAATGGAGCACTTGAAGATGTTACTTTTGAGCTTTTGTCAAAATGTAACAGAAAAATGTTATCTAGGTGTCGCCTTTTCATTGAAAATTGTAGTTCGTAGTTTAAACACTTTCGATGAATCATAGCTTAAATTTAAAACATGTGAAATATCCTAATCTATTTAAGTTGGACGTGTTGTCATTATAAAATTAAACAAATGACTGTGTTAACTGGATATAATGTATATCAACATTATATAAATATTTTAAATCGTTTTTTGCCAATGTCTTTGTAAAAGGTATAAAATACATTCATATTATGAGTATCAGTATGGTTATTTCAATTTCGCATTACATTTGTATTAATCTCACAGTCTAAAGAGTGGCATAATAGAAAAGCAAGGGTCGAAATAAAACAAATGAAGTCGGTTATTGTTTTTTTTTTTCATGGCAACCTTGATTTTTATCTTAGGTTTTTTTTAAGGTTATTTCGCTTATTTTTAAAAATAGTCATAAAACATTATATCATTGAAGATAGAAAAAAAAATTGTTAAAACTATAGATTTGGAAGAAAAAAATTTTAAATAATTTGGAGCAAAATCCCATTACAAGATTGTTACAATAAACGAAAATATGACATCTGACTACATTTGTTTCGTTTGTTAATTCACAGTAAACTAGTTTTTGTTAAATACTCTCAGTGTTATATTTTAATAATATCGAGTTTTTCTCCAAAACGATGGTTCCTATCAAAAAACTTAAGTTCTAAAAATGTACATTTTAGACCTACCTATCCGACTGTTACACAAAAAAATATGAAATTACGATCGACAAAAAAAATACAGCAGGTTTTTTCTCTGCTATTATCGATGGTAGCGTCCCCTATGGTGAGATTTCACTCAAACAAACAAGCATAAAAACATGCTTTCCTATTGTAGAATACGTGCCAAATATAAATGTTGTAGGTCAAAGCGTTTGATTTATCAATAAAAAAACAATTTTTCATCTCCTCTTCATGAGGCTGTAACTTAGCAACGATGCAACTTTCTATAAGGCATGATGGGCTAAATCGTCCTATTTTTCTATGTAGATTCACCAGTAGAAATTAGGCTACATCGTTCAGAAACACCCTGTATAAGTGAAATTTCTCTATTTAGTTACAATAAATATTTTAATATCTTAATATATCATACAAGGAATTTTGGCCACTTTAAAAATTAACAGTTCACAGGTATATAGTTGCAAGGGTACACACTTGCAAAATTTGTAAACGTTTTGATCGGCTGTAAAATATTTTAAATCGTTTTGTGAATAAACTGGTAATCGATATGGAATGTCCAAGTTTGAAGTGTTGTTTAACAAAAGCCAGCAATTAAAAAAATTACTTACAACATAAAATATTTGGATTCGCAACTTTTCTTCACATTTTTTAACTAATTTTTAATTAAGTTGTCTCGTCCGAGATAATTTTATTTTATATTAATGGATTATAGCACTACCTCACTAAAGATTATGTTATAATAATTTGAATAATTGGAGTGACATTTGGGGAGATTAGTGGATGAAGCTAAAATTCCTAATCATGATCCTGGATTATTTTGGGGGAGTTTTATTGTATAATATTATCATCTCTGATGTTATTGAAAACGACAGATATATAGTTCTTCATTTAGAACTTATTGCGAACAATCAAGTCTTAAACAATAAAATTCAGCGTTAATCTTTGATGAGGATTAAGTTTTTTAGAATATGTAAATCCGAGATTGTTGGACAGCAACAAGATAATGCAAAAGTAGCAAAAAAAAAACATGATATTGATTGGGAACTTGGGAGACATTCACCATTTGCACACACAAATTTAGTTCCAAGGGACTATATTCTATTTAAATAATTTGAAAAAGAAAAACAAACTTAAAAGAATTCTTTTAAGTAGAAAAAGGCACATCAAAAATGAAAATAGTGCAGAAATGTAGTGTAATGTGATTGAGAACATATTAGTTAGTTTGTGGAAAAACGATTTAGCGTTGAAATCTGTCACTGTCTGTTGTAAATGGCAGGTAAAGGTTAATATAATTAATAGCGTGTTTTAATTACAAATAACAGAGTATCTTTAGTTTTCAAAATATTATAAAAATCTCGGCATATCATCCATTTAATTTTACGAGCTAGCCGGCGCAGATAGTGATAAATTTTAACCAGTTTCCATTACGCTGTGTGTTTGCCATATGAATTTGAACCGGTGCCAAATACTATCTGTCGAATTTATTATTCTCTTGTTTTGAGAATGGACACTTGGGCATCTTACAACTATTTCAAGACTTTAAATTATCTTGTCGTTTTTATTTTGGTGTAGCTCGTTTCACTAAAATAAATACCGAGACACGATATTCGTTTTTAGTTCTTGTTTTAGGTGATTTTCTCTTAGTTTATTTAGTGTTGACAAAAGACCCACCAGGGCGAACGTGTAGTTAAAAGTTTTTACAAGTTATTTAAAAACTCAGAATGCGATAATGAGTAAACCTTGTTTCTCTAAAAACACATTAGTGCTACTGAAAATATTTTTTTCGTCAGAATACCAAAACATAAACAGCAAAATTCATCTTGTTTAAAAAGTTAGCATCATTTTACTTTAATACTCTACAGTTCTCGCATTATCTTCTTTTAAATGTTACTCCTATCATTTATTACAATTTTTGTATTCCTCTTAAAAATTCTGTATCGTATTACATAACCTTTTAAAGATTAAAATTGGGTATCATTTTGCATATGTTTAAATTAATTTTAGAATGTCAGCCATCCAGCTTAAACAGATTAATAAAAATGATTCAAAATTTGGATATATACAAAAAAAATTGTTGACGCCACAATTACATATGCACAAATAAAAAATAAAACGTTGTATTTAATGAAAAGTACATGTTAACAAAACTAACCAAAGGAAAGGTAATGAAACAAGAAAATAATAAAAAACCTACTTTTTGGTAGCTGGCTGAGGTTGCGCAAGTCGAACTTAAACTTCCAATTGCTTCATTATTCGCATTTTATAAGATCAACTGCCCCGGCGCCAAAAATCTGCGGCAAATAAAAAAATAAAACTCAAAAAATGTTTTTTTTTTCACTTAAACGTTTTGGTTACATGAATATGTACAACACTAACATGTGCTTCGTCTAGATCTTTTTTACAAAACTCATACTAGCCCAAGTATCACAAAAATTGGACAATAATCGTTTTTATAGTCACAAGCTGGGCAAAGACCAATCAGCAAAAAGCAAAAGTATTTGCTAACCACCTAGAAAAATCTTTTCAGCCAAACGATGGCCAGCTTGTGCAAGAACTGCCACATTATGAGGGCGAAGAAATAAACATTGACCTGGTAACTCCAAAAGAAGTTGCAGAAGAAATTTGAACCAATATCAGGTCGAAAAGTGCTCCAGGATATGATCTCGTGAACGGAGAAATAGGTACTCAAGATGCTGCCTAGGAAAGCAATAGTAAAACTTACCTGATAAACGCGGCATTCCGCCTGAAATATGTACCAGACTTCTTGAAAGTGGCTGAAGTAATTATGATTGCCAAACCTGGTAAACACCCGAACGATGTCTCAGCATACAGACCTATTTCGCTTTTCTCATTAGTGTCAAAATGTTATTCGAAAAACTGCTCCTGAAGCGATTAAAACCAATAATTGAAAGCAAGAACCGAATTCCTAATCACCAGTTTGTATTTAGGAACAGGCACTCGACCATCGATCAGGTTCATCGAATAACGGACATCATTGAAAAAGTGTATTAAGAAAAGAAAATATGCCCAGCAATATTCCTAGACGTAGCCCAGGCGTGTGACAAAGTCTGGCATGAAGGACTAGAGTAAAAGCTAAAGAACATGTTGCCAAAACAATATGGCAAAATATTAAAATCTTACATGTCCGATCGAATATTTAGTGTCAAGCAAGAGAATACTCGAACATGAGAAATATAAATGCAGGAGTACCCCTAGGCAGTGTTTTGGGACCTATTTTATACTTGCTGTACACTTGCGACATTCCACAGACTTAAAACGTCACAATTGCAACTTTTGCTGACGATACAGCCATCTTGGCAATTGGTAATGTCAATGTAGAAACAGCTGCTAAACTTCAAGAAGCATGCAACCGAGTAACTGATTGGACTAGGAGATGGAGAGTAAGAATCAACGAGAGTAAATCAGCGCATATTGACTTTGCCTACAAGCAAAATGAACAATTACCGATATCAATAAACAATGCCAAAATCCCACATTGCAATGCAGCAAAATACTTGGGAATGAATCTGGATATTCGTCTTAGATGGAAGAACACGTAAAGAAAAAAAGAAAAAAACTAGACCTTAAATTCTAAAAAAAAACTTTCTGATTGGAAGATAATCACAACTGTCTGTGCAAAATAAGTTACTACTGTACAAACAAATTCTAAAGCCACTCTGGACTTATGGAATTCAGCTCTGGGGATGTGCAGCCAAAAGCAACATAGATAAGATTCAGGTCTTTCAGAATATAGTGCTACGAGGTATTGTCGATGCTCCATGGTACTATCGGAATGACCATCTACATAGAGATCTGAAGATCCCAACCTTCAGAGAAGAGATCAAAAAGTTCGCAGAAAAGCACGAGGGAAGACTTTCACTCCCATGGCAACCCGAGGTGCTGCAGCTCCTAGATAATGCTTGTTTGAAAAGAAGGCTCAAGAGGATCAAACTTTTTGAACTCGTGTAGTGTATATCGCGATACAGTGCTAAAGCAGAGCATAGTGAACCTGTGCGTAACACAACAAACTTGTGTTTTATGTTAGAAAATAAGAAACACCAATGGGGACATCTTAAAAAAATACCTTGTCTTTAAGAATTTTAGAATGAAATTGTAGGTTAGTCTCCCTAGATTAGTAACAATATTTAAATATAGAGGAATAAAAAAGTCACAAGCTAACGATGATTATTATTTAGAAAATTTAACTTTGATATAGCGGGTGATTCCCAACAAACCTTACATTTTTGGAAACGACGAAAAATTCTCTATTAAGTGATGTGCATTTGTTATCTCTACGATGACGTACTATGTCAAATCCGCTATAGGCAACTGTTTTTCTTTAAATTACATAGTATGTATTTTTTGTGGATTCGGATAGAGAATTTAATTCTGAATCCGACCATTTATAATATAAATAAAAACGAATAATAAACTTTGACATAAAAAATGTATTTAAATAGTTTGGAAGCGAAGGGTGGTCGCTTTGAATACATTAAAGTCTTAATTTTTATGGTATTTGTTTTTATTTTTATTAAAAATTAATTTTTAATACATTACCATTGATAGTTTTAATTATATTAAGTATAATTTTTAAGCTTTGATCGTTTTTTCTTATGTTAAATAGACTGTTTGATATAATTTGAATAAACTTTGAACTGATTTTTCTCGAAAATTTTCTTATGTATGCATACGTTTTAAATACCTACATGGTCAGATTCAGAATTTAATTCTCTATCCGAATCAACAAAAAAATGCATACTGTATAGGTAATTTAAAGAAAAACAGTTGCCTATCGCAGATTTGACATACGTCACATCACTTAATAGAGAATTTGTCGCCGTTTTTAATAATATAAGGTTTGTTGTGGTTATTTTTAATAATTAAAAAGTTATAGGGGTTCGACAGTCAAACTAAATCACCCGGTATATGGTATAGAAATGCAATAGAATACCGAGGGGTAGACAAGCAGCGATCATTACCCGCTTAAAGCAAGAATTCAAATAAATAAAGATGCACACGTCAGCACACATCCAGCGCAACATTTTTGCCAAAAAGCTCCGTTTGAATTACAAGCTGGAGGGGCTATAATGTCTACAGCCCCAAATTTGTCGCGTTACGGAAACAGCATAATCAAATGTATTAGCACAAGTCTAGCAGAACATATTTGTCTGAACAAAATGTTTAAATTTGTGTTGGGGTGTGGGTATCATGTCCACAACCTTAACTTTAAATTAAATGTGTAGCCCAACGAAAACAGCACAATCAAAACATCTATCAGCACAGCATGGCATAACATTCTACGTTTAAACAAAAGTTAAATTTTAAATGTGAGGGACCAAGGACATGGACCCCAGAATAGCTGCAACCAAGACATTTTTACCATACCACTAATAAATGGAGTGTACCTACTAGTGATTGCAATACCGGACCAAAATTCAATACCGGTATTCGGTATTTATTCGCAAGTAATACCGGTATACCGGTATTAATACCGGTATTGCTTTTTTAAAAAAAGTATTAATTTTGAAAATACAATATATGCATTTTACACATATGTACATATAGCAAGTATAATGTCAAAACACAAATTTACATAAAATAAAGAAACTTAAAAAATTACGTAATCTGTAAAAAATATGGACACAAAAAACTGAAGATATACAGGGTACCTAATTGATTGGGACCGGGCATTAAAAATATATGAAGAATGAAAAAGGGTATTGATCTGAAATTTTGTATGACCATAATGGCATCTGAGCTGTTTAATGAAAATATTTTCAAGATGGCGACACTTTCGGAAATACCGGAAGTTGACGTCTACTTTCTTATTTCAAATACAATGGTCCACTTTTTATTGCATTTTTGGATTTAACACGTTATTTTAGAGGGACTATTAATAGCATACCCTATGCCCTATACCTAAGTGCAGCCGTTTTTTAGATTTTTGGACTTTTTTGAAATATTTTGATTTTCATCGTGATGCTTAATATTATCTATCGCCGCCATTTTTAAAGAGAAAACGCTTAAATTTAGACTATGCATAGAAGAATTTTTGCAATCGATGCATTACTTACAGGGTGTCCAAAATTTAATTTTCTTTTAATACTCGTTTTTTTCAAATACAATGCCCAATTTTTTTTTCATTTTCTAATTCAAAAGTAAATTGTACATCAATCTGTTTTAGTGTTTCCTATACCTATCTGCAATAATTTTCGAGTTATTAAGAATTTTTGATAAAGTTAAAAAAAATTGCAACATTTTTTAATAGTAAACCTTGGAAATGACAACAAATATTCCAATGTTGCAATATTTCTTCGTCTTCTAATAATATCATCTCTCTTTTAATTAACTTAGGTAAATACATCATTTTGTGGCACAATTTTGTGTTTTGCATTTATTGCTATTTTTTTATTTATGGCAGACTGCAATTATAAAATAATAAAAATCAAATTTTTAAAAAATAATATTAATACCGAATACCGGTATTAGACCATCAAATGAGACGGTATTTCGGTATTGGAAAATGGCACGGTATACCGGTATTCGGTATACCGGTATACCGGTATTGCAATCACTAGTACCTACCAATTCTTACTTATAGTTCAGAAATTTGGGAATCAACAAAAAAGCAAAAACAAAGAATATAGACGCAAGAGATAAGATTTGCGAGAAGAACAAAAGATTAGCAACGATAACATCAGAAAAGGCCTAGAAGTGAAAGACAGAGAAAAAGACGGAAACAAACCAATTAGGATGCCTACACATCTGCCACGCCTGCCAGAAAGCAGGTACGAAAAAATGGAATGGAAAACAAAGTTTGAGGGAAAAAAAAGTAGAGAACCAAAAACAATGGAAAAACGAAGGAGACAGAAATAGACTAAAACAAAAAGGAGTCAGGAATCATATCTCAACGCGGCAAGATGCTAGACGACTCATTTAAGAAGAAGAAGAAGAAGTATATATTTCGGTATCCGGTTGACTTAACGAATATTAGAGTCGTGATTCCAATCTTCGTAAAATTATGTAAAACTTTGCTGTCCAACTTTTTATTGTACGGTATAATTAAAAAAATATGTGTTTAAAAATCTTGTCTTTTGTGGTATTAAAATAAACTGTTTAATTTCTCATTGAATTCTACCGAACTTTGCTAATTTAATCGAATCACCAAGTCTAATAATCGCAAAGTTACTTGTGTAATGGGATAGATAATTGTCACACTGTATTTTTCAAACGTTAAAGTGTTCACCGTATAATCAAAGCAAAGTAACTGCTATTTATTACCTTTTCACATGCATATTCTGAACGTGCATAGCAAGAAAATTTATTGTAGGAAATTGTAAATGCATTACAATTATTTAGTTCACACAATTTAATCGCATAGGCAATGGAAACGGCTAATGTCGTTATTTATTACATGTGAATCCGCCTTCTAGTTGTTAGTTGTCGGTATACATGAAATA
Source organism: Elmis aenea (assembly GCA_947652605.1). Taxonomy (NCBI): domain Eukaryota; kingdom Metazoa; phylum Arthropoda; class Insecta; order Coleoptera; family Elmidae; genus Elmis; species Elmis aenea. The sequence goes on from OX393584.1 coordinate 19,181,804, forward strand.
TTACGAGAACTAATTTATTTCATGGACTTTGATAGTAGACAATCGCTGAAATTTTAAAACAAACACTCTTTCAGATAAATTGAGATTAAAACGGTTCAGATGTCGGATTTAAAAATTGCATAGCCACCGTTCAAGTGACACATGGTAATAATTCACGTGTCATAAAAGCCAAATCATAAAGCACAATTAAACGCAAAACGCGTGTCTAAATAATTGTGGGACAAAAAACAGTATAAATCATTTAATTGTATTCTTTCCATCTAAATTCGCATTGCTATATCTAATGGACACCAGGATATCATGATAAACGTTCCCATATGTCACAGACGTCCACAGTGTTTGTCTCTTGGCTGAAAGCACTATAGCCGGCTGATCGTTTTGAAATATAATAAATGCATTACAGCTTTTCGACAATTATTTTCACAGGGAACAAACAATACAGTGACATACAATTTTCTTTTAAAATGGTTAATAATTAGTGATACGTGTTTCTCAATTCTTGGTATGGTCTTTATACAATTTAAATGTTTAATTAAACTCACTTAACTTTTTTTCCTAAAGGATCTATTGAAAAAATGCTACACCAGTAAAGTGGCTGTCACCTCTTTATCAACAGTCTTAATAGTATGATTGCTACTAATAAAGAGGCGAGAGTCTTGAATTCATTGCTTGGTTGAAAAAGGAGCCTTTGCACTTTTCCCAATTTTCAAGAAAAAATAAAAATTTGTCGTATACATTGTTTAAAGGCTAATAATCCTTAATTTGGCCATAAATAACGTGTATACGAAGCTTGAAGCCATTTGCTTTAGTTTTAAAGAAAATCGACTTTCTGGTCAAAAAAGGGCACTTTTCCCATTTTCCACGAGAATTAAAAATAGCAATATAAATTATTTGAGTGCCTTTATGTAAAAAAAAGTAATATTTAATTAAATTTATTTATATTAATGAATAAATCGCTCAAATGATTTAAAGATATATCTTCAAGATATGTTCATTACTCACTGTTAAAAAGATACACACCAGTTATTTTATGTGTCAGTATTAAATTTCGACATAACTTTACACTTATTTAAAGCTTTTGTTTGTTGTAAATTACATTTCAATATTCTGTATGAAGTTTGACAATCAAGTAATGACACTGTTCAATAACATGTGACAAAATAATATCGATGTGGCACCTTAAAATAATTAACTTCATGTTTAATGAATGAATGCATACTTTAAAACTTTTGTGCCAAAGTGAAAAACGTCACGTAATCAAAGAACACGAGGTTCCAAACCCAGGAACGAAGATTGTAATATGGACAACGGCCGCGAAAGCCTGAAGAATAAAACAGTAGAGTTATACCCTACCGCATTATCGTGTAGCAGAATCACGAAACGATCTCGTGAGGTTCGAAAATTTTTTTACGTCATCGATCGTTTACGCCTGCAAAATTTACCATTTTGTCGCTCGGGTACAAATTCGTAATGACGCCAGCTTTTTTCATCGTCCTCAAGCAATTTCATTCCCTTTTTGAGCCGCTTCGCTTGTGCCATTCGAATGTGGACGTTCTCAATGAAACAGTATCCTTATAATTGTTTAAACTGCAATAGTATGACCGGAGTACCGAGTAAATAGTAATGAAATTTAAGGAGTAAATTAAAACAAAGGTAAATTTTGTGTCTAAAATCAGTTCACGTGAAAAGGCGACGGCTTGGCCCGCTCTAATTTGTCAAATACACCTCTTGGTATCTTAAATTGGGTTAACACGTTCACTGCCAACCAAAATTTTGTTCCGACCCTCAAAGGCCAACGCGTTTTATTGAAATATTTAATGTTTAGTATATTTTATTAAACTGTTTACCAAAACAAATTTTAAAAACCGACACCAGGAAAAGTTGAGTTTCACCTTTCTCTACTAGCCAGTAAAACCACAGCTTAATACAGCTCGGGCACTCTCTTAAAAGGAACGTTTTGCGCCGATCTACACGCGCCACTTCTTAGCCCCGCCTTTGAGTTGAAAACAGTACAGGGGCGGTTTTTACATTTGAAATCTCTTTTAAAAGGACATCGCTGTGAATTTATTTTGAATAGTGTTTCGTGTTATTTTGTGCTTTTATTAAATAACATTTTATTGTTCTTTTTCATCGTGTAATAATGAGTAAAGGAAAAGGTGGATCTGTATGTGCGGTTAAAAAGTGCAACAATAAAAGCTACAATTGCAAGGAAAGCTTTTTTACCTTTCCTAAGCAACCTGACCGGTAAGTATTAACTTTCCAATTAAAAAAAAAAGTAAAATTTGTTCTACACAATTTAGCTTTTTACTTTTAATAGTTTAAAAAGAAAGTACTTTGTACTAGTACATTTTAACCCTTTCACTGCGGGAACCGTATTAATCCGCATTTAATTTTTGTGGCTCATGTGAGGGAACCGAAATAATACGCTGACGTGTTTTAAGCACTTTTTTAAGCGACAGACCGCTTTCGCCGTATTTTTTAGCATGCTATAGCATACTGCGCTTTATATTAAATCTGATAGCTCGCTATAATGTGTATGACACGTTTTTGCTGCAGACTGCTGGAACCGTAAAATTCCGCACTGTTTATTTAGACTGCATTTTTTGGAGCGCACGCCAAGTATACGTACATGTAAGTTGTTCATTGGACAAATCTGTTTGCATTTTATAAAAACGTGAATAAATACCTGAATATTTGGATGTGGTGACGAACAATACCAGTTAAATTTTATAATCTAAACTGGGTAAATTCTTAGAAAAGTTAATTAGGGTTCATTCTCATAATCCAGGGCGGAAGTTTACAGTTAGAATCTGTTTGCATTTTTATCAAAGTATACGTAAATACCTGGATATTATAATCTAAATTGGGTTAACTCTTAGAAAAGTAAATTTGGATTAATCCATCAATATATCCCACAAATGAAAAAAAAGAAAAACATCTAAAAGGTGCATTATATGCACTAAGCGAGGCGTTCGAAAAGAAACGTGATTCACCTGCAAAAGTTGTGATGTTCCACTTTGCGTGGTGCCTTGTTTTAAAAAATACCATTCTCCAAAACGATTTTAGTTAGGTATATTAATTTCCGATTAATTTCGTATTTATAATTGCAAAACATTACATTACATTGTTTTAAGGGCGAAAATATGGGCAATGAAAGCCAATAGGGAAGACCTTTTACAAAAAATGGACAGCCTTCATAAAAGCTACAGGCTATGTGAAGATAGATCCGAATCCCATTATTTTTTATTTATTCGTAATGCAAAGTTAATTTAATAACCTGATAGTAGTGCTTTACGAGGATGGTAGAATATTCTTTTAATCTAAATATAAAATCGACTACCCATTTCTTAATTTTATTTATGTCTGTTCCAAAGTTCTTTAAAAAAAGTTCAAATAGTTTTTAATACGTTTAATAATAGTTTTAATATAATATCGCTCATTTGCGATAATATACAAATATTTTAAGTCCGGCCCCGACGTTTACGCTCAGTACGAGTGAAATAGCGCTAGTGGATCCAAACCGACTAGATCAGAGGTGCCGCCTGAGAGTGCCCGAGCTGTATTAAGCTGTGGTAAAACCGTATAGTAGAGTCACAACGGCTAACAAAATACTGGAACATTTAATATAGATATGTCCGTGACTCACATGTCTAGTCATTGGCTCCTAATGAACGACCGCCATGACTCAAACCTCGAGTCATTGGCAGTGAATGTGTGAATAAACAAAAGTGAACATGAAATATTTCAAATGCAAGTCATAAAGATTATACAATCATGGGTAGGACATCTGGGCATCAAGTATATCGGTTAGTAGGCCAAAATTACCAACAATAGTAAAGTATATTCAGTTCTAGATAATTTCGGGGGTTGATGTACACTTTTATAAATCAAAATACTTATTTAATCGAACGTGATAAATTGAATAATAAATCTAATTGAAATTAAGGTAATTTCAATGAATAAATGATTTAAACTATTGAATATACTTCTACGGGCGTAAAATAGATTGGGGATAAAGAGGGTTACTAATATTCTAACTAAATTAAAGTAGAGAGAATGTAATTAACGAATCACGAACAAGTAAACCTACTATCCTGCATACGTCACAATATGCTTTGAGTAAGTAACAAAAAGGAAAACAATTAAAATAAACGCCTATTTGATGCGGGTTTATCAACAGATTTTCTAAAATGCAGGGAGGAGTTTGGAGAAAGTGTATAAAGGCCGAAATTCGCGAAGGTAAAAAACCTTCCGATTTTTTCATCCGAACCTAAACTAAGAGTTTTCCTGGCGTTTTGCGCTGGGAGCCGAACTGAAGCCCAGATATGCGAAAGGCCTTCTTGGCGAGTAATCATTGGCAGCCGGGCTGCGCGTTCCTTTCTACTACAATTTTCAGGTGTTGGTTCTTCCTGGTGAATAACTCGCTGGGAGCTGAAACGTTAACTATTCACGCTGTTGACATTTTTATGAAACAAATTCGAGTACGATGGAAAAATTGCACTCCGTACAATTATTGTGACACTAACCAAAGCAGTATAGTTCAGTATGGCTGTGAGAGAGCTAGCGACGAATATCAATAAATAAACTCCGTTTCAAAATCTTTAGTGTTTTATTTATTGCTGTCTTTAAACTCCTCTAGTAACTGGTGAACTACAAGCCAACAACGTCAACGGCCCAACCACAACAACAGACGATGACGAGCTTACAAAAAATTAGAAATCACTCAAAAATAAAGAAAACGATTCTGTTGCACTGTTTTTACATTTTACCGCGGCCTTTTGCTCTATCATGGAAACAGTGAAACGACAATAATCTTTGAACGATGCTAAACCGTAAACTCACTAGTCGCCGTTAAGGTAGCCATAAACGTGCAGATAATTCTCAAGGAAAAAGCCTGCAGGATTTCCTTGAGGAAATCCTCAACTGAACCCTCGCGCACACACGGCGCGGAAAATCCTCAAGTTTTTACGTCAGTTTTTGATTACAAGTCATGGTATCAACAGATGACGATATTTTGGCGGCTGTTGGTTGCCTAATCGAGGCAAATTGCGCTTCAACTCGCAAGAAAAACGCACAGTAAGAAGTGTATGGTCCAAGGAATGGCTGCCAAAGAGAAGAAAATATTCCCACACAAATCTTCTTTCAGAATTGGAGATATTTCCAAAAGATTTTCATAATTATTTAAGGCTGGACCAAGAAACTTTTGCTTTCATTGGTCACCCCTTGTATCGCAAAAAAAGATACGGTGGTGAGGCAAGTAATTCCTCCCCACGAAAGACTCAGTGCGACATTGACATTTTTGGCTACTGGAAAGAGCTACGAAGACCTCAAGTATTCAACAATGCTTCTGACTTCATGGACTCCTTAATTGTTTTCATTTCTTTTCGGAAACTACTTCTCACATTGCTAATTTTCTTAATTACACTATCTTTCGCGGCGTTCGGCTCAATCTCTTTCTCTTTCTATCACGATAGTCTTTTAAGTTGACTTGCATAGGCAAGGTTCATCTTCGTAGATTTTAATGAAATCTGCTAAAAATTCTTGAGGCATGATGTTGACCACAACGATCATCAACGAGAACTCACAAAACCTTAAGGTCGACTAACGGCAGCACACACACACGCCGCGTTTAACTGCGTAGTTGCGGCCTGCAGGTACAAATTAATATTAATGTTTTCCGATCGGAATTTCAGGGACTGTACAGGGTGGGCAAATTTCGATGTTTTAATAGGGAATCTCGGTAACTATAAGAGGTATCAAAAAACGGACCGCGCATCCTCGATCTGTTTTTCGAGAAAAAGTTAATGGTGAAAACTAAAATTGGTTATCGTCTTTTGTTTTCGAGTTATCACCGATAACTCGATTTTTCGACTTTTCGTTTTATGACTTTATCTCGCTTGTTTATGGAAATAAACAAAAATAATGTTGACGTTCTACAGGCACTTTTTAATCAGAATGCAGTGGCGTGGACAATTTTTCAAAAAAAATATCTAAAATTCGAGTTGTGAGATAAAGTTGTACTTTTTTAAATGGAACCCATAGTTGGCTATGACTTATTTAAATTTGTTATTATTTTGTCATTCCAAATATATAATATAAAGTTGATGTATTTATTTTCAATAATACGCAAGCTACGAAGGTTTTTTGGTTTTTTTTTTAAACAAAATTATAGTAGGCTGTGAAAACAAAAAACAAAATAAGCTATAAAACCTTTTAAAACTCATTTGGTTACGAAGGTTTTGTAATTTGTTGTTGTGATAAACATTATAATTATACAAAAATAAGGAAACAACGATAAAGTCGGAATCTGCAGTAATGTAGTTTATTGTAGTTTATCTTATGTTCAAATATTTGTTATGTTTATCACAACAACAAATTACAAAACCTTCGTAACTTGTACCAAATGAGTTTTAAAAGGTTTTACACCTTGTTTTGTTTTTGTTTTCACAGCCTACTATAATTTTGTTTAAAAAAAAAAACTTAAAAACCTTCGTAGCTTAAGTATTATATATATATATAATCTGTTACCCTTGTTACCCTAAGGTGTCGGGTATTTGTAATTATTCATGTTAAACTTATGTGAACGAATTTTGTCCATTCCTTTTTGTTCTTCGCCATTCTTGTTGCTTCTGTCCAATTCTTATTTCGATTCTTTAAAATTAATGCCACTTCATCGTTCCATGTCTTCCTCGGTCTCCCCTTTCCTCGTTTATTTCCATCCCTTGCCTCCCATATCCGTTTCACTTGTCTTCCTTCCCCCATTCTGTTGAGGTGTCCGAACCATCTCAGTTGGTTTCTCTCGATCACACTATGTATCGACTCCACCTCCAGTTCTTCTCTGATCTGTTCGTTTCTTATCCTGTCTCTACGTGTGACACCCTTTACTGCTCTTAAGTATTTCATCTGCATCGCTTGTAATCTACTTCTCTGCGACTGGTTTAGTACCCAACTCTCACTTCCATACACCAGGGTTGGTATGAATACTGTTTTGTAAATAGTCATTTTTGTTTTCCTGCTTATTTCTCTTTTTCTTATTATCGATCTATTCATACTGTGATACAATTTAGCTGCACTGCTTATTCTTTCTTTTATCTCGTTTTCTATGTTACCTTCTCTCTTTATCCAAATTCCCAGATATTTATATTCTTCCACCTGTTCTATTTTTTCCTGATTCAGTTCTATGTTGAGTTGCTTTTGATCTTTACCTATCATCATAACCTTTGTTTTATTCGTGTTAATCTTTAATTTCTTTTTCTTTAATTCTTCTTCCCATACCAATAGGTTTTCTTGTAGGGCTTTTTCCGTTGGTGCACAAATCAGCATGTCATCAGCAAAGGCACATTCTGACAGGTACACTGGCATTAACTTATTGAAACCTATATGTACCTTTCTAGTCTTGGTTTCTACAGCTTTAATGACGTCATCCATGGCTAATACGAATAGTGTCGGGCTTAGTACACCTCCTTGCCTTAGTCCGTCATTTAAGTCAAAGGTCTTTGATTCTAGATTATCTTTTCTTACGTAACTTTTGTTGTTAGTGTATAGGCTTTGTATACTCTTTAATAGTTTGTGGTTAATATTTCTGCGTTTTAATCCTTCCCAGATTGTCTTTTGTGACACTCTGTCAAAAGCCTTCTCTAAGTCCAAAAATGCCAGGTATACTTCTGCCTCTTTTGTTTTCTTTTTTCCCATTAGTTGTTTCACGGTGAAGATATGGTCGTGTGTGCTTCTTCCTTTCCTAAATCCGCTTTGTGTTTCGGCTAATTGTTTCTCGGTTATTTTCTTCAGTTTCCTCTCTAGTATGAACTCGTAGGCTTTGGATATAATGCTTAATAGTGTGATCCCTCTGTAGTTTGTGCAGTGTCGGTTGTCTCCTTTCTTAAATATTGGTATTATTATTCCGATTTTCCATTCGTTAGGCACTTCTCCTTGGGTCCATGCTTTGTTAAATAAGTGTGTAACTATGTCTATTCCTTCATTTCCTAAATTCTTTACCATTTCTGGCGTGATACCATCATGTCCAGCCGATTTCCCTTGCTTTAGGTGTTTTAATGCTTCTGCAACTTCTATTCTATTTATGTTTGCTTCTTCTTCCATGTTATCCGGCATATAATCATCCTCTTCTACTTCTTCTTCTGTTGTGGTTAAGAGCTCTTGAAAGTATTCTCTCCATCTATCCATTATCTCTGCGTCGTTTGTTAGTAATTGATTGTTTTTTGCTTTCACGTGTTTTATTACTTGTTGTTTGCCTTTTTTTAATTTTCGTAGTACTTTGTAAAAAAGTTTTTGATTTGTTCTGCTATTCATTTCCATTCTTCTGCCAAATTCTTCCCATGATTTGTTCTTTTCTATTTTGATCAGTTCTTTAACTTTTGTTCTTTGATGTTTATATTTTTCATATTCTTCATTTGACTTACTGCCCAGGTATTGCTTCCACAGTTTTTTCTTTATTCCGACTTCATATTTAATGTCCTGATTCCACCAACTCGTCTGTTTTTTTCTTTTGTTTATTCTTGTTATTCCGCATGTTTTTTCTGCTGTTTTCAGGATAATTTGTTTTAGCATATTCCACATTTGTTCTAATTCCATAGTTTCCCAGTCTTTTATTGATTTTATCTTTAGTTCCACTTCCTCTCGGTATTTGCCTGCTATTTCTGGCTCTTGTAACTTATACGACCTGATTACCTCTTTTATATTTTTTGTCTGCATTTCATTCCTTTTGTTTTCTTGATTCTCTACTTGTATTTTTATTTTTGCCACCAACATGTAGTGGTCACTGTAGATTTCTGCACTTCTTTTAACTTTAACGTCTAGCACTTCTCTTCTAAATTCTCTATTCACTAATACATAATCTATTATGGATTTTTCATTTCTGCTTCTAGATTCTCTAGTATACTTGTGTATATTTTTGTGCATAAAGAAAGTGTTTGTTATGATAAAATTATTTTCCATACAGAAATTTATCATTTAGCTTAAGTATTATTGAAAATAAATACATCAACCCTTATATATTTGGAATGACAAAAAAATAACAAATTTAAATAAGTCATAGCCAACTATGGGTTCTATTTAAAAAAATACAACTTTATGTCACAACTCGAATTTTGGATTTTTTTTGAAAAATTGTTTATGCCACTGTATTCTTATCAAAAAAGTGTCTGTAGAACGTCAAAATTATTTTTGTTTATTTTCATAAACAAGCGGGATATGCTCATAAAACGAAAAGTCGAAAAATCGAGTTATCGGCGATAACTTGAAAACAGAAGACGATACCCAATTTTAGTTTTAGCTATTAACTTTTTCTCGAAAAAAGAGATCCAGGATGCGCGGTCTGTTTTTTGATACCTCTTATAGTTCCCGAGATTCCCTATTAAAACATCGAAATTTGCCCACCTTGTACAGTTTGTCACCGACGAGGAAATCCTCAAGGTTTGGACTGCGCAGTCCAAACATCGAGGATTTCCTGCACGTATATGTCCACCTTAATAGGATAGACTTTTTAATTAGTTCTGTTTTGTACGTATCGTTTACTAGGAAAGAAATTTTGCGTTTATCAGCATTATTTTAAACCAACTATTTTTAAATTATCTACAAAATGTTGTACTTTAAAAGTATAAGAAATTTAACAAAATAACAAGCAAAAATATAAATGTATATTGTTAATAAGTTCTCCATAGTATTCGTTTTATGATACAAACGCCTTAAGAAGATATTATGAAATTACATAGTATTTAAATTAAAGTCTGTGAGATTGTAGAAAAGCGAATATCCGAGTTTAATTACGATATTGTTATAAATCGCCAGTAGCAACTGCTGCGAAGATGTTTAATAACACAAACTAGTTTGGGAAATATTGAGCCTGCGGGACATGTCAAATACCAAGAGATTATTATCAAGGAAGCCTGGATTGGTCATTCTAGAATATATAAATGTTTCTAACATTCAAATTGCTGCCCGACTTCATGACCACGGAACTATGCACACGAAATCTGGGATAAATGTAGCAACAATGTAATCAATAAATGTAAACAAACCGTATTTAAGCCAACCAACACTTCATGCCCCAAAGTTAATGTATTGTTTATCGTGTGCAGTGAACAGCATTATAGGTAAAAGGAATTTTAATTAACATGAAAGCACACCTGCAAATTATGCACTAATAATACGTTTATAATCTCCACTTTCGTCAATCGGGTGTTTCAAACAAATTTGTTCAACATTTCTGTAGACTACAAAACAATTTACAAATTTATGGATTTCCACAAAAAAAAATATCTCTATACAAAGAATAATACTAAAACCACTTTCATAATAAACGGTTCATCTTTCGAATAACCAGTTTGTTTACACGATATATGTAAGCACTTTGTTCGTTGACATTAAAATTAAACTAATTGGATACATTTCATAGAGTACATCAGGGTTTATTTACGAAAGGAAATTTAGTAAAACAAGCAATCTACAAACAAAATTGAAACTATCGTATTTGTTTTTGACGTTTACATGTGTTTATAGAGGTCGTCGCTACATAACTTTTAATTCATATTTTGTTAGCTGTAATAGAGCTGCTCACCATAAATAAATTAGCAGTTGCCTAAGCTTAAGCGCACATATATATTTTTTAATGAGAGTTGCAACTCACAAGTCACAGTTTTAGGTACTGGGGGTTATTCACGGTCATGATAAAATATACACAAAATTTTACTATCTAAGAACTGTAATTTTCACAACTCAAACAAAATATACTTAAATAATACCAAATTGTAACATCATAATCATAATGGGCATGGTTTATAAGTGAATGGGTTAATAAGAATTTCTGTCTAGGCAAAATCTGCTGCCTGAGGGATACAATTAAGATATTATGATTTTTTTTGCATATGAGATACAGAGGACTATGAAAAATACAAGGACATGTGACACAAATTATAGAAACCTTTGTTTAATGGTGCTTCGTGTTTACCTATTGTTGGAAATTCGGTTTAAATTATTATTCACGAACTGGTGCAAATGCACCAGAAATGTATCTTAATTGCCAATACGTTTCACATTACGTTCACAAACGTTAAACACGTCTGACGTTATTTTAGTAACGAAACAATGCTAGTCTGCAGAAAGTTTAGACTAACTGCAAAATCAAAAGCAACTAATACAATAAAAAAATCGACCTTAACAAAGTTAAAACGTAAAATTTGCTTAAATAAAACAATTAAGTGCGCTTTAACGTTCAATGAAGGATAATTATTAGTTAGCAATGCTTTTGTGTATTATAGACTTGTTAAATAGAATAAAATTATACCTTAAACGTAACATTATAAATTGTAAGTGACGCAAAATAACAATTTTTTACGGGGACTAATGGGTTAGTAAACTGTCCTAGCCATGAAAGATTAAATTAACAGTCCCCTTTTTGTACTGTTACATTAACATAAAATAATTAAGGAGTGAAAAAAAAATACAAAGAAGGCCTACTAGAAATGAAATAAACTAAAATCAACATCTTTTACTCACAATCGGTAAGTAATGTGTGCATTTGTACCCTTTAAAACAGTCGGGAAACGACCCATTCCCGGCTAGCTAGGAAAGTGACTGTGTAAATCAAATTGCATTAAAACATGATTTTTAAAATTAATAGAGAACAAACAACTCGTATTTATGGAGGCTTTATTTTGTTTAGCTAATTCAGAAAAATACGTAAAGAGTACCGTTTCAGAGGCATGCTGCACACCTTTAGTCACGCACCACTTACTATATACATCGTAGGTGTTTTCGTATCTCGCCCTGCTTTTTTCTGGAATCATGCCTTCAGTAGCTTTTTCTGCAGCTTCTCGCAGTTCTGGTGGAGTACATTCAAATTCATTATCGGACATAATATTTGTAAAAATACAAAGACAATTACTAAAAATGCCGTATAAACTGACAAAATTAGTATCTATCTGTCAGAATCAACAAACTTGTTATATTTCCTAGCAACGACAACAAACTTGTTCTATTTTCTAGCAACGGTCTCGCAGATCTTTTTGTTGAAATAATTTATCAAATTATGATAAAAATTAATATTATTTGACACTTTGACAAAAAATGTATCAAAACAAAAAAAATATAGAAAAAAAAACGTCAGTGACAGAATATTAACAAGTTTTACTTGTTTAGATGTCATTTCTGTAAAACTTTTCGCTCCTCCTTTTGCACTAGTCCGCGCGTCCCCAAGGAGACGCGCCTCCCAGTTTGGAAATCGCTGTTCTAGACCAAGATAGGATAAAGCAGGTAACACATTTTAAATATGAAGGAACGATAACTGGTAAATTGGAGGAATATCTGAATAAAACAGTTGCTGCAGCGACGAAATTTTACCACGCCAGTAATAAATGTTTGATAAGTACATAAGCAGGGGACCTCAAGAAAAACTAAGACGCGAGCATTTTGCGGTATCCGTACCAATGCTTACTTATAGTTTCAAAACTTGGACACCAAAACGAAAGCAAAAACAAAAGAAACAAACGCAGGAGAAGAATAAAAAGGTGTAGGTAGACTTATTGATAAAATTAGCAACGATGAAATCAGGAAAAGCTTAAAAGTGAAAGACCAAGGAAAACGGAGACAAACCAATTGAGATTGCTGGGACATCCACAACGAATGCTAGAAAGCAGGTACGCAAAAATTAAATGGAAAACGAAGTCTCACGGTTAGCCAATGACAGAAATGAAGAGACATAATCAAGAAAAACATACCTCGACACCGAAAGGGACAAGAGGAAGAAAAATTTTTCACATTTTTCCCAATGGAGTAAAATTTTTGGAAAAAGGCTAAAAAAAGAGCGAAAAATATATTATGTAGAAAGATAACTTTAATAGAAAAATACCGCTAGCAAAAACGTCTTAATTTCTTTTACCGGACATAGTTAAAATAATGTCACAGCATGTAATCTCCACTTAACAATACCTAAACAGTAATAAAAACTGCTTGTCTACATTTGAAACCATTCCGAAATTAACTTAAAAAAGATTTTAACGTTGACAATGGTCTTAAAACTTACTAAACTTTTAATAGTTTAGTCTGGATTTATTCTACTAGATTACAGCTTGTTAATGGTAAAAAACCGCATTTTATTGTCTATCCTCGTTCGCTTTATAATTTGAAGTCTTTGAAAATTTGACCCTCAAGAGGTACAAAATAGTCGTAAACGTAAAATTTTACTAAAAGTTTCTTAGTTCTCGAAATATTGTACTTTGTGCTATATTTTCCAACCTGCCTAGTACATACGGAACTGAAAAAGCAACAACTTAAGTTGATACTTGATGAGTATGAATTGAAACAAAAGAAATCGTTTTGAATATGACCGCCCCGGTAGCAAATAGCGTTATCTTAGGAAACAATGAAAATGTTTGCAGCACGGATTTACGGTTACCGTTGCGCCAGAAATCCGATTTATAAACACGTCAGATTACAAATCCATATAATAACGTTTTCGTTTTATCGTGGTAACTGTTTACGTACATAAAACTTTTCTGGCGTTGAATTCCTACTTGAAGTTATGATTGAACGACTCTAAACGACCAAGTAGACTTGTTCGATTTATCAGCCAATAAGTCACGAGAAAAATGACGCTCCACTGCCTGCTGTTTTTCACTATGAATTTGTTTAGAATTTTCTATGTTAATTACTTGCTCAAAAATTGAATCACTTTTGTGTAACAGCATAGGGTCGACCTAATACGAAATCTTCGTAGCGTACTTTGGTAACTAAAAAAATCTGTAGATCCTGTGACGCAGTTTCTGGCATCAATTATTTTTATTTTCTATCAATGTTATTTCATTTACTTTTTTAATAGAATACCATGGAACCAACACTGGGCATCGTTTACCAAAACATGCAACAATTTAAAAGGACCAATAATATAACGTTAAAATATTACGGTCATAACTTGGAGAGTACGCCAGTGTTTAGATTTTTGGCTAGGGCACACGACTTGTACAATATGTGCTTTTGTGCTTTTGTGCTTATAGGAAAAAATATCAAGGATCTAATTGTAATAAAAAGGGATGACAGCAGGGACCAAAATCTTAGGGCTTAGGTAGTGAATATTTAACCACCGTAAAATGTAAAGCCAGTCGAAAAACAAAGGAGTTTGGTGGTAAAATTGTTGTGTTTTATTTGTTTCTTACTGTGTGATGATTGCTCTAGACTAGACCTATGTACTACGTAAAACAACGTTTGAGGCAGGGATGGAATAACGTTTTAAATCGTTACGTTGTTGTATAACGTTATTTATTATTTGTTTTCGTTACATAACGTTATAAATAACATTAAAAAAATGAATAGTTTAGAAATTATGATATATAACGTTGTAAAAATAGTTTTTATTTGTAACTCTGAAATTACTTTTGGGATCTGTAAATGTGAATTTAAAAAATAGTACAAAATTACGTTGAGATATTTTATTTTCAGTTTCATTTTTAACATACACTCAAAATATATCTTCTTCTGAAAATACGTCATATACAAATTAAATGTATAGAGAATAACGATACAAAATAAATTTTAATGAAACGTTATCGGTTATTATAACGTTATTAAAATATCGTTACGTTATTGTATTTAAAATTATAGTTGAATCGTTATTATAACGTTATCGGGTATCGTTACGTTACGTTTTCCATCCCTGGTTTGAGGGTCCAAACACCTTATAAAGAAGATCACAAGCTAAACCAAAATTTATAAAAATATAAAGTACATTAGGTACTTAGAGGCGTTTAATTAAATTTTTAATTACTACATACAAAATTACATCGAATGCATTACTTATAAGGCCGGATAATGTATTAATCCTTATTCGACCAATGCTGTAACTGTACAATATTGAGTTTTACAGTCCTTTTTCATTTTGTCTAATGCCAAATGTATACATCAGCTACACAATCATTAAAGAGTACTCAAATACGATCGATTTTAAAATTGTTGTTACAGTCAATACAAAAGTTGGCAACGAACCACGTAATTAATTAAAATTATTTATTTGTTAATAAATATTACGTCAAAATGTTGCGTAAACCGATCCCCCATTATTTATGCAGTAGAAATATTAAATATTGTATTTGACCACTGCAAATGAGTAAATATCGAATATATGTAGGTATAGTTATACATATTTCAGTTGGTAAATAAGTACAAATAAAAATAGTAGCTAAATATACTTTGGATCAACCATTACATTAAAAGAAATAATAAAATTCTTATCTCGGTTTAAAACTAAATGTAAAAACAACAATTAAAAATTGCTTTTATTTATATTACAAAAAGGATAAATTTTACGAGTTTTCTACTAGTTACAATAAATGTTTTTAACAATTACTAAATATTACCCAAAAACAAATTACTGATAGTCTCTGAGGTGTCGGCAACCCGCGGGCCGCATGCGGCCCTTTATGTGTTTTGATCCGGCCCGCCAAGTAATAATCTAAATATACAGGGTGTTTCTTAAATATTGCGAAACACTTTGGGAGGTAATTCCTTATAGAAAATTAGGGGGGTTTTTATATAATTTTTTTCCCTTAAACGTCTCCTTTCAGAGTTACAGCCCCCTAAAGGGGAGTGCTAAAATTAGGTTTTTATTTTATTTCTCAAATTTGGAGATCTCATACACCTCTCCTATGTGGTGGATGTTTTGTACTTATTGAAATGTTTCCCATAGTACCTAATATGTTTATTTATCTACCACCTCTACAAGGGGCTGAAAAGTGCGATCCCTGTTGCTTTTTTTACCAGAACTTATTGGAGGCTTAAAATTTTGCAATTTAATTTTTTTTCTTTAAATGCTTAATTTATTTTAAAAAAAATTATTCGTTAAATGTTCATGTAAAACCTAGTTTTTGAAAAAAAAATTAAATAGGGGAGCATGAATCATTAAATATTCTAAAATAAAACGATTCAATTTAATTTCACTTTAACATTAACAAACCATGGGAACCACCAATATAAATCGTTTTATTTTAGAATATTTAATGGTTCGTGTTCACTCATTTAATTTTTTTACTCAAAAACTGTAGGTTTTACAGGAAAATTTATAGAATAAAATGTTTTTAAAAGTAAATTAGGCTTTCAAAGAAAATTTTTTAAATTGCAAAATTTGAAGCCGCCAAAAAGTTCTGATAAAAAATTAACAGAGGTTGCACTTTTCAGACCCTTGTGAAGGTGGGAGATAATTAAAATTATTACTGTGGGAAACCTTTCAGTAAGTGTAAAACATCTACCAAATATTTTTATCCTACTCATCTCCAAATTTGAGAAATAAAATAAAAACCTAATTATAACGCTCCCCTTTAGGGGGATGTCACTCCGAAAGGAGACGGATAAGAAAAAAATTACATAAACGCTCTCCCCTTAATTTTCGATAGGCTAAACAATTACCACCCGAAGTTTTTCGCAATATTTAAAAAACACCCTGCATATTTAACACAATATTTCATAATTAAAACACCAAATTCATAAAAAAATTTCGAACCGAAATTAAAATAGCCAAGTTTAAGTTGGTATCTCAGCATAAAAGTAAGATATCAGTGCCGCAGCAAACTCTTTAAAGTCGTGAGTATTGTAACTCTTTTTGTCAATACAAACTTTTTCCCTATCGCCACTGATTTTCCCCCATGTGTTACCATCTATTCGATTAAAGTTCCTAAACCCGTGACATAATATTGGTATGTGTGGCCCGCTTGAAAATATTATTGTTTAATTTGGCCCGCCATATAAAAAAGGTTACCGACGCCTGCTAGAGTCTAGACTCTAAAGTCTAGGCCTAGGCAAATAAAACTTATTTCTTTCTCTGCGTCTAGCCAGAAAATCAGTTGTTACCGATCAATTTTTAAGCTGGAAAATATATCCTTACTGGTCTAGGCAAGAAAGTAACTGGCTGCTATGGTAATAACAACTCTTTACCGGCTTAGGCCGGAAAGTAGCTGGTTGCCATGTTGATGAGTGGTTTTGTTGATTTACGCGGTCAAACAAGCGTCATTATACCACCAACCGAGTTTGCACCTGTGGTTTGTTAAATTATTATTTAATTATGGGTAATGACGATAGTGATTTCGGTGTCAGTGACGGACACAGAAAAAATATTGAACGTAACATACCCGTAAAGTGTCTTTACTTGACTCGTATGCTTTCAGGACTCGCCTGCGGCTCATCCAAAAACTGTCTACTCGTCCAGTAAAATACCATTTTCCGATTTTGGTACATAAACAGTATTTATTAACAACTAATGTTTCAAATAATGACTGCTCATTTCTGTACTACGCTATAAAAACTAAAAAAATAATAAAAAATACAGCACAATTTAATTTCAACATAAAAGTTTAATTGTTTTGATAAAGAAGCCCTGTAAACAAGATATTTAATTAAATGTCTTCAGTAGATTGACAGTAAGTAAAAAAGCAATGAGAAGCAGTTTACAATAAAACAACGTTCCAAAATATATCTTTAACGCAGAAAATAGGCAGCAAATTTTCATTAACCCGAAATTGGAGCATTTAATGTTTATTATTGACTCCAACAAATATCTTTTCTTAATTAAACTACACGGTAATTAGCCTTAGAGGACATTTGAGCGACAATTTTAATATTACATTACTAATGCAGGGAGTAAATACATTTAATTAAAATTCGCTCGCAAGCAAAGTAGGCTTAATATTACAAATAGAAAATATTAAGAATAAATTTTTAAAAAATGTACGTATACTTATTTTGTAATTGTGTAAAAACTCAGAAACTGTCAATGAAAGTCACATTTTACGTAGTTTTTTGTAAATATAATTTTTGTATGTACCGTTGATTTGAATGTGAAGTGCACTGAAGAAAAAATTAGTTCTGAACGTAAAAGAATTAAAAGTTAATCAGTCAGAATAATTTGAAAAGCAAATTTCATACCCTGCACGTGACAGTTTCTCTATTAACTCTGCAAAAACTACAAAGAACGACAAACATGCATGATATAAATATTGCAGAAAATTAGTCACCGTGTGAATTCTCATAAAATAATAAGCAAGGGAAAATATAGCACAAAGCACAAACGCGTGTATTAATCAATATAATTTCCTCCACTGCGAACACAACTTTGACGCAACATTTGGTATTCATCAAAAAAGTTGATTTTTAAAACTGATTAGCTTTGTTTCATTTTGTAAATTACGTTAGAGCTGTAATTTTGCCTCTTGTTTCTTGTATGATATACGTTTCACAGTTCTACGAAACGTTAACACGGTGCATGAATCTCGTTACATCTCCTAGAATTTATAAATTAATTCCTGTGGCTGCAACGGAAAAGTTATCGAGTTTAAATTTCACGTCAGTCTGTGGTTTGCGTTGTTACATATTTTTTACGTTCTACTTCTGTGCACGACGGATGTTAATATAATTATTAAAATAAAAACAAAATGTTCAATTTAGCAGGCATGGGGAGTCGGCAGAAAAATAACTGACTTTCGATTCCTGCATTGGTATTTTTTTAAACCGACTCCTTTGATAAAAAAAAGCTATTAGTGTATATTTACTACTGCGAAAGCCAGTTATTTTTTTTGTTCCTAAGCGTATTTTATAATGGTGAATAAAGATTATGTTCGTATGTTTACTAAATAATGAAGAAAATATAAAAAACTAAGTTTTAAAAAATAAAAGTATAAAATTTTCAACAATTCGGTTATACCGCGGTTATGATATACCGCGGGTTAGCGAGGTTGTATCCGACCCGCGTTGTAAGCTAGTTTTTTTATTTATTTATTATATTTATTGAAATAAAACACTATTACTTTGTTTAACCACTTTAATTTTGAGTTTTTCGTACAAACGTTTTCAGTCTATTGGACCATTGTCAAGTACTTATTAAGACTAACATATAAACAAGTTTTACAAAGTATTTATGCAGGTATAGATAGCGTGAATGACGCATACCTGCATAAATACTTTGTAAAACTTGTTTATATGTTAGTCTTAATAAGTACTTGACAATGGTCCAATAGACTGAAAACGTTTGTACGAAAAACTCAAAATTAAAGTGGTTAAACAAAGTAATAGTGTTTTATTTCAATTAATATGTCTCAATACCACAAAGTAACGGCTAAACAAATTCTTTATTATATTTAATATTTTAGTAAAAGTAAGAAAATACTGTAATCGTAGATTGGTCTGTGAAATGTAAAAGATGGACTTAATAAAAATATATAATAACTACGCAAATGTTAGTGTTAAAAATATGTTATCAAAGTAACATATTTTTAATAAATCACATATTTGCTTATATTTACCGTAACATTTTGTGTATAATGCGCATACATTTTTTTGTTTTTTTAATTTGTGGGTGTAATGACACGTCAACTGCAGAGGTTATTAGTGTCAGTGAAGTGGAGGGGAAGGGGAACAAGGATAGGGTGGGTAAGGTATGGGTATGTGGAAGTACTGTCACAGCATTTGCCTATAGTAAGTAGGGGAAACTAGCTGAAACCCCTACGATGTCAGACGGCCTCGGGATTCGAATCCACGACCTTCCGATTACTCGCTAGGCTATTTGACCAGCCATCCACCGAGCTCGGTGCATTACATTTTGTATTATGACACATTTGTTTACTAGGGTTAATTAAAGAAAATAAAATTACTTATTGGAAAAGTTTTAGCATTAGAATCATATTTCTATATATGTATCTTGACCTTAAAAACTTCAAAATAATTGCACTATCGCCGTTGAAAACTTTCAAATGTCAACACGGAGTAAGATTTGGTTAACTACAAAACTAACCCTACCGTGTATGACATTTGCCTGCATTTTGTATCCAGTCAAGTATTTTTTTTGGATACAAATTGGACGTTCACAGACAAAACTAATTTGAGTTACTTTAATCGTTCGTTTCCGTTAAAATAGAATTTATTGGCATCGTTATTTTGTTTTTGTTTTAAATTTTTTAATCTGTTCTCATTCTTGAAAAAAAACTAAATCAAAAAAGAGTCGGAAGTCGGTAATTTTTTCGACTCCCGACTTCGACTTCCGACTTCTCAAAAAAGCTCCGACTCCTCGACTCCCGACTCCTCGACTCCCGACTCCAACTCCTAATCCCCATCCCTGGTATTTAGCACTTTTTAAAACTGAATAAGGCAAAACAAGCTTTAAAGAAAAAGTATTGTTTTTTTTTTTAATTCACTGGTCAAGACTCTTTCTGTAACGTGGATATGAATATGTACTTCGTGTAGTATTTATCGAGCTAAATTCAAATATAGCGTTGAAAAGTTTCTATTACGTACGATTTTTTTGTTATTTACCCTAATATCTTTAAAATCAGTGAAACTTTTGATTCAGAAGAGGTTTTTGTTTTTAAGAAATGTAATTCTATTTACCTACTTTAGTATGGAAAATTTATTAAGCTATTGTAGTAGCATTAATGGCTTTGTGAAAGAAATAGAAACTACTTATTAACCAAAAGAATGGCGACTGTTTATAAAGCTTGAAGGCTGTACTATTACACAATAAGAATGAAAAGGCTTTAGTTTGTAAAAAAAATCATATGCAAATTTAAAAAAAAATCCTCAAAACCGTGAAGTTTTAAGAACACAAGTGACTACTATGCGGAGATTTGAATCTTTGTTAATCGGTATGCTAGGAAAATTCATAAAACACTTGTTTTTTCGGTTTATGGGACAGCAGAGATACAGCAAACCACTATGGTACGATATTTGGGCCCCAAACAAATGAATTATTATCAGAAAAACTAATATCAAGTTTAGCACTTTAATTGACACACAAAATGTTCCCTTGTCACCGCTGCATATTAAAATAGGACTAATGAAAAATTTTGTTAAAGTAATGGATACGGAAGAAGAATACCTAAAGATATTTTTTTTTTATGTTAGTCATGTTAAGTTGAAGGACGGAATTTTTGCCGTTCCTCAGATTAGGAAACTGTAGAATGATTAAAATTTTGAAGACTTTCTTCTAAAGAACGTGCCACATGAAAATCTTTTGTACCAGTAGTGAAAGCTTGTCTCGTATTCTTTTATTAAAGTAAATTTTGATATTAACTGTATAATAAAAACTTGTTTTTGTTCTGAACTGTTATCTGATTACTCAATCCCGATGTACATACCGGGTGTAAATGAAGTGTGGTACACCCCCTTTTTTTCTTTAGTTTTGATTTTAGATAAATGAAATTTTAGACATATGATATGTGCAAAAAACCTGGCTTTTTGAGCCGTTGCACACATTTGTTTCACTTCCGGTTTCGCCGGAAATTACCCCAACTTTGTTATTTTAAATGGAACACCCTGTATATTTTTACATTTTTGGAAAGAGGAAGCGATTTTGGATACAACTGCACTATTTTGGTTAATTTTTATAACCTCAAAATTTTTTCGAAACAAAATTTAGTTTTTTATTAAGGGTGCCGTGACCTGCATAAATTGATTTTTATTATGTAAAAAATTATCCAAAAAACGTTTTTGTAAATTTTAAATGATATTTAGGTTACTTTAATCGGCTTTGAAGGTTGCGGAATCGGTTTTTTGACAAAAAATCAAGTTTTTTAAATGGAACCATACTGGTACTAGCGGTTATTTAAATTAAGCATCTTCTAACGAATCCATCGATAGCAATAACTTGTATTTTTATTAAGGGTCTTTTTCAAAAATTTCAAATTATTGTGAAGATTTATTAGGATATCCTTTTAATCGCAGTAATCTAATTATGTAAAAATGATTACCAAAATTTTTAGACTTTTTAATTAAATGACTATAGGTAGTAGTTAAACATAAAACAACGATCATTTGTTTGAAGCAGATTCTTAATTAAAATACAAGTTATTGGTATCGATGGATTCGTTATAAGATACTTGATTTAAATAACCGCTAGTACCAGCATGGTTCCATTTAAAAAAATTGATTTTTTGTCAAAAATCCGATTTCGCAACCTTCAAAGCTGGTTAAAGTAACCTAAATGTCATTTAAAATTTACAAAAACGTTTTTTGGACAATTGTTGACATAAAAAAAATCAATTTATGCAGGCCACGGCACCCTTAATAAAAAACTAAATTTTGTTTCAAAAAAATTTGGAGGTTATAAAAATTAACCAAAATAGTGCAGTTGTATCCAAAATCGCTTCCTCTTTCTAAAAATGTAAAAATATACAGGGTGTTCCATTTAAAATAACAAAGTTGGGGTAATTTCCGGCGAAACCGGAAGTGAAACAAATGTGTGCAACGGCTCAAAAAGCCAGGTTTTTTGCACATATCATATGTCTAAAATTTCATTTATCTAAAATCAAAACTATAGAAAAAAAAGGGGGTGTACCACACTTCATTTACACCTGGTATATAAAAATTAAAAATTTGAAATATACTTTAAAAAGTTATAATACTATGAGGTGGAAAGTAAGTATTGTAAAAAAGAAAAAGGAAAAGTTACTGTAACAAAATAACTTTACGTGGTAAGTCCTTTTTAAAATCAATGTCCCAAATTAGTTAAAAACGCCAAAAATTATGCAAGTTATTAAAAAATTGTTGCCTAGTGTTATTGTTACTAAAACAGGCAATAATAAATCGTTGTTAGTTACAAAAATCTTGCACTAAATCAAGAAACACAACACATATGTCGTATTTTAATTAAAAATGTACGCAAAACAAACTTTGCATCAAAATCGTAAGAAGTAAATTTATTCATTGCAGTTCGCCTAGCTTCAGTTTTGTAATACTTATGGCCTCGTTTTATGCAGCAGGCTTACTTTTATTATTTTTACTTCTCCTTCGATTTCTGATCCAAAAGCGAGGTAAACAGTGAAACTACATCAAAGCAAACTGAAATATTTGGATTGGGCGATGTAAATGATTTTTTCATGTAAAATCGCTACAGCTTTGATCTCGCTGCATGTATAACCAATACGCGGCTGAAAAGTTCCCCAAACAATATTTAGCTAACTTATAAAGCAGTTGTACTTGAAGAATGAATGCGTTATTCCCGAAAGTTTGTACGCTTTTACAAGACAAACTTTTACGAAGTACGGCATAAATTGAATGCAATTTAGAAAACTGCAGCCAGCTTATTATAATAAATGTCATATTTTCAATAAATTGTGGAAATAGTTGCCACTACAATTTGCGGTAGAATAAACAATTTATAATATTTTTGACAATTACAAACAAATCATACCTGTCAAATATTCCACCCACGATTCAAATCGCTTTTCCGTAATTGTTGTTTTTTAATTTAGGAATAAATAAAAGTGGGTTTGTGCTAAATCGTAACTAAAAGACGAAAACCAGAATATTGGAAAATTTGCTAAATTTTATGTGCCTTATGCAATTATCTTGAAGCAGCAAATATTTAGCCGATAAGAATTTGGCCTTTTCTCTTGTAAAGCAGTTTTAAAATTTTAAATAGTCTAGCCACAAATTTCTTCGGTTAATATACAGGGTGTAGACTCGGATCACGCAACATAGCAATTTCAATGGTAAAATTTTAAAAGTCGAATTCTTGCTCCGCTAATTATTTTAGAAAAAAAGTGCAAATACGTTTTTTGTAGAGAAAAAAATTCTGTATCCATAAATGTAATCAATATTACTTTTTCATTTTCCAAAAACAGAAAAATAAGCAAATTAAAAAACACGTTTTCGCGAAAATCTGTAGTGCCTTGGAATTATGCTACGACAACTGCCCATCTTACTAACACTTACTGTCACTTTGACGTTTGAAGTTTATTCTTAATTATCATTTTTATTATATCTTGCAATGAAAACATAACTAATTGTGTAAAATAAATGTTTGATAAAATATAAAGGATAATTAAGAATGAATTTCGCGTCAAAGTGACAGTATAAGTGACATTAGGCTGGGCAGTTGTCATACCATAATTCCAAGGCACTACAGATTTCTGTCCAAACGCGTTTTTTAATTTGCATAATTTTCAGTTATTGGAAAATGAAAAAGTAATATTGATTACATTTATGGATACAGAATTTTTTTCTCTACAAAAAACGTATTTGCACTTTTTTTCTAAAATAATTAGCGGAGCAAGAATTCGACTTTTAAAATTTTACCATTGAAATCGCTATGTTGCGTGATCCGAGTCTACACCCTGTATAGAATTTCTGGATATATTCAATCAACAAAAAAAAACTGTAGCCATTACTTTTTCAGCACAAGATTGTTTCGGCCTTTTTTGGGCTCGAGAAACCCCTATGAAGTCACTGCACAAAAGACCTTATTGAAATACCAAGGTCTCGTCACGAGTTACAACA
The DNA here is from genome assembly GCA_947652605.1 of Elmis aenea. NCBI lineage: Eukaryota > Metazoa > Arthropoda > Insecta > Coleoptera > Elmidae > Elmis > Elmis aenea. Next base: position 19,206,065 of record OX393584.1, read on the forward strand.
AAAATATCATTTTGCAATCAAAATTTTTTTAAAGAAATTGTTAAGTAAAGTTTTTGCTCTGGTGTAAGCAGTCTTGGTATCTAATGCGCACACTTTTCCCATGACCAAATCATCGTGGTAAATATTCAGAAGTTGTTTTAGGTAAGTTGAACCAGGGTGAGATGGTGAATCAAATTTAAATTGCTCATAGTTCTTTTAAAAAATTTATTATAACTAAAATAAATACATAATTCTTTGGTTCAAAACCAATACAACGAAACAAAAATTTTTAAAAATAAACTGAAATCACGTCACCCATATCAGTAAGGGTTAGTTAATGAATGCTATATGGGTGAGATTTGCTATTTTTTTAAACTCTTATTTGCCGCAAAGATGGCATAAATTAGTGAACTTTTTACAGTTTTCATGCATCCAACGTTTACAAATCAGGCATAGAAGCCAGTCAACTGTCTTTTTCGTCTCCTTGCATTCGTCGCCGCAGCCATCAGCACAACATTATTCATGTTCATCACCATCATCTTCGTCTAGCAGTTCAGGTTCTGAACATGATTCAGATGACGTATCGGATACAATTCGCTTCTTCGTTTTGAAATTTTTAGTTTTTGAAAGCTTATTTTTTTTATTTTTGTTGCCTGAAGATTGCCAGAGTTTTTTTTTTGTTTTTCGAGTGATTTATCTCTCAATTAACATTGTTCAGTATTCAGAATACTGGCTAAATTCCTTGCATTCTTGCGAACTTTTTCAATTTGAGATACGACTGGTACTGGAGAAATTTGTTCCAGCATTTTTCCAGGAGTTACCTATATCATCGTTTGTCAAATTCGAAAAGCTTCCTTCTACAGTCTTGGAGCAACCTGGTCGCGGAGAGGGAATTTTCTTTTGTTGCACATTTTCTATGGCTGCAGATAAGTACAAACATATGTACAACTAGTCACTATTTCTACCATAGGCACATTCGCCATTAATCCCATTTGCAAGGGAAAGATGGTGAACCGCATCACTCTTAACTTGCTAGGTTGTTCGGCATTTTTGGAGGTGATGTTATCTCTTTATACTCACAGGATCATGCATATAACGAAATATTTGCAAGCGAGTGATTTCAAGCATTCGTACAAGCAGAAACACATATCACTGTATAATGTTTCTAGGGGCTTGAAATAATACTTTTTGATTTACTTACCAATTTTGAAACAAATGTGGGACATTTCACTTGTACAACTAATGGCTGTTTATGAATAACAGATGTACGGCATAAAACTGGCCGTATAGCGCTAGCTAGCAGAAATAACGCGGTGGTTCACTGTTCTCACCCTGGTTTACCCTACACTAACTTTTAAAGAAGGCTTCTATTTGGAAATTACTCAACATCGATTCTCTATGTTCCTTATTGTTTCTTTAGTTCTTTTCTCTAGCTAGAGCAGTGTTTCTCAAAGTGTGAACCGCAGACCCCTGGAGGTCCCTGAATCTTTTTTAAGGGGTTTCCCAAGCTCTTCCATGATGTTCAAAAATCATCTAAACTTATTTGCCAAGCAAAAATATTATTTACAAAACAATTCATTGGGGTCTTCTGCAAGCTTTTAATTTTGGAAGGGCTTAGAGTAAAAAAAAAACACTGCTTTAGAGGTCTTCCAGACGCTTGGTCATCACCAATTGATTCTCCGCCCCATTTAAATTGATTAAACAACATCCAAAAGTATTGCAAAGCATACCTTTTCCCATATGCAGTTTCTATTAAATCCGTGATTCAATGACATTGATCTACAGTAGAGTACGACTTCCCAAATTCAAATTGATGATTGGGAATTATTTCCCTTGTTTCAATGAAGGCTTCGGGCTTCTTTAATTAGAGTTTTTTGAACAATTTGAATGTAATTTATCGAAACGCTGCATATATTAAATTAAGTACGTAAGTTAATCTTTTAACATTTCTAGGATTATACTACAAAGTTAAAATCCTTATTTACATACAGTGTATAGCGTGGATTACATTGTTTGTAAATGGTTCAAACATTGCCTTTGATATTGAAACGCACTTACAATAGCACATAAATGTTTGTAGCTTTGTTTAAATATATTCGTAAACACGCTGAGGAATTTTACGATCGTGAGAATTACATCTCCAAGAATGTGACAATTCTAAACATAGAATTCGGATTGCTCTGTTTATGCGCTCAGCTATATGTTTGAAACAGAACTAAAAATTATACTACGTGCAGGGTTCTCAAAAGAGTGTAAAAACATATAAAACAATCATTTTGAAATTTATCCGAATCGAGGTATTTTAAATTTGGAACTTTAAACTGGAAATTGAACATCGAGGATTAACCATAACTTTCAAAACTTATTATTGATTGTTATCGAGTGGAAAACCAGATAAAACAGAAACCGCTCCTAATTACTTTAAAAATGTAGGTATATATAAAACTTATTTAAATTAAAAGCCAACATCAAAATTAAAAGAAACTTCGGTTTTAACAGTATTTCACGTTTCCATGTCAACATCACTTTTATTTATAGTGATCGGTGTGTGTTTTAAATTTTAACGAAAATCTCTTTGAAGTTGAGGAGTTTGTCATGGAAAAAATCCGACTTTTACTTTTTTTTATAAATAGGTCAACGCTACTTCGCAATAAAATTGTGCTAAAATGTTAGGATAAATTTGCCTGAGGTGGAATCCAAGCATCTCCAACCTCTCCAGAAATACATTTTAAGGAAATTATAACTTTTTTTGTAGCGGCCACATTTACATTCAATTATTGTCTACAAAATCGTCGGACTTTTTAAGCAGTTTGTATTTAAATGTCAAGTCTGTTTTGGGCAAGATGTCTTAGATTTTGTACAAAGAGCATTATTTTAAAAAACTTTTAGTGTACTTATAAGCAATAATAAGTTTTACACAATAAACTAAACACTAAATGTCAGCTGTTAAAAAAATAACCTGTTTATTTGCAAACATTTCTTATAGTGCTTTAATGTAAGTTTGAAAGCCACTCTTTTCCATAGCAGTAATTTTCTAATGCGATCATACATTTCTCTCTTCACGATTTTTGAAATCCCTATTTGTACAGGGTGCTCAAGTTTCGATGTTTTCATAGGGAATCTCGGTAACTAGTTATAAGAGATGTCGAAAAACGGATCACGCTTCCTCGATCTCTTTTTTCGAAAAAAAGTTAATGGTGAAATTGTGAAAACTAAAATTGGTTATCGTCTTTTGTTTTCGAGTTATTGCCGATAACTCGACTTTTCGTTTTATGACTATATCTTGCTTGTTAATGGAAATAAAAGAAAATAATTTTGACGTTCTACAAACACTCTTTTGATGAGAATGCAGTGGCGTAGACAAAATAATCGAAATTCGAGTTGTGACATAAAGTTGTATTTTTTTAAATAGAACCTATAGTTGGCTGTGGCATCACGAGAAAGAAGATTTTTTTCCCCGTTCTAATGAATGATATACAGGGTGATTCATTAGTGCGTCGGGCTTTCATAGCGCCCCGCCCGTAGGAGAAAAAACTGAAATAGATAAAAGTCTTGGTTTGAAAAGATCTACGTCGTAAAATTATTTTCAGCTATACAGGGTGTCCCATTTTTGCGCTATAACAAAAACATAGATTTTTTTAAATGGAACACCCTGTATATTTTTAAGTCTTCGGATGTCATTTATAACCTCTACATGAACGTCAGTTTATTTTTTTCATTTTGTGCCAGTGTTGCCAACTTATTAATTTTTTTTGCCGAAAAATTTCACATAAGCAGTCTTAACTTTAAAAAATCGTAGCAACCTCGTTTTTTGAAGTTAAGAAATAAGTTTTAGCAATAATGTTAGTCCAATGAGGGAGCAACATTTTAATAATAAAAAATTTAAATTTATTGATACAGGGTGTTCACAAAAAATACCAAAATTACCAAACTTCAAAGTGACGTAACTCATTTTTTTCAAATGTAAACACCCTTGTTTTATTTTACTATTCGATAGCTTTTTTCCCCCCTTCAATTTTTATGAGGGGTGTCCTATGTCTAAACCCCGTAGTTGTTAAGATATTCAATACTTTTCAAAAAAGTAGTCATTTAATTACATTTGTATGCACCAAAGTAGGCCGCGCTGATGCAAAACAAGTGCCAAAATGTAAGCAAGTGTCACCTTGACATTTGAATACATTTTCTTATGTTGAAACATTTATTGTAGTCGTTTAACTTTCATTTCTTTTCAATTTGTTGCTTTTCAAATTTTTGAATAAAAACGATTAGTTTTATTATATACATCCGCTTAAATTCTAAATTTATTCAAATGTCAAGCTGACACTTGCTTACATTTTGGCACTTGTTTTGCATCAGCGCGGCCTACTACGGTGCATACAAATGTAAATAAATGGCTACTTTTTTGAAAAGTATTGAATATCTCAACAACTACGGGGTTTAGACATAAAAATTGAAGGTAGAAAAAAAGCTATCGAATAGTAAAATAAAACAAGGGTGTTTACATTTGAAAAAATGAGTTATGTCACTTTGAAGTTTGGTAAGTTTGGCATTTTTTTGTGAACACCTGTGACACCCCGCCTGTGATCTATTATTTTATTTTATTTCAATGTTATTTCATTTACTTTTAAATGAATAACATTGCAACAAATGCTGATGCATCAGTTACTAAAACACGTAACACTTCAAAAGGGCCAAGTTATGAGGATTTCAACTTTAGTAAAACACATTAACGTTAAAATATTACGGTCATAACTTGGGCCCTACAACGCCAGCATTTGGGTTTCGTCAATCAGCAAACGATTGGTTGATGAATTTTTACATCATAAGTAGAACAAACTACTCGCACCAATATGTGTTTATAGGAAAGAATGACAAAGATGCAACTACAATAAAAAAGGGACAGCAGCAGGGAATCTAAAACCTTGAGACAGTCACACTGATAGTTAAGATCCAACCCCCGAGAAATGTACAGCCAGTCGAAAAATAAAGGAGTTTGTTGTTAAAATTGTTGTGTTTTATTTGTTTCTTACTGTGTACTAATTGCTCTAGACCTGTGTACTACGTAAAACAACGTTTGCGGGTCCAACCACGTTACAAAGACGATCACGAGCCATAATTAACAACAATAAATATTAGAGTAATAAGTACTCTTCCACAACAGTGCGGCCTATGTATAGTACGGTCCGTCACACACCGTGTCAATAAATTAAAATTTTTTATTATTAAAATGTTGCTCCCTAATTGGACCAACATTATTGCTAAAACTTATTTCTATATTTAAAAAAAAAAGAGGTCGATACGATTTATTAAAGTTAAGCTTGGTCATGTGAGATTTTTCGGAAAACAATTAATAAGTTGGCAACACTGGCACAAAATAAAAAAATAAACAGACATTCATGTAGAGGTTAAAAAATGACATCCGAAGACTTAAAAATATACAGGGTGTTCCATTTAAAAACATCTATGTTTTCGTTATAGAGCAAAAATGGGACACCCTGTATAGCTGAAAATAATTTTACGACGTAGATCTTTTCAAACCAATAATTTTATGTATTTAATTTTTTTTTCTATCTCCTACGGGCGGGGCGCTATGAAAGCCCGACGCACTAATGAAGGACCCTGTATATCATGTGGGGTCGATTTATTTATTTTCCCTACATTATAGCAAAAATTAGGTAATTTTTCGTATTTTTTATTTTTTTTTTTAAGTAGTAGGCTTATGTCATTAAGAATATACCTGGTAAAAGAAACTGTCATTCTGTCACTTTATGTCACAACTCGAACGTTTTCGTGCATGTACATTCGCCTAGCGTGCCATTTTAGGCATACGTGCCAGTTCGCCATCGCTGATACAAACTTAAACACAAACAAACAAATTACGTTGTAATATGTTTCATCAACAGTAATGGAAAGTTTAGGATTAAAATTGCGATAATAACTTGTCAAAATTAAAATTTGTACACATGCAAACGTTTCAAGATTAAGACGTGTCAGTTGTTTAATGTGTATCAACTTTGTTTCATGTTCATGTCGGGTTTGTGAGGATTTCTGAAGCTAACGTTTAGATAACGTCATCTCAATGTTTAGTGCCACCGTCTTGTCACTTGTAGTCCGAACAATTAACAGCCTTAGGCTTTCAAATTCTGACACTAACAACTTGCTTGTGGTCTACTTAATAATACATTTTTCGAACAGATAAAGCCGATATTACAATAACAACTAAACTTTCATTGACGCGAATTTTTTTTAAATAGCGTAAGAAGGAACGAAACTGTAAACTGTGAATATTAACACAAAAAATTGTCATATTACAGTATATTTTCATTTTTATATTGGGGGTACTCATCTTTACTTCAAGTATGCTATTCGAAATGATCAATATTGCAACGCTATAACTTATTAAAAAATATATTTGTGATGGTCAACTTCATCCTGATCCATGTACATAAATACAGTTACACATTTGCGAATTTATATTCAGCACTTTAATGTACTCTTTAAAAAAAAAAACAATAGCGTTGAGCACGGTTTACCGAAATAATCTAAATGAAAAATTGTGGCGGCGAAGAATTGTGGAGGCGAAGAACTATGGGCGAAGAATTTTGAGCGAAGAATGTTCCTAGACCCGATAAATTTAGGAATAAACGTAGGATATTCACATCGAAGTAGAATTTCTCTTTGCGCAGTTTTTTAATGCACGTAAAAGTTTTTTTATTATATCAATCGCCAACTTGGATCTACAACTTGGATTATAATGTTTGTCCCCACTATCATCTTAAGAGCGTCTTGTGACTTCCACGCGCTTGTACAGGGTGGTCCAAATTCGATGGGATTACATGGGTATCTCGCTTAATAGTCAATTGATAGAGAAACAGTTAAATTACCAAAAATGTGCAGTGTTTTTGGAATAAACTTAGAACCGCTTTCAAAAATATTCTATCATTTTCGTTTTTTGATTTAATGAAAAAAAAATATTTTTTTTTGGTCATATTAGCAATGTGTTGTATCTCCGTTATTGTTGTAAATATTGAAAAAGTCTATAAAGATTATTTTTAGATATTTTTATGTTGATTTTAATAGAATTAAAAATATGTTTTCTCTGCCGTTAAAAATTTATAACACAAACTTACTTTTTTTAAATGGAAGCTATAGTTGGCCATGACCTATTTAAATTCCTTATTTTTTTCTCATTCTATATACAGGGTGTCACACAAAAAACGCCGCAAGCTGTAACTCCGTTATTTGTGGTCCTATTTTGATGAACAAAAAACTAAATGAAATGGCTCCTTAAATACTATAAACTAAATTGGATTTCAATTTTTTTCAAGTTTAACTTAAATGTCAAACGATAGTCAATTTTTTTTTCCAAATGGCACCATCTATTTTTTTTTTAACTAAATCTGGTAGACATTCTTTTTCTGAATTCAATGATGTAATCATAAGTTAAGTTTAGTGCTAAACTAATAAGAAATTAAAAATAAAAGTTTAACCAAAATAGGTTAGGTTTCACAAAATTTTCGTGGAAAACAAAAAAATCTTAATCAACAAATGTCATTTAAATACCACACTGACGTTTAAATGACATTTGTTGATTAAGATTTTTTGGTTTTCCACGGCACGCTTAAAAATTTCGTGAAACCTAACCTATTTTAACTTTTATTTTTTATTTCTTATTAGTTTTGCACTAAAATTAACGTATGATTATATCATTGAATTGAGAAAAAAAAAATGTCTACCAGATTTAGTAAAAAAAAATAGACGGTGCTATTTGGAAAAAAAATTGACTATCGTTTGACATTTAGGTTAAACTTGAAAAAAATTGAAATCCAATTCAGTTTATAGTATTTGAGGAGCCATTTCATTTAGTTTTTTGTTCATCAAAATAGGACCACAAATAACGAAGTTACAACTTGCGGCGTTTTTTTTTTTGTGACACCCTGTATGTAGGAGTTGATGTATTTATTTTCAGTAACACGCAAGTTACAATGTATTTTATTTTTTTAAAGATGAAAAACAAAGAGTAGGCTGTGAAAACAAAAAAAAAACAAGAAAAACCGTAAATGATAAAATATATTTGAGAACTGTTCTGAGTTCTCAAAAAACTGCACATTTTTGGTAATTTAACCGTTTCTCTATCTTTACTATTAAGCGAGATACCCATGTAATCCCATCGAATTTGGACCACCCTGTACTAGTATATCTTAGCCAACATTTTGGTTTAAACTGATAATTTGATAACGCTTTGTTTTCGAAATGTTTCATAAATATTTGCAGCTACAGGGCTTAACTTTGATCACATTGCTACTCCATTAATTTGCTTGCCGCTAAAATTTGTTGCTATACACCAAATGTTATGATCGTTGTTCGTTGCTACCACAGCTGCGTGAGTAGATACATCACTAAATAATACTGCTTCTAATAAATTTGCTTTAGCAATTTGACAAGCGATTCTTTGAAAAGAAATATTGTGATTGTCAAATAAACTTATCTACATAAATAAACTTGATTAATTCAATCATTTACCACAGTTATTGAGCCAGGGTTGAGCAGATTTAAATCATTTGATTTAAATCACGATTTAAATCATGATTTAAATCAAGTGATTTTTTTAAAAAAATCATTGATTTAAATCAAGTGATTTTTTTTTAAATGATCAATTTAAATCACAGATTATATGAGTAGGTACAATATATGATTTATAATAAAACAAAATTGTATTACTACATATTAGTAATTAAATACACGAAATGGTGAATAAACCATATCAATTTGCTCTTGCAAAGTAATATTCATTGCGGAAATGCAATAATTCAAAAAATAAATGCAAGTTTTTGACGTTAGCGAAGTGAACAGTCAGTTTTTTCAATTTCCACGGCACTCTATTGCTTCAATAACGATTTGAAGAAAAAAGTCGAATATCTCGAAAAGTACGAGTTTTGGGTATAGGACATACTAAACAAAATATGAAGCTCTTTTAAAGACAAATTCGATGACATAAAAAAATACAGGGGTTTGCATTTGAAAAAATCGAGTTACGAGCTTCTGAAAATCATGGAAGTTGCGACCTATTTATAAACACCCCTGTATGTGATTCAAATTTTTTCATATCGGGGGAACAGAGAATTTTTTTCTGCATGTCCATACCAAATTACAACTCGGTACTTCAAAATAATTTCAGGAGAACTTTTTAAATAAAGACTTAAGACCTTGAATAATTTAGAAAATAATTTTTTTTACAACGCCGTATAAAAACCTATAGTATTTTATATTGATGCAAAGCTAAAATTAAGGCGGTCAAAAATATTAAATAAAATATTGGGTGTTGTACTTGAAATATAAAAGTTGCTATTAGTTCCAGAAAGGTGACTCACCCTGTATATTTGAAAATATTTTTATTGTGTGTTTAAAAAAAAACTGTATAAAATAGCAATTGAATCAACTTCATATCTCAAGCCGTTTAGCCACAATCGACCGATCCCGCACTAATGACACCGTGTATATAATTACATTACCATTTAGCACAAATTTTTTCAAAATTCCTAATCATTATATTTAATTTTTCATTTTGACAAAAATTCACCAATGAATTTAATATATTGGTTATTAAATATATAAGCACAAAACAGAAATAGCATGTGAATATGTCACTAAATTCGATAATATGGTACATTTAATTTAAATCAAAAAAATCTGATTTAAATCAAAAAAATCTGATTTAAATCAAATAAATCGATTTTTTTGATTTAAAAAAAAAATCATGATTTTTATCCACCCTGATTGAGACAATTTCAAAATTCATTTATTTGCAAATGTCCAAGGGTTAAGAGTATGAATTAAAAGTTCACGACCTGGCATAGAAACTATTGTTTAATAGTTTAAAAACTAAGTTTTTTTTTACATAATCTTCTAACTTCATTGTGCCCTATTTTTAGACCGATCCGTTGAGGTCTGCGTAGACTCTTAAGACCTCCTCATTTAATGGAGATTTTCGTCCTGTTTTTTCTCTCGTTTAACAACATACGATATTCGGAGGGGGCCAAACCTGGAGATAAGGCGCAAGGCATATCAATTTAAAGTCAAGTTTTGATAAAAATAGATGAGGTGCTCTGCTTGCTTAGAACGGGCTTACAACTCTTGGGTGGGAGTTGAAAATGATGAAGGCGATTCTGTACACTTTTGGGTTTATTGTAAAAAATAATTTTCTGCAAGAGAAAAGTTACATTTTCTCGCATAATTGATGTTTGTTTTTACTATTTGTATTGTACAGGTGAAACCTCTCTTACACAACTTTCACTTATAAAAATCTTGCGCTTTGACCAGCTGTAACTTAAAATATATTCGGCAAATTAAACTGAAATTTTAGATTATCTTATAAAGTAGACCAAAAATCAATATAGGGAAAGTAGACACCGACACTAAATCCATATCAGGCTGCTAACCTTTCAATCCGCCCACGTACTTAGGCAATCGATTAAATTGGGTAAATCGAATAAAATACGATCCAGTAGCAAGGTTTTTGTAGTTAAAGTAATAACATTAGGTTTCTAGTTTAAAATTGACAAAAATTTACAACGTTTGTATATGTATAATGTTTAAAGCGTACGAGCAATAAGCAAGATATTATTCCGGGACTACCGTTCTTCAACAGCACAAAATAAAATAATATTTCTCTACATAATTCCCAAGCGCCGGCCGGCAGTTGGGATAATCCGAAAAATTCCCAAACCGGCGTAAAGCTCGTTATTTTTCAGGATTTTTCGTTAATCATCTCGCTGTGCAATCAACGTGGCTGAAGTTTCTGAGATGGTGTACAATGATATATGCGTACTCCGAGTGCGATGTGTACGTTTTACGTAGGTAGCTAGCGACTAGTGTTGGCTGAGTAACACAGCTCACTCGCCCTTAACTCATGCAGTCACGCGATGGACTTCGTCACATTCATCCACCATCAAGACCTGTGCGTGTAAATTAAGCATATTACGCTTCACATTTTTATCACATTTAATCTCTACGCATTGCACCATATTTATGACTTCGCGTTTCATTTTCAATAATATAAATTAAAATGTTTTGGCTCCCTTGTCTTTTAATGTCACACCTGAGTTGGATAAAGTTATTAGCATATGCATCAGGCGACCAAAAAGGCATCCATTTAAATGCAGGGTGTCCAAGATAAGGTTGAAAAGAACAACCTAGAGCCCTTTTAATTAATATGGTCAACAAAAAATATCAACAGTAATTTACTGTATAAAACGCATAGGAAGTCAACCACATATGTAAGTACCTACACACTCAAAATATTAGAGTCCATAAAATATGTGATAACAATTCGATGAAAATGAATTACAAATTTACCGTTTTCTTTAACAAGGAGTGCCTAATGACCATACAACCAAACATATTATTTAAATACTAAATAATTTAAACCCTAGTCAAACATCAAAAACTAACAAAATCAGTCAATCATGTCATATCAAATCATAAAAATATTAAAAACTATAGCTCACACATGAGCAAGTCTATCAAAATCGATTCCATTTTGGATACGTAGTGCCGTAAGGAATACCTTTCCTGTTACCTAAGCTAATGTAGTCACATCAACGTTTGCAATTTCTTCCTGAGTTAATATTAATTACAACTAATGTACAAGTTAACATCTAAAACTTTCATGAACCACTATACCTTAAATGGCAATAAACAAACTATATTTAACGGTTACTATTACAATAAGCAGGTACAACACAGTGTCCGGTTTTTTATTTAATTTCTACGGTTGACAGTAACTATTCAATTCTTTATTCCTCAAAATTTACATGTAACATTTGTTGGCAGATGTGATTCTGATGGTGAAGTTAAGCGCATGCCCAAATCCTTTCGAACAATCGCTGTTTAACTAACTTTTGGCCGGACCCTCTCTAAAAATTTGTAAGGCCTAAGGGATAATCCCTTTTCCTACCTAAATCGACAAATCACATGCGGGCCACCCTTTTGTTGTAATAATTTAAAAATGTATAAAACACGCGAAAAAGTGTGCGTAGGATAAATTGTGCTCACTTTACTTTATCGCGGTTTGGACATAAAATTCAAATAAATATGCCTACAAGGCGGGTTTTAAATTTTTTGAAATGATTTTGCATCATTAAAATTGCATATCATTTACAGTAGCAACATTCAAATTTGTTTGCTCTGTTAAAATTAACTGAATCAAGTGAATGTTGCTAGCAATAACGAAAAATATAAAATTGCCATTACTAAACTATTTATATAGCCAACATACGAGTCTAAAATGGTTTTGTTTTACAAATGAACACCAGTTTGAACAAGCCGTAAAATTTTAAAGGCCATCGGCATTCAACCAAAAATAAAAATTACAGTCATATTTGTCTATACATTTTAATTGTGAACGTTAATTTGTGTTTTTGTTGTTGTGTTACATTCAAACTTGTAATACAATAAAAAAATGTCTTTATTGTCAAGCAATATCAAAATAATTCATTAAATCTTTTTTTTTTAAATGCAAGTCTTGGATTTTGTTTCAATGCAATTAATAAAATATATCTAGTTGGTAGTTTGCATTACAATACTACGAGAGCTTATTTTCATTTCGTAATTTAGCTGTGACATTTTGAACCTGAACAGAAAAAAAATCATCAAAATATATTGAGTGTGTGGAGTTTTCTACATTTTTTCCGAATAAAAATAACTGAAATGAAACAAGCATCAAAGTGTTATTACTCTTTTCTCACAATTTGTCACAAAAGAGGGCGATGGGCCAAAAGTTATCCATCAAAGAATGACCGACGTGCATGGAAATGAAGCCTAATCTTTATTCCAAGTAAAATTATGGTTTAACTGGTTTCGCTGGGGATCGGGACTCTTTGCAGGATGATGCAAAATCAGGTCGACCAGTTGAGGCAAGAACTGAAGACATGATTTAAAAAATGAAGATTTAGTGCTGTCAGATCGACGGATGAAGTTATCTTTCATTCCCAGGGAAGTTGGAGTATCCGAAATGACCGCTTGGAAAGTTTTGCAAACAAAGTGCCTGTGCATTGGATTCCAAGGCTCCTAACGCCGTAGCAAAAAATTGTCAGGAAATAAATTTCCCAAGAAAACTGTACCGCTTCACAGGAAGTTGGGATGTCCGAAACAATTGTTTGGATAGTTTTGTACGACGAGTGGGGTATGAAGAAAGTGCCTGCGCGTTGGATTCCAAGGCTCCTTACGCCGGAGCAACAACTTTTCAGAAAAGAAATTTCCCAAGGAAATTTTATCGCTTCACAGGCTGATGAGAGCTTTTTTTCACGGACTCTTATTACGGAGCATGAGACTTTGGTCTATCACTGGGATCCTCCTATCAAACAAGAATCTATGGTGTGGGTTTACCAAGGTTCGCTTCCCCCAAAAAAAAAAAGCCAAAACACATTCATTGGCCAAAAACCATTTTTTGAGACGAGGAAATAGTTCTGCTTATTAAATATATGGTAAAAGCAATACAGTCGATAAAGGGGTCTATTTGAAGAATATTCAAAGTTTGAGCGTCCTTCATCGTGGCGACAAAAGAATCTGCTTCTGCACGACGATTGCCGGGTCCATAAAGCACGCAAGGTTCAGGCTGTAATTCAATAATGTAGAGTTACTGAGCTGCGACATCATCCTTATACCCCTGACTTGGCACCGTACGACTTTTTTTAAATCCAAAAATCTAAAAAAATCATGGAGACAGAATATTTACCGCCAATAAAAAGCTAAAGGTAGTTGTGATGTCTATTTTACGGAGCTCTTAAAATAATTTTTATTTAAATATGTAAAAAGTTTTTTTTGTTCTTCTAAGTGCTCTTTTTCATAGCTAGATAGATTACATAAAGATACGCCCTCGCATAATAATTTTTTAGGAACTTTCGTCAACGCGTTGATTGAGATCAAAGCCAAGCACCACTCCTATTTTGTAGGAACGCCAAAACTATGCCACACACCTCGCAACAGTATACATTATTGCTTTATTTTTGTTGGTAAAATGCCACTCTTGGCATCTTTAATAATAATAGTGTTATTTAAGGTGTCAGGCAAGCATAAAATAACGGTCGCATACTCTAATAAAATTAAAATAGCATGCATAACGGACATATTTCACAAGAAACAAATCACCGTAGGGTATTTTTAGTCCTAGTACTTTCATGACTACAACAGTAAATAAAAGTTTTATCTCAATGGAACGTGACACATGCTAGATATTAAAGCACAGTGACGATATTATTGTTCCATTTCTGATTATCACACTCTACATCAATAATTTAACACGAAGTTTTACACAAAGAAAAACAAATAAGTGCTCTAAGTTCAGTTAAACATTTTCCGTACTGTACAAGCTTAAATAATCGTAAACTTAAAACATGGAATATAGCATCTTTAACGAAAAATCTAATTGGTTTTTGTTCAGTATCTCCATTTCGTCTTTATAGAGTCCCTATTTAGCACATTGCGACTTTTAAATATTTCCTTTTAATAAACAGTCTAACAGTCTACTTAAACTTTTCTAGTTCCTTAAGTTATTATTTTTGGCCTGTATCTATTTATTCCGTACTTTATTTGTACAATTACGTTACTTTATGTATTAACAAGGTAATTCATACACAAAAAAATAAAATAAACATCTACATATTAAAGTGCTTTCTGTAAAGTGGAAGTGATAAAAGTAAGAAACAAAAGTTTCCAAGAAGAAAAATACGAACGTTGTTTGATAAGGTATACGAACTTTGGATAAAAATAGACATCCCTTAGCCTCTATCTACACAATGATATTTTTGGGCTCTAAGGCAGTTTCAGCTTAAAATTGGTTAATTTCCGTTTGGGATCTGCCAACAAGGGTCGCGTGCTGCTGTTAAACTTCATTTTAACTTGAACCGGGCTGCAATAGAGCCATCTGCAAACGAACAGTGGTTGCAATTCGTGGATACTTGAGCTGTCATTTGATTCTGTTAATAGTGACTCTAAAATTGACCCTTTTGTTTCTAATGGTACGGATTCAATGTTACTATAGATATTCGAAGCGAAAATTAAAACCATTTTCAGTCGATGGCAAATTTTTCAAGTGTCTTTTAAGGGTGTACTTAAATCGATAGCTATTCCAGTTATTGATAAAATATTAACAACGCTCAGCGAGGCAATTTTCAATTTTAATTGAAAATTTAGAGAAGAGAAATATTAAAGACCAGTACATTTCACAAAAATAACTGCAGACGTAATTTATATACGCAATTTTAATTACGTTTTTAGCACGACAAATTGCTATACATTTATGAAATAAATGCAACGTTAATAGCTCTATCAACGACACAAACTAAATATTTTAGGGATGGTAGTTTTGCAGTCTATGTTATAAAAAAAAAATAAGCAACAACCCTCTTTTTAAATAATTTAGTTAAAGATCTTTAAAAAACATTTGTTTTAGACATTTTAAGCTCTAAAAAATTACACGAAATTAAATTCTACTTTACCCAGTATACACAGTGTAACAAATAGATACGATACAGATACATGTTTTCTATTGTTAACCCATTTGTGCCCAAAGGGTCGTTAACGACTCCGCATGCATATTAGCCTTCCCAAACAAGTCTCAGCTTGCAAACTAACCCTTGTTTTTGTTTTTATAGTCGGATTTTAGGTCCCAACTTAAGATTACATGTATCGCCCGTTTTGCAGACGGTGTAAAAATTCTAGAAAGATTTTCGAATCCTTTATTAATAGGAAATCCCTCAGTTCATAGTAAAAACAGAAAAAACAAAGCAAGTGGAACAAAAACAGATCGGCCTAAGTCTTAGAGGAAGTTAGGGAAACCATTAAAACAATAAAAAACAATAAAGCCACTGGGCCCGGAGGAATAACAACCGAACTTATTAAATATGGATCTGAGACAAACTATTATTTGTATCCAAATCACTAGCGAAATTAATAAAATATAATATGTAAGAAAATAATCAGAAGTTTTTTTCCCTTGGGTATTACTCTGAGATGCTTTGATATGTTCACATTATTATATGCTACCTTATACAGGATGTTTCTTAAATATCGCGAAAAACTTCGGAAGGTAATTTCTAATTAAAAACTAAGAGGGGGCTTTTAAATAATTTTTCCTTTCTTAGACGTCTTCTTTCGGAGTTACACCCCCCTAAAAAAGAGCGTTAAAATTAGGTTTTTATTTTATTTCTCAAAGGAGATGTGTAGGTGAATGGCATTTGGTAGATGTTTTGTACTTATTTAAAGGTTTATCATAGTTATATTTTTTATTATCCCCCAACATCACAATAGTTTATTGTACAACTAGTGCTGAAAGTTGAATATTTCACACGAGTATGACTGAGCCACTCGCCTGACGGCTCGTGGCTCAACTGTCATACTCGTGTGAAATATTCAATTCAGCACGTGTTGTACACTATGCTTTTCCGACGACCACTTAGACATAATCATTAATTCTGCAAAAAAGTTGTGAAAATAACATTTTTTGTTGGTGACACTTGACACTTGTGAGGTTAGATTTGCTTCACGTTAACTTGACAGCGCGTTTAGCGTGTGTAATGTAGCGGAAATCGTCACTTTACACACGCAAAGTGAACTTTGCACACAATTTCCGGTGTCATGCGCAATTTGTCATTTTCAGTAGCAGCAAGCCGTGCGAAATTACTCGCTTTACATAGTGGTCGTCGGAAAAGAACATTTTTTAAATTGCAAAATTTTAAACCTTTAAAAAGTTCTGATAAAAAAACCAACAGGAGTTGCACTTTTTAGCCCCTTATGAAGGTGGGAGATAATTAAAAATATTACTATGGTAAACCTTGTAATAAGTTTAAAACATCTAC
Organism: Elmis aenea; assembly: GCA_947652605.1. Classification (NCBI taxonomy): domain Eukaryota; kingdom Metazoa; phylum Arthropoda; class Insecta; order Coleoptera; family Elmidae; genus Elmis; species Elmis aenea. Next base: position 19,222,900 of record OX393584.1, read on the forward strand.
CAAATATCGTTCTCCTACATGTATCCAAATTTGTGAAATAAAATAAAAACCTAATTTTACCGCTCCTCTTTAGGGGGTGTAACTCCGAAAGGAGACGTCTAAGAAAAAATAAAATAAAAGCCCTTCCTTAAATTTCGATAGGAAATTACCTACCGAAGTTTTTCGCAATATTTAAGAAAAACCCTGTACAGGGTGGTCCAAATTCGATGGGATTGCATGGGTATCTCGGTTAATATTTAAGATAGAGAAACGGTTAAATTACCAAAAATGTGCAGTTTTTTGAGACAAACTCAGAACCGTTTTCAAAAATATTCTATCATTTCCGGTTTTCGAGTTATTGAATAAAAAGTGTTATTTTGTTATATTAATAATTTGTCATATCTCCGTTATTGTTGTGAATATCGAAAATTCTTATAAAAATTATGTTTACATATTTTTATGTTTAAAATGATTATACCAAAAAAAAAATTTTTACGCTCGCTGTTAAAAAGTTATGGCACAAACTTACCTTTTTTTAAATAGGAACGATAGTTGGCTATGACCTATTTAAATTCCTAATTTTTTTCTCATTTCAAATATATAAGGGTCAATGTATTTATTTTTAATAATACGCAAGGTATGAAGGTTTTTTAGTTTTTTTTTCTAAGAAAATCATAGTAGGCTGTGAAAACAACAAAAAAAACAAGGTATAAAACCTTATAAAACTCATATGGTACAAGTTACCAAGGTTTTTAAATTTGTTGTTGAGATAAACATCAAAATTTTTTGAACATAAGATAAACAGCAATATACTACATTACTGCTGATTCCGACTTTGTTGTTGTTATCTTATGTTCAAATATTTACAATGTTTTTCTCAACAACAAATTAGAAAACCTTGGTAACTTGTACCAGGAGTTTTATAAGGTTTTACGCCTAGTTTTTTTTTTGTTTTCACAGCCTACTATGATTTTCTTTAAAAAAAAAAAAAACTAAAAAACCTCGTAACTTGCGTATTATTAAAAACAAATACATTGACCCTTTTATATTTGGAATGAGAAAAAAATAAGGAATTTAAATAGATCATAGCCAACTATCGTTCCCATTTAAAAAAATGTAATTTTGTGTCATAACTTTTTAATGGCGAGCGTAAAATATTTTTTTTTGGTATAATCATTTTAAACATAAAAATATCTAAAAATAATCTTTTTAAATATTTTTGATATTTACAACAATAACGGAGATATGACACATTATTAATATGACAAAAAAACACTTTTTCTTAAATAACTCGAAAACCGGAGATGATAGAATATTTTTGAAAACGGTTCTGAGTGTCTCAAAAAACTGCACATTTTTGGTAATTTAACCGTTACTCCATCTTAAATATTAACCGAGATACCCATGCAATCCCATCGAATTTGGACCACCCTGTATATCTACAAAGAAACAAAAACAAGCAATTTTTAAATTGTAATTATTTTGGTTGTAGCTACTAAACCTAATAAATCGTGAAAACTTTAGGTGTTTCTCGTCAGTATGAGATTGAAACATGAATTGCTTTTAATATTGCTAAGATTGTGAGATACCTAATAAGCAATACATTAAATTGAAGCAAAATTTAGCTTTAGCATGATCATTAACGCCAATAAATTATCTATTTACTAAAATTTTAATTTAAAAAATGCAAATTTGTTGCGTATCTATCAATTTATAGTAGACAACAAAGTAATCCGCATTCTTATTTCGTTTTCCAATGAGATTTTCTCGTGTATATTACTTACTCAACACAAATTCAACGTAAACTCCTAATTAAAGTAGGTACGAAAGTTGTCGAACTAAAAGGAAAAGTTTATTTTCAAACAATACTCAAGTTTTTCAGTATTCAAAGAAGTTAGGTATTATAGAGAAGAGTTGAGTGTTAACTTTCGTCTGATAATGGAAATTATTAACCTTGTTGGTAATATATGTCTAATCTAGCTTGTTTTATAACATTGCCTTAATTTTTACCTGTATAATTACAACAATAAAAAGTCCAACCCTAGATTTTTCCAGTAATTAATTATATGCAAGGCCGTTTTTTCGCCTAGGTCAACGGTTCTCAAACTTATTTTATATTTTCAAGCAACTTGTTTCCGTAAAAATAAGCAAAGCAACACCAAAAAATACGCAGAACCCCTAGATTTTTGGAAAACTTCGAGAAATGCTGGTCTAGGCAAACTAGGCAAGTGCCAGGGTTCAATCAAACCATTTATTAGATTTTACTTTGTTTTCTTGTACAGTAATATGGTATAAGATATTAAACAGATTTAATGCTACGAGGAACGCAGCAGATCATTGCAAAATCCGAGTGTTAGTCTTCAACTTGTGACAGATCTTTATGAAATTCATTAAGAAGATAAGGGAAGATTTTAAAGTTAATGAAAAATAAGCCCTAGCATTGTAGAAAACAGAAATATATAAGGATATTTGAAAGTCGAAGTACCGAAAGAGATTTTATAATAAATCCGAAATCAAAGAAAATATTTTAAATGGATGAGAACATTTTAAAATTAACGTTTTTTACCCAATTTGTGATCATTACATTTTGGAATTGTTATTTAGAGAAAAAAGCTGAAACTTTAATCACCAGTGTTAAATATTGTTTATTGATGTTTCTTTAAAATGACAATAAGAAATCTTTGTTTAGCTTTTTAGGTTATTTTACATGTACATACAAATATACTGCTGATATAATACGTATTTGTACATATTCTCATAAACTACATTACTTTATTGTTTCTGATCAAGAAAATAATATTTATTCTACAAGTTATCAAAGTAATAAATTATATTTGTTGAACAAAAATCAAATTTCAAAGAGAAGTCCAGTAGTTAAAAAAACTGAAGAATTAGAACAATAGACACTGCATAACTAACTTTATGTATATATTTATTAATAAAGTTGTAATTTTAATGAAAATTTAAATTTTTTTTTTTACAGTGTGTACAAAAAGTAACGTATTAGATCAATATCTCGTCTTGTGACAACTTTACAAAAAAAAGTTCTATTTAAAAAAACATAGTGACGTATCGGTGCGCAAAAACAAAACACTGTGTATAGTTGAAAATAATTTAAGGTTATGTAATAAATTACCACAAACAACTTTTGTAAAAAAGTTTTATTTGTAAAGTTGTCACAAGACGAGATATTGATCTGTTTCGTTACTTTTTGTACACATTGTATATATCTTAACTTAATTTTTTGCATATTCTAAGTCTCATTTTTAAAAATTTTAATTTGTTTAATTTCCACACGTCAATCATTGAAAGTCTGGAGCCCTTTGTAGTACAAGGCGTTTTGTGTATTTGTTTCATTAATTTCGGTAGTCTAAAAGTCGTTTCTGTTCCTAGTCTGGTGAATGCTACAGTTTTGTATTTGTCGTCATGTAACCTAGTAAAAAAATATTTATTGCCTTTTTTAGATATCGATAATACTACCACAATGACAAAAGAAAGAAAAATAAACAATAAGCTTTTAGAATTTCTCGAGTTTTATTTGAACTTCACAAGAACGCGGCATGGTTTTTGCTACATGACAATTCGCCGCGCACACGTCAGCTGTTATGTTGAATTTTTTAACAAAGAAAGTTACCGTCGGACACACCAGTACTCTTTTTTGTTCCCAAAGCTGGTATTTTGGCAACTTTGGATCGATTTGCTTCAGAATGATCTGGTACAAATACAAACTTATTTTCGTGATTGCCAAAAACTTCCATCGTCGCATGAAAAATCGAAGGTCGCCAATTATTAGTCACCCGCATACTAAGCAAACTTTCTGATTGGAATAAAAATATCTAAACTTTAATGTGAACTTACTTGTTCAAATATTGATGAAAAAGAAAGTATAATAAAATTTTTTAGTTTTCAAAAACTATGACAGCGTTTAAGCGCACTATAAAAGTAATAACTTTTTAAAAAAATCTCGCACGTATAAAACTAGTTTTTACTGCGATATACTTAAAAAGTTTTATACTATTGTACTTTATAACATATTTATGAAATGGAATGAACCGCTGTAAAAACGCCGGCGTTATCTATGTACGCCGTTTATCTCCGGACTTAAAGCACCTAGAACAACACATGTAACCCCATTTCACTTTATGCATTCATTTTGTACCCGCCGTGAAAAGTATTTTACATAACATTTATGATACATTCAAGGATTAAAGTGTGAGGCGTGTCCAAAAGTAATTTTGAGTTTTTGCATTGTAAATTGAACGTTGATTATTAAAATCCGTTATTGTACGAGAGGCAAACTAAATTTATTGCGAATAAAAAACGTGATTAATATTACTACAATTTAAAATCTTTAACAAAATTACATAGTAAATAAAATAGCTGCTTTACTCAAATTTAAAAATATTAGTTGCCAATAATATATATTATATAACACACACTACAAAAAAAGTTAAATTAGCTAGCTCAAAAAAATACGTGACGTGGATTCGAAAGTGTATACATAGGATTCTACTGCTTTCGTTGTCTTCCTTCTCTCAACCCCTGTGTCTATGTCTTGATCTTGCCATTCTTGGTCCTGTAGGGCTCTTCTTTCCATCGCTTCTTCTTCTTCATCCCACCATGATCATCGGGGTATACCTTTTTTCCTTCTGCCTATAGGACATTTAGTCACACGTGCTATCATCTATTTCTATCTATTCTTCTAATGTGTGTATACTAGGTCAGTATTTTTTCTTCCATGTAAATGAGTGTCTTTTTTTTATCTCTTCGTTGCTAAAGTCTGTCCATTCTTGTAACTCTACGGCTCCTTCTCCAATATTCCATCTCCGTTGCAGTAATTTTACTTCTGTTCTTTTTATTTATTACCCAGTTTTTAGCTCCATATGTCGTCAGTATACTGCGTACCATGGTGTTATACCGGGTGTAAATGAAGTGTGGTACACCCCTTTTGTTTTCTTTAGTTTTGATTTTAAATAAATAAAATTTTAGACATATGATATGTGTAAAAAACCGGGCTTTTTGAACCGTTGCACATATTTGTTTCACTTCCGGTTTAGCCGGAAATGACCCCAACTTTGTTATTTTAAATGGAACACCTTGTATATTTTTACATTTTTGGAAAGAGGAAGTGATTTTTGATACAACTGCACTATTTCGTTAATTTTTAAAACCTCAAATTTTTCTTTAAACAAAATTTAGTTTTTTATTAAGGGTGCCGTGACCTGCACAAATTGATTTTTATTATGTCAAAAATTGTCCAAAAAACGTTTTTGTAAATTTTAAATGATATTTAGCTTACTTTAATCGGCTTTGAAGGTTGCGGAATCGGTTTTTTGACAAAAAGTCAATTTTTTTAAATGGAACCATGCTGGTACTAGCGGTTATTTAAATCAAGCATCTTCTAACGAATCTATCGGTACCAATAACTTGTATTTTTATTAAGAATCTACTTCAAAAATTTCAAATTATTGTGAAAATTTATTAAGAGAGCCTTTTAATCGCAGTAATCTAATTATATAAAAATGATTACTAGAATTTGTAGAATTTTTAATTAAATGACTATAGTAGTTAAACATAAAACAAAGATCATTTGTTTTGTTGTAGTTATGCACAGTGTACTGCGATTAACAGGATATCGTAATAAATTTTCAAAATAATTTGAAATTTTTAAAGTAGATTCTTAATAAAAATACAAGTTATTGGTATCGATGGATTCGTTAGAAGATGCTCCATTTAAATAACCGCTAGTACCAGCATGGTTCCATTTAAAAAACTTGACTTATTGTCAAAAAATCGATTCCGCAACCTTTAAAGCCGATTAAAGTAACCTAAATGTCATTTAAAATGTACAAAAACGTTTTTTGGACAATTGTTGACATAATAAAAATCAATTTGTGCAGGTCACGGCACCCTTATTAAATAACTAAATTTTGTTTAAAAAAAATTTTGAGGTCATAAAAATTAACCAAATTAGTGCATTTGCATCCAAAATCGCTTCCTCTTTCCAAAAATGTAAAAATATACAGGGTGTTTCATTTAAAATAACAAATTTGGGGTCATATCCGGCGAAACCGGAAGTGAAACAAATGTGTGCAACGGCTCAAAAAGCCTGGTTTTTTGCACATATCATATGTCTAAATTTTCATTTATCTAAAATCAAAACTAAAAAAAAAAAAGGGGGTGTACCACACTTCATTTTCACCCGGTATATCCTTGCTTTAGTATTTTTTGTAAAATATCTATCCCACAAAATTGGGTTTAACTGTTATATGCAGGTTCTGCTTTGCATGCTTTTAATTTTTTCTTCTTTTGCTCCGTTTTTAATATTAAACACCTCAGATATTTAAATTTTCGCCTTTCTTTTTTTTGTTGTCTAGTCCATTACCAATTTTTTTATTTCTTTCTGGGCTGTGAAATATTTTGTTTAATCCAAATTAATTTCCAAACCATTTCTCGTAAATTCTTCTTCTAACTTCCTTAGCCTAAGGCTTAGGTCTTCCTCATCTTGTGCGATGACCACAAATTTGTATACATGTAGGATTTTCTTAGAAAAAAAAACTAAAAAACCTTCATACCTTGCGTATTATTAAAAATAAATACATTGACCCTTATATATTTGAAATGAGAAAAAAATTAGGAATTTAAATAGGTCATAGCCAACTATCGTTCCCATTTAAAAAAAGGTAAGTTTGTGCCATAACTTTTTAACGGCGAGCGTAAAATTTTTTTTTTTGGTATAATCATTTTAAACATAAAAATATGTAAACATAATTTTTATAAGAATTTTCGATATTCACAACAATAACGGAGATATGACACATTATTAATATAACAAAATAACACTTTTTATTCAATAACTCGAAAACCGGAAATGATAGAATATTTTTGAAAACGGTCCTGAGTTTGTCTCAAAAAACTGCACATTTTTGGTAATTTAACAGTTTCTCTATCTTAAATATTAACCGAGATACCCATGCAATCCCATCGAATGTGGACCACCCTGTACAGTGTGTACAAAAAGTAACGTAACGGATCAATATCTCGTGAGAAAAAAATGAGGAATCTAAATAGGTCATAGCCAACTATTGCTCCGATTTAAAAAAAGGCAAGTTTGTGTCATAACTTTTTAACGGCGAGCGTAATTTTTTTTTTAGTATAATCAAATTAAAATATCTAAAAATAATCTTAATAAATATTTTCGATATTTACAATAATAACGGAGATATGACACATTATTAATATGACAAAAAAACACTTTTTATTCGATAACTCGAAAACCGGAAATGATAGAATATTTTTGAAAACGGTTCTGAGTTTGTCTCAAAAAACTGCACATTTTTGGTTATTTAACCGTTTCTCTATCTTAAATATTAACCGAGATACCCATGCAATCCCATCGAATTTGGACCACCCTGTACAGGGTTTTTCTTAAATATTGCGAAAAACTTCGGTAGGTAATTTCCTATCGAAATTTAAGGAAGGGCTTTTATTTTATTTTTTCTTAGACGTCTCCTTTCGGAGTTACACCCCCTAAAGAGGAGCGGTAAAATTAGGTTTTTATTTTATTTCACAAATTTGGATACATGTAGGAGAACGATATTTGGTAGATGTTTTAAACTTATTACAAGGTTTTACCATAGTAATATTTTTAACTATTTCCCACCTTTATAAGGGGCTAAAAAGTGCGACCCCTGTTGTTTTTTTTATCAGAACTTTTTAAAGGTTTAAAATTTTGCAATTTAAAAAATGTTCTTTGTGATGTTGGGGGATAATAAAAAATATTACTATGATAAACCTTAAATAAGTACAAAACATCTACCAAATGCCATTCACCTACACATCTCCAAATTTGAGAAATAAAATAAAAACCTAATTTTAACGCTCTTTTTTAGGGGGGTGTAACTCCGAAAGAAGACGTCTAAGAAAAGAAAAATTATTTAAAATCCCCCTCTTAATTAATTTAACACCCTGTATAAGGTAGCATATAATAATGTTAACATATCAAAGCATCTCAGAGTAACCCCCAAGGGAGAAAAACTTCTGATTAATTTCTTACATTTTACATTTTATTAATTTCGCTAGTGATTTGGATACAAATAATAGTTTGTACAAAAAAGCTGGTCAATTAAAAAAATTGCAGAGAAAAGAGTGGGACAATAGGTAATTAGTTCAACTACATATAACAAGGTAGTGTTATTTATCCGAGTAGATCAGTTTACGATCAATTTATACGAACCATATCATTATTTCTCAGAAGTAAAACAGAAGATATGAGTTTGAAACCCCTAGGTAATTTCATATTGTAATAAATATGTTTATGGTATTCAATATTCTGCCATATATCAAATTATCGGTTAGGTATGCCGAGTAAAATGGCATGTGAATCAAATTTGAATGCATTATGTAGATACTGATACACGATACTCTGATGGAGATAATGCTATTCGAAATTAAAAAGAAAATATGAAATTTTATTACACACATTGAACCAAATGAGACTTTTATATAATCCACCGTATAACTGAAATTCAGAAACAGTTGAAATGTTTTAAGCAACCGGTTTTAGCATCGCACAATTTCGATTAGTTGGTCGAGAAAAACAACACCATCCCATCTTAAATTATTTAAGCGCAGTTAATACCAAACATTATTAGTTTTTGCTTAAGAAATTTAAAGCGTTAAATTTACTAATGCAATTAACTTTTTGTACCTTAGCAACTTTTAAAATCACGCAAGTTTTTCGAAAAGTAGGTTTTTTTAGGTCAGAGATTTTCAATTGTATCTGTTTTACAAATAATATAAGATATCCAAATGATTCAGACTTTCGGATAGAAACGATTCTGTTTGTAGATATCCTTTGAAATCCAATTTTTTAAATGATACAGTACGCCAATGCACACTTGCTGGAAACCTATTTTCAAACAAGTGCTTCAATGTACAATTCCCGGAAAAACAAGTTTTCCAACTAACAATTATTTGAAAGCAATACTATTAAAGTGTGCCATCCAATTTGCAGAAGTGAGATGAAGGTGCTCTCAAATTATAAACCTTTAGTCAAGGAATCGTTACAGAACGTGTTTTTCTAATTCAGTTTATTAATTTCGTAAAAACTACCTGTGCAAATTTCGTTTAAATTACGTTAATTCTGTAGATTCTTCTAAAGCGTTGGTTAGGAAGATAGGAAAATAGATTTAGAAAGGAAGATTTAAGTGTTATACCATTTACAAATACATTACGTACTGTCCGTTAATGTCGAAAAATATTAGGAGGTATTTAATCTATATACAGGGTGTCCCCGTTATCACCGCGAATATTTTAAGTGGTGATAGAGGACCTTTTTCTAAGAAAAAATTTTAAGTAAAATTTTTTCCTAAAATCAAATGCTAAGCTGATATCAACACTTACTTGATTTTTTTACACTTCTGCATTTATAAGACTCTGTAGCCGAAAATATCAATTTTATCGTAAAATACCTTTAAGCTTTTTAATAGAACATAAAATTCTCTACAAAATTAGTTTTTTTTATTTTTTGTCTACAGGCAATGATTTAAAAGTTATAAGGCAGTTTGTCCAAAAAAATGTAAAAAATTTACAAAATGTAATTTTCTTAGACTTTGCAACCGCTGTATCTTTAAAACGAAAGGTTGTACAAAAACACCGACGGCTCATTCCGGATAGCAAATTTTATGGGCTACAACTTTGGTCCAGTGAAAGTTTTGGAAAATCAAACCGATTTTTCGGAAAAGCTGAAAATAAGGAACAGAGTGTAAAAAAAAAATCCAAGAAAAAATGTTTTTTATTTAAAAATGCTTTTAAAGAGAGTGCGATTATGAACTGAAAATGATGGAGGTCATTTTGTACACTTATTGAAGTAATTTTGTGATTACATGTTAATTTTATTGTGTTGATGAATTTGCATTGTTTTGCATTTTATCGTTTTTTTTTCTTCACCTTTTTCACTATTATCAACACTTCTATGATATATTTAGTTTTTTATTGAACAACATATTTATGTAGTCCGTTAAAAGCCTTATCCGCAATAGGCATCCGTTTTGCTCTACGACGTTTTGTTAAAAATATGCGGCATTTTTAAAAATTATTTATATGCAATTTTACAATTTCTTGTTAAATTTGTTCGTTAGCTCCTTAAAAAGATGATAAGGGGTGGTTGTCTGAAGAATTTCAAACTTCATAAAAAGCTTTGAAATTGATGAGATACATAATTTTATGAATGGTGACGATGCTATGGCATTTTTAAATAGAAAATATCATTATTCCCCGGTTTTTTTTCTTCGAAAACGATAAAATGTAAAACAATGCAAATCCATCTGGACGCAATAAAATTAACATGTAACCACAAAATTACTTCAATAAGTGTTCAAAATGACGTCCATCATTTTCAGTTCATAATCGCACTCTTTTTAAAAGCATTTTTAAATACAAAACATTATTTCTAGGATTTTTTTTTACACTCTATTCCTTATTTTCAGCTTTTCCGGAAAATCGGTTTGATTTTCCAAAACTTTCACTGGACCAAAGTTGTAGCCCATAAAATTTGCTATCCGGAATGGGCCGTCGGTTTTTTTGTACAACCTTTCGTTTTAAAGATACAGCGGTTGCAAAGTCTAGGAAACAATTACATTTTGTAAATTTTTTACATTTTTGTGTACAAACTGCCTTATAACTTTTAAACCATTGCCTGTAGACAAAAAATAAATCGGACTAATTTTGTAGAGAATTTCATGTTCTATTAAAAAGCTTGAAGGTATTTTACGATAAAATTGATATTTTTGGCTACAGAGTCTTACAAATGCAGAAGTGTAAAAAAATCAAGTAAGTGTTGATATCAGCTTTGCATTTGATTTTAGGAAAAAATTTTACTTGAAATTTTTACTTAGAAAAAGGTCCTCTATCACCACTTAAAATATTCGCGGTGATAACGGGGACACCCTGTATATAAAAATGAATGTATGTTTGTTTGTTTGTCCTTTATGCATTCCTATACCATTCATCTGATCCTGACCAAATTTGGCACAGACAATCTATAGGACTATGGGAAGAAGATAGGCTATATAAGAATTCCCAAAAAAATCGTCCAGAAAAGATGTTGAGGTAAACGTGCCAAAATCTTACACGCAACATTAAAATCGGGTCGTCTGGAGCGAGAATTTCGTAAAAATTTGACAATTTGACAATTTGACGTGACGTTTAAACGCTCGAACCTTCTCCGATTCGACCTTTTCGCACATGTGTCGTACCGATTCGGAATCGTCTCGCTCTCCCCGACAAGTACGTACCAAACAATCCCACTTTCGAGTTAAATTCGGACCACGAACGAGGAAAAGCGCAGGCGCGCGCACGCACTACAAATTAACGAACGTCGAAAGCCTTTTTCAAAGAGCGATTAAAAATACTCGGGGGCGTCTAAAAATCGCGAACTTCTTTGAAGGGTCGTATAAAGGATCGAATTTTAATATGTGCACGCTCAGGACCTCGGAAAAAATCGCTTGCAAACGTTATTAATTAAAACGTGCAAAAATGTTCGTACTTGCATGATGAAAACGTTGTCGCGCGCACGCACTGTCAAACTTTGACAGAATAATAGAAGCGCTCAGACCATTCCGGACCATTCTCCAATTAAGCTTTATGTACATGTATCATACCAAATCGGAATCGCCTCGCTCTCCTCTAAACATACATACGAAACAATCCCAGTTTCGAGTTGAATTCATATTTGAGAATATGAAAATACGATGACATTTAAAAATAAATTGATATGTAACCTAGAAATTGAAATATGTCAAAAGACAGTACTGTCAAACTGACAGCATAACCTAGAAATTGAAGTATGTCGATACTGTCAAACTGACAGTATAACTTGGAAATTGAATTATGTAAATACTGTCAAACTGACACCATAACCTAGAAATTGAAGTATGTCACTGTCAACGGACCGTTGAGCTGACGTATGCATTACAAACATCGTTGCTAAGATACGCTGTAAATGACAGTAAGACTGTTATTTGACAGTTCGTCTATCTATAGACCGTGATCTATATATAATAAAACAACGCATTTTCTATTTAATTATGCCTCCCAAACGAACAGGGATTGGTCAATCTACACCTCAAGCAAAGAACGCGCAAAGAGAATTCTACGCGCAAGCCGAGATCTAGCGATGAAGGAGCCCCAAAGGGGCTTCGGAATCGCTAGTAGATTAATAAAATAAAATAACTCTGCAGTGGTTGCGTTATACATATACGTACATGTAGTTTTCGTTTTGCAAGATTTGTTTCACACAAAAATGTTCACGTGTAACTCAAATGGTCCACATTCTCGGAAAGCCGTGACAATGGTAACTCTTACTAATCAAAGTTAAATCGAGTACTGAGAAACCGCAGAATTGATAGAGAAACTATTTAGTTGGTCCTAACTTGAGCAAGTAAAGCAATTACACGTTTAATATGTAATTTTAAGACAAGGTTCTGTTAAGTACATTATACATCTAGTTCCATCTACCGCAACTTATAATAGGTAAGTCGTAAAATCGATTCTACCACACCGTACTGGTTAATTTGAAACTCGAATTCGTAAAAATTCTTGTACGGCAAGACAAACGACACAAAAAAGTTGCAAAAGGAATTACCTTAATTCCAATCATACGAAACTTTTTTCGAAATTAAAAGTGTTTTTTCTTAACGTTAAAGATTAACTAAATGAATCTATTTCCAAATGTCAGCTGCTGGCCAGATAACTAATATCAGTTACTGATCATTTTCATGGTTCATGAGTAAGCTATAAAAGTAACCAACCTAGAAGCATGCGACAATTGAGCAAGATATCGATTCGCAATAATTATGCTCAAGTTAGTTAACCTGGCGTTATTGTATACTGCACGAATCTATGGTTGTTGTATCATCATTTTATTTTCATACACTTGGAAGCACTGTTAGTTCGTGAAGTTAGCTTAGAGAAAGAAATAAGGCAAAAAAAATTGTGCACTGCCGAGCAACAGATTTGAGACCATCCCAGTTTTTTTTTTTAATTTAAAAAAGTGCAGTTAAACCTAAAACACATTCTTCAAACATAGAAGACATTTTTACTGAATAACATAAATCTATAATTATACAGGGTGGTCCACTTTTTTGTAGCAGGACTTTAACAGGCGATACAAAAACTCATTTTAAAGCGAATATTCCTTATCAACATGGGTCCATAAACGCTTCATTTTAAAGATACAGTGTTAAAATTTTCGAAAAAATATCGAATATTTTTAACCGTTTCCCAACCAGTAGATATATTTAAACCAAATTTGGTATACAGAACTACCTTACAGGTTACCACATTCGGTGAAAATGGCAAGCCCCACAAGCAACCAGTGGCGGCGTTGTGGGGGTTCAGGTTCAATACATTTTATAAAAAACTAGTACGGTCCTGTTCAAAATCAAACTCGACTTTGTTTTTGGGTAGAGTATTTTATTCTAAACAAAAAGTGTTTTTTGATTTTTCTTCGTATATGCCACCGTTTGGCGCGAAAATAGATTTATTTTACTATTCTCGCGAAAAATTTGCCCGTAAGTTCGATCTAAAAATATCGCGAAAAGCAGAAAATGCTAGTTTCAGAGTAGTTGCTCAAAATGTGGATAGATCATTCATCGCTAATTTAACGGAAATTCTTTCCACATTATTATTCTGTTATTAAAAACGCAAAAATCGGTAATTACTTCTTTAATTCGAAAATTAGCGATATTTTTATATGGAATTTATAAGCTAATTTTTCTCGAGAATAGTAAAAATAAATCAATATTTTCGCCAAGCGGTGGCAGATACCAAGAAAAGTCAAGAGACACTTTTTGTTTAGAATAAAATGGTCTATCGAAAAACCAGTTCAAGTTTAATTTTAAACAGGGCCGTACTAGTTTTTTATAAAATGTATTTAACTCCGCACTGGTTGCTTGTGGGGCTTGACATTGTCAGCTAATGTGGTAACCTGTAAGGTGGTGCTGTATACCAAATTTGGTCTGAATATATCGACTGGTTGGGAAACGGTTAAATATTATTGATATTTTTTCTAAAATTTCAACACCCTGTATCTTTAAAATTAAGTGTTTATGGACCCATGTTGATATGGAATATTCGCTTTAAAATAAGTTTTTGTATAGTAATTGAAATAATAAAAATCAATCACAAATCGATTTTTTATTGTTTCAGGTAAAATTCTCCCAAACAAACTCTGTGAGATTCAGATACGGAAATTGTGGTGGCCAAATCATGTTGTTCAAAAGACTTTTTGTCTCTTTTTTTCTAAATTGCCTCTGCTTGATTGTGTTAAAGGTCATTATCCTGTTGCATAGTAAACCCATCGCCAATTGGTCGACGCTCAGATTGTACAGCTTTGATAACTAAAACTCTTTGATACTGTTAAATGTTTAGTACTCCTTCATTGCGTGCTAATTTTAAACTCTAAAGACTGTTTTATACTATACTATTTTTTCGTTTAAGAAAATCGTATACGATTTTTGATACAAAAATTTCGTTCAAGAATTTAGCATGGAAAATTGAGCCTTTTACATTGTAATATTTTTTGGTACGAAAATGTTCAGTTTGATCACAACAGAAAGCGAATCATTTTCAAATTTAACGTATATTTAACCTCTGTCCGTGTTCTCAGTAAAAATATCATTAACAGATACTATTTTGTTTGGGCGCATTGCTGTGAAAACAACACCCCTTTGTTCTCAAAACTTAAAAAAAAGCTGCAGTTGGCGTTAAATCACAGAGATGGATAGCACCATATTAAAAAGTGATTTGGTCTGATGAAACCAATTCGAAATATTTGGATCAAGAGTTAATGCTCGTCGCAGCAAGGGCGAAAAAATGTTACCCGGCTGTGTGGTGTTAACGGTAAAGTAAGGAGGTGTTCCCAAATGATTTTTGGCTTTTTTTTCTGGCTATGGAGTTAAAAATTTGTACATATTAACGGAGTACTAAAAAAATATCAGTATAACAGATTTTTAAATATCAACGCTTTACGATTTGAGCTGCGACCAATCAGTGATGGATTCACAATGCAAAAGGTTAATGACCCTAAACTTAAATCAAGTTTGTGCAGAGACTATCCAAAAGAAAAACAGGCAGAAGGTCCCTCAAAAATTATGATTTGGTGATCACAATCTCCGAATCTTAATCTCAGAGAGCTTGTTTAGGAAGAGCTCGATAGAAAGTCCTCCGTCAAAAGAAGAGCTTTGGATGACGTTGTTAGAAAAATGGAAAAGTGTTTCACCGAAAACAATTAAAAAAATTGATTGACCGCTTGCCAGGATTGGTAAAAAATACCACTAAAAGCAAGTCAATATAGCAACTATTTTTAGCATTCTTGCTTAAATGTATGTAACTATAATTTATTTTAATGTAAATTTTTTTATTAATTTAATTATAATTTGTGTATTTATGTTAACCAGTAATAGTTTTATTATATTTGAAGAACATTGTTTGTGATTAACTTCCAATTTTCAGAAAAACTTAGGTGAAAATTACTACATAGTATATCAGCTGGAGAAAAAAATTGCAATTTGAAATGTCTTAGTAACAATTTTTTTGAGCACGAGAGCGCTAACTCAGCGCTAAAACTAGAGGTAGTTTTAAATTTTGTGCTTCATATTGTCACGGACCTGAAAGCATTTCTTGTGTGAAGGTTTTAGTTTTACGATTAATCTATCAAGACAAGACTGTATTGTGCAATATAACGTATATAAAAGTGCAGTGATGAATTAACTTTACTTAAATATATTGTTCTAGACAGACTTACGTTCTTAGGATCTGACAGCGAAGCTTCGGCACTCTAGTCGCGTCTGGATCTGAAAAACGAAATTGAAGTATTAGCTTTTGTCAGCACATTTCCCACATTTTACGAATAAACTGTTAAGTATGGCACAAACACTTAATTATAGCAAACACTTTTTCAACGTGTATAATGCAGTTATTTAGCATAGTACCAAATCATAATCATTAAACCTTTGTAAATAATATGGTGTAGGTACTATTAAAAATATAACTTGGATAAATATAGATGATTTGTAATGTACAGAAACGGTTAAGAACTGGTCCAATTTCCTAAAAAGATTCAGTTTCTGCTTTTAGTAAACTAGTTTAAAATTAGATTTTATTTTTAAAAGCTTCACCACTTAACTTTTTATTTATTTTAACTTTCACCACGAATATAATCTTATATTACAGTGAGATGTAGCACATTATACTTAACATAAATTCACAGTGATGAAAAAATTTATGATTCTATTATTTTCGTCTCAATCGACTAATAAAATGTACACTTTCCTGTGTTAAATCTGTCAGTTTAGAAAAAGACTTATTAGAACTGGGTATAATTGTCCAACAATGCCACTTGAAGCGTGTTGGAAGTATCATGTTAAGATGCATGACGTTAAAATATTTATAGATTGTTTTAAGCGCGTGAAAAGATATATGCTGCAGTGAAAATAAAGTTATTTTTATATACAGGGTGTCCCAGAATACATTTCCTGCATGCAAGAGATAAAAGTTTGTTGAAAATAGATGAATTATTCCTTAGTATGAGAGGAGAGCCACAATCAATGTTTAAAAGTACAAAATTTCTCGTGCTTCAGATGTTTAAGCAAAAAATATGAAAATTTTGAATTTCTTTTTTCTCTCATAACTTTTTTGTCTTAATCATTAGAACAATTTTAATGGTACTTTCTTTAGGTACTTTTTTATGTAGAATGTAACCATTATTTTAGATTTGTTTAGCACATATAATTTTCGATATATTACCCTTAATTTCATTTTTTCTTATAAGCCCCGAAGTTGGCTATGGAATAGTTAAATGTGCTTTTTTTCTCTTTTAAATGATATACTACTTGCTGCATCTATTTGTAAAAAAATTAAGAAAAATTGTATTTTACCCATCGCTTATCAAGTTATCTATGAAAATTAAAACAAAAAACAACTAATTAAATGTCAAATGATTACTATTTGTGCAGTATCATTTATTAGAATTTTATATTATTGTTGTGTAATTCGATAGTCTTTGTAGTAATTCTTATAATGATGGTGGCTACATTTAAAAATAGCAATTTTTTTTTTTGTTGAGATGCTATATTCTTTATCATAAAAACTGTGTAAAAGCTGAGCGAATATATATCCCCTGAGAAGGCAACAAAGTGTGCGTAATTACAGAAATAAATTTTAAAAATATGGTTTTTCGAGAAACCAACCAAAAATTAAAAACAAATCAATAAAGAATTAAAATGATCTGTTTTTACAAAGTTTTTATGGAGAATGTAGCATTTCAACATAAACACTTTTTAATTAGTTGTAAATGTGTCGATAATTAAATGATAACAAATTTGCTACAAATACTATCGAATTACACAACGATACTATAAAATTCTAATAAATGATAGGTACAGCACAAATAGTACCTATCATTGACATTTAATTAGTTGTTTTTTGTTTTTATTTTCATAGATAGCTTGACAAGTGATGGGTAAAATACGATTTTTTTTTTCATTTTGTGACTTATTCATAAAAATAGATATAGCAAGTAATATCGCTTTTAGAAGAGAAAAAAGCCCAGTTAACTAATCCAAAGCAAATTAGGAGTAATATTTTAAAAATGGTAAGTGATAAAAATTATCTAAAATAACATTTACATTCTCCATTAAAAAGTACCTTCAAAAAGTACTAATAAAATTCATTAAATGAATAAAATAAGAAAGTTATGAGATAAAATAGAAATACATTTTCATATTTTTGCTATGATATCCGAAGTACGAGAAATTTTGTACTTTTAAAAATTGATTGTAGATCCTCTCTTACTTGGGAATAATTCATTTAATTTAAACAAACCTGTATCTCTGATAATAAGCGAGATCCCCATGCTGGAAATGTAATCTGCGACACCCTGCATATAAAAGGTTTTTCAGGCACCTCAAAAAATATTATAATTGTATTTTTTTCTTTATTCATAAGTCCTTTTACTGTTAAGTGCAGGGCAGTTGATTTGTTCTGTGCTGACTTTTTCCACGTTGTTCTGTCTAGTGTTAGCTTTTTTATCTCTTCCCATTTGATGTTTCTATCCGTTGCTGCTCTTACGTTTCTTCGTTTTGCCAGGTTTTCTCGGTCTACCTCTTTTGTTTTTCCCCTGCGACTTTACTTCATAGGCTTCTCTGGTTAACCTTTCTTCTTTCATTCTATAAATGTGACTCAATCATCCCAGCTGTCTTTCTTGTATATTTGTTTCAACTGATATTATTTTTAATTGTTCTCTTTATGCTTCATTTTGATTCGATATTTTTTGGTTTTTCCTTGGATTTCATTTAGATATCTCATTTCAGCTGGTATGGCATGACGGATTGCGCTACAAACTAAAAAAGAACATTCCATGCCATTTTTACCAAATCTTAAATTCCTACCTCAAAAATAGGCACTTCTTAGTTAAACACCAAGACGAATATACTGATTTGTACCCTATCAACTCCGGCGTACCACAAGGTAGTGTGTTGGGACCAACGCTATACTTAATATATACTGCTGATCTGCTAACCACTCGTCTAACTACAGTGGCCACGTTTGCGGATGACACAGCTATCTTGGCATCCCATGTGGATCCTATCACTGCCTCTAAAAATCTACAACATCACTTAAATAAAATACAATCCTGGTTGAAAAAATGGCGAGTTAAGGCAAACGAAACTAAATCAACACATGTCACATTTACTCTTAGGAGAGAGACCTGCCCGACAGTAACACTAAATGATCGTCAACTTCCTCAGGCATGCGAAGCCAAATACCTGGGTATGCACATTGACAGGAGACTGACATGGCGCAAACACATATGGGCCAAGAGGAAGCAGCTTGGCATCAAACTTTACCAACTCAACTGGATGATAGGACGAAAATCACAATTGTCTATAGAAAGCAAGCTCCTCATATACAAAGCCATATTGAAACCTATTTGGACCTATGGCATCCAGCTATGGGGAAGTGCTAGTACGTCAAATATTGAAATCATCCAAAGATTCCAAAATAAAGCTTTACGAATCATTGCTGATGCCCCCAGGTATGTACCAAATTTCGTAATACAACGCGACCTTCAATTAAACTCAGTGCATGAAGAAATCAAAAACCTTTACCTTAAATATCAAAACAGAATTGAAGTGCATCCAAATAAACTAGCAAGAAATTTAATAGTGAGTGCCGGTGAAGTGCGGCGACTCAAAAGATATAGACTGGCAGATCTCCCTACAAGGTTTACTTGAAACGAACTCACTGTACAGTTTTATGTTCTATTTTTTAAAAATTTTAGCTTAGCGTAAAGAGAATACTCAATGGAGAATTCTCTACATGACATTTTTCTTTTCTTTTCACCTACCTTTCACCTGTTAAAAACATTTACTTATTGTTCAGTTAAGAACAGATTGTAAAGTACTTGAAACTATAAAAAAAAAAAAAAAAATTCAGCTGCATTCACACGGCTACTATTTTTGTTTGTGAGTGTCCACGTTTTACTTCCGTATAGAAGTGCTGGATTATAGTTTTAACCACACCATATCAAATTGTATGAAAATGTGTTTGCTTTATATTTTTATTGAGAAAAACATAAACAATACAATTATAAGACACGTACTTATTACAATATTTTGAACCATGCTATACTTAAAATACCTTTAATTTCAGTATCGCTCATGCCTGCAAATGTGCTATCGATTTTTTGGTAAAATTGGATAATATGGGTATAATATTTATTGAAGATACTGTGGTGGGTGGTTAAAATGATGTATCCTGTGCGAAACTAGCTTCCGGTCCAGTAACGCATCGTTGCATCCGGCTAGCATCGGCCGCTGACAGATTCATTGTTGAACTAACGAATCCAGATGTTAGATACTTGGTTGTTGCCAGTTATAAACGACGATGATAAATTAACTCTATTGTACTCGGCCATAAGTTAGTTTAATAGCAGCTATACATGACATTTAATTTCAAGAGAGTAGAAAAATTGACCTACGTGACATCGTTTTACAGATGAGACTGAACATCCACTTTTACCAAATTACTTTTTTTCGAAAAAACTTGAGATTGGCTGCGATAAAAAACGTTTTATCTGAGAAGTAAACATCGTAGAAATATTTTTTGGTCATATGTCGTGTAAAGTAATCCTAATATCACACAGAAAGCTTTTGGAAACATCGCCATAGATCCAACCTTCCAAAATCATTTCATTTTTCAAATACGTACATCTGTTATTATTTTATTAAAAAAAAAATATTAACATAAACTTGCTGAGACTACATGCCAATCAACCATTTCGAAAAACAACTTAATATTACAAAATTTTACTTTAACTAATAAAAAAATCATTGATCCATGTATACAGGGTGTCCCAAATTCGTGTAAATGCATGGGGATCTCGCTTATCTTAAGAACAACGAGGTCGGTTAATTTAGGGCAAAGTTGCGAAATTAGATGGTCATCAAATATGTGCAAAGAAAATTTTCATAGCTGTCTTAGTTCAAAAGTTATTCAAGAAAAACTGAAAAAAATGATTTTGGTTTTTTGGCCCTATTTTCGACACTTTTTAAGATATTGACAATCTGGAAGCACTTCTCCATGGCCACTTCTTACGCTTTATATTTCGCGATAACATAGAATTTCCAACAACGTTTCTTCTCTTCAGAACCATCATCAACTTAGTTTTTTTAAATACGGCGAAAAAATTTTTATCCCATAGTCGGATAGCATTTTGTCTTCTGATTTCAATGATATATGACACTTAATATCTAAAATGATACTTTACCACAAAAATTTGAGAAAAACTCATTTTGTCCAATTTTAGAATCAAATGGTCTTGTACAAAAAAAAGCAAAATAAAAAACAATACGATTTTTTTGTTTTGTTGTTGTTCTGTTAAAATTGTCACTTTGACATTAATATGATCCTGATTAATTGTATAATTTGCAACCAGATAGAAATTCTTTGAATTTGTGCTTTTTTTAATTAAATATGACAATCAACACTTTTTAA
The DNA here is from genome assembly GCA_947652605.1 of Elmis aenea. Classification (NCBI taxonomy): domain Eukaryota; kingdom Metazoa; phylum Arthropoda; class Insecta; order Coleoptera; family Elmidae; genus Elmis; species Elmis aenea. The sequence continues at coordinate 19,243,939 of OX393584.1, forward strand.
GGAATTCGAGAAATGTCATAATATACGCAAAATTTTGTTTTCTCATGGCATGCTTTTTAATTTTTAACAGTTTATTCAATACTTGATTAAAATCAATTACAATTATATATTTGTTTCACCTTTTATTTTCCATAATTGACGAAAATTAATTTAACAATACTCCGCAATACACGAAGGATAGCGAATAAATAAATAAATCAAAAATGTACTGCCAGAACATAGTGTAAATAAAAATTGCGAACAAAGCACAAATATCAAAGAATTTTTAGCTGGTTGCAAATTATACAATTAATCACGATCATATTAATGTCAAAGCGACAGTTTTAACAGAACAACAAAACAAAAAAATTATTTTGTTTTTTATTTTGCTTTTTTTTGTACAAGATCATTTAAATCAAAAATTGGACAAAATGGGGTTTTCTCAAATTTTCGTGGTAAAATATCATTTCAGATATTAAGTGTCATATATCATTGAAATCAGAAGAAAAAATGCTATCCGACTACGAGATTAGAATTTTTTCGCCGTATTTTAAAAAATGAAGTTGATGATGTTTCTGAAGAGACGAAACGTTGTGGGAAATTTTATGTTATCTTAAAATATAAAGCGCAAGAAGTTGCCGTGAAGATGTGCTGCCAGATTGTCGATCTTAAAAAATGTAGGAAATAGGGCAAAAACACGAAAATCAGCTTTTTTTTTCTTTCTTGAATAACTTTTGAACTAAGACAGCTATGAAAATTTTCTTTGTAGATATTTAATGAGCATCTAATTTCGCAACTTTGCCCTAATTTAACCAGGGCTGTGGAGTCGGAGTCGGAGTCGGAGTCGGAGTCGGAGTTAAGGAGAAATTTCTGGTCAGTGGAGTCGGAGTCGGAGTCGGAAAAAATGTACCGACTCCGACTCCGACTCCGGGTACAACAAAAAATTGCGAGGTGGTCCTTTGCCGCAAAATTAAAACTCAAATTTTAAATTATTTTTTTATACTTATTTATTTTTTTCTTATATTACACACCATAAAATGTCTTAGTATTTAATTTTTCCGGAGTCGGAGTCGGAGTCGGAGTCGGAGTCGGAGTCGACCTACTAAAATTATCAGGAGTCGGAGTCGGAGTCGGAGTCGACTTTTTTTTCCCGACTCCGCAGCCCTGAATTTAACCGACCTTGGAGCTCTTAAGATAAGCGAGATTCCCATGCTTTTACTCGAATTTAGGACACCCTGTATATACTAAGCTTTCATAAAGAATTAACGCGATAGATTTACGCATAGACAGGTCAAAATTTGCAAATCTGGATCAGCTTAAAGTCACTGGGTCAATACCGACCCAGTGGGCATAAAAGGGTTAATTCGCTTTTACTGCTATGAGTGCTTAAATCAGTTTAAAAACAGTTGACTACGATCTTGATTTATCACATCTTCACAGGGCCTCAATATTTATTACACCAAATATATTTGTAAATTGACCTTAAATTTAAGTTTGCAAGTCAAACTAATTATTACGTACAACCTCTTAATTTCAAATGGTCTATCTTCAAATTTTCTAAGCAATAGTCTGTCTACACATTTACGGTTCAAACATAGTATTGTTACAAATGTTTCTATTTATATCGCATCTTGACCGATTAAATGGTTCTCATTCAATTTAATTTTTACTTTTTGGTAATAGATTGGATACAGCGTTGCTGTTTTTAATGTTACCTTAATTTTAAGTGTCTTACTGATTTGATTATTTATTGATATAAAGAAACATAGTTTTGATAAACAATGATACCGGTTTTTTTAAACAAGGTTCCATTTGTCGATTTGCATTAAGCACATTCAATAAACCATGCAGTTTTAATTCCGTATTTCGGCTAATGGAACTCCACCAGCCTAGTCCGTCTTTCAACCCTCAATTACGTTAACGATTTATTATGTATGTTTACGATTTTGTAACCAGTCCATCTATCAAAAGACAGATCCGACTTGTAACACTAAATTAGTCAAGACACTGAATTAATTAAAACTCAAAGGTTTATTGAAAGCGACATACAAGCTAACAACACAATATATTTTGGCACTACTACATACGAGTATAAGAACACTAAAATAACCAATTTACTAAAAACACCTTATATGAGTACAGTAATAGTCTTCCAGTTTCAAAGGCTTAACCTATTTCTTGCGGTAATTTTGTTCATATCTCTCCTCTGTACCTATTTCTGTCATAATTAAAGCATTACCTTTACAGGCCGTGTTATTCCTTAGTTTAAATTTACATTATAATATAGTACAATTAAATTAATTCGACATAATATCGATACCGACGTAGGTGCTCGGATATATTTGGAATGGCCAATTGTAAATAGTTTTGGGCTCTACGATGTAGTAGGTAGGTTTTCCTGTCAAAACTTATGTATATAAATCAAGACGCTTCGGTACTATTTAAGCCGAGTCGAGATTAGGCCACAACGTTAAACAAGTTTACAACACGACAGATATTACTACATATTACTAACCAATTTACGCAAATATATTTCAGTGTATCTAGTGCGTGTGGGAATTTATCTCTAACGATTTTTTTTGTATTGTTCGGTCCCTATTTTATCCGTTACATTAACAGATGGAGCCATTTAATCAACGCAAAAAATGTGTTTTTCTGCTCATGTATATAAAAGTTGTCATTTTGTCACTGCCTATCCTACATGAAAGTTTTACTTTTTTTCACTAGTGGCGAAAATAATGTCAATGTCAATGTCAAAATCAAATTGTAAAATTTACGATTTTTTTTTTTTTTAGCTTAAACTCATAATAAACTAAAATTGCGTTAATATTCTTATCAAATAATTTAATTTTAATGTAGCATTTTTAATAAAAGCCTAAGAATGGCACAAAAATTAATATTTAATATATATACCTACAACTAATTTAACAACTGTAGCCACATTTGCTGATGATACAGCCATACTAGCATCGGACACCAACCCTGCCGATGCATCCGCAAAACTACAAAACAATCTTATCATGGTCGAAAAATGGCTGAGAAAATGGAGACTACAGGTCAACAACCTAAAATCTGCACATGTGACGTTCACCATGAGAAGAGGGTCATGTCCATCAGTGACACTAAACAATACTCCAATACCACAAGCTGAAGATGTGAAATATCTTGGTATACATCTTTAGGAGGCTCACATGGCGAAAACACATTTTTACTAAGAGAAAGCAGCTGGGACTCAAATTTAGCCAGTTATATTGGCTAACTGGCAGAAAATCACAACTGGAAATTGGAAACAAGCTCCTGCTTTACAAAACCATAGTAAAACCTATATGGTCATACGGCATTCACCTCTGGGGTACTGCCAGCAATTCTAACATAGAAATCCTCCAGCGATTCCAAAACAAAGTACTAAGAAGCATTGTGGATGCGCCATGGTATGTGCCTAATCACATAATTCAAAGTGATCTTAAAATTAAAACAGTGCGTGAAGAAATTAAAAGGTTCTATGTGAAATACCAAGACAGACTTATTGTGCATCCAAACATCCTAGCCACACAACTCTTAGAAAACAACGATGAAATCAGAAGACTCAAACGGTTTAAACCATCGGACTTACCTACCAGGTTTGATTAGTTATACGCTTTGATACGTTCCACATTGTAATTAAATAATTAGGTAGATAAGTACAAGGAAGAGAACCGTCAATGGACTGTTCTCAGCAAGTTTAGTTTAGGTTTAGTTTTAGTTTAGTTTAAGTTAACACAACATTTACTTATTGTTCAAAAGCAACAGATTCTAAACAAACAAGGATTCCTAAAAAAAAAAAAAAAATTAATATATTTCGTTTGCAGGTTATAATTTTATTTATGTCAATGTCAGTGTGGATGTGTCGCTATGGAAATGAAATGATTAATTAATACTTTATTCATAATAATTGTCATTTAGTTCGTTAACATTAACGTTCGTTCTATAATATAATTTTAATTTCGTAGAAAAAATAGCATTTACGACTGGAGATGAAATCAGTTTTTTTCGTTCGTTCGATAAATCTCACCTCACGAGAAAAACTGGACTTTCATCTCTTGTTGTAAAATATACTATTTACATCTCAGTTAGCCATAGCAAATATTCTCTTCTGATCAAGCCAACATATCTGTCCTTAACGAAGTTGTAAGACATTACTTCTTAAAAAATATTATTGCAGCTGAATTTAATAAAAATTGCTTTACATAAAATTTCTTGTCAGTTATACAGTGTGTACAAAAAGTAACGTAACGGATCAATATCTTGTCTTGTGACAACTTTACAAAAAAAAGTCTTATACAAAAGTTGTTTATGGTAATTTATTACATAACCTTAAATTATTTTCAACTATACACAGTGTTTTGAATAGAACGCCCAGTATATTTTATAATTTTTAGATGTAAAGCTAAATTCTCTTTTAAAAGCGTTTATGTATCTAAAATCAGTCGTTTTTGAGTTATTTAAGTTTTTATAAAAATATTGACAGACACAGGAACCCAAAAAAATAAATATATTTCACAACTTCGCTATGTCAGAACGAATTTCTATAAAATTTTGTAGGACAATAGTGTCAGTGATTTTTGACTATTTAAAAATTATAAAATAATACACAGGTTGTTTCTCATGCCAGGTCCATTTAGTCTTATTGTTAGTCAAACAACAAACACAAAGAAGTCAGTTTTTTTTTAAAGGAACACCCTAAATATTTTTATATTTTCTTATTAGTAATGCAATTATCATCAAAAACAATTGAAGGTCCATTATGTCTAAATCAGTATTTTTCGAGTTACTGCGGTTTTCTGGATAATGCGGATACAAACACTATATTTAATAAAATTAAACTAGTGGACTTTAAAAATATCTTAAAAATTTGTTTTAAGTGTCAAATGCAACTCCATTTTCATTGACTGTATTTTGTATTGTGTTTACAATAAATTTTAAAAGAAATGTAAATTTGATACAAATTTATTTCCAAAGCCACTAGTTTAATTTTATTAAATATTATGTTTGTATCCGTAAATTATCAAGAAAACCCCGCAATAACTCGAAAAATACTAATTTTAGACATAATTGACCCTTAATAGTGTGATGATAATTGCATTATTGATAAGAAAATGTAAAAATATATGGGGTGTTCCATTTAGGTAAAAAACTGACTTAATCGTGTTTGAAGTTTGACTATGGACCGGGCATAAAGAACACCCTGTGTATTATTTTAAAATATAAACAATTCAAAAATTACTATGATACTAGTGTCCTACAAAATTTAAAAGAAATTCGTTCTGACATAGCCAAGTTGTGAAATATCATTATTTTTTTAAACTCCTGTGTCTATCAATATTTTTATAAAAACTTAAATAACTCAAGAACGACTGATTTTAGATACATAAACCTATACATTTTTGAAAGAGAACTCGATTTTACATCTAAAAGTTATAAAATATACAGGGTGTTCTGTTTTAAAAAAAATTGCTGTATCGTGCGCAAAAACAAAACACTGTATATAGTTGAAAATAAATTTTTTAAATGAAACTTCTTTCTGTCACAAGACGAGATATTGATCCGTTACGTTACTTTTTGTACACACTGTACAGGGTGGTCCACATTCGATGGGATTGCATGGGTATCTCGGTTAATATTTAAGATAGAGAAACTGTTAAATTACCAAAAATGTGCAGTTTTTTGAGACAAACTCAGGACCGTTTTCAAAAATATTCTATCATTTCCGGTTTACGAGTTATCGAATAAAAAGTGTTTTTTTGTCATATTAATAATGTGTCATATCTCCGTTATTATTGTAAATATCGAAAATATTTATTAAGATTATTTTTAGATATTTTAATTTGATTATACTAAACAAAAAAATTACGCTCGCCGTTAAAAAGTTATGACACAAACTTGCCTTTTTTTAAATCGGAGCAATAGTTGGCTATGACCTATTTAGATTCCTCATTTTTTTCTCATTCCAAATATATAAGGGTTGATGTATTTATTTTCAACAATACGCAAGTTATGAAGGTTTTTTAGATTTTTTTTTTTTTAAGAAAATCATAGTAGGCTGTGAAAACAAAAAAAAACAAGGTGTAAAACTTTATAAAACTCATGTGGTACAAGTTACCAAGGTTTTTTAATTTGTAGTGGAGATAAACATTGTAATTATTTGAAAATAAGAAAACAACGATATAGTCGGTATCAGCAGTAATGTAGGATATTGTTGTTTATCTTATGTTATTTTCGTATTTATCTCAATAACAAATTAAAAAACCTTGGTAACTTATACCACATGAGTTTTATAATGTTTTACACCTTGTTTATTTTTTGTTTTCACAGCCTACTATGATTTTCTTTAAAAAAAAAAACTAAAAAACCTTCATAACTTGCGTATTGTTGAAAATAAATACATCAACCCTTATATATTTGGAATGAGAAAAAAATTAGAAATTTAAATAGATCATAGCCAACTATCGTTTCCATTTAAAAAAAGGTAAGTTTGTGTCATAACTTTTTAACGGCGAGCGTAAAATATTTTTTTTAGTATAATCAAATTAAACATAAAAATATTTAAAAATAATCCTTATAAATATTTTTGATATTTACAACAATAACGGAGATATGACACATTATTAATATGACAAAAAACGCTTTTTATTCGATAACTCGAAAACCGGAAATGATAGAATATTTTTGAAAACGGTTCTGAGTTTGCCTCAAAAAACTGCACATTTTTGGTAATTTAACCGTTTCTCTATCTTAAATATTAACCGAGATACCCATGCAATCCCATCGAATTTGGACCACTCTGTATCATTATTAAACTAAGAGTGGAAAGTTCTACAGGGACGTGAATTTAAAATCGCGTTTCTTCAAAGTTTTTAGTGCATAGGCATTTTTTTTTTGACCTTAAAAACTGTCCCTGATTTGATGCAGAGAAAGCGTCTGATTGTAGATGATTTTAGAATGAATTTTTAAACATTTATTTAACTTTTCGACTGAATAAACTCAATTAGAGATATTCCCTGTTATTGACACAATTACATTAACAAGATGAGCAATAACTTTACGTTTCAGAGGACGATCTTTCGAATATTTTCTGAGTACCTACCTTTTTTTTTCGAGGAACGGTACTAGACCGCGGACCACAGTTTGGAAATAGCTGCACGGTTCTTTTTATTTAAATATAAAGGTTTTTAAGTAATTTTTTGAATGTAAATCCGTTTTTTCCGGTACAAGCTTTTGTTTACTTTACATTAAGTAATTTACTTTTTTTGCTGGATACAGAACTTTAGTGCAATACTTAAGAGCCTAACAAACTCTGTGTTAGCAAAAAATTAAAATTAAGCAATAATGTTCAAATGTTCAGATCGTTAAAAAAGCCGCTTGTGTAAAAGGATATGGGTTTCATGAATACTGGATCAAGTTTACAAGTAAAGCAAATAATTAGAAAGGTCTTTGGTAAAAATGTGTACTCAATTAAGATAATTAAGTAATTAAAGAGATGCCTGTAACGAAACAAATTTTGGCTTTCATAGGTCGGTAGGTACGACCGACTCCAACGAAAATGTTGAAAGAAGAACCTTTTTAGAATGTAGCTTAAAAGTTAACTGAACACTGATTTTAAGCAGTCAACAAAAATTGTGTACCTAAAAATGCCTTAACTTAATTTTCGTTGTTTATGTTACATACCAGCTTTTAATTTTGTAATTATTAATTACAAACTAATTATACAGGGTGTGTAAAAATTGGCGGAAGCGCTACACGTGACGATGTTCTTCGTAAAATTCTAAGTCGAAAATCTTGATACAAAAATGTTGTACCATGCTTCCTATGGCCTCAGGAACCATTTAAAAAAAAAAAAATTGCAACATTGCATACATTGATTTGTGTTTGGACATTTTTTTATCAGCAATTTTTACTTAGGTATTTCCAATTTTTGTTCGAACTGAAAGCCTTCAGTTCGTAAACAAAGCTGCAAACTTTTGGGTATCGTAAAACACAAACTAGAAATAATTACGAGAAAAACTGAGATGACAGCTAATGACAATGTTGCCATATGTATTATTTTCGTTCAAATCAGTGATTTACATATTTTCAACACCAATTTTTGAAAGGAAGAACACAATATCTAGGAAAAAATGCTATTCGAAATCTATTTTTATTCCAAATTGCAGCTTTTTCATTTGCAAGTATTAAATAATAACGCTTATTAAAGGACTAAATGTCAAAACTTTGAGGACCTCTTGCAAACACAGCAAGCATGGTACAACATTTTCGTATTAAGATTTTCGACTTAGAATTTTACGAAGAACATCACCACGTGTCGCGCTTCCGCCAATTTTTACACACCCTGTATATCTTAAAGAAAAGCCAATAAATGTTACTGAACGAAAGATTATGTTACGAATTTTGAATAACTCAAGTTTGAGCGGGTTTTCTACCAACTTTACTAACTATTTAGTTATGAAAAATCCCTAGATTACTTTCTAAGGATTCACTGTTATTCTTTCATTTGTAAATTTCGTTTCGCATGGAAAATCTGAACGTAAATGTAGTGTTCGCTGAAGATAGCAGAAATTTAATTACATGTTTATATAATGTATTAAGATAATCGCTTACGCACCTTTAGCTCAAATATTCTTTCTTTATTCGATTAAAACGTTAGATAAAAGCGAAAATGGTTTAGAAACGAAATTTCACTATCATTTAGGCATAAAAATACGGCTGTAAAACGTAAATGAGGCATTTTTATCTCACACAATCGGCTTTAAAGACGGTGTGGTGCTAAAAAAGCATTCCATGCTCGCGTTATGGAGATTATTATCACTAAAATCCTTCAAATCATATTTATTAATATGATAAAAACTTCCCGAGTTATCCACTTCAATTTGCTGTTGCGGTTAAGAAAACAGTGAACGCTTTTGTTCATTGAAATGGAAATACCGACTGTAATCTGATTATATAACTTCAGAGTTGGTATCCACTGTAGTATAGCTTATGCCCTTTATTCCACTTTTGTCAAATTAAAACGTTCGAGCAGCTAAAATGTGCCGTGGCAGCTTAAAGTGTTATTTATTTATTATTGTTTAACAGAAATAGCTGGCAGTTCTGTGAGTTTGCACGTAAAAATATCTTTAAAATTAATCGGGGAGTAAATGAATAGGAAATTTTAATTAAGTTATCAAGAGGGTGACAATGATTCAAGGCGTTGTGTGGGTAATTTTGTTATTATAAGGGTCAGAGAATCGATTTAACTAGCAAAGCTGGACAGAATTACAAAAAAAATGAATGACGTAAGGAAAATTAGGCAGTGTTGCAAAAAACTGATAAACAACATTTTCAGATACAAATATCTTTCGAAATATGACAAAAAAAGGTGTAAATAGGTTCTTTTCGATTATTTTACGAGAGATTTGATTTTGACAGATATTTTTTTAGTAGACTGAGTGGTTACCGAGATACATCCCTAATTACGTTTTTTTCAATGGTAACCAGAGTTGACTGTAGCCCTATGAAAAATAATTTGTTTCTAATTTTAATTAAATTACGTTGTTACATGTAATGTCAGCAAATTTTAATAAATGTACATTTCACATCGCTGAAACGCTTTGCTAACCGAATTCGCAAAAGCATCTTAACGGATTTAGAAAATTTTGCGAATCATCAATTTTTTTGTCAAAAGTTTATCTTGAAACATATCTACTTCAATTACGGATATCTTATGTTGGTTACTTTAGCCCAGACATATGAAGATTTTCATCACACCAAATGAAATAATATACGCTTTAAAAATACTTGTAGTTAAACCAATATTTAATTATTTAACAGAAAGTAAACGTCGTACAATTAATTTTACAAAGTAATTATTGAAATTAATTACAGCATTCCGATGCTTTATTGGAAAACCTATCAACTGTTTTAAAATTAAAGGTTAGTTCAAAGCGAATTGACAATCAATAGACTTGTAATTTTACAACGTTCAATTTATCAGTCGATTCGCCTTTGGTTTGTTGTACTCAGGACTCTGTAACAATGGCAAACATGCGAATTAACTGCATTTAACTGTTCCGTGGTTAGTTTTGGTGTTGTACATTATACAGCGTGATTTAACTTGGCTTATTGACTGCTATCGAGTATGTGCGTGGGTTAGACGAAAATTACTACGATATTTAGACAGTTATTATACATCAGTTGTTTGTATAGTATTTGCTTTCATATAAAAATACGCCCCTTAAAACAAAGCCGTTTTGATAAGCTCTTAATTTTTTTAATAACTATACAAAATTGGTACAGAAAAATTCACAACTTGAGAGAGTTGGAAAGTGTTTATGATACTCAATGACAGAAGAAGCAGCAATAGGGATTCTGAGTCTCGACAATTTTTTAAGTCCCGGGACTCGAGACTTTTTTTTATCAAAGTCCCGGGAATTCCCGGGACCGAGACTTTTGCGAATATTATTTAAATACCAAAAAATAGTGGTTTAACCCGTCAAAAATGACGGAAGATTTTATAAAGTGCAAGAAAAATTATAATATATTCATACACTCAAAATTCATCAGCTATTTTCACTGTAAAAAATAAATTATTTCTTGACAATGACATTGTTTCTGAAAGCACCCGCTACATACTTAAAATGGCTTCTTTACACGTATCGTGATCGTGAATCGGTTGTGACAGTTGACAAATTTTTTATATTTTTAAAAATTAAACCAAATTCACAGATTTTGTTTTTGAAGCATTTATTTTATGAATAAAGACTAGTAGGTAGTAGGAGTAGTATTATTTTTAATTAATTCTTCATTCTACAGTAAATAAATTATATATTTCCAAGTAAATGCCTATTTTAAATAAACTTAATAAATTTCATTAAACTTTAAAACATCAGGCATAAGTAAAATATATTTTAACTAATAAACTTAACAATTATCCTTTAGCTTTAAAGCAGACAAGAAATAAACATAAATAATTAAATATGGCAGGCAAAAAATTTAAATAAAGTAAAGTAAATACTGATTGTTAGTATAACCTATAAACATAAAAAATTATGAAACAAAATATTTTTGTTAAACTCGTGGCAGTAAATCTTGTTTAAAAATTAGAAGTATACAAAATTTATTTCAGTGTTCTGTAACATTTAGTCTCGTCTCGAGTCTCGAACTAAATGTCCCGGGACTCGAGATTAAGAAAGTCCCAGGAATTCCCGGGACTTACGTCTCGGGAAATTCCTGGGACAGAATCCCTACCAGCAACGCTATTCTCAGTATAAAAGATCTTTAGTAATAATTGATAAAAACTTGTCGTAGGGCAAGCTTAACGAACGCACGATTTAAAACAATACTAAAGGAACTGTTGTTAAGTTTTTTTATAGCACGCAAATGTCTTTAGACTAACTAGATTTTGATGAACAATTACAAAACATTTGTCTTAACACATACCGTATTTTACGGACTATAAGACGAACTTTTTTCTTTGAAAAATTGTCTCCAAAATTCAGGTGCGTCTTAGGGCACGTACATAGTGAGGCTGCGCTTCTCGCTGCGCTACGCGCTGCGCTTCTCGCTGCGCTTCTCGCTGCGCTTCTCGCCGCGCTACTCGCCGCGCTTCTCGCCAGGATGCTAGCCGCGATGCTGGCTGGGATGTTCGCACCTCGCTATTCGTATCTGGCCAAGCAAATATTCAAACAAATCACGGTTTATGTCAGTTTGCGTTTTCAAGTTCATATTTTATTAAAATGTTTACTACGAGTTCTGATAGTGATAGTGAATTATTGACAAGTAATGCCGTCAAGTGGTGGTTACTTTCCAATAGAAAAGTTAGAGAATGCTGTGTGCATCCTATAAATAAAAATTTCGTCGATTTTTATAGATTTTAGGAGCTTTACTTTTCATGAACAACGCCATGATTAAGACTGATGTGAAAATAAGTACGGTGACAGGCGGTGACTTGAGATTGTACTAGTATTTACTTAAAGTTTTAAGTAAATAGTTCATGTTATGCATACGGTTTTTAAGTATTTGCTGAAAATTAAGTAAATACTACTCCTAGTAAATGCTTAAAATTTTAATGCATACGGAACCAAGTATTTATTAGTAAAATCAGTAGTAAAAGCTTTTACTTGCTTTTATGCATACGACCCAATTTTACTAAAAAGAGTTTTCTCAAAATAAAAAGTTTCACTACATATGAGACCCAACACTCAGATGGCAAGGCCCACGGAGGCACTGCGGTGATAATCAAAACCGCAATAAAACACTATGAAAATGCAAGTTTCAGACAAGATCACATTCAAGCAACTGCAATTACAATTGAAAATTTTGTAGGGTTTATCACACTAGCAGCCGTATACTCTCCACCAAAACATGCTATAAAAAAAGAGCAATACACACAATTCTTCAAAACGATCTATTCCAGAACACCTTCCGACTTCAAGCAATACAACAACTGCGACTTTTTTCGAAATAAATTGTATTTGTCATATACATATTAGTTATTTTACTTCCAGTGGGACATATATATCCCACTCCTATTACCCAATAGGACATATATGTCCCACCACCCCTAAATGTCCACCCTCGTGAATTTTTTTTTTCATATATTGTTTTTGACTTCTTTACAACTGTATCTAAAGATATATATAAAAATTATATCAAAAAACGAAAAAAAAACAAATTGGGTTTCAAAGGGTTAGAACCATTTAAAAGAATATGTAAAAATAAATATAAGCAATATCATATTAATGTAAAATTATCTAAAATATAAATAAAAATTTATTTTTATTATTATTATTATTAGTATTATTAAACAGATTTCAACATTATTCGTTTATATTGATCATTAACAAATTGTGAAGAACATCTACAACCAACCCAAAAAAAACCGCTCGACAGATCGTCACAACTTGACGGCATTACTTGTCAATAATTCACTATCACTATCAGAACTCGTAGTAAACATTTTAATAAAATATGAACTTGAAAACGCGAAGTGACATAAACCGTGATTTGTTTGAATATTTGCTTGGCCAGATACGAATAGCGAGGTGCGAACATCCCAGCCAGCATCGCGGCTAGCATCCTGGCGAGAAGCGCGGCGAGTAGCGCGGCGAGAAGCGCAGCGAGAAGCGCAGCGCGTAGCGCAGCGAGAAGCGCAGCCTCACTGTGTACGTGCTCGAAATTAATATAAAAATGTCCAATGTTTGATTTAAAATTCCCGCCAGTCTTAAAAATGGCCATATATTCGATGGCAACATTAGATTCAACAGTACAATATTTTTGTTAGTAGCTAGTTTCGTAATGGAAAAAAAAAGGTATTCATATGATGCGGGCTATAAATTGACGATTTTCAGGGATTTTAAAGGTCAGTTCGGTTTTATAAACTAAGAATTTTTTTTTAGTCTGGCTTTGCAATCTAATAATAAAAATGCTAAAAATGTTACTTTTTAAAAAAATTGCTTAAAAATTAAGATGCGTCTTATAGTCCGTAGCATCTTATAGTCCGTAAAATGCGGTAATCAACGGCCAACAAGGTGATAAAAAAAGATATTTTGTTTGATATTTATACATTATGTTTATTACTGTAACACGTAAAACGATCAATAATATAATATTCGCAGACGATAGGTACTGTAACACACAGATAATATCAACGAGCTACAAGAGTTACAAAAACGGACAAACACTTACTGGAACCAATATGGACTTAAAATGAATCTAAACAAAACCAACTTTAGAAATATTGCTGAAGCTCAAATCATCAGGGTAATTTAACATTAAACGGTACACAAATAGCAAGCGAAAAGTACTACAGATACATATAAACGTGGTTTATGGAGGAATGTGATCAATCCAAAGAAATTAGAACCAGTATTCTGAAAAGTGTTTCTTGGAATAAAGAATATTAGAATCTCTTGTTAGGCCTGATAGTAAAAACACTTTACTGTTACGTGTTCTCAACATTATGTGCTCAACCATTACATATGTGGAGTGGACAGCTGCACCATCCAAAACGAGCTTTTGAAATATGGTGCTAAAGAATTCGTGAACCACGAATAAAAAGCAACAAAGTCGTATTAAAAGTATTGGAATGAGTTTTTTTTTTTTTTTAATTAAAGGTTATACGCGTTGGGACAACATTATAAACCAAACCCACACAGGGTGATTGATTGGGACCGGGCATTAAAAATATATGAAGAATGAAAAAGGGTATTAATCTGAAATTTTGCTTATGACCATAATGGCATATGATCTGTTTAATGGAGATATTTTTAAGATGCGACACTTCCGAAATTACCGGAAGTTGACGTTTACTTTCTTGATTCAAATACAATGGTGTATTTTTTATTACATTTTTGGATTTAACAGGTTATTATAGAGGGACTGTTATTAGCATTTTCTATACCCAAGTGCAGTCGTTTTTTAGATTTTTGGTCTTTATCGAATTTTGTTTGATTTTCATCGTGATGCTTAATATTATCTACATTTTTGAAGAGAAAACGCTTAAATGTAGACCATGCATAGAAGAAACCTTGGAGTTCATACTATAATTTTTGCAATCGATGCATTACTTACAGAGTGTCCAAAATTTAATTTTCTTTTAATACAACTTCAGATCACTAAAACTCGTTTTTTGTCAAATACAATGCCCAAATAATTTAAAATTTTCTAATGCAAAATTAAACTCTGCATCAATCTGTATTAGCGTTTCCTATACCTATCTGCAATAATTTTCGAGTTATTAAGAATTTTTGATAAAGTTAAGAGAAATTGGAACATTTTTAAATAGTAGGCCTTGGAAATGACAACAAATTAATGCCAATATTAGTAACCGTCGACCACTTTTATCGCGTTTGTCTGAAGCATCCATGAAAATGGAAAATCAAGAGTATTCAAACACAGATATTTTTAACTTATTTTACTTTCTGGACAATATGACAAGATTATTGAAAGTGCGAACGAATAGTTGTGCATTTTGTACTTTTTTAATGTAGCTTGGACAGCATAGTATATTAAACCTAATTCTTGCGCTGCCAATCGAAAGGACTGCCGAAGATGGGCATTAAAATATCTCAGTATGTTAACTTTATAAGTTTCATTATTTGTCACATGCTTAGGTCGAATACTGGCAGCTTTCACTTTTCTAAATTGCAAAAATTTCATCCTGTTTATTGAAATTTCTGTCTGGTCATTACAATCAAATGAGGATACCTCTCACTGAAGACACGACCAGGTCTTTCAATAATCTTGTGACATCCTTCATGAATATAAAATAAGTTCAAAATATCTGTGTTTGAATACTCTTGACTTTCCATTTTCATGGATACTTCAGAAAAACGCGATAACAGTGGTTTACAATTATTATTATTGGCTTTCGTTGTCATTTCCAAGGCTTACTATTTGAAAATGTTACAACTTCTCTCAACTCTACCAAAAATTCTTAATAACTCGAGAATTATTGCAGATAGGTGTAGGAAACGCTAATACAGATTGATCCAGAATTTAATTTTGCATTAAAAATTTAAAAAAAAGGGCATTGTATTTGAAAAAAACTAGTTTTAGTGGTCTGAAGTTTTATTAAAAGAAAAAAGAAGATAAATATAATAATAACGAAATTTAGAATTTCAAGTTGTGGTTACAACAAAAAATTGCTTATGAGGCTATTTTGGCCATACTTCTACTACGCTTTGAGAATGACCTTGTATTTCGTATGTCGTTAAAAAGGTTTTTTTAATATTAATAAGCTTACACTAGGTGTGGCTGAACGTTTCCATACATGATATTATTATTCACCCACAACGCAAGACAAATTACAAGCGATTTATCTCGTAAATCGTGCATGATACAATGTCAGTATTGGCTAAATGGGATAAAACTTGTACATTTAACGTAATAACTCTATAAAAATTTTATGGCCTGCTGGTTGCAGATCCACAAACGAAATGAGCGCTTTTCTTAAAGCTTTCATATCCTCTTTATTACCAACGAGACGTTAAACAAAAAGCGGATATTTTATTGTTACATAAGACAATTACGGATGAATGAAATGTATTCAAGACACGAAATAAATAGCGAAAATTGTAAAAAAAATTCAATGCGCCAACAATTTTATTGTTTTTTGCAAGATCAACCTTTCCTCTGTGCAATGTGTTTTACTATGAAAAAAATAGTTGGATTTAACGAAGTACTACATTTATATTGTCAATAATATAGATAAAAGAGTCGTTTTAAAGTTTAACAACTTGCAAAATAAAAAAAAAAAATATCAATAAACAACTCCATAATCCTTTAACACGGGACCCCAAAAACAGGGCCATATTTTAATTATGAAATGCTCCGTTGTCGTATAGACTATTATTTTATTTATTAAAATTTTTTAAAACCTAAATATAAAAAAGTTTATTTAAAACTCGTTTTTTGAGCAACTATTTACGTATTTAGACCTGCGTGATTATAAGTATTACCTAAATCCATAGCCCTTTTGTAAATTATTGTAAATAAATCGGTTTTAAATTCACGATTGTTGTGTTTCTTTTCCTAAAACGACACTTTTTTTACATGCTTATACATATCTTAAACTTCTGCGGTGGCAATCTTTCAGACTAAATTTCAACAGCTCATAATTATTCGTTTATTTCCAATTAACTTTCACCAAGAAGCTATTTGTTATAAATGGTTCGTTGACGTTTTCCTTCCCAGCCGAGATTCAACTCGGGTTGTTCGCCACCACAACCTAAAGCGCATATATCCGGCTTAATATTCTACTTGGGTCGACTATCTCCGTTGAAATATGTTAAAATCAGTTAGAATATGTCCACGTATTTCAATGAAACGGATTCGGTGTAAATTAAATTTCAAAGCTGTTGCAAAGAGGCGAAATTTCGCAGCTTTAGCAATGCAAAATGACTTATTGAGGCCACACATAAATGCATTTCGTAACGCATATAAACCACTAACCACACCGAAATTCACGAAAAATTAAAGTTTGTCATTAACAAGATGTGACATACCGCCAAGCCTATTGTCTGAACTTTAGGAAAACAATCAAAAATTTTTTACAAGTAATCCGCGTTCTGTAGGTTTGTATGTTCCGTCGCGCGGGGCCACTTGAGCCACTTGACAATAAATTTATTTGATTAATAGCTGTATGTATTAATACTTCCTAATAAAGCATAATATCTAGTACAACTTTTCGTGCTCTTTCTTAATAAGTGGGTTAGAATTTACCAAATTTACTTCTACTTATGCTAAGTCTGCTTATTATGTAAGGTGCAAATGTTTGAGAAAATACCAGTGATTTAAATATTTTTTTATATTCTACAGCGTCATTCAAAAAGTCTGCAACAAATATGAGATATTGTTATTATTAATTTCTCAAAACATTTTATTCTTGTTAAAAGTTGGTGCATGATTTAAAACTAATTTTAAGATGCCGAAAAGTTCGATAAAAAGTCATAGGATTCTAGATTTTAACGATTTTGAAATGTTCGCAGGAGTAAAGTGTCCTTATTTTAAGAGATACAAAAAAAAATTATAGGAAAAAGTTTTTTAAAATCTTAAAATAAGGCAAATTCCAATTTTTATTTCTTAAGAAATTTTAACATTCAAAAAGTCTGCAACAAAAAGAAAAGTTTTTTATTATCGATTTCTCAGAAAAGTTTATTCTTGATAAAAGTTAGTGCATGATCGAAATCCAATTTCTAAATGGAAAAAAGTTTAATAAAAAGTCATAGGATTTTAGCAATTTTTAAAATATTCGCATGAGCAGTGCTTAAAATGTCTTAAAAAAATAAAAATTGGAATTTAACTGTTAAAATTTAAATATACCCTTCTTTTAAGATTCTAAAAAACATTTTACAATAAAAAAAATTTGTACCTCCTAAAATAAGGGCACTTTACTCTTATATTTCAAAAATCGTAAAATCTAGTGTCCTATGACTTTTTATTAAACTTTTTTCATCCTAAAATACGTGTTAGATCATGCATCAACTTTTATCAAGAATAAAATTTTTTTAGAAATCAATAATACATTTTTTTCCCATTTGTTGCAGACATTTTGAATGACGCTGTACATATAAGTAAAGAGTCCCTGTTTTTCTTTAAACACTGTGGATGGCTCATTTTATCCCAGTTGGGGGCTTAATTTGCAGCAGAGCATCAAATATGCACTTTATTATCATGTGGCTCAATGCATGGGGTGTCATGAGCCACCCCTTGAATAAAAAAAAAAGTTTTTATGGAAATTGGAGTATTGAGTTTTTTCAAACTATAGGGCATGCAGTTTGTATCCTTTTCTCCAATTTTCAAACTTAAAACCTTTAAAGTTTTATAATTACATGAAAAAATTTAAAAGACTAGAAAAATGGCTCAAGTCACCCCTCGCGACTCTTACCGCTAAAGCGTATAATACCTACTATAAATAGTTAAACTATGAAATAGCTCGCTGTTCTATACTGCATGCCGTTATTCCATAGAATACCGCCTGCAATCTATGTAAATTGTATAACGAAATTAATTCGAGTAAAAAAATAATGCTGCGTTTACAGATTTCTAATATAATTCTGTTTACATCAGTAGAGACTTACGTTACAGGTTGGTTACAGCTTTTTTTTTCAAATAAAAAAATGAAAATACACCTAGTACTTTGCTTTCAATTAAAAAACGCTTTAACCAAGCTTTAACCTAACGCTCATTCATTTGGCCAATAATAGAGGATCAGGGTAAAGGTTTAAGTTTTTTTCTTGAAATAATGAAAATAAAGCCAATAGGTGTATTTAATGCAGTGTACGTGCCAATTCTTACTTACAGTTCAAAAACTTGGGCACTAACAAAAACGCAAAAGCAGAGGTTACAGAAGCAGATGAGATTTTTGAGAAGAATAAAAAGATGTAGACTAGATTGATAAGATAAGCAACGATGAAATCAGAAAAAGCCTAAAATTGAACGTCATTAAGGAAAATATGGAGAGAAACCAAATATGTCTGGGACATCTACTACGCATGCCAGAGAGCAGGTACCCAAAAATTGGATAGAAAACGAGTTTTGAGGGGAAAAAAGTAAAGGAGGAAGAAAATGGCAAAACAAAAAGAGACATGGACTAGAAGAAAACGGAGTCAGCTGGAGAGATGTGACACAGTAAGCCAATGATAGACATAGATGGAGATGTATAATCAAGAACTAGAAACAATATCTCGACAGCGGAAGATACACGAGGATCCGATTAAGTAAAACCTTTAACCTGACTCTCATTTGGTGTTTTGTGAGCCTAGGCACTACGTATCAATATCGCCAAGTTTAAACAGTCTCTTAAAACCTATCTAGTTCCTTAAGTTATTTATAATTTTTAGCCCTATAGGTATTTTTCACACTTTATGTAATACTAAGTTATTGTATACAATACTAATGTTAAAGTATTAAATAATATAAATATGCTACAATTTAACTACCAAGAACCGGTATTTCATGAAATACTTAGGTATTACATGGCAAATCGACATTATATACTTATGGGTAACATACACGCCATAAATAACAATTATTTTTCTTCAAATAACTCACAAATTACCCTTGGCACTCGAAGAATATTTTTGAAAAATTATGCACAATATTCATAGCTCCAATAATAATTATTAGTCCTCGAATAATTTTAGTTGCGATATTTCTTTCCAAAAATGGAAACAGTGCAGATAATCTTTGCATGTTTTCAAGAATTAAAAAAAAATTATATAACTTCAAAAACAAAAAACATTATTGTAACATTAACCATAAGTTCGCTTACTTCATACTTATATAATATTTATACATACGTTTATTGTAGCTTAAATAAAAATTATTAGCACACAAAACATATAAATTAAAATTATAGATTTTTTAAAGAAATGGTAAAATTGTGTTTGCACCTTTTAAAACATTACTTGACCAACATCGATATTAAATAGTGATTAAAGTAAACTCAATTGATTAGCGAAATAACGCACAAACCTTTCATCTATAAAGTAAAATTTAGTATCAAAAAGAGTTTAAACATCGCGTTCTTGTTAAGGGTTCCATGGAAAATTTAACGGATTACATTATTTCGCTTTTAAATTTTGTCGTTTCGTACCAATTAAATATAAAAGTTCTTTGAGAGGCGCGGCTTATTTAACGCTGAAATTCTCTTAGTAAACACAATTATTCATTTTTAGTTAAATGCGTATGTTTGTACTTATCTTTACAGCGCCAGCTTTGCTTAAAGCTCAAAGACAATTAACGTACCTTTTTCCCGATTTTAGATATGCGCAAAGCTAGTCTAAGCGCCTCGCTCTTATTTACATATAAATAGAATATATCGTACATGTACCCATCAAATTTGTCTCGCATATGCATGGCACAAATGGCCCATACTGCAATAACGAAAGCCGAGCCCTGTACATGCAACTGCAACACTTTCCTTCTCTCTCTGAGTTTCTACTTAAAGTAATTACCAAGTTTCAGTTCGGATAGATGGCTGACTATAGAGAAATAGTTAAACGGACTATAGAAGCAGTTTGATTACATTAGCTGCTCTTGTTCATTCGCTCAAGCATAACTAACATTAAGAATCTAACTAATCGAGTACACACACATTTCGGTTAACTCAAACGCATATACTTGAAATACCAACGCATTTAAATGATTGTAAGTAATTTTTCACAAAATTACATATACTGAACGTTCTTGAGATAATCTTCACTATCAAAATTTATACCAGGCACATCCGGAAAGTAAGCAAAGTTGGTTGTTTAATAAAAACCGTGAACGTATTCAAAAAATTAGTTTTGCCATATATTTTTTTATCGGTAAAAAATAAATGAGAAGAAAAATATGTGTTTAAACACAAATGAAAGCTGGTTTGTATTTGGTCAATAACTTGGTCAATACCTTAAAGACTCGAAAATTGTGACAGTTTTGTATTTAGGGTGTTTCTTAAGTATTGCAAAAAAAATCGGGAGTGATTCCTTATCGACAATTAAGGAGGGTCTTTCATATAAAAAAAATTCCGTAGACGTCTCCTTTCGGAGTTGCACCCCCGTAAAGGGGAGCGGTAAAATTAGGTTTTTATTTTATTTCTCAAGTTTGGATAAATGTAGAAGAATGATATTTTGTAGATGTCTTATGCTTATTAAAAGGTTTTCCATAATAATATTTTTAATCATCTTCCACCTTCACAGAGGGCTGAAAAGTGCGACCCTGTTGGTTTTTTTGTCCGAACTTTTTGGTGGGTTAAAATTTTGCAGTTAAAAATTTTTTTTGAAAGCTTGATTTGTTTAGAAACTTTTTTTTTATAATTTAGTTTTTATCGTAAAAATTATTGTTTTTGAGTAAAAAATAAAATAAGTAAACATGAACCATTAAATATTCCAATAGAAAACGATTCATTTTAGTGGTTGCCATGGTTTGTTTGTGTTCATATTGGGTAAAATTAAAGGGCGTTTTAGCGTTGTCGCCGCATAAACGTCAAAATGAATTACACCCGTCAATTCTTCCCAATATGAACATAAACAAACCAAAGCAACCACCAAAATAAATCTTTTTCTATAGGAATATTGGATGGTTCATATTTACTTATTTTATTTTTTACTCAAAAACGGCAGTTTTTACGAGAAAAACTGAACAATAAAAGCAGTTTCTAAATAAATCAAGCTTTAAGAAAATATTATTTATTGCAAAATTTCAACCCACCAAAAAGTTCTAATGAAAAAACCAACGGAGGTCGTACTTTTCAGCCCCCTGTGAAGGTGGGAGATGATATAAACTACTACCATGGAAAACCTTTTAATAAGTACAAAACATCTACCATATATCATTCTCCTACATATATCCAAATTTGAGAAATAAAATAAAACTAATTCTACCGCTCCCCTTTAAGGGGGTGTAACTCCGAAAGAAGACGTCTAAGGAAAAAGTTTTATATAAAAGACCCCCCTTAATATTAAATAATTTTGTCATACTTAAGAAACACCTTGTATATTCTCAAACCGGCATTGGCAAAAAATAATAAAAATCTTATTCGAACACTTGCTGACCTAATTTTTTTTTTTATTAATCATATTTCCTTACATACTGTCATGGGACATTAAGTAATGGTAGTGTACTGTGCTATGATCTATGGGTCACCTCATGGTGACTTCACACGCAGTTAACATGTATGTGTGTATAGATTGATTGATTGATTGGTTGTATAGATTAAATTAACTTGCTGACTTCATAAATTCAATTTTTAGGCTCAAGAAACAGCTACAAAAATAAATTTTGGCCAAAGAATTCTTGGAGGTTCGATTAAGTTTTAAAAATAATGCAATAAAATATCAATATCGTACAGTCAAAACTAAAGAAATACAAGGAATGGAGCCTTATTTCATTTATACTTGTTACAGAATACAGGAAGGTGAGTAAGTAATTGCGCTATTCACCTTAAAAAATTTAAAAAATGCGACTTTTTTGAAAAACTACTTCGTAGAAATTTTTACATAACATTTTCAATTGTTTTTGTTATGAAAACTACAACATGCAAACGCCGTCGGATGCTTTTAATATAAATTGAATTTCTAGTTGTTCAATTTTTCTAGCTTAGCCAGCAGCTGTGTTTTGCGTTATTATCCGAAACGATCATAGCAGTATCATACAGTGGCTTTAAAACAAACATACTGATAATATTGAACAAATTCAGAATTCCAAGATCTTGCCACTAAAACGGCTTCTAAATTACTATTTTTTGTTAATAAGTGCATAAACTAAAAAAAAAGCCACTGTTTAAAAAAATTATGAACCAGAAAGGAACCAAAGTAAGGTTCTCATTTTGGGTTTGCATTCCCAACAAAAATACATAATATCCTAACAAAAACTCCTAAGAACGCCCTAATTATCTGATCGCTTTTTTAAATTTATTATCTATCCATGATTTTATGTAACAGAGTATATTTGCTGGCAGTTTTTATATGTTTTGCAACTACATAAACTGTTTAAAATGAATATACAATATTAGCAAAAACGAGTAACAAAAATGTGCTGCACTTGCAGTTTTGTGATTTTAAATATATAAATTTATCTATGAAGCTGTGCAGTTCTGTTTGTTTTTCATGAATTTTCCTGTTAAGCATACATGAATATAGATTACACCATGGACTGTAAATGAATATAATAGTTCATAACTTGCCTACATACTTTGGTTACTGGGCATACTAAGCATATTAGATGTAATATTTATCACGTGTATTACGATTAATTAGTTCATAATTTACCTTCAACGAACTATTCGAACAATGTACTGTTTATAACTAAAAAAAAATCGAGCAAATATGAACTTTTACTGTGATATAGTAGCATTCGTTAATGAACTCTGGTGCGCACTTCAAAATAATGTATAGAGCAATTATAAAAAAAAATAGTTTTTGTAGCAACATACTTTTAAGTAAAATCATAGTCTAAATAGATTAAATCGGACAGAGAATCAATGCAAAATGACCTGAGTTCGGGAAGAATTCTAGAGGCAAGAACAAAAGAAACTATGAGAAACGTTCAGAATTTACTGTTGCAACCGTAAAAAGGGATTAGAGTTTACGAAACAATATCTGGATCGTTTTAAGCAAGAAACGCTGTCTGTGATGTAATAAATACACATAAGAATTATTGAGATAAGTTGTGAATTCATCACCAAGTGGTCACAACAAAGCGAGAAGCAGGGATGGGGAGTCGGAGTCGGAGTCGGAGTCGGGAGTCGGGAGTCGAGGAGTCGAAGCTTTTTTGAGGAGTCGGAGTCGGAGTCGGAGTCGGTAAAAACTATCGACTCCCGACTCTTTTTACTTTCGCCATACGTAGTATGAAGAAAGTATTGTGATCGCAATTTTTTTAATAAAAAACAGATTTTTTACATTTTCTTCATTATGTATTAAATAGAAGATTAAAATATTAAACTTTGTTTACCATCGGGAGTCGGAGTCGGAGTCGGAGTCAAGAGTCGGAGTCGGAGTCGGGAGTCGGAGTCGGGAGTCGGGAGTCGGAGTCGGAGTCGGGAGTCGATTTTTACAAATACCAACTCGGGAGTCGATTATTTTTCTGCCGACTCCCCATCCCTGGCGAGAAGTCACGAAGGAATACTACAGCATGTGAATATCAAGGCTATTCAGCTTCTCGATAACACGGACATACGTAGTAGGAAGACTCAAGAGATGAAAACCTTGGAGTTGGTGTAACATGATATTGATAGTGTGGAAAAAAGTCAGCGCTTGTTTTAGTACACAAGAAGAATGTTAGAACAGCTGGGAGACGTCAATGGGGAACTCTTAGATCTTAACTTCTTTAGTATTTCTATTATTAATAAACGATTTTAATTGTGAATTGCAGACAACAATTATTCTAGAAAGTTGGGGTTGGTCTCATTGAAGAAAAAACTTATTTTTGTCTTTTAAAAAACATGAACAGATCAAAAATCGTTTTTCCGCACATCATTCGTTTTTACCAGAGCATTTCGCATATGTCAGTTTCCAATCTAGATCATAGAAATTGTTATTGCAACATGCGGTCTTGCATTATCTTGCTGCAGTATAACCATTCGAAAATTATACTTGTTTCTTTTGCCTCACAAATTGTCTTAACTATTAAATGCTTTAGTTATGGGTGGTCACATTCGATGGTCGGAGACATTCAAAAAACATTCAAGATCTTTAAAGTTTCTAATAACGATTTAAGTCGGATTTTGTTTCAAGAAAAGTGATGAAATTATCAGAGGATAATAGAAAATAGCACAATTACATTTCCAACTGCACATGTTGCTGTTTTCAAGCCACTGCTGCTTGTTAGCGCCGCCTTTTGTACAAGTATCTCACGGCAAGCTGTTTGCTCTTAACGCCAAAATCGCGTTAGTAAGTAATCTAATAATAAGCGACATGTGTTCTTCGCGTTCTCTCCGCTATTTCTAGCATCTCATTGCCCACATTCAGTGCGTATCGATCAATCGTAATTGTAACATCACTAGACGCAGCCGTAACAATCAACCAACTTAACAACCTCGAGTTCTCAACAGTCTCGGATGCTTAATTCTGTGCAATGTTCCAATCCTAATGCTTTCATCACAAGGCTCCGTTTGCTTTATAAATTATAAATTAGATACTATGGTTACAAAATTAGACGGCTGTTCGTTTTAACTGTTTCGTTCGAGAATCTAAGAAGCTCAAAACATCCATTCAAATTCGTGATGAACCAATAACATTTCTTTTGCATATTTTAATATCATCACCATTCTGTGATGTGCTTATTGAAGTACCCAGCAAAAAGCATAGTAACAGAGTAAAACAGAAACACATCGTTTTGGATAAATGCATGCGCAATGTTCTTAAATGTACAAGTTTAGACCTTTTTGCAAGTGGGTAGCTTTTTTAAACTCGCTGCATAGACTTTAGTTTTGCAGGATAATTCCAGTGAAATACCCAGGTCTCGTCAGCAGTAACAATGCTTGAAAAACATTTTTTGTTGTTCTACAAGGCATCCAAATTTTTGTGAGAAATTTTCTTTCTGCAAAGTTTTTGCACTGGCGTTTCGATATCTAACGCGCAGACACTTTTTTATGCCCAAATCGTCGTGAAGAATTTAAAATGTTTGAGAATTATTAAATTCCTTAGCAATAACAGATATGTACTTTTATTTGGAGATCAATTCCAAATTATTATAAAATGCTGATAGTGTAGCACTACAGCATCACTTTTAACTAATTTAGTTTGATAGACTAACGATCGGCTTAATTCTAGTACATCTTTAATCTAGTCGTACCAACTGGTGTTCAACAATACAACAATTCTTTTCTTATTAGTTATTTCGCAATAATAACACTACACTTGCACTTTAGCACTTGGTTTACACTTAAATCGAGAAGTTTCACTCGTTTTAACTAGGGTACCTTAATAAACAGGGTATGGACAGCCAAGAACAAGTTTCTATTGGCTGAGCTGTATATGTCGTAGGCATAATGTGAAATCCGGCATTTTATAAAACGCCTAGGCACAAAACTATTAGCTTCATTTTTATTATTTATTTAAAAAAAAAACTTTAACCAACCTTTAACCTGACCCTCTACTACTGACCAAATGAATGAGGGTCAGTTTAAAGGTTGATTAAAGCTTTTTTTTTGTATGAACACAAATGTATGGGTCTAAGAAAAAGTCATAATTTGCTCGTTTTGCCGGCCTTTTATATAATGCCTAGGCGTTTTATAAAATGCCGGATTTCACATTATGCCTACGACATATATACGGTCGAGTTTCGCTTGCCGCTAGGCTGAGACCTCCAGATTTCAAATAATTAGTATGGAGCGCATAGGGAAATATTCATATTTTATTTTTTTCTTGCGTGTTCAGAGTGTTTAAGTGTGTTCTAAGACTTTAAAAGACATTATTGATAGTTGTGTAAGTTATTACCATACTTAAATTTCATGAGTTAAGTTAAATACAATTATTTTTTTAATTTTTAAGAAAATGTGCGATGTATTATTGGTCTACATCGAACTTAATACCAATGATTGGGATTAATAATGTAATTTTGTGATAAAATATGAAATTAAATTGATGAATCTATACTTTTCAGTTGCTCATTGGACATTAAAAAATACGTTTATCGTGACGTCTTGTCTTTTATTCCTTACATGCCTACACCTATGATACACGCCATGATACACGGCGTGTATCATGGGTTGCGTGCCTACCATGGAAATACGCGCTCCGTAGATGTTTTTTAAAACATTAATAGCTAATAACAATTGTTAATACTTCATTTTACTCATTTTTTAATTGCTATACTTATTATTGCATCTATTTCTGCACGACAATTGAGTTTTTACCTACAAATTTCGTTTAAAAATTGAGTTATTAAAAGAAATCCTATATAATCTCATAGCGTCTATTAGAAATTTGGAGGGTTTGTGAAGCGTGGCCATACCCTGTTATATAGAGGTACCCTAGTTTTAACCTCCTCATGCAGAAGTTGGGCTGCCTCGGTATTTCGGTGGCCCCGTAGTTTATTCCAATGTTTTATTTCGTCTTCTACTGAGAAAATATTGAGATCTCGATGGATGTCATCGTTACGAACGTACCTGGCGCATCCACGATATTTCTCAATATTTTGTTTTCGAAACGTTTCATTATCTCTACGTTACTCTTTTTCTTAACGCCCAAAGTGGTGCGCCATAGGACCACACAGACTTGAGTACTTGTTTGTATATTATTAGTTTGTTTTGTATCGACAACTAGGATTTGAGTCCCAAAAACCAATACATTTTTTATATTTCAAGCCTAGTTCTTGACGTTTTTTCTTGATATGTGCTTTTTATTGTAGTTTGGTGTCAAGCGTCATCCCGAGATACTTAACAGTCTTGAAGTATGGTATTATTTTCTCATTTATTTTAACAGGCATTTTGCGTGGTTCGTCTATTGGTAAAATTATATGGACAGTATGATTGCAATGTATTTAGATCAATCCAACCTTAGCTTTGTGGAGAAAATTGACCACAGCGCTATCGACACGTAATTAGAAAACTCTTCAAGTTGAAACCTATTACGATTAAATTAAAGCATACAAAATTTAAAAGAAAACTGGTTAAAGTTACGGATAGCGATGGATAAATGTAATGAAGTTTTTTACCTAACCGATTTTCGTAAAAAGCTATATAACTAATAGGAACTCATTATAATTTAAAACTAATGTTATCTGATTCAACGGTAAGCCAGGAAACGTTAAAGAAGAAATCGATTACTTAAATACCCATTAAACTGAGACATTAAAGATTTGCTGAGCTCGCGGAACTAGATGTTGAACGAAAGTTTAACGCACTGTGCTGACTGGTTTCCACATATATGCGTGTTACAGAACTAAGGATGTTGCGAAGTTAGCGAAAAACTGTGTCGAATGCAAAAGGAATACGATATTGGAAAGTTGTATGAAAAGACACGCATAAACAAAGTGGTCCATGCGTGGATTAGAAAGAAAAGAAGGCGACAAATAGTGCCAACAGCGACATTAAATAGTAGAGTCACGTAAAGGGAAGTTGGGGAAACAACAGTTAAATT
The DNA here is from genome assembly GCA_947652605.1 of Elmis aenea. NCBI lineage: Eukaryota > Metazoa > Arthropoda > Insecta > Coleoptera > Elmidae > Elmis > Elmis aenea. The sequence goes on from OX393584.1 coordinate 19,271,997, forward strand.
ACCGTTTGAAGAAACTCTCGAAAAAAGATAATGAGAATTAATATAATTAAGTATTGAGAGTATCGGGGTTAAAATTTCCAGAGCACATATTCAGATGGAAAAAGGCGCATTGAATAAAAAATACGTGATTAAATTAGTAGGAAACATAAAGTAGTTGGGAATGAGATATATTTTTTAGTTATTGCACAGCTTATTACAGCTTGGGCACTCTCAGGCGGCATTTTTTGATCTGGTCGTTTTCGATCCACTAGCGTTATTTCTCTCGCACTTAGCGTAAAAGTCGGGGCCGGACTCAAAATATTTGTATATTATCCCGTGAGCGATGACAGCGCAGTATTAAAAACTGATGTCCACGAAACAGATTTAACTATAGAATGATTTCAATACCACCTCTGTGTTGTTTTCAACTCAAAGGCGGGGCTAAGAAGTGGCGCGTGTGGATCGGCGCAAACCGTTCTTGCAAAGAGAGTGCCCTAGCTGTAATAAGCTGTGGTTATTGTATCTTCTGCACGGGGTGTTGTCTTACGGTATTAACGTTATCTTCCATATATGCGGTATACCGGGTTTGACTGTCGCACCCCTATAACTTTTTGATTATTAAAAATAACCCCAACAAACCTTATATTTTTGGAAACGGCGACAAATTCTCTATTAAATGATGTGCATTTGATACCTCTACGATGACGTATGTCAAATCCGCAATAGGCAACTGTTTTTTTTTTTTAAATTACATAGTATACATTTTTTGGTTGATTCGGATAGAAAATTTAATTCTGAATCCGACCATGTATTAAAAAAGTATGCATACATAAGAACATTTTCGAGAAAAATCAGTTCAAAGTTTATTGAAATTATAGCAAACCGTCTATTTAACATAACAAAAAACGATCAAATCATAAAAATTATTCTATAACTATCAATGGAAATGTAATAAAAATAAAAACAAATAATAAACGTCGACATAAAAAATTAGACTTCCAAACACAGTTGTCCTCTATGTGTGTGCTTTTTTTTATGTCAACGTTTATTATTTGTTTTTATTTTTATTAAAAATTAATTTTTAAGATTTGATCGTTTTTTGTTATGTTAAATAGACTGCTATAATTTCAATAAACTTTGAACTGATTTTTCTCGAAAATTTTCTTATGTATGCATACTTTTTTAATACATGGTCGGATTCAGAATTAAATTTTCTATCCGAATCAACCAAAAAATGTATACTATGTAATTAAAAAAAAAAAAGTTGCCTATCGAGGATTTGACATACGTCATCGTGGAGAGAACAAATGCACATCATTTAATAGAGAGTTTGTCGCCGTTTCCAAAAATATAAGGTTTGTTGGGGTTATATTCAATAATTAAAAAGTTATAGGGGTGCGACAGTCAAACTGAATCACCCGGTATATTGCGAAAGAGGTACTGATGCTTGGATTTTTTTTCTTCTAAAATTAACAAAAGCGGCTTTGACTGTGTTAGCTAAACATGCCCAGGTAAATCTAGAACCATGACTTAAATAATTTTCTAGTTATTGTATCTTATAGGGGTATTAATGTTATTATCCATACATGCGGTATACCGTATACCGGGTGTCACACGTTCATGGTACACCCCCTTTTTTTTCTTTAGTTTTGATTTTAAATAAATGAAATTTTAGACATATGATACATGCAAAAAACCGGGCTTTTTGAGCCGTTGCACACATTTGTTTCACTTCCGGTTTCACCGGAAATGACCCTAACTTTGTTATTTTAAATGGAACACCTTGTATATTTTTATATTTTTGTAAAGAGGAAGTGATTTTTGATACAACTGCACTATTTTCGTTAATTTTTATAACCTCAATTTTTTTTAAAAACAAAATTTAGTTTTTTATTAAGGGTGCCGTGACCTACACAAATTGATTTTTATTATGTCAACAATTGTCCAAAAAACGTTTTTGTAAATTTTAAATGACATTTAGATTACTTTAATCGGCTTTGAAGGTTGAGGAATCGGTTTTTTGACAAAAAGTCAATTTTTTTAAATGGAACCATGCTGGTACTGGCGGTTATTTAAATGGAGCATCTTCTAACGAATCCATCGATACCAATAACTTGTATTTTTATTAAAAATCTACTTCAAAAATTTCAAATTATTGTGAAGATTTATTGAGAGATCCTGTTAATCGCAGTACACTGTGCATAACTACAACAAAACAAATGATCGTTGTTTTATGTTTAACTACTATAGTCATTTAATTAGACAGTTTAAAAATTTTGGTAATCATTTTTATTTAATTAGATTACTGCGATTAAGAGGATCTCTTAATAAATTTTCACAATAATTTGAAATTTTTGAAGTAGATTTTTAATAAAAATACAAGTTATTGGTATCGATGGATTCGTTGGAAGATGTCCATTTAAATAACCGCTAGTTCTAGCATAGTTCCATTTAAAAAAATTGACTTTTTGTCAAAAAACCGACTCCTCAACCTTCAAAGCCGGTTAAAGTAACCTAAATGTCATTTAAAATTTACAAAAACGTTTTTTGGACAATTGTTGACATAATAAAAATCAATTTGTGCAGGTTACGGCATCCTTAATAAAAAACTAAATTTTGTTTTAAAAAAATTTTGAGGTTATAAAAATTAACGAAAATAGTGCAGTTGTATCAAAAATCACTTGCTCTTTACAAAAATGTAAAAATATACAGAGTGTTTAAAATAACAAAGTTAGGGTCATTTCCAGCGAAACCGGAAGTGAAACAAATATGTGCAACGGCTCAAAAAGCCCGTTTTTTTGCACATATCATATGTCTAAAATCTCATTTATTTAAAATCAAAACTAAAGAAAAAAAAGGGGGTGTACCATGAACGTGTAACACCCGGTATGTATATTGCAAGCGAGGTACCGACGCTTGAGCGTCTTTTGTTTAAATTGACAAAAACGATTTCGACTATGTTAGTTTAATATGCCCAGGTAATTTTAGAACCATGACTTCAATCATTTTCTCGTTATTGTATCTTATACAGTGGTTTTAAACTCGTTTTTATCAATTGGCCTCACTGTGAAGCGTCATGTACCCCTTATCGGTTGATCCTTTTTAAAAGAACTTTATTTATGCATGAAAAATACAATGTACAAATATATTGTGCGAAAATTATTGGTTCTTGCTTTCCACCAATACAATTATTCGGTCATTGTATTTGGCTCGTACTCCCTGTAGACGTTTCATGTACCCCTTGGGGTACATGTGCCCCTGGTTTAGAATCGCTGTTCTACGCAATATCGTACTTTCTTCGTGTTTTATTTACTCTTGTAATGCCCAAAAAAAAAAACATTTTAAATTTGTAATACAATTTGAAGATGAAGTGATACAAACCCACCAACGAAGTTTTGAGAGGCAAAATCTTTTCTTTCATTAGAAATAGTTATCTGAAAAGTAATAACGATACCGTCTTTATCCATCATTTTGAAGCTTGATGAGTTCCCCGCAATGGCCCATATAGACTGAACAGATGCCAGCAGTTATATGAAGTGCTTACTCGAGTGGCGGTATTTGAACAAAGCCAATTGGATTTTTTCAATCAATTTGTCCAATAGAAAGGTTCGTTTTAGTGGTAGCTTAAGAACGTATCTACATTTCGAAGGATTTTTATTGTATAAAAGAGTTGCCGTTAAGGTATAGATCACTGCCTTTTATATGCGAATCAATTATTTGAACTATTCTATTCGCGTTCGATTTCGTTGATAATGACTGCTGCAACTTTATAAAATGTTTTTAATTAAAGTTAACTGTTGAGTAATTTCGGCTGTGCAGGTTATTAATGACCGTTTCATTACGATAAGCGCTTAGAAAGGATTTGCGATAAACTTAAAAGTAAAACTGTGAGTTAAACTGCAGAAATTTATCATTACTCAAGCCAGATCAATGATGTTTGCCTAATTACATTCGCTCATTTCATTTCATTTGCACATCTGGGTCATATGGCTTCTGGAATGGCTTTGTCGATACTTTACGACAATATAATTAAATAAAAAGTTCTTTTCCTTCGGCCACTAATTATGTCTAATTAAATTAACAATTTCTTTCAAGTTATAATTAAAAGTCTTTGTGCACGTAACTAAAAACTTAATCTGGTTATTAACACCGAACAACCTTGCCGATTATTTCCGTTAATGTCAGTCAATTCGCCTTTTTAACAAGCTTTGTGCATTTTCAGCAGCAATATTTTCAAAAAGTCCGTGAGCATTTGCTTTAGAAGCATAGAGAGAATTGTAAACAACGTAAAAAACAAACTGAGCAAAATAAGCGTAACTATTCGTGCTAGCCTTTGGCGCGCCACGATATTTCATGAATTATTTGACATTTGCATTACCATTTTCATTTAAATTTTATATATTTTCAAATCCTTTAGTAATGCTTACTAAAAAAAAATTAGAATAATTAGAATTTCTAAAGACCATAAAAATATATTCATTTATTTTTCTTTAGTTAACCAAGAAGTCGCGTAGTTTTTTATGTCACTTTAAAACATAAAATTGATTAAATTTTAAGAATGTAAAACCCATGTATACAGGATGATTGAAATTCGAGTTTAAGCATAGGGATCTCGCTTATTATAATAGCTAGAGCACAGCTTAATACAGCTCGGGCACTCTTTTAAAAGGAACGTTTTGCGCCGATCTACACGCGCCACTTCTTAGCCCACCCTTTGAGTTGAAAACAGTACAGGGGCGGTTTTTACATTTGAAATCTCTCTTAAAAGGACATCGCTGAGAATTTATTTTGAATAGTGTTTCGTGTTATTTTGTGCTTTTATTAAATAACATTTTATTGTTCTTTTTCATCGTGTAATAATGAGTAAAGGAAAAGGTGGATCTGTATGTGCGGTTAATGCCCGGTTTCTCCGACACATCTCAAGATCGAACTTATATAAGACCGCCTTATATTTAAGATCGTCTCAAGATAACAATGCGTTGCACAGAAAACATATTCCGGAACTGTTAGACATCTCAGCTACGTTAGAACTCGGTTTGGCAAGAAGTCGGCACATTATAACGGCAGATTTGAATGGCAAATTTTCATTGGCGATTCACATCATAGCTTTTAAAACGGCTCCCTGTGACATCCTGTTGTTGCTATCAGCTGTTAGTCACATATAAAGTTACAGTTCGGTGTTTATTATTTTATTTTGTGTTGAAATGGCGGACAAAAAAAGAATAAATTATACCATGGAGTAAAAACAATAATTAATTAGCTTGGTGGAAGAAAATAAGTGTGTTTTAGAGAACAAATCTACCAATGCTGTTCAGGGCCCGATCTAGCTTTTCCGCCGCTCTGAGCAAATATTATTTTTGCCGCCCTTTATATTTAATGATATATAATACTTATACATAAAATACATTTTTTAAATATAATTTTTGACAGTGAGTGTAATTTTTGCGGGTATTTGTTGAATAACTAGTCTTTTGTTTTATAAAAAAAAGTTAATTCATAAGAAAACAGTAACATAACAAAATGAAATATATAAGTAGGAAGTACGTACATATATCTTTTTTCTCAAAAAAAAACACAATTTTTTTTAAAATTTTAAAAAACGTAAACACCAAATATTTTACTGCTTTCGGAGGAACTGCTTTGCAAAGAAAATTTAAATTATTATATGCAACGACAAATTAAGGCGTTCTTTGCATAAACAACACTTGTAAATTTTTTTTCAAATCTGGGAACACACTTTCAATGGATAATTGGCGCTATATCCGACATCCCTTATGCAAAATATTTCCGTAATAACCCCAGTAATTCATAATATAAGCGCGGAAACTAATGATCTTCCTTCTTTCTACAAACAAAGCAAATACAAGATAATTTTACGTTAGGTACTCCAGCTCAAGTTCTAGTAAACAGCGACTCAAGATGTGAGCTCAGCTCAAGTCGAATATGTTCTTAAAATTGCTTGGTGCAACACTTTATAACGTTAAAGCGAACTTAAGATTCAGCTAGATCTTGAGATGTGTCGGAGAAACCGGGCATAAAAAGTGCAACAATAAAAGCTACAATTGTATACGTACATGTAACTTGTTCATTGGACAAATCTGTTTGCATTTTATAAAAACGTAAATAAATACCTGAATATTTGGATGTGGTGAGGAACAATACCAGTTAAATTTTATAATCTAAACTGGGTAAATTCTTAGAAAAGTTAATTAGGGGTCATTCTCATAATCCAGGGCGGAAGTTTACAGTTAGAATCTGTTTGCATTTTTATCAAAGTATGCGTAAATACCTGAATATTTGGATGTGGTGACGAACAATACCAGTTGAATTTTATAATCTAAACTGGGTAAATTCTCAGAAAAGTTAATTAGGGTTCATTTTCATAATCCAGGGCGGGAGTTTACGTTTAGAATCTGTTTGCATTTTTATCAAAGTATACGTAAATACCTGGATATTATAATCTAAATTGGGTTAACTCATAGAAAAGTAAATTTGGATTAATCCATCAATATATCCCACAAATGAAAAAAAAAAAACATCTAAAAGGTGCATTATATGCACTAAGCGAGGCGTTCGAAAAGAAACGCGATTCACCTGCAAAAGTTGAAAAGTTCCACTTTGCGTGGTGCCTTGTTTTAAAAAATACCATTCTCCAAAACGATTTTACATAGGTATTTTCCAACCGTTTTTGTTAAATAGTTGTACCTAAGAATAAGAATTTATTTCACCTTAAAAACTATAAACAGCCATTTTAAAAAAAATTAACAAAAACAAATTAATTATTTGGCGTAATCACTAATTTTTTTGTTATATATTATCAATTTTTTTTTTAAACTTTTATTACAATTTTATACTGTAATAAATATCTAAGTATTATTATCTCATAATTTTATTTTTAAATCCTTTCCGAAATATCCAGATATATCCGAATCCCATTATTTTTTATTTATTCGTAATGCAAAGTTAATTTAATAACCTGATAGTAGTGCTTTATGAGGATGGTAGAATATTCTTTTAATCTAAATATAAAACCCATTTCTTTATTTTAGTTATGTCTGTTCCAAAGTTCTTTAAAAAAAGTTCAAATAGTTTTTAATACGTTTAATAATAGTTTTAATATATTATCGCTCATTTGCGATAATATACAAATATTTTAAGTCCGGCCCCGACTTTTACGCTCAGTACGAGTGAAATAGAGCTATTGGATCCAAACCGACTAGATCAAAGGTGCCGCCTGAGAGTGCCCGAGCTGTATTAAGCTGTGGCTAGAGTAAGTATAGGCTTAAATTTGGTAAAGCTGCAAAATTTGGTGCTCATTAATAATCCGAAGAGAAATTGGAAATATCTCAAACGGTATCCGAGAAAATGAGGAAAAACCGGAAAATACGATTTTTGAAAATCATCTATAATTCCTTTGTAGTATAAAATATTTTGAATTTGTATGTCCAAGCAACTTTTTAAGCCGAATCGGATGGCAATAACAAATTTTTCTTAGGTCGATTCGTTTTTGTTTTATGACAAAGAACTTTATTTTTTCTTATAGACGCAATTTTTGCTATGTACATAATCAGATAACATTAATTTTTTTTAATTGATTGATGTACATATTATATCTCACATGGTATTTTAATTCTTCATTCTATATCAAATTTTAAAAAAAAATGCGTTTTAAACAATAACCACTATAAATCAGGTAGGCCGGTTGTTGTAGTTTACCTCGTTTCCATGACAACCAATCAACAAACTAAAAGTTTGAAAGTCTATTACTTGTTACATTATTAAATTTGTAAAAATGAACTTTAATCACGAAGAAAAACGCGATATGCTGCGATTTTCTTATTCATTGAAAAGAAATTCTATATTGTCAAGTCAACGATATGCAGAAACATATTCAGAAAGAAAACAACCCTCACACACATATTTTGGTACGTTGGACAGAAACTTAGGTAAATATGTTGCTTTTGCCAAACTTAGAGAAAAACATGGCAGAAAGGTTTCAGATGACAATAAAAAATACATTTTTGTAACAAATATATCCGGAAAAACACATTTTATAATATAAAGCATGTGATAACGTATAACGAAATTTAGAAGAACAATATTAAAAATGCATACTATGTATACAAATATTGTTATTTGAATAAAAAATTAGTGTAGGGGCTTCATATGAACTTGTAATTTTCTACTCATCACATAAGCTTTTAATGGATTCATTTTTTGCATATAAACACACCCATAAGTCAAGGTTGACATGCAGTACTGTAAAACGTGCATACGTTGAATTTTTTTTATTATTACACATTTACCTGTTAGCTTTTATTACTTTATTTAAATTACCTTTTGAGCTAACATTGCCTATTTATAACCTTTTGCTAGCTATCATAGTTACAAATATACAGGGTGATTCATTAGATCAAATTTATGAACAAATTTTTCGCGAGAATAGTAAAATAAATCCAGCCAAAGGGTGGCAGATACGAAGAAGAGTCAGGAGACACTTTTTGTTTAGAATAATATGCTCTACCCAAAAATCGATTTTGATTTTTAACAGGGCCGTACTAGTTTTTTATAAAATTTATTGAAACTAAACCCCCACAACTCCGCCACTGGTTGCTTGTGGGACTTGACATTCTCACGAATGTGGTAGGTAACCTGTAAGGTGACGCTGTATATCAAATTTGGTTTAAATATATCTTGGTTAAGATACGGTTAAAAATTATTGATATTTTTTCTAAAATTTCAACACCCTGTATCTTACAATGAAGCGTTTACGGACCAGTTTTGTTATGGAATATTCACTTTAAAATAAGTTTTTCTATCGACTGTTAAAGTCCTACTACAAAAAAGTGGACCGCTCTGTACAAACGTTTAAAAATTTGGCCGTTTTATAGTTTTTTTTTGCGTTTTCCCCTAAAATTTGGCAACATTAATGAATTTTTTTAACATTATTTATTTTCTTTGGTATATTTTTTTTCTAATGTAACCAATTTTCCCATCTTATAAGAAAGAAGTTGCCAATGCCACGTAGTAAATTTCTATCACCCTATACAGTTTTCATGTCGATACCGTGTTGTATCACTAGCAAAATTATTTAAAAAAAAACATAAATCAATGACATCAAGTAATGTTAAACAAACTCTGATTTACTCTTTTAATTTTAAGCACTGAAGTTTTATTTTTTGAAACACACGGTATACGTTGTGAAATAAATTAATAATTACTTCATACCAAAATTGCGCAATAAACACGGCGATAATTACAGCTAGTTTTCCTGAAACTAACAGCTAATTTAGCTTACACCACTACAAAAACATTTTAAACGGCTTTAATTACCTTAATAGATAAATTCTCTTTGATCTATGGCACGTTTAAAAATTGATAATTTAAAGGTCGATTTATATTAAAGCGCTTTAAACCTCCTCTATTTTGTTTATAACTTGAAAAGCGCGCAATTAGTTTAGAGCAAAGTTTTAAGACATGTTTTTTGTTTCAACCCTGGATAAGTACGGCAAGGGGGCGCGGTTTAGCCAGTTCGAAATGTACTTTTGCTTCATCTAATAACCAGTTTTTTTAGCGTTTTTATAAATTAATAGAAAGTTTCAAAGCTGATAAATCTATTTTATATTAAGCTCGCTATTTAGTAATATGCAAGACGAACTTGTTTTTGCTGCAAAATAGGAAAGCAACGTTCGCGTGCTAACTAATAATAAATCTTTAATCCTAGTCAGATGCAGCACTTAAAGTTCTGTAACAGCTATTCAGTGCTTTTCAATTACATTGTTTGTTTTAGGAACATTAAATTGGTTCATAATTTCCCTGTTATTTAATATTGCGTCAATATCGTCTTTGAAATTAAACTTTTCTGCAAATATTACATGATTAAAAATGTCATTTTCAGTAAAAAAATTTGTTCGTAAGAATTCTGTCTTTATTGCTATTCAAACGACATTAAGCATTAATTTGGAGAGCTTAAATTATGGAGCGAAAATTTAAGGCTGTTGTGCCATGATCTTTGTAGTTTCATGGTTTGTAATGAACAGCAAAGAATCCTTCCTGTTTTTGAAAATCATTAAATTTCGTGCAATAGTTTGTTTTCCTAAAGTTTGTCGAACAAATGCAAACACATTACAACCAGAAACAAGATTTTTTCGAATTCAAACAGATTTTGTAATCCTTAGGACCATATTTCGAAAGCATGGGTAAAAACTTACCAAGTTTTAATTTATGAGCTGTTTATTTTGAAAGTGGGGCAAGTCGTTTGTTATTGATATTTAAGGGTTTGCTTTTCAATAGATTTTAAAATATTGGTAAGCACTAAAAGACAATTTTTATGCACTTTATGGTGTTAGATAGTGTATTATCCGATAGTGTTTATCAGTGATTGCTGAAGAGAATAAAGATTTTATTACACCCAAATGGACTAAGCACGCTTTTAAAATGAATCAATTAAATTAAAACATGAAAAAGTAGAAGTTTATTTTTTTAATTAAGCAAATAATATAGCATTAAAAATAATTCATTTTTAAAAAGAATTCTGGCAAAGTTATACATTTTCGTTTGCGATTTTTATTACATTATATTTTTATTTAGAGTTTTGTTTAGAATTTAGCATCTTACAGTATTTAGGAGGAACATGAGGTATACAGGGTGTTTCGTAAAAAATACGAAAAAATTGATTTTGACGTTTACCCGGCGACAACGCTAAGACGTCCGTCAGTTCTACCCAATACGAACATACAAAACCATGGTAACCACCAAAATGAATCGTTTTATATTGGAATATTTAATGGTGCATATTCACACTAATATTATTTTTTACTCAAAAACTGTAGGTTTTACGAGAAAAACTAAAAAATAAAAAAGTCTCTAAATAAACCATGCTTTAAAAAAAAAAATAATAAACTGCAAAATTTTAACCCACCAAAAAGTTCTGATTAAAAAACCAACAGGGGTCGCACTTTTCAGCCCATTGGTAAAGGTGGGAGATGACTGAAAATATTATTATGGGAAACCTTTTAATAAGCATAAAAGAGCTACTATCCTCCTACATTTATTCAAATTTGAGAAATGAAACAAAAACCTAATTTTACCGCTTTCCTTTCGGGGGGTGCTACTCCGAAAGGAGACGTCTAAGGAAAAAATCTTAACATTTAAAACAAACCAGAGTTGCACAAAATAACGTTATGATTATTGTTTGATAGACAATAGAAGGCTTTAGTTACCGGAACAACATTAAACAAGACAGTCATTTTTGAAATGAAGTTCTTAAAAATTAAATTAATTCTTGAAGAGTTATTGAGAAAAAAACGGTACATGGTCCAAAAAAAATCGGAATGCTCCTTTTGCAACATAATGCACATCCTCACGTTAGACAACAGACCATTAATAAAATTAAGAAGCTAAAATATGAGTTTCTTGCCATTTTCCCTATTCTGCGGTCTTAGTTTTAACACATTTTTTCTAAATGTAAATAATGTTACGATCAAGTGTTAGACTAATAAATAACTTAGTTCTATTCCTATTTTTCTAAAATGTTAAGATTTAAGAATCAATCATTGACGTCTCCTAGTTGCTCTAACATTGAGAGCGCTTTATTCTTGTGCACTAACACAAGCACTGACTCTGCATGTTTTAAATACACTATTAATGTCACATAACACCAACTTAATACGTCTTTTCTGTTGAGTCTTCTTACTATGTTATCGAGAAGCTGGATAGCCTCGATATTCACATGGTGCAGTAGTCTTGCTTCGTGACTTCTCGAAAATTTCTGGATTTCGCTGTCCACAAACTACACTCCGAGGTCATTATGAAGATCGTCATTTCTACGATGTTTTTTTATACTTAGTTTTAAAGAGTTTGGTTTATTTTAACGTTGCTTTTTTTGGTACAAACCCAGAGCTGCATACCAAACGTCCACACTGGTTTTAATATCTGCTGGTATAGTGGAATCTTATTATGTACTGACAGAGCGGAGTTTTTTCCTCACAGGCAATACATTTTACGATATCTATATCCTATTCCTCGCTTTTCTTTCTGCCGGAAGTTTTCCAACGAAGTTAGAGTCAAGTGTCAAGCCGAGGTATTTGGCTGTGTTGGAGTATGGTGTTATCTGACCATTCATGGTTGCCGGAGTGTGATCTAACAGTTTGTTGGTGAAGTCAATATGGAGTGACTTGCTTTCGTTAAATTCTATTTTCCACCCTTTTGACCAGCTTTGAAATTTATCAATGGCTGCCTTCAGCTTGTTTGCTGTTACTTCTTTACTTTTTCCGACAGCTAGGATGGCAATATCGTCAGCTAATTCAGTTTTAACTGATTTTTTAAATGCATCTACATAACTTTATTGGAAATAAACGCTTCTGGAATCTAAAGGAATTAGTAAGTACCTTCGAAGTGTTCAACTGTTCCTGTATATGCTTCCAGGCGGTTCTTTCGACAAAATATTTAATTAGAAAGCTTTGCTTCCTATTGTAACAGCTCAATAGAAATTTGTAGTGTTAATAAATGTTGAGTTTTATAGCAGATGCGTTAGTTTTAAGGCTATTTTCTGTTTAATGAATGTTAGTTTACGACTTCAGTTGGATGTCAATAAATATCTTAAAATGCTTTGAACGAAACAAAAGCAATTTATTGCATCGCTCAGCCTTCAGTTAAATATTTCAATCTCAGTAGCTTGTTACTCAAGAATACATAAATAAATCTCGCATTTTTATATCAATGTGACGCAAAAGTTTCAATAAATAACGGTAGCTCCGTTTGCCTCAGTCTTATTCGAAAACAATCAATCAATCATGAAATATCACGGCCACGTATTTTTTGTTTTAAGTATTTCTAGTTTAAAGTTACGGAGTGCATCTCTCTTCCCTAAGATATTTGTTTTGATTGCGCGGCTAAATATATCTTTAAGTGCCTTTAAAAGTAGTTGTTGGCAACATCACTTACGGTCGTCTTTTAGTGGAACATAAACGCGATTGCCTCTAAAGTATTTTAAAATAGGGAAATAGACGTAAATCATCTTAGCTCTAATGTCGATCTGCGACCACAAATAATACGAAAAGAAGGCATTTAACACCCCACGAATACATTCGCATAATAAAGCTATTCTTGGAAAATAAACCGCGACTATTTCGCGAGTGACATACATACAAATGATGGAAACTTTTCTTCAAAACTTCTTACTTACACGGATTCCTTACAAATTTATTCGTTTGTTCGGGCTTTTATGTATCTTTTAATCTGAATAAAATTTTCTCATCAAAGAAGATCTACATCTTACGTTCAGCTTGGCGTGCGCAATTTATTATCAATAATTATGCTAAATTAAGTTCGACAATTACTTTCTTTGAGCGAGTGAGTACACGAACAACAATTGCAACAATATCGTTTGGTGCGGTCAGCAAATACGAAGTGCGATGTGCGTATAGCGGGGTCTCTCAACAAGTAATTTTACAGTATATCGTGTTAGGCAGTGATTCTTAACCGGAGGGCCGCGGTCCCCTGGGGGGCCGTGAAAGATTTTAAGTGGGCCGCGAAAAATGTATAAAACGCTTTTACTTTTTAAAATATTAAAATATTTAAAAAAATATTCTTTCCTCCTTATTTTACTCTAACCATCGGAGAGATATCTTTTTAAATAAATTCTAATATTTTTGTTACTACAAACTAGGGGCCGCGAAAATATTTAAGGATATTTAGAGGGCCGCGACTACTAAAAGGTTAAGAACCACTGGTGTAAGGTAGCAGGCAGTGTACCAGACTGGGAAGGCAGCTCGTACATGAATGATAAAAAAAGAGAAAAAGAATGTAATGACGTGTTTGGTGAGAACAAAAAAGTAGTAAGAACACAGGAAAAAGACTGCATCTCCAGGTAAGCTTTATGATAAAATAGCAAGAAATTATAAAATTGTTACAAAAAATGAAGTTAGAGGTCAAGTCAGGTCAACAGAGCTGAAAGAAGTGACAACGAGCCGGGTGAATTTAAGGAAGAGATGAGCAATTAAAAAATGAGAAACTTAAGCAGGATAACGCAAACATATCAAAAGAGCAAGACAAAACTAAGAAAAATCTACAGAATCAGCAAACAAAATAAAACAACTAGAAAAGAAAGGAAAGGAAAATGACACAATAGTGACAGGTCTACCAATTACTACAACCGACTTAAAGAGCTTACATCAAGCAATTCATAGGTTTTTGGATCAACATTTTAATGTTTAGACGCAGAATAAAAGGGTGCAAAAAATTGTTTGGCAGAACTGGATAGTCAAAAGAATAAGGAAATGATCATGGCAAATAAGTCGGCACTGAAAAATGCCAAGGAAAGTCAAATACTCATCGACAATGATTTTATAGAGAAGGATGAGAAATACAAGCAATATAAAATAAACGCAAAGACGAAAGAGAGAGTGGACGAAATGTCAAAGAGGGATTAAATCAATTAATAATTGAGGGGGACGAATAAAAATGGAACAAAGATAGAGAAAAGCTAGAAAAATCATAAATTGCTAAGTGAACTAAAGATGGCTAATGATACTGAACAGTGAACAGGCTATAAAAAACGATATGAAAAATAACACCGTAGGGTAGAAAAGGACCGATTATAACTAAATTAAATTTGTTTTTTTTTAAATTATAAAATTGATTCCACCAAAAATCAATAGTTTTTGATCATTTACAATTTTTTGAAAATTGGTGAATACAGAACTTTAATAAAAAATTAATGTTACACAACTTAGCAATGGCAGCGAAATACAACTGAACATTTTTATTGTCACACCTTTATAGTGGCTCCTGATCGATTAAACTTTTAAAATAATACAAAGGGTGTTTATTTTGCTCCGTCTATTTTGCTAAGTTATAAACATAGCTTATTCATTTTATTTGTAACAACAAAATTTGGTTTAGAATTATTTTAACTTATTTAATTGTTTTTAAGTAAATTAAGAAAAAGATGGAGACGAATCAATTAAGATGACTTGGACATCTACGACGCATGCCAGAAAGTAGATACGCGAAAATAGTATAGAAAATGAAGATGTAGAGAAAAATAAATACAGAAAGACCAAGAATAAAATTGGAAAAACAAGTGAGGTAGAGACTAGGAGAAAAAGGAGTCAGCTGGAGAGATGTGCCACAATTAGCTAACGATAGGCAGGAGTAGAGAAACTTAATTTACAAATACAAAAGCATACATCGACACCAAAAAGTACAAGAGGAATTAATTTAAATAAAGAAGAATTAAATTGGAATGTTTTAAGTCTAAAATTTATATTTCCCAAATTATTGCTGTTTTAATTATAACTTCAATTCGCTAATTTACTAAATTAAGGGGGACCTGTTTTTGAAAACCAATTTGGGGGTGCAGCAGCTCAAATTGTACATTTTGTACATTAAAAAACTCATAACAAATCAATTTGTTCTTGGCAAATGGTTTAATATGTAATCTTAGGTGTTTTAAACATTAAGCTGCAATTTCTAAGATTATTTTGCTTGTAAATGCACCAAATAGAAAATATAGCATAGAATATCTTAAATAGTACAATTTTGACAATTTTCTCGTATAGCAGGTGTCGTATTTGTAAATATTATCCAGAATAGAACGGATCCGACTGAAACTTTCCTGCTACGATGCAGTCGGAATTGTAAACGAGCTTAAATTTCAAACAATATAGCTACTACAAATTTTTCCAGCTAAAATTGTTAACAGCGATGCTAATTACGACGGTACCTACCAACAAAGCTGTCACGGACCGGTTATTTCTAATTGCCATTGTCATTACTGATGACGATTATTATAACTAAGTGTCGTTCAAACGCTTCAGAATGAAATCTCTTACGATAATGCGAATGAAAAGGCTCTTTAAAGTTATAATAGCAGTTACTTAAAATCTGCATAATTATGAAAATGACAAACGAAGGATAAGACAAAGAGACAGTAGCATTCATTTTAAATCCGTATGAAAACTCAAGTCTAAATGTAAACAGCAAAACCGATGGCCTGTGACATGAAGACAAAGCTTTGAGATCTTTCTCGGGGGGTAGTGGCTTGAAAAGCTCACATTTCAGAAGCATTGTGAGACACATTAATAACTGCCGAGCAACATAAACAGCTTCCAATAAAAGTGTTAGAGCTAGCAATACTATCACTTTGGACATCAACACTTTATAAGTTTACGTTAACGAAAGATGTGAAGCAAATTGTGCGAGATAGTATTGCGACGAAATTGAAAACTCGCTATTATACACAGTAAATCGAAAAAGTTTGAAATCAAAAGTAGTTTTGATAGTAAAGCTTTGATTTATAAAGATATTTGTAAAGTGAATGGGTTCAGCTACTTTGTAGATTAAATCGTAAAACTTTGTCAGTAGCGTTTTTCACATATCACTAGATTGCAATACGGTGGTAGTAAGCGACATTAAACTAAACTTTTGATCAATTTTAATTGCAATGACGTAAAGCAAAATGAAATATTTAATTTCGGCAACATTTCCTTACATAGTTGCATAAAAACGTTAAACAATCTTGTTTAATTACAAAACCAAGACAGAAGAGTGCAGCATACACAGTGTGACAAATAAGTTCATGGCCTATTCAAATTTGAAGGAAAAAAACTGCCGTAAGAGTAACAAAATTCTATAATGTGACTTGTGTTTTAGACCTCGATAATTTTCTTTTCTCTAGAAAACAATATGAACCTTTTATTTCTGGAGAAATCGCGAACATTCTTATGTACCTACTACTTGTTTAAGTAACATTTGGGTTACATGATTTAATTCCACAAAAAGAAATTACACAGTAAGAATTACACAAGGAAGAAATTATACATGAAAAAAAAAACACAGAGAAAAAGTAACATACAATAACAAAAGACTTATTAAAATCATTGGTTCTAAAATTACCTGGGCATGTTTAACTAATATAGTCGAAGCAATTTTATGTCAATTTTAGCAAAAGACACCCCAGCGTCGGTAACTCTTTTGCAATATACAAGGTGTTTCTTAAATGTTTAAAAAAAATTTGGAAGTTGATTCCTTATCGAAAATTAAGGAGGGTCTTTCATACGAAATTGTTTCCCTGGACGTCTCCTTTCGGAGTTACACCCCCCTTAAGGGGAGCGATAAAATTGGGTTTTTATTTTATTTGTCAAATTTGGATAAATGTTGGTAAATGATATTTGGTAAATGTTTTATACTTATTAAAAAATTTCCCATAGTAATATTTTTAATCATCTCCCACTTTCACAGGGGGCTGAAAAGTCGACCCCTGTTGGTTTTTGAATTAGAACTTTTTGGTGGGTTAAAATTTATTTAAAATTATTTTTTTTTTAGGATTGTTTATTTAGGGACTTGTTTTATTTTTTAGATTTTCTCCTAAACCTACGGTTTTTAAGTAAAAAATAATATAAGTGAACATGCACTATTATATTATTCCAATATAAAACAATTCATTTTGGTGGTTACCATGGTTTGTTTATGTTAAGATTGGGTAAAATTGCAAAATTATAACTCACCAAAAAGTTCTGATGAAAAAACCAACAGGGGTTGACTTTTCAGTCCCCTGTTCTTTACAGAGTTGATTAAAAATATTACGATGGAAAACCTTTCAATAAGTACCAAACATCTATTAAACAAAACCGGTTTTTCAACAAAAACCATTATAAAAATAAAGTTCTTGAATTCGGTTAACCGTTAACCAAAATTTTTTTCGGTTTCCAGTCCTGTTTCTATGATGGTTCTAAAATTACATGGGCATGTTTAGCTAACATAGTCGAAGCCGTTTTTGTCAATTTTAGCAAAAGACGCTCTTTTGCAATATGTACCGCATTTATGGATGATATCATTAATACCGTAGTACAGGTGTTCTATACCAGGGGTCCATGGACCCCCAAGGGGGATGAGAAGCTTCTTACAGGGTGTATGTATCAAATACAACGCCCAGAAAAATTTATTGGTGGAAATCAAGAATCAACAATTTTCGCAATGAATATTTTTTACACTGTATGTTCTATGCATAAATGATATGTACTAAATGACAAGGGGTGCATGACGCTTTACAGTGGAGCCAAGGGGTACGTTGATGGAAACTGGTTCAGAATCACTGATTTAGAGCATTAAAATGCTTGTTTTGATGTTTGACAAACCCAACATTAATTATTTATTATATTTATTTACGTCTTTTACTTATATTATTATTTTATTTCAAGTGTTATGTTCACAAATAAACTGTTTATCTATGCTGCGCTTAAAATTTCATGAGACAAGTGAAAGGATTTGTGGGTCGCAAGATGTTATTATTAATTCAAATTCCTGTAGGAAGTACTGGTTGACCTGTGACCTCAAAACTAGTAAACTTCAGCGCCGCTAAAATACCATCAAGTTTTGATCTTAACATGGCTGCGAGCTTTTGTGCGAAGCACTAAACAGCAGCTTATGTGGGACTGTTACAATTCATTCACAAACTTTGTGCCACATAGTATTGTATATTGTAGTTTTCTATTTTTGCTAGTGAAACTAAAGATGGTTTCTGGGACTTATAAAGTGGTTTCCACTATAAGAATACAATATTTCTTATTTTATGTCCCCAGTGTCCTGTTTCTTTGGTTACATCATACTTTATGTTTGTTTCAACGTTGAGTGCTACTGTTCCGGAGACCTTTCTTGCCTTCCTACTACCTCCTCTGCTATTCCGCTCGCGTGCCCTTGTAAAATTCATGCCAGAACGCCATCCCCGTGTGCTCTACACCAAAAAATGCGTTCTATTTCTTCATTGTCGGTCCTGACTTACAAATACCATGAATACAATAAAATTATTAAGCAATTTTTTAAACTCTTTTTTAAACTGCTTCAGACATGCTTAAAAACAATATTTTACTTTATATTATGATAACTCAGATAATTAAACTTAAACCTTGTATTAAAGAGAGTATCGCATTATCTAACGAATTTGTTGCCAAATATTTTATATAACGGTATTCATCTTAGTTGCGACATTATAAAACCTGTTCATTTATAAATGAGCCACTATTTTAATTGTTATACTGAGTGATTCGGTTTGACTCGCTCAAAAGGGATACGAGATGGTTGTTAGTTTAGTAAACACTGTTGTGACTGTTTTAAACCTACGATCGTTGCTGCGTGTGTGTAAATGGATAAATTAAAAAAATTGAAACTGATGAATAGACGATAGTCTTAAAACTGATCCAAAAAAAAAAGTAATTTAAAAAAAAACTTATTTACATTATAAATGAATTAATAACTTGAAAAATACATTTTAAAAACATTTTAATATTTATTGTTTGCTTGTTTTAAAATTATCTTCAACATTTGCAAGAATTTAAAAAATAGTCCTATTATCTGCAACTCTCTGCCAATTTTCATTCTTTATACTAAGCTACATTTCCATTAACTGAATTAAAATACAATACTGTTCCAAACTACACTGTTTAACGATTTTCTAAATATATAACGTGTTCTAAATTAATTATTTTTGTCAATATCTATCAAACTGTGTCCATTTGGCGTTCTTTAAACAATTGCGTAGATCAACGAATAACATAAACATAAAAACCACAAACGTTTACTTTAAAGCTCATCAAACAGTTACAACAGTTTACAGTTGAGAAATAAGATGTATAATAAATGTGTCTAACGGAAAAAGGCTAGATTTTATTTAATGGTGTACGTTCCTGTTCATGCTTAGCAAATAGTTCTCATATAACGTTAGCAACTTTGAGACAGTATTTACACTTAAAGTAATCATAAAACTGTAAACGATTTTTTAGGTAAAATAAGTTTTTATGTGATCAACAAATCGAATTTTTTGCAATTTCTTAGGGTAACTGTCTTCTGTTAGGAGAGACAGAGGTAAGGGTGTAGCTATCATGAAGCTAACCTACGCAATGCGTAGCCGCCCTTTATAGGTATTCTTTTACATATTAATGAAACAAAAATTAACGAATGTTATGATGATAAACAAAGGTGTAATGTACAATTTTGCGTATAGACGAAAAAATTGTAGCAATACCGCTAAACAGAGAAAATGCCTATCTTGGATTAAAACGAAACAGAACCAAAATCATCTATTTACAACTTATTTCTGTACCAATAAAAAAACAGAATAATGCAAGTAAAAGGCTCCAAATGGCCATGTTAATAACACCATATTGTTCACAGTTCGATCGATATTTTTAATCAACGCACAACGTATTGAACTGATATTAAAAAAGCAAAGCTAACAAAATATTTTGTTTAATTGGGCAAAGCATATTAAGCAGTTTTTAATACAAGTGCCCGTATTATTCTTCGCATTAGCAAGCGTACAGCATCATTGCACCGCTTCGCACAGAACAACCGGCTGTATGTTTTATGCTTGTGTACGTGTATAAAACTGATTCAAGAGCTTTACGAATATTAAAATTTTGTTTTCATTTATTTCTTTAAATGTTTTGTTCTTTTTTACACATTGCGTTAAGGAAATTACTTTTAGATAAATGGTTGAATTATTTTAGTGCTTCATTTACGAATATAAAAACGTTTGATTAAAAATCACTCATACTTTTTGTAAAGACTTTGTTTTAGAAATGTTAGCCCAATTATAAAACTTTCATCTCTTCATAAGTTGCAGTGTTTCACAGCAAAATTTTAGTACTCGTTTGTTTTGGACTAGAAACCGTTTTATGGCTTTTGGCTTTTTTTGTTTTGCAATTATTGTGGGTTTTATGGCGTTGTATGACATATTTATTAAATTATTTTGAGCTTTCCTCTTTTTCTAAATCGAGTTCTCTTGTACCTTTTGTCGAGGTATGTTTTCCTAGTTCTTGATTATGTTTTTCCATCCCTGTCTATCAGAGGATAACTGTGGCACATCTCTCCAGCTGGCTGGCTCCTTTTTCATCTAGTCTATGTCTCATTTCGTTTTCCTATTTTGTTCTTAGTCTTCTTCTACTACTTATTTCTTCAAATTTCGTTGTTCATCCAATTTTTGCGTACCAGCCATCTTAATTAGTTTGTCTCCATCTTTTTCTTTAGGTCTTTCACTCCTAGCGTTTTTCTGATTTTATTGTTGCTAATCTTAAAAGTTAGTCGACATCCTTCAATTGTTTTTGCTTTCTTGTTAGTGTCCAAGTTTCTGAACTATAAGTAAGAATTGTTACGTACACTAGATTAAATACTCGCGTCTTAGTATCTTTTTTGACTTCTTACTTATCAAACGTTTATAAATGGCGTAGTAAAAATTCGTTACAGCAGCTATTCTGTTATCCAGCTTTTTTTCCAATTTACCGCTCTCTAAAATTATCGTTCCTGAATATTTAAAATTTGATACCTGTTCCATACTTTCTTGGTCTAGCATAATTAAAACCGCTCATGATTTTTTGTTATAACCATGGTCTCTGTCTTTTTTATATTGATGCTCATATTGTATCTTCTTAATGTTTCTGCCCATACCCCCAGATTATGTTGCAAGTTCTTTTCGTTTTTAGCTAATAGCACATCATCTGCAAAGGCCAGTTTTGTTAAATATTTTGGTTTCAGTTTATTCCATCCTGTTGTTTTAAATTCCTGGGAATTACTGTGGGTTCGCACATAATTTCTACTGCTCTTATATAAACTCCTCATTGCGGTTTTTAACCCTTCATGTACCTTACTTTCTCTTCCAAATTTTTTCCCTTGGCAGGCTTTAGTCAAATCAATAAAACTTAAGTACAGGGTGGCCTATTTTCGATGCCCATACAGGGTATCTCGGTTATTATCAGAGATAGAAAAAAACTAAGTACGTTGTCTCGATTTATTTTTTCGAGATAAATTCATTGCCGTAAACAGATTTTTGATATCTTTTTTAATACTCGAAATATATTCAACATGATTTTTGGCACTTTTCAAACGTTAAATATCTCGCTTAAACGAAAAGATACAAAAAAACATTGAAGACATTTTTGGAATGGTTTTTTGTCCTTAATGCTGTAATATATCAATATTTGTATGAGTAAAAAAAAATTGAACATCACTATCTTATTAAGGACAAAAATGTATGCAAAAAATTTCTTAAAAGTTTTTTTCCATCTTTTTGTTAGGGCGAGATATTTAACGTTTTTGATGTCTTTTTTAATACTCGAAATATAGCCAACATGATTTTTGGCACATTTCAAACATGTTAAATATCTCGCTTAAACAAAAAGATAGAAAAAAAACTTTAGGGACATTTTTGGCATGGTTTTTTGTGCTTAATAAGATACCGATGTTCAATTGTATTTTACTCATACAAATACCGATATATGACACCTAACTTTCTTATTTTAAATGGCAACCATAGTTGGCTTTAACATGAATTTGAATTGAAAGCTTATTTTTTGCGCTTTTCAAAAATATATAATTTGCTTATGGTTGCTATTTAAAATAAGAAAGTTAGGTGTAATATATCGGTATTGAAATGAGTTAAAAATAATTGAACATTGCTATCTTATTAAGCACAAAAAATCATGCCAAAAATGTCTTTAAAGTTTTTCTCTATCTTTTTGTTTAAGCGAGATATTTAACATTTTTGAAAATTGCCAAAAATTGGTTTTTGGCTATATTTCGAAAATTAAAAAATATATCAAAAATCTGTTTGCGGCAATGAATTTATCTCGAAAAAATAAATCGAGACTACGTACTTAGTTTTTTTCTATATCTGATAATAACCGAGATACCCTGTATGGGCATCGATAATAGACCACCCTGTACATCGTATTTTTAATATTTTATAGTTTTTTCACTTAACTGTCCAACCCATTAAGAGCCAAAATTCTGTTTTTTTGTACACTTGGTTAATTTACGATAGAAAAACACTTAACTTAAAAATTCCTTTTTTTTTTGTTTTCATTTGTTAATTCCTCATTTTTGGGACAATGGCGCAATGTGTGATTTTGTTTTTAATATAACAGAAACTAGTTGAGCGATATACACAAAATTTTATTAATTATTTGGTATGAAATGGGGCAAAACAATTGTTATCTAAAGGTACATCACATCTACTGCAAATCCTTGTTGTTTTTTCCCGCACCCTGCACATCGCTTTTGGGTTTTTATAGGTATTATTAGATGGTTGCCAGGATCAAATCTTACGCTAAAGCTGAGTCTTTCTTCTAGTATTTTTGATTTTTTTGCACCTGTCCTTTCACGAGATCTTGAACCTTCTGATAAATAAGCTAGAGTAATTTTTCTTCTAACGTCCAATAGAGAAACGTTTTCCTCTGGGCAGACGAGTTGACAGAGTGTCAAAGTATTTACTACAGCTTTATCTAACATTTGTGTAAATAATGACCACCACAATTTTTTTTTGGATCTTATCCTTATGCTGTATAAAGATATTTGCTTATCGAGTAAATCGACACCTCCCATATACGAGTTATACTCACTTATTAATTTTCGAACACAAATTTGAACTATTTGTTTTTATCTGGCGGAGAATGTTTTCGTTGATGAAAGAGGTTCCATTAAACTATTATTCGTTGCGAGCTCATTGCTTTATTGTCATTTCATTTTACAATTAAAATTTCATTGGATGTATCAAATTTGTAGTCAAAATATCCACGAGTTGTCTTTTTTCCCATCTCTTTCAGAAGCCTCAAATCTCAAATATGTATAGCATATTAAGCCGTTGTCCTATTTATGGGACACAAAAAGTAAACGATGAAAAACTACACTTGTATTTTTTTTATTTCCACGAATATAAATTAGAATATAAATTAGAATAACAATGTTTAACGAGATCACACAGAAAAAATCACTTGCGAAAAAACCGCCAAATTTAAACATTATAGCTGTATAACCCTAAAGTGGTTGATAAATACAGTGTGTCCAAAACGTATGGAATGTGCTGTATATCTCAGTAAATATCCACTTTGGGGAAAAATGTTTTGAATAAAAGTTGTTTGGTACTTGGTTTTCCACCATAGTACAAAATTTAAATATTTTTTTTCGAATAATAAAAGCGCAATGTAAAATAATTGATTTTTTTTAAATGACAAGGTACCCCTATAATATACTCATTTGATAGAGAAAACATCATAGGAACTAAAATTTTTTGACGAAATCTACAATAAGTGTTCAAACGGTGAACCATTTACAGTTTGGCAATGATAAACTCGGTTTTAAACCCGTTTATAACATTCCCAACCATTTTAGATGTAATTTCTCTAATACGATCTTTTAAATTTTCAATATTCTCCGGCCTCTTAGCATAAACCCCATCATTGAAAAGAGAAAAAAAATCTATCTAATGATTATAATATAGGGGTACCTTGCTATTTAAAAAAAAACAATTATTTTTCATTGCGCTTTTGTTATTTGAAAAAAAAAATTTCAATTTTGTCTTATGGTGAAAAACTAAGTACCAAACAACTTTTATTCAAAAAACTTTTTCCTATAGTGGGTATTTACTGAGATATATAGCATATTCCATACCTTTTGGACTCACTGTATATGTCAAATGTAATATTTTAAACACATTTTAACTAATAAAGTCGCGATATTAGAAATTATTTTGAAGTATTGAGTTAAAATCAAGCGTCTCAAATATAGGACAATGGTTGATGATGGGTTAACGTAAAAATTAGGCCCTGCGTGTTTCTACCCGGTTTAAAGCCACATTGTTTTAAAATTTCCAACATTTTTGAGAATTTAAGATAAGCAGTTGAAGCTAAAATAGAAACAGTGTTAAAGTTTATGTGAAATTTCGAATTTAAGGAAAGAAGGCAATTTTAAACATTATTAATAAAAACTATTTTAGCTTTTTCATTATAAAATAACAGCTGGCTGCATTGCGTTGTTGTCAATTACGATTTGTTACTGTTTTACATTGCAGCTATGCCTTTTACAGCATGGCGCTCAAGATATTAAGGTTAGGCTGAATAGCAGTTCACGCAAAAGTTAACACATATGAAATATATTTTCGATAGCTAACCCGCTTTCATTGTTAAGTGCTTTGTCCATAATTAAGCCGTAAATAAATAACAAAAAGTAATAAATCGCTAGAAAGATTAAGTGGAAATAGGTTCAATATAACTGCTCCATCTAAAAGTGGATATGCACAAATCAGATTTCAAATGAAATATCTCCCATCTACCGCTCTAGGAGTTGACAACTAAATGGATGACTACAGCGCACTCAGGCTGATGTTCCGCATAAATTGATAGGTGTATATTTATTGCCAAAATATCCACGTAAAAACATCATGAAATATTACGCTTTGTGAAAATCATCTTGACTTTCAAATTCATAAATTATGAAGCGTATTTTTGTTGAAGTATATTATAAAAGAAAGACCGAAAGTGAAGCAGCACGTATGTGGCATGATATTTAAAAGTCACAACTAAATTTATGTCCCTTACTTAAACTTTCAAAGCAGCTTAGGGATTCGAATAACTTAAAAAGGTGTACCCTCCAGTTGGAAGCGTTTCAGAACAGTTTAACATAAGTCATGCGGCAATTAATTTTTAAATAACACTTTCATATAGGTATTGTGCGAAAAATGTTAATGCTTCGACAAAAACGACAGTCAACTAACCAGTTGAGTTTGGTGATAAGGCAACTTTTTAGAATCAATTATGGGTTTTTGAAAATTCGGTACAATATATTTCCAGATCTGGTGTAACAAATAATGTTTTTGCAATGGTATTTATTTCTAAAAAAATTTCTGCCCTTAATTTGTTTAAAAAACACAAAAAACAATTTTTTGGCTTTTCACAACTAAAAAAAAAAACAAGTGTATAACTTTGCATATTTTTTTGGCAAACATTCGAAACTTTCGCAACGGTCTTAAGATTTTTTTAAAATGTTAAAAACAACAGTACATTTTTACCTTTGGTTTGTTTAAAAACGGCTAAATAAAATATTTTTGTTACGACAACGATTTAATCATGTAGAACAGATTATTTACACGAGAATTTATGTCAAATTATTTATATATTTTTGTACTATACAGGGTGTTTCTTAAATATTGCGAAAAAAATCGGAAGGTAATTCCTTATATCGAAAATAAAGGTGGGTTTTTACATGAAATTTGTTCCTTAGACATCCACTTTCGGAGTTACACCCCTTTAAAGGGGAGCGGTAAAATTAAGTTTTTATTTTATTTATCAAATTTGGATAAATGTGGGAGAATCATATTTGGTAGATGTTTTGTACTTATTAAAAGGTTTCCCATAGTAATATTTTCATTCATCTCCCACCTTCACAGGAGGCTGAAAAGTGCGACCCCTGTTAGTTTTTTATTCAGAACTTTTTGGTGGATTAAAATTTTGCAATTTAGATTTTTTAATTTTCATCGTGATGCTTAATATTATCTAACGCGTAATTCTTGAAGAAAAAACGCTTGATTTAGACCATGCCTAGAGGAAACCTTGGAGTACATCCTGGAATTTTTGCAATCGTTGTATTACTTACAAGGTGTCCAAAATTTAATTTTCTTTTATACAACTTCGGACCACTAAAACTCGTTTTTTTTTCAAATACAATGCCTAAATTTTTATTTTATTTTCTAATGCAAAATTCAATTTTGCATCAATCTGTATTAGCGTTTCCTATACCTATCTGCAACAATTTTCGAGTTATTAAGAATTTTTTATAAAGTTCAGAGAAATTGCAACATTTTTAAATAGTAAGCCTTGGAAATTACAACAAATGCCAACATTAATAACTGTAAACCACTTTTATTGCTGATCTGAAGTATCCATGAAAATGGAAAATCAAGAGTATTCAAACAGGAATATTTTGAACTTATTTTATATTCATGAAGAATGTCACAAAATTATTGAAAGAACTTGCTGTCTGTTCAGTGAGAGGTATCCTCATTTGACTGTAATAACCAAACAGAAATTTCAATGAATAGAATCAATTTTTTTGCAATTTAGAAGAGTGAAATCTGCTAGTATTCGACCTAAGCGTGTGACAAATAATGAAACTAACGAAGTTAACATCCTAGGATATTTTAATGATTCGGGTTTAACATGCTATGCTGTGCAAGCTACATTAAAAATGCACAACTATTCGTTCGCACTTTCAATAATCTTGTGATATTGTCTATGAATGTAAAACAAATTTAAAATACCCTTGTTTGAATACTCTTGATATTCCATTTTTATGGATACTTCAGACAAACGCAATAAAAGTGGTATACAGTTATTAATATTGGCATTTGGTGTCATTTCCAAAGCTTACTAATTAAAAATGTTGCAATTTCTCTTAACTTTATCAAAAATTCTTAATAACTCTCAAATTGTTGCAGATAGGTGTAGGAAACGTTAATACAGATTGATGCAGAATGTAATTTTGCATTTGAAAATGAAAAAAAAGTTTGGGCATTGTATTTGAAAATACGAGTTTTAGTGGTCTGAAATTGTATTAAAAGAAAATTAAATTTTGGACACCCTGTAAGTAATGCATCGATTGCAAAAATTCCAGGATGTACTCCAAGGTTTCTTCTAGGCATGGTCTAATTTTAAGCGTTTTTTTTTTTTTAAATGGCGGCGTTAGATAATATTAAGCATCACGATAAAAATCAAAAAAGTCCAACAATCTAAAAAATGACTGCACTTAGGTATAGGAAATGCTAATAAAAGTCCTTCTAAAATAACGTTTTAAATCCGAAAATGCAATAAAAAATAGATTATTGTATTTGAAATAAGAAAGTAGACGTGAACTTCCGGAATGTCCGTAAATGTCGCTATATTGAAAATATTTTCAGTAAACAGATCAGATGCCAGTAAAGTCATAACCAAAATTTCGGATCCATACCCTTTTTCATTCTTCATATATTTTTAAATAGTATACCGGTCCCAATCAATCACCCTGTATATTGTAGGTTTTTAACCTTTTCGGTGCGAGTATACTCGCCAAATTTTTACGTGGCCCAAGGTGCTCGAGACGAGTTAACTCGCCCGAACGTTACCGCATCTGAAAGTTAGGCGCCATGCAGGCACAGACCGTTTAAAAGCATTGCGCACCGAAAAGGTTAAAACATGTATTAATTTAAACATTACTCACCAATACAGGAGAAGAAGCTAAGTGACTATGCCACACTGAAACTAAAAGAAATAATTCAATTAGGTAATAATTACATACTAAATTTTATTAATAAAATAAACCGCGGTTCATGAGTAATTTTGTTGTTATCAGAGTTTTTGTTGGTTAAATCAGTAAAATTAGAGATACAATACACATTAAAAAAGTGTTGTAACATTTTTAATAAAAATTTAACAAACAACTACAAACTTACATTCCTAAATACACTGAGTGTCACAGTTTGGTGTTCGCACCCCTATAAGTAGCTTACTAAGCAATTTAACTTATGGTAATGAAAATATAAATATAAACAATTTAATACTTCTGCAACATGTAGGTATTTATTAATATGTTTTTCTTTTTACAGCCATATTTAATTGTTTAAAATAGTACTATGGGTCATGCGAGGCATCATTTTAAACAGACTTTTATTCTTAATACAACTGTGTAAAAGTGTTAATATGTTACATGGGAAAAAGTTTTTAAAAAACTATCCTTTTCTTTTTACAAGTGCTCTCGTAATGGTATTCTTCGGATTCGATGAAAATATTGATGAATGATAATGAAAATATACAGGGTGTTCTATTTACAATTTCGAAGTTTTAGTCCGTTTCCGGTTGAACCGGAAGTCGTATTGCAACATTAATATTTTAATCGAATCCGAAAAATACCACAACGCTCAGATACAAAACTTCATTGTTATATCTGCAAAAGTATTCTACATATTTGTTTGTTTCCATACTTTTGCGCAACCCTGTATATTAAAATCATGTCCAATTTTTCTTCAATAATATACAGAATGACAGACACAAAGTTGTTACTGCCAGTAAATGACGAAACAAAAAATTGAAAGCAAATCAGTAGCCTACTCTTACCGTCTTACCTATGCAATAGTCTAATGACATTATACAGGTTTCTTTTTAAACTTTTCTTAAGTAACACATTACTACTATTTTTGCACTGGTGTATAAAGAATGACCTATGGTGCTATTAGAAAAAATACATGTCGCAGTAGTGCTAAGGTGTTAAATTGTTTGTAATATAAACCTACCAATTTGCAATGTCCATTGGCCTAAGGCCTAAGGTAAATGTTTTAGTACTTACAGGGGTGCGAATACCTAACTGGGACACCTAGTATATGACAAGCAAAAAGAATTTAAGCATCTATGCATTTACACATTTTTCAATTATTATTAATAAAGACTGACAAATTAGGAAGACACGACGAATCTAAAGCAATAAAAATAGTCTCACGACAAAGTTTAAGCGGAGTATAAAAGCAGACAACAAAATTTCTCTCAAATCACAAAATTCAATGCTAAATCACACAAAAAACATGTCATCTGCATCGTTACAAATCATGGTTAAAAACCTATCCGGATAATTCAAATATTTATGACGACTCTGACACAATACTCAGCCAGTGATAGAGTTCCAATGATTTGGCTTCATATTGTGGAGGATTTGAACCAAATGTCATGTCACTTTTACATTTGTCATTACACGTCCGAATAGACTGCAGTCAAATTATAGATCGTCATGAGGCCAATAGTTCATTATTTTGCGCGGTCGCTATCGTTTCGCGGTTGGGAATCCTGGCAAAAATTACTGCAGAACATATTTCTTTTGTTGGTATATCATTTTAACCAAATGCGATAAATTTCGTTTATTCTTCAAATATTTGTGAACAAATGAAATGACGGCTTCTGCTAAGAATTTCTGTCCCAGAAGACTTGTGCAAAATTGTTGAAATGGCCGTATTTTTAATTTGCGTGATCAGACTTTCAGTCATCAGATATATCAGCACTTAAAGACGCATTTAGATCAGGGGTTCCCAAACCCATCTTGAAAGATTTTGATGAGCAATTAGTTTCAACGCAAAGGCAAATTCTAAATGCGTTCTTTCTAAATATCTGAGTAGGTACAGGGAAGCGCGCGGGAACGGAAGATTTTAAAAACTGTTATGTTAAATAACTGTTACGACCAACATGGTTATCAGAAGGCTAATACTACGTCATTGATGAATGACTAAGTAAAAGTGCTAAAGATTACATTTTGTGGGTGAGGACTTTTTTCAAGCTCTAGATACGAATAATCGATTACTACTATTAGCATTGACAAATATACACCATTTATAATTTGTTGTAAAGTGGATGATTTAGATAAACAACGGAAATCAATCCACCTTAAAAGTTGCGCAAAACCTAAAATTTAATTAAACTAATAATCGAAACACTTCTATTTATTTCATAATTATTAAGGCAGCAATGAAAATTACAAACTGAAAACTTTCGCGCAATATATTAAGTACCGTACAAGAAGATACAGCACCGCCAAGACACCGCGAGCAAAGCTCGTCAAATCGACAAGTTGAGCATCGGTAATGCGGTATTGTTCCTGTTTAGAATGTCTCTAAAACGGCTCCACAAACGTAGCGAACTTTGAACACAAATATTTATTAACGACAACCGAATTTAATAAAATAAATATTCCGTTTGCTATAAAATCTTAATTATCCCTGAAATATAAATTAATGCATAATTGCAAACTCTCGACTCAATTTTTAGAAGATTTCTGCTTCTATTTTAATTGTAAGACGTATGATTTCAAAAGAAAAACTAGTTTTCTTGTTTAATTTGGACAGTATGAAAAATATATACGCAAACGGTTTGGCAGGAAGAGCTCCCAACCCTAGTATCTTCTTTATTTTAAGCGATAGAAATATGATATTATTTACAAAATATTTAGAGCGTCGCAAGTAGTTTTTAAGTAGGTTTGAGATTTTCAGTTTAAAAATGTTATTGTCAAGTTCTTTCTTTTACAAGTTGGAGCGGATGGTAAATTATTGTGTGTGTAACAAGAACGCTCAAAGTAAATTATTTAAACGTAGAAAGAACGCTGTGCGTAAAAAGAACGCTGCGCGTAGAAAAAAGGCAGCGCATAGAAATTGATGATGGTCTCAAAAGCGACGAAACATTCGATATTCTAAATTGTATACGTCTACTTGAAAACAGTTTATAAATAGTAAAAACCGCACGTTCCTATCTATAACCCATCTCCGGTTATAAATCGAGTTAGTTTTTAACCTGAAGATGATCCAAAAAGTTCGAAACGTGGTATTGTAGTATTCCTCTCGACGACAACTAGATGGTAGCCAAAACCGCATGTCTGTAGCTCGAACCGTTTTCGAATTACGGTAAAGCCGTTGTCGTTATTTGGCCGAAACAGTCCGTATTGTGGGGAAGTGATTTTTGATACAACTGCACTATTTTCGTTAATTTTTATAACCTCAAAATTTTTTTAAAACAAAATTTAGTTTTTTATTAAGAGTGCCGTGACCTGCACAAATTGATTTTTATTGTGTCAACAATTGTCCAAAAAGCGTTTTTGTAAATTTTAAACGATATTTAGGTTACTTTAATCGGCTTTGAAGGTTTTTTGACAAAAAGTCAATTTTTTTAAATGGAACCATGCTGGTACTATCGGTTATTTAAATCAAGCATCTTCTAACGAATCTATCGGTACCAATAACTTGTATTTTTATTAAGAATCTACTTCAAAAATTTCAAATTATTGTGAAAAATTATTAAGAGATGCGTTTAATCGCAGTAATCTAATTATATAAAAATGATTACCAAAATTTTTAGACTTTTTAATTAAATGACTATAGTAGTTAAACATAAAACAACGATCATTTGTTTTGTTTTAGTTATGCACAGTGTACTGCGATTAACAGGATATCGTAATAAATTTTCACAATAATTTGAAATTTTTGAAGTAGAGTTTTAATAAAAATACAAGTTATTGGTATTGATGGATTCGTTAAAAGATGCTCCATTTAAATAACTGCTAGTACCAGCATAGTTCCATTTAAAAAAATTGACTTTTTGTTTGTTTGTTTTTGTTAAAACTGAGTATTGTACATGAAAACGAGAAAAAGTAAAATTTACTGTAACAAAACAATTTACAGGGTAGACTTATTTATGTCAAACCATCCTTCTATCTCTAACGGTTTCGTAGATACCGTGTTCTTCATGTTAAACTTGTTGTCGCGTTATGTTACATTAGCTTCGACATGTTTATTTAAATTTGAGGTTATTTAGCGGCATAAATTAATTAGCACATTATTATTGTTCAATCTACTTGATATATTTAAGCCCCTCATAACCTCTGGAGCTTAAATTGTTTGCACCAAACTAATTAGTTTCAACCATCAAAACAGACACACGAACAAACTTTGTGCACTCTTTTGTAAGGTGCGTAAAAGATCAAAATTTTTAGTCATAGGCCACACGTAGAGTGAGCAAAAGAATCTCATTTTAAGGCAGTGAAAATTTATAACACGTACGTGAATCGCTTTGGGTTGTAAATTTGTTAAATAATTTCAGTTCTGACGGTGCGTCTTCCCCACAGAGCACTTGAAATGTTTATGAGTGCTTTTTCTTACTTCTATGCTGCTATGAGAGATGAGAAAGAAAACAAGAAATATACGCTACAAATCACTGTGAATGACTAGTAACACATTTTAAAAGCATATATCCGTCTACAGGAAAGGCAGCTCTAAGCCTAACACAGAACCGGATTCAGGTTACACTTGTTTATATGCTCTCACAAGTCAATTTGTATTTCATTCTACTCGAAACTTATGCCTATGTTTAAACAAGTTTAACGACATGGTAGAACAATATTGAATCGTGATCGTTACCGTTAGTACTAAATAAAATCAGAGTCCATTAATAATTACTCACTTTTCAAAATCTTTAAAGCTTTTAAACATCATACAAATACACTAAGAAGAGAACCTCACTTGGTGGTACTAAAGTCGGTTGATGGGACTAGAATTTTCCGAAGGAAGATCGTGAATGAAGAAGAGCACCAACTTTTTTGGCCCCGGAAACTCAAAACTTACCGTTGAAACGCAATTTTTATTTACAAAAATTGCACGAAATAGGTTATACTGTAAAAGGTACTTGAAGTGAACATAAACTTGTAAATAATTATTGTTAAATCATAAAGCTTTTATGTTTTATTAACAATATCCAAGTTTTCTCTTTAAAAGTAAGAATTCGTAAATAACAATATTTTTTTTTAATTTTTTGGCCCCAAATCCAAATTTAAGAAAATCTGCAATACCAGGTGAAAATGAACTCTGGCTATTTGAGATTATAAAAATTAACCACAATGATGCCATTGTACTCAAAATTGCTTCCTCTTCCCAATAATGTAAAAATATACAGGGTATTCCATTTAAAATAACAAAGTTAGGGTCATTTCTGGCAAAACCGGAAGTGAAACAATTATGTGCATGTGCTCAAAAAATCCGATTTTTTACACATATTATGTGTCTAAAATGTTATTTATTCAAAATCAAAACTAAAGAAAAAAAGAGTTAATTTACACCTGGTATTTAAACTATTTCGTGCAATTTTTGGAAATAAAAATTGAGTTTCAACAGTAAGTATTGCGTTTCCGGGGCCAGAAAAGTTGGTACTCTTCTTCATTCACGATCCTCGTTCGGAAAATCTTAGTCCCATCAACCGACTTTAGTACCACCAAGTGAGGTTCCCTTGTAAGTGCATAAAGTATTGTCAATTTAAAATACTTATAGGTGAAAATAATGCACAGTTATTAAACAAATTTAAACATAAAAAGCTTATTGCGGTTGTTTCAAAATAATTTCTAATCATTCATAAAAATTCATAGTTGTGTACAACAACTATGAATTTTTAAATGCGCTATTAGAAAACTCTTGAAGTTTATTATCACATGCTATCAAAGTAAATTATTCTTTGTTATATATACCGGGTGTAAATGAAGTGTGGTACACATGCACACATTTGTTTCACTTCCGGTTTCACCGAAAATGACCCCAACTTTGTTATTTTAAATGGAACATCCTGTATATTTTTACATTTTTGGAAAGAAGAAGCGATTTTGGATAGAAATGCACTATTTTGGTTAATTTTTATAACCTCAAAATTTTTTTTAAACAAAATTTAGTTTTTTATTAAGGGTGACCTGCACAAATTGATATTTGTTATGTCAACAATTGTCCAAAAAACCGTTTTGTAAATTGACATTTAGGTTACTTTAATGGGCTTTGAAGGTTGTGGAATCAGTTTTTTGACAAAAAGTCATTTTTTTTTAATGGAACATGGTGGTACAAGCGGTTATTTAAATGGATCATCTTCTAACGAATCCATTGACACCAGTAACTTGTATTTTTATCAAGAGTGCTTCAAAAACTTCAAATTATTGTGAAGATTTATTAAGAGATCCCGTTAATCGTAGTACACTGTGCATAACTACAACAAAACAAATGATAGTTGTTTTATGTTTAACCTCTATAGTCATTTAATTAAAAAGTCTAAAAATTGTGGTAATCATTTTTACATAATTAGATTACTGCGATTAAAAGCATCTCTTAATAATTTTTCACAATAATTTAAAGTTTTTGAAGCAGACTCCTAATAAAAATACAAGTTATTGGTATTGATGGATTCGTTAGAAGATGCTACATTAAAATAACCGCTTGTACCACCATATTTCCATTTAAAAAAATTAACTTTTTGTCGAAAAACCGATTCCGCGACCTTCAAAGCCGATTAAAGTAACCTAAATGTCATTTAAAATTTACAAAAAAGTTTTTTGGACAATTGTTGACATAAAAAAAATCAATTTATGCAGGTCACGGCTCCCTTAATAAAAATAAATTTTGTTTAAAAAAAAATTTGAGGTTATAAAAATTAACCAAAATAGTGCATTTCTATCCAAAATCGCTTCTTCTTTCCAAAAATGTAAAAATATACAGGGTGTTCCATTTAAAATAACAAAGTTGGGGTCATTTTAGGCGAAACCGGAAGTGAAACAAATGTGTGCATGTGCTCAAAAAGCCCGGTTTTTTGCACATATCATATGCCTAAAATTTTATTTATCTAAAATCAAAATTAAAAAAAGGGGGTGTACCACATTTCATTTACACCCGGTATACATATAACCTTATTTTATATTTGAAAAAAAATAGATCAATTTAAGTTAAATGTCAAGTTGAGATATCCAAAATAAGTGTTTGAAAAGTTTTGCACGATGATTTGGGCGTGAAAAAAGTGTCTGCGCGTTGGATTCCAAGGCTCCTTACGCCGGAGCAAAAAACTTGTCAGGAGAGAAATTTGGCAAGAAAATTTTATCGCTTTACAGGCTGATGAGAGCTTTTTTACGAATTGTTACCGAGGATGCGACTTGGGTTTGTCACTGGGATGCTCCTACCAAACAGGAATCAATGCAGTGGTTCACAAAGGTTCGCCTTCAAAAAATAGAAACCAAAACACAGTCTTCGGCCAGAAAACAAATGGCAGCCATTTTTTGGGACGAGGAAGAAGTACTGCTTATTAAATATATGAAAAAAGACACTACAATCAATGAAACGCTCTATCTCAAGACGATTCAAAGTTTGAAAGAAGTGTTGAAATTAAAACGGCTATCATCGTGGCTTCAAAAAAATTTGCCCCTGCACGACAATTGCAGGACCCACAAAGGACGCATTGTTCAGGTTGTAATTCAAGAATGTAGATTTACTGAGCTGCGTCATCCACCTTACAGCAATAACCTAGCACCCTCGACTTATTTTTGTTTAGAATTTTCTTTTTAATTTTAGGGGCAGACAATTTACTGCCTATAACGAGCTAAAGATAACCGTTGATGCCTATTTTGAAGAGATCCCAAAAGACGTTGTTCTTGAAGGAATGCGGCAACTTGAGAAACCTTAAATTAAGTGTATGTGCAAGGTAGTTATGTAGAAAAATAAATTGTTTTGGTTCTCCTACGTGTTTTTTTTTACGGATAGGTAGATTACATATAAACATGACTTCGTACAAGAAAATTAGGATATCATTGGCTCAAACTTATGAAAGTAACGAAACAGCGAAAATGAATATGAAATATTGATATCCACATTCAAGATATAGCATTAAGACTCTTGTAACTTGTAACTAATTTGTTTTTAATACATCAAAACTATTTCTACGTTATAGCACTAACTTCTGCAAATAACAAATAAATTTCTTACAAACGTAACAATAAAATC
Organism: Elmis aenea; assembly: GCA_947652605.1. Lineage (NCBI taxonomy): Eukaryota > Metazoa > Arthropoda > Insecta > Coleoptera > Elmidae > Elmis > Elmis aenea. The sequence continues at coordinate 19,308,097 of OX393584.1, forward strand.
AGCAGAAATGTGCAGAAGTTAAATTGATGAACTGCTATCAGGGAACATCTCAGACTAACAAACTAGCTCTGGAAAACTTATTTACTCTTAATCTCTGTCGTATCATATTCTTAAAATCTCTTATGGTTAATAGGGTAATATATCCAGAAATATAATAAAAGAAATTGCTACTAAAACATTTATCAGGATAACGAGTGTTTCATAACCCAACGGACTTTGTAATGGTCTTCATTAAACAAAATTTATCACTTTATGACGACTTGAGGATTAATTCAACGTTCAATAATATAATAATTCTTTAACTTTACTTTAACCTTTAAGTAGTCGCACGGCGCCGCAGAGGCGCCAAGCGTTTTTTAAATCGTTGTTACATTTTTAATAATTTTTTTGTCACTAATATCTGTTTATGTATTCCTCAATTGTACTTTTAGGAATACGAATTATATAGTATTATTCATATTTCTCTATTTTACAGTCCGTAAAATGCAATTATGTGCTACTCGTCATGAACGCTATCATTTATGCCCTAGGGCTAAAAATCGACATTCGCAACAAATTTGTTCGCAATGCCATAAAAATATTTGTTTAGAGCATACAATAAAATTGTGCAGTGAATGCTTTGCATCCAATGTTTGATTCGTATTAAAAAAAAAAAAAAACTGTTTTTACAGTTATGTTTTATATACAGATATATATTTTTTATATCTTATAATTTATTTAGTCATTGTTATTCTTTTTAAGATTTAGCTTATATTTCATGAATAAAGCAGTTTAACACATTTTTAAGATTTTAAGTCAAAAATATTGTTATAAAACCCCAATGGTGCCTCCGAGGCGCCATGCGAGTAGTTATGTATACACAGTACACGCGACTAGTTAAAGGTTAATTAGAAAAACATATTTTCTTCAACATTTGCCACTTCCAAAATTAAAGAGTACTGATGTTAATTTTTATTCCCAATCGTTGCAAAATTTAACAAAGGAAAATATTCATTTTAATATAAAACGTTGTAATGGAATCGACAAAAAAACATGTCAAAAGACTTGAAGACGACAATATCTTTCATATAACATGTATATAATGGTGGCATGCTTGATTTTTACACGAGTAAAACATGCCTTATCATTCAAATGCAGATGCAAAGTTTTCCGAGTAACATTTTGAAGGAATTTGTATTTTTGGGAATGTATAATGTATTTGATAAGAAGCAAACTTGGCGCCAACGTCGCCCAATTGAATGACTCTTATCTGATGCTTCCGCAAGAGGGGGGCTATCAAATAGTATGTTTGTGCAATCTTATCCTATAATAACATGAACAAATTAACATGGAACGGAGGAGCTAAGTGCGACAGCACTCTATGTGCTATTTGCATATATTTGGCAGTATTTTATGTACTAATCTACGCGCCGGTGTTCAGTATACGCACCGAGAGTGCGGGAGTTGTGAGCTTACAAAAGTTTTTATTATGAGCTTCAGCTCGGAATAAAATTTATCGTCGCAGCAAAATGCCAACACCAGTAAATTATCATCAACTGTAAAATAATTGCCATGTTTGTTTTAATAACTTAAATAAGTACTTTATTAATGCAGATACAACAACATGACAGACTTGTTTAGTGTGGTATTAATTGTTAACTTCACCAAAAACTACAAACAAAAATTTTAAAACTTTACCCGTTTAATCCACATAAATCTACATAATGTGATGGACCGTTAAAAAAAATCTTGCCGTAAATACTTCGCAAAATGAATTGAGGTCGTCGAAAATTCCTCCGTTTTCTCTGTATTTATGTCGATTCCACCATATACAGGGTGACCCAGATTACATTTCCAGCATAGGGATCTCGCTTATTATAAGACAGGGGTGCTCAACCTTTTGTAATACGCGAGCTACCTTTGTATACCAAGGTATATGGCGATCGACAGGTTATAATACAAATAAATTGTAAACAAAGTATATAAGTGTGTATTAATCATTTACGAAGTACATAAAAAAAAGTTAATGCATAAATTGAATTAAATAAATGTAAATAAACAATTTAAATTATTGTAAAAAAAAAACAGTGCGAACTTTAGCATTGCCCTTGGCAATACTTTCATAGTCAGGTTGATATGATGATGTAGCTAATCGCAAGCAATGATCCAAGTGATCATTTGTAATTTTATTTCTAAGTTTGTTTTTTATGTATGTTGATCCAAAACAGGCCAAAATTTTTTGGGCAATAGGTACCTACTTGTTATTATCGGGAATTGCTCATGTGTACATTTCCAAACTACTTCTTGACTTACTGATTTTAAATGAATATTATTTGGAATTTTGATTATTTCAAGTTCTGTTTCGGATTGTTTTGCTTCAAACAGTTTAGAAATTTTGTTTGAAATTTCTGCGATGTTTAAATTTTGTTGAAACGGATTGTTAATAAAAGATGAAAGTCCTTCAATGTTATTAAAATCTCCGAACCTTGCATGAATTTCCCTCTCGACTATTTCTATTTCATTTATAAATTTCTTGAAGTCACACCTACTCATTTCTGGATTTTCGTTGAGAAACTTTAACAAGTATGGAAAATGGCGTAATTCACGACGATTTAAATTTTCCTTCAGTAAAATTAAGAATTGTTCGAATGATCTTATTGCACTTATCATGTCTATTAAAGTTTTATTTTTACCTTGCAACTCCAAATTTAAATTGTTCAGTTTTAGGCAAAAATCTACTAAAATGACAAATCTAATAACCAATTTTTCGTAGCTGGTAGGTGATCGACCAAAAACGGTCACGCGATCTACCAGTCGATCGCGATCGACGGGTTGGGCACCCGTGTTATAAGAGATACAGGTTTGCTTAAATTAGATGAATTATTCCTTAGTATGAGAGGAACCTCAATCAATTTTTAAAAGTACAAAATTCCTCGTGCTTCAAATGTTATAGCAAAAAATATGAAAATGTCCAATTTCTTTTTTCTCTCATACTTTTTTGTCTTAATCGTTAAAACAATGTTATTAGTACTTTCTTCAGGTACTTTTTAATGGAGAATGTAACTGTTATTTTAGATTTTCTTTATCACTTTCTATTTTTGAGATATTGCCCCTAACTTTATTTTTTCTTATGGGTCACGAAGTTGACTATGGAATAGTTAAATGTGCTTTTTTTCTCTCGTTTTAATGAGATATTACACGATATTGTTTTGTTTTTTACGGTTTATTTGCTATGGCAGCCAACCTAGTTATTTTAAATAGAACACTATGTATATTATTACATTTTTGGATTCCTCTTTAAATCTACTGTATAAAATGTGTAAGGTCATATAGGCCTAAAATTAACCGTATTCGAGTAATTCACTTGTTTTTGAAAAGTTTGTGCGATGTAGTAATTCAAAAATATCAAGTATTTAAGACATGTGTGGTGACAATCGAAATTCGTTTGAAAGTTATAGTTCCGATACCTTTATCCACGATTTGCTTAATTTAAAGTTTTGAAATTTTGTACAGAGCGTTTGTTACTTCTAATCGAATTCGTTGAATTTAGAATATCTATGTCATTTTTTTTTCCAAACAGAATACAGAATTTCACGTCTATTAAAATAGTTTTCTTTCCACGTAAATAATTATTTGCCAAACTATCTCGAGTGGAGTCGTAGTCGGAGTCAGAGTCGGAGTCGGAGCTTAGAAGGAATTTCTGGTCCGTGGAGTCGGAGTCGGAAAAAAAGTACCGACGCCGACCCCGACTCCGAGTACATCAAAAAATTACGGTGGTCCTTTGCTGCAAAATTTAAACTCAAATTTTAATTCATTTCTTTATGTTTATTTTATTTTTTTATATTACACACACTATAAAATGTCTTGGTATTTAATTTTGTCGGAGTCAGAGTCGAGCTACTAAAATTATCAGGAGTCGGAGTCGGAGTCGACTTTTTTTTACCGACTCCGCAGCCCTGGGTCAAAATTGACCTTTTTTATAAACTGTAAAGCAGTAAATATAATAAAAATAAAAATAGAATGAAATAAAATAAAAATCTAAAAATCTTCTAAATTCTAAATATCTAAAATAATAGTTTAATAGCGTTCTAATACGTACTCCTTAATTAATTTAATACCTTTCTTATAATTATTACTTATTTTGACTTGATGCGACATATTATTAAATATTTTAAAACCTCGATAAAATAACGAACGAGCAGTTTGACTTTTAGTACATTTCTCTATAACGAAATCAAGCCTATTTCTAGTTTTATAACTGTAAATCTTATGGAATAATTTTACTTTTTCATACAGATATTTTGGTGTAATTTAATTTTTAAAACTAGCTCTAATTCTAAATTCCAATTTCGTGTAACTAACGGTACAGATAACCTCTGTTTCTAATTTGTTGATTAGATCATCAATATAGAATATACACTTGATTGGATATATATTGTTAATGTGTATGTTTTATTTGCGTTTAGAGTTAACAAAAGTAAAATTTATTCTTACTTCAAAAAGGACTAATGTAAAAGAAGATTTATTGGAAGATGTGTTGCTAGTAAGATTGAATGGATTGTGAAAATGTATATTGTATGGTATGCACAAACTTTCAAGTTGAAGTATATTTCAAGTATATTTTTCATATATTGTTAACGTGTATGTTTTATTTGCGTTTAGAGTTAACCTATTATAAGTTTTTTTCTAATATATTTTTTTAATTTATAACAATCATGGAAACATTTAGTGAACTACCCACTTGAATTAATTCTTTTGTCTTTTTAAATAATGGCAGTAGGATCTAATTTAATTCAAATGTATAGATTTTTAGTACCTACTAAAACAAATTTAAAACAGCACTTGCTATATTTTTATATTAAGATCGTATGTACAATTTAAACTAATCGAGTTGTGTTTTTGCACCTGCCGCGAGCATCAAAACCCATTGTCATCGTTTATAATTTAGTGGAGACGGAAATATTGTTATCGTATTAATTGTAGTGACTCGAAAAAAAAATTAAAGTACTCGACAAAAAAAAAAGTAAAACCGGTTTTAACCGTTATTATTTTGGTTCACGAAAACGAAAAAGGAATTTTTTGGGTAGGAACGAATTGAACGAAAACGATATATTTCGTTTTCATTCCGTACAAAAACGAACGATTTTTTTTTCGTTTTTAGTCCCTGCTTTAAAGGTCGATAACCATCGAGTTTTGGACTATGGTTAGTATAAAAAATTTTGCTTAAATTGACTCACGGAACATGCTCCTTAAGTTTGGCCGTTAGGCTATGCAACACCCTGTATAAAATGGATTACCGAAACACATTGATTTTTGTAAAAAAGATTTTGTGAACAGCTTAGCATCATTAAAATTTAATCAAAGATGATGGCGTTCCTTATATCTATTTTATCCTACATTGCAGGACTTACGAGCATACTTAATAATGTTTGAAATAACCAGATGAGCAGAACACATTTCTGCTTTATCTCCTTAATTAAACAGACGGCATTGTTCTAATCTATAGTTCATCGGTACAAATACGAGTATATAGCGCTCCTTGATATTAAAGTTGGCACAATAATTTTCCAGCACTCTATCTATGTACAATATGTACATACATGCTATCATTTAGATCCCACGACCTTTTGATACATTTTCGTTAAGTCAACAAAAGCATAAACACTGCCTTATTAACATTTATGTGTTTCCCAACAGTTGTTTACTTTCGAGTAATAAATATTTAATCCATTAAATCCCTTTGTGGTATGAGCTTATAATATTGTGCTGCATAACACTAGCTCACACTAAACACGTTTTATGCTACAAAATACGTCAAAATATCTTTTTGTGTTCTTTAAAATTGAAGCAATGGTAATGTCATTTACTTTATAAATGACAACAGATATATTGACAAGTAATTTCTTAATCACTTCAAATTTTATTTTAAATTTTACAAAAACGTTTTTTCAAGCTAATATTAATTTCGCAGTAAGACGTCAATCTATCTGTTAGTATTTTCAATAATAATCTTAAATCTCTACTATTTAGTTAATACACGTGAAACTCAGACGGCTATATCGGCAAATATTTTCTAAACCCCTTTAAATTTTGATTTAAATCTTACCGGACATTTTTCTCTAACGGATCTTTACATGAAAATAATACTTTTGCATTTAATTATTTAATCTGTCTGTTTGTATTTTCAACAAATAGTTTAATACACTATGATTTACTTAATAAGTTTCCATCTCGGAGAGACGCATAAACAAACAATTTCCAAACTGGTTAAACTTTTGATTTGAATTTTACAGGAATTGTTTATCTTACGCATCTTTTCATAAAAATAATTATTGCGCATGCACATATCAATCTGTGGTTCTAATAATAAGCTTAATTCTCTATACTTTAGTTAATACATGTGTAACTCAGACAGTTGTATCGACAAATATTTGTTAAAGTTTTCAACAATTTGGTTATACCCGCAGTTATCATATAACGCGGGTTTGCGGGGTATCCGACCCGCTTAATAAGCGACTTCCATAGTATTTGGTATTTTACTAAAAGTAATGTAATGCTGTAATCGTATACTAGGTTTGTTAAATCTTAAATGTAAAAAAAAGAACTAATTATAATTTATTATAACCTTTCAAATTTTAAGGTGACAAATATGTTTATTTTGAATGAATCACGTTTCTGCTTATATGTACCGTAAAATCTGTCGTATAATACGCATGCTTGATTTGTGTATGATACGTACCATAACTTTTTAACATTTGATGTTGGAAAACATTTGTTAAAAAACAATAATAACAATCAGAAATAGGTACGCAATAAATAAAATAAAACACATTCAATTGAGCTCCATTTTCACACTTAAATTTGATAGATGTGGTTTATTTTCGATATCAAAAATAATGTATATTTTGCAAAAATTGTGTTCAACATACGGGAGATTTTCGGTAATCTTATACAACGAAAATTATTTTAAAATATTATAAACAAGTTAGCCTCCACTACTGTGCAAATGCGTGCCCATTTACATAACTTATCTGCAAAACACGCCTCGTTTTACATCGACTTTGTAACTATTAATTTCTTATTTACTACGGTTAATGAATCAAACAAAATTACTCATTAGAAAAGTTTTACCATTAGAGCCTTATTTTCAGGGACTAAAAACGAAAAAAATTTCGTTCGTTTCTGTTCGGAACGAAAACGAAATATATCGTTTTCGTTCTTTTCGTTCTAACCGAAAAAAATCCTTTTTCGTTTTCGTGAACCGAAATAATAACGGTTAAAACCGGTTTTACATTTTTTTTTGTCGTCAAAAAATCGAGGACTTTAATTTGCTTTTCAAGTCACTTCAACCCTTTATAAATACGATAACAATATTTGCGTTTCCACTAAAATATAAACGATGGCGATGGGTTTTGATGCTCACGGACAGCATATTTTAGACTGGCGAACCACCGTTATATTAAATTTACCAAATCGTTAAACACATTAACATTTGACCATTTTATTTAGTATAACACCCGTAAGGTGTAAAAATACAACTTGATTAGTTTAAATTGTACACACGATTTTTATTTAAAAATATAAAAATATAGCAGTTCTGTTTTAAGTTTGTTTTAGTACTACAAATGTATGAATTTGAATTAAATTATTCACTAAATGTTCCCATGAATGTTATAAATAAAAAAGATAGAAGAAAACTTATATTAACTCTAAACGCAAATAAAATATACGCATTAATAATATAATATCCAATCAAGTGTACAGAGAATATCTGTACCAGTTCTTGTGTTACACGAAGCTGCAAGTATAAACAATAAATTGTTAAAACATATCATGTAGGTATATGGAGAAAAGTGAAGCTCACTTATTTCAAGTGAGATTTTTTACTGCCTCGTGGAGTCTCCTCAGCATAGAAGGTAAATTTGCGTTTGTGTTTAACAAATAAAATTTAAATATTAATAAAACCGGTTAAAACCGGTTTTGGAAAATATTTATTTCGTTTTCGTTCTTGAACGAAAAATAATAATTTCGTTTTCGTTCTTAAAAAAAATTCGGTTAATTTCGTTTAACGTTTTCGTTTTCGTTCCATTCTCAGTCCCTGCTTATTTTTATATACCTTGACCTTCAAAACTTTAAAATAAGAGCTTTTGAAAACTTTTCAAATGTCAACACGGAATAAGATTTGGTTGACTACAGAACTAACCCTACTGTGTATTACACGAATCATGCGTCTTGTATTCTTGCGCCGTCTATAAACCCTATCCAGTCAAGTATTTTTTGCATATAAAAATTGGACGTTCACAGACAAAACAAGTTTGTGTTACTTTAATGGTTTTCGTTTCCGAAAAACTAAGTATTCGAACGTTGTTTCGTAATGTTTTAAATTTTTTATTTTGTTCTCATCCAGAAAAAAGTAAATCAAAAAAGAGTCGGGAGTCGGTAAATTTTCCGAATCCCGACTCCGGACTCTTTAAAAAGCTTCGACTTCTCGACTCCGACTACCAATTCCTGTTATAAACCCCTCTGATTTTTTATTTGAATTTTACAGAATATGTTTAACTAACGCATCTTTACATTAAAGAAATAATTTTGCATGCATTTGTGAACAGGTTTTTCAATAATAACCTTATTTCTCTACCCTGTAGTAAATCCATGTGTAACTCAGACGGTTATATCGACAAATATTTTTTAAACTGCTTTGAATTTTGATTTGAATTAAACAGCAATTTTGTATCTAACGCATCTTAATATAAAAATAATAATTTTGCGAAAAAAATATCTATCTTTCTGTTTGTATGTTCAATATTAACTCAATACTTTAGTTAACCATTTTCGTATGTTGGGCCTTGGTTTTGGCACCAGGAAAAGTTACGCAATCAACCCCTGGTATATTAAGACTGGTGCTGAAATGCCTCGCGTACGTTGTTTTTAAGCTTTTAAAATCACATTTAGCTCGTAGCATATTTCGTAGGACTTAATAAAGTATTCCGGTTGCGCAAATAACAATTTCGCGCTGCTGTCGCCGCTGTTATCATTTGCTGGGTTGTATTTCGTTCGTCAGATCTGGAAACATTTAATTTTTGACAGCGGGCCGCAATAGGGTGGACTAGCACGGTGTGTGGTCGGTCCTGTAGCAGATGTTGCGAGTGTTGACGTTTGAAGCCCCCGGCAGTTGTCAGCTCTACGAACTAAACTGCTTTGCCCACCCGACCTACTGCAGTGCGAAGCGCCGCTCTTGATGAATCGCGTTTATACAAACGCTCGAATGAGTTTCTCCATAATGCATAATTAAAATTTAGTTCGGTGAAGTTAACTCTAAAACAATCGTAGCGTAACGAGGGAGCTAAAAAGTATCGTAATGATGTCTTGGCGTAAAAACTCGAAACTTCAACGTTATTTCAATCAATCTCTTCTTAGTGATGCTGAAGCGATGTGTTTAATTTTAGATCAGACAGGCCAGCATTCTCCATTTTATTGCGAAATTTACAAAGCGTGTCTTCGTTTAACGTGCACAGCGTTTCTTTTTGCTCAACCCCACAGCCACCTCCTCGTATAATCTAACGATCAATTCACGTCACATGTCTTAATTCAGCGCCTCTCGGTATTCATCAGACTTATTCCGTATCTTTCACTTTCAAAAACTAATCCTTTGAATGTAGCTTTTCTCTCTCCTTTTCAAACAATGGTTCATTTCGTTTATCCGAATGGACTTACAGAACCGTTTATGTTCTTAACATTCATGATGTACCTACATGGATCGAGTCCCCACACGGCAAAGGATATTTATGAGATGCACATTTTTATTCCTTAATCTTCATTTCACATTCATTTTTCAAACCATTTATGCCTATGTGGTCGTTATAAAACTAGCGACTTTAAACTGATTCGGCAAGTACACAATACACATTTGCAAATTTTGACTTGCGTCCGTGATAAAATGTAAAACACAATTTATTATTTAGCAATGCTTAGTTCACGAATGGCCATTTTCATACAGTGAAACATTGTAATAGAAAGTTCGTTTTCGTCAGCAAAGTGTAGGGTATTTAGCATTATTAGAACGTAGTCACAATTTTTTAAAGTTTTTCTGTGTCTAACTAAATAATAACAGATGTATTTGTTTAATGTTACCTCATTAATTTGTATATATTTAAAATAAAAGTAAAAAACAGATGTAAATTAAGTGGTCCAGGAAGGACACTTTACTTAACTTTTAGGATGTGGCTATTTGCACATACAGTATGTACTAATAATTGGCTATTTGCACATACAGTATGTACTAATAATTGACTATTTGCACATACGGTATGTACTAATAATTGGCTATTTGCACATATAGTAGGTACTAATATATGGGTATTTGCATATATACTAGAACTAGAGTAATGAGATAAGGAATGAAAACTAATTACAGATGAAAAAAATTTATTTAGAGAAAAAATGTTCATACATAGTTAAAATAATATTTATAATCTACACAGAGAAAAAAATTGCCGAATTGAAAAAAATTGCCGAATTTAAATGTGTATAGTGTATAGTAGTTAAAGTAAGTTATTAAATCAAGTAGCTAAAGCAAGTTACTAATTAAGTAGCTAAACTTGTGAACATTTTGGTTTAGTGAGTGTCTTCAGCCAATTAAGTGAAATTATTTAGGAACTGACCGAAGTTGCAGCACGGGCCTTTGCCCTAAACCTTGATTTAAAGATTTTCATACCAAAAATTAAATTTTTGAAAACTTTGTACTGTTTTGTAATATTTTTAAAAACATGCCAAATGGATAATTATGCATTGTTGTGTGATATAATATGTTGTATATACTATAAAAAAGTTAAATTAAAAATAATTCTTACGTTTTATTAATTTTTTAATTTATATTTTCAACATAATGGTTATGACGAACGAAATTTTTCATGCAATGGATATGACGTAAATACTCGCGAGCGGTCTAAAGTACGTGTCATCTGTGCAAGGCCTCGCGCTCAGAGGCCGTGTAGGCAGATAGGGAAAAGTTTAATATGGCATTCACTGTAGTTAAAAATATATCAGAGATTTTATCTCATCATAGCACACCATAATTTTTAATTTACATACAAGAATTAAAAATCATCGAAAATAATGCCAGGCAAGGACTACCACTTTTAAGCAACAGTACAAATACAAGTAACAATGAAGTATATAATGTAATTGAACCGTCTCAAAACAATCAAAATTTAGAAGAAACAGAACTACCACTGATCAATGAAATATCTTACTTATTTGAACCATCAGTAACAGAATTAGGAGCAGAAACAGAAAACGAAGATACGCCACTTAGTAACAGCCTTGAAGAAAATTTATTGCATTTAAAATTTAAAAGCAAAATAAAATGCAAGGGGAGACCAAAACGGAAATCCAGGCAAACGACATTCAGCCGTAAATTAAAATAAGACAATAGTGTAATGTTGAATTTACTTGTGTATAGTAGCTAAAGCAAGTTACTAATTCAAGTAAGTGAATTTAGCTACTTGCAACGTGTGAACAGTTTCGTTTAGTAATTGCGCAAGTAAAAAATTTAGTGACTTGTTGGGTTAGGTGAATAAAAACATTTCTATTTACTTGAGCACAATACTCCACTTCGGTCAGTTCCTAAATAATTTCACTTAATTGGCTGAAGACACTCACTAAACCAAAATGTTCACAAGTTTAGCTACTTAATTAGTAACTTGCTTTAGCTACTATACACATGTAAATTCGGCAATTTTTTTCTCTGTGTAGATTATAAATATTATTTTAACTATGTATGAACATTTTTTCTCTAAATAAATTTTTTCATCTGTAATTAGTTTTCATTTCTTATCTCATTACTGTAGTTCTAGTATATATGCAAATACCCAATTATTAGTACCTACTAGGGTTTCTCATATTTGACCATTTTGCTTGTCCCGGGATTCCGGGAAGAAATCGGCCTTTGTCCCGGGATTTCCCGGGATCCCGGGATGTAATAAATTATGTCAATATATTTTTAAATAAATAACCCAAAAAATTAAGGGAACGGTTTATTACTTAAAAACAACTCCAAGTCATATATGTAACACATTTTGCTCCATGATTATTATAAATAATTCAATAATATTGGTGAGAGAATCATACATTTGGGAATTATACCCTTTATATTGCAATTTCATATTTATGAATACAATAATATAATTTTTACAATGAATATTTGTAATGTGATTTAAGAAAACAAAGGTGATCTGTGCTTCAGTCAATTAGTATTTTTCTTAATTTATAAGAAAAAGTCCTGCTGCATAAAATGCTCTCTCAGTCTCTATTGACGTAGGTGAAATTGTCTTAAGAGCATCTAGCACCAAAGAAACATCGTTCTCATCAATAAAATTTCATTTATAAGCTATTTTGCTTTGAATTATCAGGGTACACAAAAATAAAACTGTAGAAGTATTTTGAAGATATTAACTTTGTCATGTAGACCGGGCTTCTTTGCGCCATACTAAAAGAGAAAAATTATTTTGAAATAAAAATAAAGTTTTTCCATAATTTACTGTTAGTAAAGATATTTTAAGTATAAAATTCTGATAAGTTATGATAGTATTACAAAGATCTTAGCACAAAATAAACGAAAATAACACTTTTTTAAAATCCCGGGAATTCCCGGGACAAAAAGCATTTCCCGGGAAATATAAAATAGCTTAAAATGGACCGGGATCCCGGGAAAGAAACCCTAGTACCTACTATATGTGCAAATAGCCAATTATTAGTACTTACCGTATGTGCAAATAGTCAATTATTAGTACATACTGTATGTGCAAATAGCCAATTATTAGTACATACTGTATGTGCAAATAGCCACATCCTAACTTTTATTGTTTATTGTGGTGGTAGCATTATGATCTTTCCTTCTTTATTAATACATTGTTGATAAGTATTTCACTTTCTTTAACATTTGTCAGTTTCGACTTATTTTCGACGATCATCTCCTTGTTTCTTTGGCTATCCAGTTTTACCAGACAAGTCCCTGCATCAAGTTTATGCACCCTTTTGATATCGTCTCAACATTCAAATGTTAATCCAAAAACTTATTCATCGCTTGCTGCAAGGCCTTGGAGTCTGTTGTAGTAATGGGTAGACTTGTCACTATTGCTTTTGTTTTACTTTGCTTTCTTTTCTAGTTGCTCTATTCCATTTACCGCATTTTGTAATTTTTTTCTAGTTTTGTCCTGCTCTTTTGATTATGTTTCGTTATCATGCTTCAGTTTTCCATTTTTCCGTTTATATTGCCAAATCTCTTCTTATAATTCCCTCTGTTCTTTTCCTACTTTTTTCAGCTCTGTTACCAATTCTTGTTATAACTTTAACTACGACATCATTTCATGTACTAGTAATTTCATTATTTTATGTAATTTTTCGTCATTCTTATTACACAGCTTACTTGATGATTCAATATTTTCCGGTATTCTTTTTTGCTCTCACCAAATACATACGTCATCATAATTTCTTTCTCTCATTTTATCACTCGCGTACGAGCTTCCTTCAGAGTCTGACATTTTTCTTTTACTACATAAACTGCCTGCTGCCTAACACGAAAATACTGAGCAATTACTTTTGAGAGACCCCGGTATACGCACTTCGTATTCGCTGACCGCGCCCAAATTTCTTTATTGCTGAAATACATTTTAATAAATATATTTTTTACCTTTTCAACAATTCACTAATTCTTATATTAAAAACAGTTAAACACAGTTATTACGCTTCATTATATTTATGTTCTTTAAAAGCTAAAACAAGCGTATACCCTGTTAACAAGACTTTTAAATATGTTAAAATGAAAACCCTCGCATAAAATAAATAGTGGATTTATAGCACCTTTAAAAATATGATGGTCTCATATTATAATCGTCAAAGTAAACGAGTTTGTCCAATTTTGGCAAACCATAGCACGCTTGTCTTATTAAATGTGTAGTAATTCATATTGCGAAGATGTAGTTATTTTTTATTGAACACAGTGCAACGGAAACATTATCGCCGACTTACTAAGTTTTGATTTACGAGAACAGTTAAGTTTGCGACAGATATGTCTCTGACCTTTGGGTCTTGATAAATAACACAAAAACTAAATGTATCTGTCGACTAATCTACAGTTTTTTCAGTTAAAGCGTTTGATTTAAAAAATATCTAAGCCGCATTTGCTCAATAAATGGGTCTGTATACAAAATTCTGAGAAGCGCTTTTAATTTTAAATGCAGCTTTTCTTCTAAACTGAGCAAATGCGGTTTTCTAAACTTGTAGCAGGATGAATATAAAAGCAAGTTTAAAAATATGTAAGCGTGGCATTCGAAGCTTCAGTGTATGATAAGAAACTTAAGCGAACTAGCTGACCGTTCCAATTTTTTATCACAGAAAGTCTTTTGGAAGCAGATATTGTGACCATCATTTATTACTTTCGCCATACGTAGTATGAAGAAAGTATTGTTTTTATATTATTTCAGTGATATTTCATTTAATTTTAAATGAATAACAGGAAACAAATACTGACGCATCAGTTACCAAAGCAGGTAACACTTCAAAAGCCCAATTCATGAGGATTTCAACTTGGGTAAAATAAATTAACGTTAAAATATTATATATGGAAGTGTAAACGTCAGTGTTTGGGTTTTGTTCATCAACAAACGATTTTCTTATAAATTTGTACATCATTCGTAGAACACACTAGTCGTACAAATGTGCTTATAGGAGAGAATGACAAGAATACAACTACAATAAAAAGGAATAACAACGAGGACCAAAATCTTGGGACAGCCGGGCTAAAGCAGTTAAGAATCAACCACCGAGAAAAGTACAGGTTGTTTTTAAAATTGTGTTTTATTTGTTTCTCACTGTGTAGTATTGGCCCTAGGCCAGTGTAATACGTAAAACTACGTTTTAGAGTACAACTACCATACAAAGACGATCACGAACCAAAAACATAAAACACATAATAAGTACTCTTCCCCAACTATGCGACCGATGTACGTACGGCAACAATACTAAGATTTTTAAAAAATATTATCTGATGGACCTAATTATAAATGTTTTACTTTCTAATTTTAAAAAAAAGTCGAAGACTACAATATCAAAAATAAATTTGGAAGCGGTTTTTCTTATTTTAAGGCGTTTACATTCTTACTCAAAACAATACGAGAATAATCATCCAATTAAATTGTTCTTTTCAAAAGAGTCTAAACGAAGTGCAACTTTCAAATCAGTTAAAAGCTCTTAGTTTAAAACTGGCTCAGACTTTATTTGGCTGCACTCTATCGGATTCAATCGTATGATAGCCATGCTTACTGCACACATTTAAGTAATATTTCAAAGTTATCTTATTTGGAGACAAAGCTTTGATAGTATTTTTTATTAAAACTGTATTATTATTGATAATAAACTTTTCATTGACAAACAGAATGCTTTTTCTGTAGTTTTTGCTTTATTTCTAAAAACAGCGTAAAAAACGCATTCATTGAGCAACTTTTTATTGTTTTTAAGCTGATCTATGCAAATTTTCTGAAGAAAATTTTATATTGTTTGGACCAACACCAACTTTTTTATTTCTAATATGTTCCATATTGGATTACAAGATTGAAAAACAGCACTGAAAATCAGGGACTAAAAACGAAAAAAATTCCGTTCGTTTCTGTTCGGAACGAAAACGAAATATATCGTTTTCGTTCTTTTCGTTCTAACCGAAAAAATTCTTTTTTCGTTTTCGTGAACCGAAATAATAACGGTTAAAACCGGTTTTACAATTTTTTTTTCGTCAAAAAATCAATTTTTTTTCTATTCACCACAACCCTCTATAAATACGATAACAATATTTGTGTATTAACTAAAATATAAACGATGACGATGGGGTTTGATGCTCACGGACAGCATATTTTAGACTGGTGAACCATCGCCATATTAAATTTACCAAATCGTTAAACACATTAACATTTAACCATCTTATTAAGTTTAACACCCGTAAGGTGCAAAAACACAACGTGATTAGGTTAAATTAGACACACGATCTTTATCTAAAAATATGAAAATATAGCAAGTGCTGTTTTAAATTTGTTTTAGTACTAAAAATCTATGCATTTGAATTAAATAAGATCCTGCTGTAATTATTTAAAAAGACCAAAGAATGAATTTAAGTGGATAATTTACTAAATGTTATAAATAAAAAAGATATTAAAAAAAAACTTATATTAACTTGAAATATACTTTAACTTTATAGTTTGTACATACCATACAATATACATTTTCACATTCCGTTAAATCTTACTAGCAACACATCTTCCAATAAAACTTCTTTTACATTAGTCCTTTTCGAAGTAAAAATAAATGTTACTATTATTATGTCTAAACGCAAATAAAACATACACATTGATAATATATATCCAATCAAGTGTATATTCTATATTGATGATCTAAAAAACAAATTAGAAATAGAGAATATCTGTACCGTTAATTGTGTTACACGAAATTGCAAGTATAAACAATAAAGTTGTTAATACATATTCACGTAAATATATGGAGAAAAGTGAAGCTCACTTATTTCAAGTGAGATTTTTTACTGCCTCGTGGAGTCTCCCCAGCACAGAAGGTAAATTCGCGTTTGTGTTTAACAAATAAAATTGAAATAGCGACAAAACCGGTTAAAACCGGTTTTGGAAAATATTTATTTCGTTTTCGTTCTTGAACGAAAAATCATAATTTCGTTTTCGGTTTCGTTTTCGTTCTTAAAAAAATTTCGGTTAATTTCGTTTAACGTTTTCGTTTTCGTTCCCTGCTGAAAATACGGATAAGTAACAATTTAAAAAATAACCATAAAAATCCAAAAATCTGGATTAGTTTCTTATTAAAGCATAAGAAATATAGATTTGACCGTCGGCGACTATTTTGAAAAATCGGTAGACGAAAATAGAAGTATTTGGAATCACAAATAACAATGCAATTTAACTTTGTCTTCTAGCCGAGGTTTGCTACACTTTTATCTTATTCAAAAATATGTTTTGATTTTCCACTTTTCTAAACATATTCAAAAATAAGAGTGGTCCGACTTTTTACTTTTTAACTATAGTTTTTAAGTAATTAATACGTACGATCTGCATAAAATTATTCATTTACTGTAAAATTATCGGTAACAGACCTAAAACTTAATAGTATTGACATTTTTATCTGCTTAAATCTTAACAAAAATTGTTATTTTTGTAAAGGTAGTATAGTTAACGTTTAAAACATTTAACTAAATTGGATAACGTTTAAAAAAACTTATATAAAGCCTTAAATTATTTTCTGAGAATATTTAATCAGTAATTTATCCTCAACGTAAGATGTAAAAAATGATAAAACGAACAAACAACCGATATAAATCAAATTAAAATTTTATGCAAACAAACAAAATATTAATTAAAAGTTTGTGACGTTTAAATTAACTATCAATTTTAACGTTTCCTAATGCCCATCTCGCCGCTTCAAATTAAATACATTTTAACGTAAAATATGTTTATATTTCCATATTGTATTAATATTTAATGCGTTTTTAGAGACAAAAAGTCTCTTTAATGACGTTAACGCCGGCTTTATTTATGTTCTATCTCGACAAAAATAAAATTAAGTTTGAAAAGCAGCGTGAAGAGTTTGAAAATATGGTTAAAAAAACTTTGTTTTACTTATAGTTTACAAAACGAAGATTTGTCACAGTAAAACGCAGCAAAATTTAATTATGTAGTTTAATAATAATAAAACTGCAATATTTGTATTATGACAGGGTAAATTTGCGATTTTGCATCAATATTATAATTACAAATTTTACAAGAAAAAAAATTAAATATAAGTCGATGCAGTAGAGAAGGCATTTTAAATTAATAAAATATTTAGAGTGCACGAAAATGTATCCTACTTATGATTATTTATAATGAATTATAACAAAAAAATAAAGCTGTTTAGCATCCAAAATTATTTACAACTGCTTAACAATGATAAGTATAAGATTCCTTAAAAAAACGTCTTGCAATACATTGGAAATAACAGTTTTAATACTTTTCCAACAAGTAATGAATATTCCTTAATGTAAAAAATCAGTACAAGCTCGTTCATCAAGTGAAAACCCAAGCGTTCGATTTAAACCTGACGGATTAATAATAGAACAAGTCCCCCCATATTATAATTGCAATGAGCAGACATTAGCCTCGTAACCATTAGCATAATGTGACGGAAAAGCTAGTTTCACGTGAACCGCAATTCACATAAAAGGTCGGTCGGAAGTGAATGTCCTTAAGTCCCCTATTTCCCCATATTGTCGTTCGGAAGCAGCTGTGTTACTTTCACCTCCCGGTACATTAGCTAAATGCATCCCTGCATATTTCCCAAACATGTTAGCCACGCGTAAATAAGTGTCCGCGGCACTTAAGTCACTCGATAGTGACTGAATGAAAAAACTGAATAAAAGTAATCGTCTTGAACAATAATAAGCAAATCACTAGGAGCTCTAATTACACGTTTTCCTTGTGAATGTATTGTTTTTTTTTTAAATCAAAACTAAAAAATACATATACAGCGTGAAAATGAAGTCCTAGGACCGACTTGTTATATTGTTATTACTGGCGTGTTGTCTAACGTCTAAACCAGGGGTGGCCAACCCGCGGGCCGCATGCTGCCCGGCCCGCCTTGAACATTTTTCCGGCCCGCGAGATTCATCACACTTTTACAAAATATATTTATTTTATAATGGCCAAAGTAGTGAAAACCAACGTATTAAAAAAATACATTATTTGTGCATCCATATATTCAAAAATTAAGAAATTGTTGTTATTTGAATCGCAATTGAAAAGTAATAATGCTCACCACTTTCCATTGTTGAAAGAATTTTAGAAATCAAAATGTAACAATTACATCAAATATGCAAAAGATATAAGAAAACTTAAAGCTGCTTTTGAAAGCCGATTCAGTCATTTAGAGTTAGACAAATACAACAAAATTTTTGAAATATATTCATCTCCCTT
Organism: Elmis aenea; assembly: GCA_947652605.1. Lineage (NCBI taxonomy): Eukaryota > Metazoa > Arthropoda > Insecta > Coleoptera > Elmidae > Elmis > Elmis aenea. The sequence continues at coordinate 19,327,092 of OX393584.1, forward strand.
TCATGTTAAAATCGAGTCGGCCCCAGAATATCTCCAAATGGAACTGGTTGACTTACATTGCAATATTGTATTAAAACACATTTTTGAAACATCAGAATCAAAAATAGATTTTTATAACACTTAGGTACGTCACAAAAGAGAAATTTTCCAATTTGAGAAATCTGGCACAAAAAGTTGTTAGCGCTTTTGGTTCAACTTACACCTGCGAATCTTTTTTTTCGAAAATGAAATTGACCAAACACAAAACACGCTCAAACATAACGGACGCTAACCTGCAACACCAATTACGATGTGCAAATACCCAAATTGAAATCGATTTGCAAAAGCTAAGTGAAAGAGTGGAGAAACAAATATCGCACTAGTAAAATAAATATTTTTTAATGATTTCGTTTTTTTTATTTCATTTATATTTATATATTTTTTATATTTAATTTTTAGTGTTATATATTTCTTTACAATGTAACTTTTAGTATCATTATTATAATATTATCTATGTTTACATGTAAGAATAATAGTAAACACAATAATAATAATTCATTATGTTTCCATTTTTCACTCCAAAAAAATGTCTATAGTGTATCTAAATCTAATATGGGGATATATAATTTTATATGTAATGCATTTCCAAAGTGGCCCGCAAGATCATTTGGGTTGGCCACCCCTGGTCTAAACTATACCGAGTATTAATTATACTAATATGAATCATATAGTTTTAATACTCAGAGATTTAAATGGTTTGGTGGCGTTCAAAGAGTTTTGTAGTGTCATAAGGTATGTACGATCCGATAGACTATCGTACCGACCTTGGTGGCTGGTTGGTAAAACAACCTAACTTGTAATCGGGAAGTCCTGGGTTCGATTCCCAGGGCCGACTGTCATTGTAGAGGTTTCAGGTTGTTTCCTCTATGGTTAAGGCAAATGCTGTGGCAGTACTTCCACCTATCCTTACCCATCCTTGACTATCCACATTCCTACCCATTATCGTTGTACCTCTAACGACTGAAGAGGGGGTCAACCCCCCTATAGCAGTCTCCGCGCGAGCGGAAAAAAACACGTTACCCCCTGATAGACTATCAGGCTCCTAGGCAGTATCAATATCGCTTTCCAACGCGGTATCTGATACTTAATCGAACGGTTACTGAGCTGCTTCAGCAGTTATCGGATCCATTCGTGAACTAGTTTGTGCACGGCAAAAGCAGTTCGTGAACGTAGGCAAAAACTAGCGCTGGGATTTTTAAACGCATGCACTGTTCACAAGTAACGTGGCCTCTGGTAGCTGTGCATCGCCCTTTCAGTCCCATGTAGTGCTGGTTTCTTAAGATGTTTACACCTGCGATGTGTAAATTGTTCTGAACTCAATAGACACAGCTGTCATTTACAGTTAGGGATGTCGTTCCGGCGGAGACTAATACATTTATTAGTCTATAGCTCACGCATGTGCATAAATCAGTTCATGTACTAGTTCATGAACTAGTTCAAGATCGTCTGCTGGAATAAACTTTTAGCTTGAAGATCGAGCAAAATTGCTATTTATATTTCTCAGATGATAATATTTCATTAAAAATAGAATTTAAGAATAGTTTTGATAAATATTAGAAAACATGGGGTGAGCCTAATTACCTTTAAATGTGGTAAAAAAAAGTTTAGCTGTGTTTACTTGTTTTGAAAAATTGGACAGCAAAATCATGTCTTTTAATATTTTTTTTAAATTATAAAAAAAATTCGTACATCAAGCATATTTGGAAAGTAAACATTTCTAGAACGGACCCTGCCACATGAGTTACACTGTTTACATAACATCTAGTGGCTGAGCATATTGACACAACGATACATAAATGTCCACGCACTGCCATCTATTGCGGCTAAAGGTCGTAATTGATAGTCTACGATTTAACACTCAAACAGAAACATCGTTCTTTAGTCTTTTTGTTGGTTCTAATCAATATCAGATAAAAGAGGGTTAGGACTTGAGGCCAAGAAAATTTAGCAATAAACTAGAAAAAAACAAACGCAAGGCTGCATTACTACTTCAATTACATTACAAACTAGTTCCTTTCTTTCACAGATTTACAATAACTTGAAATTAAAAATTTGAGACGTTTTACGCCGGAAATCACTATTATTAATTGAAAATATAATTAATTCCAATAAAACAGTCACCGATAAATTAGTAAACCAGAAGGAGCGAAAGAATTAAAAAATAAACAGAGAATATAAAAATTTAATTAATAGTTTTACACATAAAGCATATTTTTGTTTTAATTTGTACTGGTAATGTGATTTTTTAACACCCGTCTGTAGTAATTGGTCGCTACAGCCCCTCCATTGCTTCCAACGAGCCGCCACTGCATGCGGCAATCTTTGAAAATTGTTGTTCTTTTCCTTTAATACTGTATTCGCTTGAAGAATACATGTCTATACAACAAATAAGCAAAAATAATTTAGAAAATCCAACTGAATATTATGTTTATGGATTTAACAGTAAAATCTCAATTTAATAAGTATAAGATATTGGTATCATTAGAAATATGCGTATTGTTCACTGACTAAGTTTGAGCAAACGAAAAACCACACAATTTTCGTTGTAAATAATTAAGCTTGTAAAGAAACATACCCAGCATATTGAAATTTCCAATTACGCACATATATTTTATTAATACAATTATGTGGCTTGTGATTGAAACCAACATATTTTTTTGTATTGGATTTTAAGTTAAAAATTTACACTTAAAATGTTGGTTTTCAATTTTATCCCATTTTGAAAAATCAATGACCAAATTTTAGGCAAATTTTCTTCCTCGACTCTTGAGAGAAGACCAGAAGGAGTCAACTCTTCCAATATGATAAAGCAGTATTTGGCGAAAAGAAAAGTAACCTCTATTCCCTACCCTCCACTGACCTGGCATGATAATCTTAACAACAGAAAAAATCTGTCCCTAGCTTAATTGTGACAACGTGTACCTTACATTGTATTATGACAAAATAGTTGCATTGAAATTTTACATTCTATGTACTGTTAACTTTACAAGCTTTTCCCGTTTTCTAGAGCAGTGAAAGATGGTTGCAATCCAGTGTCTACCGTTAAAAGTCTGATTATTCCGTTTGAGTACGCGTCTGAAGCAGACGGCCAGATTCCGGAAGCCGCGTCACCTCAGCTGTCATGCAGCTCTCGACTCGAATTCACTGTTTACTCACCTATCGCGACTTCTTTCAAATCCTCGAATCCTGAAGTAATTCTGGCTCCCATCACATCTTCGCCACTTGTCTATGTGACTTTACGTGTATTCGTCGCCCTTTAGCAACTTGATGCACTATTCATGTATGTAGCAGTGCCACTTGCGGGAAATCTAAATGGATATATTTCAATTGCATATACGTACTTCAGAAGATAAAAGTAAATGGTGCTGGTGTATTTTTGCAATTTCTTTTATGATCTGCCTTAGAGATTTGATGTATTTGAAAGCTCTTGTGCTGAAGTACTCTCCCTCAATCTATATCCATTTACATTCATTATTTTTCCGAATATATGTAGTTTAAATAAAACAAGAACTTGAATAACAGGTAAGTTACTTTAGTGAAATGCAAGCAGTAAGAGTCAACAACTAAAAATCATGAATGGTTCTCTTTACATACATATGTATGCTAATGTAGTGCCTTTACTATCTGTGTTTTCAAAACGGTTCTTCTTAAAGTAATTTTATGCAAAATCTTTTCCCCGCAACTTTCCTTAGAGGTACTCATAACAATTTTACATATCTCTTATGTGTTATACTTATTATATACGAACTACTGACAAAAAACTGTTTTACCAAAAACATTCATTAGCAATTATTTAAAAATAATTTGTCAATGCTTAAACTATTCAAGTGATTTGTTTATTATTGTAAAAAGTTTATTACATTATCGCTTATCTATTTTGACAAATTAACTCTTATAGAAATGCTACCAGTATCTTCGACGAAAATCTTATATTGGATAGGATTTTTTTTTTTAATTTACAAAACATATCACCCACTTATAGTATTTACTTTCATGAAGTAGTTGCAAAACCGTTTTGTATTCTTGGTGACGTAGAAAACCGCATTGCGCAAGAAACTTATATTGTTTAAACTAAAGTTTATATTTTAAAAATATCTTTTAATAAAATGCGTAGTCTTTGAAAATTTTCACTTTTTTCTGATGTAAAAGATTTGAAAATAAAAGCGAATAGTCATGTATTACCCTTTTTTAACCGCCAGCGAGCACTACTATATATCTTTAGCACGTTTTTTTCTTTCCTAATACTGATTATATCATCGCCAACATGACAATTGCTACCCTTTTCATTCAGGCGTAAGCCTCTCAACTAAGAAGGCCTTTAGCTCGGAATCAACGTTATCATCCTTTTCAAAGATAACCACCGTTCCTGAATCTTTATCAACCCACTAATATATCTCCTGACATAATAGCAAACTCTAATATTATAACTCACAACTGGTGAATAAAATAAAACAAACCCCGTTTAAGAAGTAATGACTGCTTATATCTTAGCCTACAGTATCACAGTGTTGTCCTTTAGTTTAAGCATTATTAAAGGATGTCTTTAAAAAAATATTTTTACTTAAAATACTTTTTATTTGTATTTCGGTATATTTAGAGATTAAAAGTGTACAAAGATATTTAAAACTTTAAAAAGTAAGGGTAAACTTATTCCAAACTAAATGACTTTTGAACGAGTTAATCAAAGACCCAATAGTTATTTTATAAATGATTTATGGCCAAATTAAGGATTATTAGCTCTGAAATTATTTAAACCACGATTTTTAAATTAAATGGTAAAAGTTCAAGACTATAGGTATAGGCTAGGCTATAGGGTGTCCCAGATCCCAGATTACATTTCCAGCATGGGGATGTCGCTTATTATAGGAGATACAGGTTTGCTTCAACTAGATGGATGATTCCTTGGTATGAGATGAGCCACAATCAATTTTTTAAAGTACAAAGTTTCGTACTTGTCGAATTTCTTTTTTTTTCTCATAACTTTTTTGTCTTAATCACTAGATCAATTTTATTTGTACCTTCTTTTTTGTTCTCTTTCTAACGGTATATTATATGTTACATCTACTTTTATAAACAACTCAGAAACTCAAAAAACGTATTTTACCGATATTATTCCAAGTTAGCATGTTTCATAGCTAACTTAGAATTATATTGATAATATGCGGTTTTTCTTGATTTTCCGAGTTATTTAGTTGAATAGATATGACAAGTGATATACCATTAGAAAGAGAAGAAAACAGTACATTTCACTATTGCAAAGCCAACTTGCCTGCTTAACATGTTTTATAGCTAACTTATCGGTAAAATACGGTTTTTATTGATTTTCTAATTTATTTATAAAAACAGATACAACAAAAGATACATCGTTAGAAAGAGGAGGAAAAAGCACATTTCACTATTGCAAAGCCAGGAACTTGCCTGTTTAACATGTTTCATAGTTAACTTATGGTGCTATTCTGTACCGATACGATGTAACGGAATAACGTTATAGAAAATGTAGCTTATAGCGCACTGTAAGGTCCGGACTTACAGCGGCAACATAAATAGCTATTCTGTACCGCACGCTATATGTAACGGTACAAAAGATCTACTCTTACAGTGGAATTAACCTAAATAACACTTGAAACGTCAACTAATTGTTTGAACGTTGTAGGTTATGTCGATTGATGTTGCTATTTTGCAAATAATTAATTCTTTTACGTTCATATTGGGTAGAATTAACGGGCGTTGGCGCGTTGACGCCGCGTAATGGTCAAAATGAATCGTTTTATATTGGAATATTTTATGGTGCATGTTTACTTATATTATTTTTTACTCAAAAACTGTAGGTTTTACGAAAAAAACTATAAATTAAAAAAAGTTTCTAAATAAAGCAAGTTTTCAAAAAAGAATTCTTTATTTGCAAAATTTCAACCCACCACAAAGTTCTGATCAAAAAACTAACAGGGGTCGCACTTTTCAGCCCCCTGTGAATGTGGGAGATGATTAAAAATATTATGGAAAACCTTTTAATAAGTATTAAACATCTACCAAATATTATTTTTCTACATTGATCCAAATTTGAGAAATAAAGTAAAAACCTTATTTTACCGCTCCCCTTTAGGGAGGTGTAACTCCGAAAGGAGACGTCTAAGGAAAAAAAATGCATAAAAGACCTCCCTTATTTGTCGATAAGGAATCACCTTCGGAATGTAGTTAAAATTATTCAGTGATCAATTAATTGCTCTTAAAAATTACAGCATTTTGAAATACATTTACTATTTTTTTAACCTGCATAAACCCATGAATAACATACACAAATGAAACAGATGACATATCCCTGATCAATAATATTTTCGTTTTTTTAAATTATTAATTATATCAAATTATGTATACTCATCTAGCATTTCTATAAGAGATTCTTTATTATAGGGATCAGTAATCCGTAATTACTTAATTAGTATTATTTTTATGAATCAACCAATCACTCAAATAATTCAAGCATTTTAAATCACATTTATTTTTATTTTTTTTTAAACATGACTAACAAAAATTTTCCGAAAGAAGATCGTGAATTAAGAAGAGTAACAACTTTTTTGGCCCCGGAAACTCAAAACTTACCGTTGAAACTCAATTTTTATTTTCAAAATTTGCACGAAATAGGTTAAATACCAGGTGTAAATGAACTCTGGCACACCCTCTTTTTTCCTTTAGTTTTGATTTTGGATAAATAAGATTTTAGACACATGATATGTGTAAAAAAAATCAGATATTTTGAGCACATGCACACAATTGTTTCACTTCCGGTTTCGCCGGAAATGACCTTAACTTTGTAATTTTAAATGGAACGGCCAGTATATTTTTACGTTTTTGGGAAGAGAAAGATATTTTGAGTACAATAGCATCATTTTGGTTAATTTTAATAACCTCAAATAGCCAGAGTTGATTTACACCTGGTATTGCAGATTTTCTTAAATTTGGATTTGGTGCCAAAAAAATTAAAAAAATTATTTTTATTTACGAATTCTTACTTTTAAAGAGAAAACTTGGATTTTGTTAATAAAACATAAAAGCATTATGATTTAACAATAACTATTTACAAGTTTATGTGACGATTTGCCGCTATGCACCCTGCTACAGCCACGCTACAGCCAAGTATTTGCGTCTATAAGACTTATAGAAAATGTAAGCAAATATACAGAGCGCTGTAAGCTACAGCGGCATACGGAATCGCAAATATGCTATAGTACTGTAACTGCTTATAGTTACAGCGTTACAGTGCTTATAGAACCTTGCAGAATAGCACCATTAGAATAATATCGGTAAAATACGGTTTTTCTTGAATTTCCAAGTTATTTATAAAAACAGATATGACAAAAGATATATCGTAAGAAAGAAGGAAAAAAACACATCGAACTATTGCAAAGCCAACTTGACGGCCTTTGCACTTTTTTCGACCAAAAAATCGATTTTCTTTTAATTGCTTATAAATTCTTAACACGTTATTTATGGCCAAATTAAGGATTATTAGCGCTTAAATACTTTACATTATAATTTTTATTTCTTATGACATATGGGTAAAGTACAAAGGCTAGTCTTTAGGGTAGATCTCAAGAAATCAAAATTAAAAAAAGATAATTGAAAAGGCACAACTGCCACTTTTTAAACATTTTCTAAGCCCTTAATATCTAAATACTAATGGAATATAGGTTATACGATCTGCATGTCCGAAAAATATTTTTAATATCACGGAGAACAAATTGCAGCTTTTTTTTTCAGAGAAAATACGGCATCATTTGCATGAACCTTAAAGATAAAATGTATGATATTAAAAGTTTTAATCAGCTACGAAAGTTGTATACAAATTATGTGTTCATGTTTTATAACCCCGTTGCACAAAGACACGCAATGTATACCGGGGTGCTCAGCCAGGGTTTAAGAGGGTGCCTTTGTTGTTAAAACAGATATTTAGAAAATTTTCATTTCTATTATGCGGTTAAGTCCATTTGATTTAATTAAAACGGAACTCTCAAAACTGCTGTCGTAGCGAGCATGTACGGATACACTATACTTTCGCGGTAATATAATAAGTAGTAAAATTTTTACTGTTATGGCAGCAGAGCATCATAAACAAAAATTGAAAATCACTGAATTATGTGAAGAAACACAGTGGATGCAGTAAAAATGTCTTCGAGTTAATGTGGAAGCTAACGCCAAAATTGTTTAACCATTTACTGTATGGTGAAGCGTTAATTGCCGAGGGACAAACCACACAGTCCTCCACGCCGTCAGAATATTACTAGGGTGGGCTGTTTTTGCGATACTCATTTTGTGTTTACACTTTAGTATAAACGTAGTAGTGCATAACGAGGGAATTACTCTCTACTATTACACCATGTTATATGTGCGGTGTGGTATAACTCCCAAGGCATTATTATTCCGTGCAGGAACGGTAGCTCTGTTTACATTTAATCCCGGATTAAATAAAAACGCCGTATCTGGATATATCGCTTTACTTTTGAATTCAAATTGTCATCCTTATTTAAGAATCAATAATGCGATAAAATGATACCGGGTAGTAAGCGTTGGTAAAGCACGGATTTGTAAGCAATTAAAATGCTAATAGTGTACAGGCTAATAGGCTATAAATTGGCTTTATGCGTTTCCTAACCGCTAAAAAAACCATAAACACCACAAGCAATGACTGTTTTTGCTGTAAAAAAAGGGAAACGAAAAAGTTTGAAACTACAATAACAAATAAATGCATGTAGTTATAACGTGCCAACTGCGTTAAGTTAATTAACAAGCTATTCTTTATTAAACGACAATTCCTTTTGGCGATAAATGCTTTAAAAGTTATCTAATAAATTTTTAATGTCGATTTTTAAATTACAAGTGATAGTAGGAAATTTTTTAATGCTTAAATAATTAATTGATGTAAATAAATTTCATTTTTTTTTTCTCCAGTGATCTGTAGAAATGCTAAACTCGTTTCAATCGTCTTCTCGTTAGAAGCAATACCTAAAGCCTTTAAAGATTGCTGCTGAGGTGAGTCTTGAAATTGGTTCAGTATTTCGAGAAAGAAAGAAAAACGCTTTAAATTACATCTATTTAAAATAGTTTTTTTAGCGGTTTCAAATATAGAAATGAAATAGAGCACGCTGCAAGTTTAATTTTTAGGGAAAACTACAAGAAGATCTGAATAGCTAATTAGTATTGGCGACAAAATTGTACCATCTATTCTTCAAGCTTTCGCGGCCGTTGTCCATGTTAAAATTCTCGATTTAGAAAAATTAAAAGACCAAGACAATATGGGAACGAAGATTGTAACAACACTTTACCATGTTCATTTACCATTATAAATGTGAAGATATTTGAAAATAAAACAAAGGCAGGAGCATTCAACGCAGTGTACGTCCCTATACTTACACTTCAGAAACTTGGGTACTACCCATAGAAGAAGAGTACTACCGTCTTACCGAGGCTCCGAGGCTATCGTTATACTAGCGAGTCGACTGATTGAATTTTTGAGTGGAGGGGATAAAGGCCGATGCCGAGCATAAGTCGCTATAAAGTCTGTTTTATACTACACTATTATTTCGTTTAAGAAAATCGTATACGATTTTCTAGTACGGTATCAATCAGAAACTACAAATCTTGAACCAAAAATTCGTACGAAATTATTGCATGCTCTAAATGCGTCCTATTTTAGCATGGGCGTGTTCTTTGGCATGGGCGCATGCGTATTCTACTGCAACTGTATCTGACCGCATGTCATTTGTGGGTTAGGTTAACTGAAACACTCAAACGATGTTAAATACTACTTATTACCGTTATCCCTCACAATTTATTTTGTAGGAATAAATATGTAGAATGGAACAAGCGTTAAATATACGTTAAATTTGAAAATAATTCGCTTTCTGTTGTAATCAAATTGAACATTTTCGTACTAAAAAATAGTACAATGTAAATGGTTCATATTTTCCATGCTAAATTCTTGAACGAAATTTTTGTATCAATAATCGTATACGATTTTCTTAAACGAAAAAATAGTGTAGTATAAAACAGTCTTAATACTATATGCCTGGCTAGAGAATATAACGTACATTATTACGTTAATAATGAAATATTACTATTTTTTTATTGTATTTTATTTATAAGCTATGGAAACAAGTTTTATAAACATTTAAATGTTTAATAATTAATAAAACGAAGGCGTGTGACTACTTCCTTTGTAATTACTTTTACATCCAGAAACGAAACATTTAACAGGCATTTTGGTTATGTAATTATTAAGCATTCTGAAACAACCATGTAAATTTAAAAACATGAATTAAAATAAAAAATGAACGGTCGGCCTGCATCCCCACCATTTTTCACGCATTTTGCTGTAAAGAGTCAGTCCGCTAGTATAACGATGGCCCCGGTACTACTACAAAATTGATAAGATTAGCTGTAATAAATAAAGAAATAGCCTAGGAGACGACAATTTTAAGAAAACTTTGTATACTGACTAACTTGTGTCTAAGACATCTACTAAGCATACCAGGATGCCATAATGAGATAGAAGAAGTTAAAGAAGGTCAAGAACAAACAAAAATAGCAAGCGGAGATTAGAAAAATGTTAAGTCTATTGGTGAGAGGTGCCACAGTTATTCAACGATAGAAAAAAGTCAAGAAGCACGAAGAGTCGTATAAAAAAGAGGAGGGTATTTTTTTTATTGTGAAAAAATAGGTTTATTAGTTGTATACCTATACAGTGTGTCCAAAAGGAATGGAATATGCTATATATACAGGGTGTGTATAAATCGGCGGAAGCGCTACACGTGGCGATGTTCTTCGTAAAATTCTAAGTCGACAATCTTAATACAAGAATGTTGTACCATGCTTGCTGTGTCTGCGAGAGGTCCTCAAAGTTTTGACATTCGGTCGTTTAATAAGCGTTATTATTTAATATTTTTTAATGAAAAAGCTGCGATTTGGAATGAAAATAAATTTTCAATAATATTTTTTCCTAGATATTGTGTTTTTCCTTTAAAAAATTGGTGTTGAAAATATGTAAATCACTGATTTGAATGAAAATAATACAAATGGCAACATTGTCATTAGCTGTCATCTCTGTTTTTCTTGTTTGTATTAGACGATACGTAAAATAATGCAGGTATGTTTACGAACTGAAGGCTTTCAGTTCGAATAAACATTATAAATATAATAAAAATTGCTAATAAAAAAACGTCCAAACGCAAATCAATGGATGCAAGGTTGCCAAATTTTTGTTTTTTTTAATGATTCCTGAGGCCATAGGTAGCATGGTACAACATTTTTGTATTAAGATTTTCGCCTTAAAATTTTACGAAGAACATCGCCACGTGTAGCGCTTCCGCCAATTTATACACACCCTGTATATCAGTAAATATCCACTTTAGGGAAAAATGTTTGGTACTTAGTTTTCCACCATAAGACAAAATTTAATTATTTTTTTTCGAATAACAAAAGCGCAATGAAAAACAATTTTTTTTTTCTAAATGGCAAGGTTCCCCTATATTATACTCATTTGACAGAGAATTTTTTTCTCTTTTCAAAGATGCAAAACTTTAGTACCTTTACTTAAGCAACTTTTTGAGAAAAACGCAAAAATTATTTTAATTGATTAGTATTTATTTCTAACAAAAACATCATAAGAACTAAATTTTTTTGACGAAATCTACAGTAAGTGTTCAAACTGTGAACCCTTTTGAGCTTGGCAATGATAAACTCGGTTTTTAAACCCGTTTATAACATTCCCAACCATTATAGGTGTAATTTCTCTAATACGATCTTTTAAATTTTCGATATTCTCCGGCCTCTTAGCATAAACTTAATTTTTAAGGTAACCCCATCATTGAAAAGAGAAAAAATTCCCTATGAAATGAGTATAATGTAGGGGTGCCTTGCCATTTTAAAAAATTCAATTGTTTTTCATTGCACGTTTGTTATTAGGAAAAAAAAAATTAAATTTTGTTTTATGATGGAAAACTTAGTACCTAACAACTTTTATTCAAAACATTTTTCCCTAAAGTAGATATTTACTGAGATATATAGCATATTCAATTCCTTTTGGACACACTTAGGGTTTTTCGGATCCGCCGAATCCTACAGCAAATATTCGGATTCGATATTCGGTCTAAGATTCGACGAATCTCGGATTAGGTCTCATTAATGCTACCACAACTTCAGAGAAAATACTTAATTTTGCAACAAATATTACCTACGAAACGATTGTTTGACGGAGAAGACAAAAATGAAGAAACAGAGCATTTAACAGAGGGTGATTGCGGAATACTGCAGATGACGTTCAGTTGTTAACGATGGAAGAAGAGCTTAATCATATATTGGAAACGGTAAAATGCCTTATATTACCAAAGTATCAAGATAAATTTGCCTACTTAAAAAAATGCATTATTTTCAAATGCCAAAATTAGAACGAACTATTTAGAAAAAGTATATCGAGCAATCATAACAATTAAACCAAGGTCAACCAATTCAGAGAGAACTTCTCTGAAGCTGAAGCAAAAAAATAACCTTGATTTTTATCTTAAGATTTTGCATTTTTTTAGGTTATTTCGCTTATTTTTGAAAATAGACATACAAAATATTATATCATTGTAAAGAGAAAAAAATAATCTTTAAATCAGTCATCACCTACTACGATTGCCATTTAAAAAAAAGTTGTTTTGTCCAATATCTTGCACGGTAATTCATAAAAAAATCTGACTGTTGCCATCTTATAGCAAACCAAATCTACAAAACTTTTTTCCTTTGGCGTTTTTGTGTATTCGCAACAATAGCCGAGATATTTAAGTTTGAAAAATTTTGATCGATTTCGGTTTTTTCGTTATATCACGCAAGCCATGGAATTTTTAAACAAAACAAGATCTGGTTTAAAATACACCCCTAAATAGCTAACTTTTGTCCCATTTGATCAACCTTGTATTTTCATTATTTACGGAGATAGTAATAGTGTCCCATGGAAAAGTAAAACACCCTGTATACTAATATACTTGTTATTTTACTTCATACTTTAACAATGAAATACAGTGCCATTTTAACTGATTGAAGGCCGTTTGAATTATTAATATAAACATGAATTAACTTAACACCGTGTTAGTAAAACCCATTGATGCGCTACTGACAAAACTGACAACCGCTGACAAATATTGTAAATCGCCTGTAATTTTAAAATTTGCGCGAACTTTAAACACCATACGTACAATAATTTTTATGGCACTACAATTCATTTAATTTTAGAACTGGATTCGGATCCGGATTCGGATTCGTAAAATAATCGTGGATTCGATTCGGATTCGTCGAATCTAAAAAGACCGAATCTTCCCAAACCCTAGACACACTGTATGTATATCATTCAATCGTAAAAGTTAATCACAATTTGCGATGGTATATAAGTCGTTACTCTTTTATAATTATATCTTTAACTTATACTAAGCAGATTGTTGAAGACGTTTCTTAAAATGAGAAAAACTGCAACAGAAACGTTTCGAATGCTGAAACAATCATAAGGAAAGACTAATTGACCTAGAACGTCCACATTCGAGTGGCACAGGAGGCTCAAAGAAGGGAGGAAATCGCCCGAGGCCGATGAAAGAAGCAGACAGCAGACATTATTTTTCGACGACAAAGGATTGTATTAATACGCGAGGAATACACAGTGCATAGAAAAAGTATTCAGAGGTCATGGATCGCTAAAAAAAAAAATGAGTTTGATCCGAAATTTACGAAAACGCGTCGGGGTTTCTGCTGCAAGACAATGCGCCAGCGTACAAGTTTGCTGTTGTATAGCACTTCTTGAAAAAAAGAATGTAATTGCGGTAGAACACCCTCGTCACGTACCTGCGGAATTTGTTGTATACAAAGTTGAAACTGAAATCGAAAGCGCAAAGATTCGATTACGTACCAATCATTCAAAAAGCAGGACAAATGAACTAGGCCTTTTTAATCAATGTATAAGATATTTAAAAGTTCCATTTCGCAGGGTATACCCTGGGAAATGGAATTTTTAAAAAACTTTAAACAGCTTATTTTTATTCGAAAATAGGACGTCCGACAAAGATAGGGAAAAATATTTTATGACAAAAGTGCATATGTAGAATCGACTGATGCTATAGCGGTTTTCGTGATTAAACCGGAAGTGGCCAAATCGGGAAGTAACTTTAAAAACTTAAATAGAATCACCCGGTTTTTATTGCATAATTAGAAAGATATTTGATAAAAAAACACTTTTTACTTGAAACATTTTTTGATTATCAGCATAGTTTGTGATCCATAGGACCTAAATGTTGTTATGATATACAAGTAGAAATAATATCCAAGAGATGTAGCAAGCAGTTTTATTTTGGAAAATTATAAAGCGAAACAACATTTAGGTCCTATGGATCACAAACTATACTGACAATCAAAATATGTTTTAAATAAAAAGTGTTTCCTTATTAAATATCTTCCTAATTATGCAATAAAAACCGGGTGATTCTATTTAAGTTTTTAAAGTTACTCCCGGCTTTGGCCACTTCCGGTTTAATCACGAAAACCGCTATAGCGTCAGTCGATTCTACATATGCACTTCTTTTATAAAACGTTTTTCCCCATGTTTGTCAGACGTCGCTTTTTTGAATAAAAATATTGTTCATAGCTATTTTAATGTTTTTTAAGTACGTAATAATTAAAGAGAAAAATATATTATCACGTTAGCGAAATTTCTGTAGCTTTGTTATTTGAGTAGTCACGAAAAGTAATTGCCACACTGTGTATTAATCAACCTACACTGTAGTTTTACACCGCTCGAGTTGCAAAATGTAAGTTCTTAAAGCTTAATAATACCCTCAAAGGATTTATTCTTTGGAGTTTTAACGTCAAAATAAACAAAAATAGTTCCAGATGTAGCCCGTTATCAAAAATTTATGCATAAAATTTTGTGGAAAGTTTTATGTGATGCTGGGCAAGAATGCGATTGGGTAGGCGTTAACGGTCTCCTAAGGTAAAGTCTTCTGAAGATTAAATTTCCAGAAGAGCAAATAAAGCCATTAAAAGACAATAATAAATCATTAGTTATTAGAGAGGGCTTGAAACGCTCACGATGAGAATAACTTTTAATAACATCATCCACCGTTTTAATTTGTAACCTTAATGCAGTAAGTTGGGGATTTTGTTTCCCGATTTCTTGCGTGTCTAAATACAAGAAGTGAAGTGAAAACTAATCCATCACAGTCACGAGAAAACCGCTGTATTAAAATGAAACAATTTCAGTCGTTCTCGGAATTAACCAGCAAATATTGCTATACGCTTTCCCTTTCTACCGGCTGGAATTATTAAATCGGGGGTGGCTTAAACGGGGGAAATAAAATAAGCGTTTCGTTTTTAAAACGCGCGCAGTATCAATCTATTTTGTTCGCGTTTATAAAGTGTGGCGGTCTCAATCCGGTCATACGTATTGGCGCAACGGAAATAACTGGACAGCTTGCGGTGAGCAGACGCTTAGGGAACCGCCGCAAGCTGCTATCCGAAGTGGGTCGTGCATTGATTATTTGTTTTATGAGAGCACCAACTATGAAATGCATTTTATTGCAACAGCCTCGTAAAACGACTTTTGTCTGCAAAAGCATGATTCACCTCAACACAAAACCATTCGACAACCGCAAGTGCCGGCGCGTTAATAAAAGAAATTCACATTTGAATCGCACAATCATTAGCGCTAAAACCCATTTCCAAAACTAACACTTCAAGTTATTTAGGTAATTTGTGAATTTTAAGCTGAAATTGATCGCGGGGAAGTATTTCTTACGCAGAATTCGCATTTAGCCGTAATTGCTGGATTAAGTCTCTTGGGAGCGAAACTTTTTCAATCCTCAGCATATTAGACAATTTCAAACAAATATTTTTCAAGAAATATTGTTACTCATTTATGCTTATTTTAATTACATTATGAAATATATTGAAGAAACTCATTAAATTTTTATTTAGGAAGTATTTCCTAATGCATACTAGTCATCTAACTCGTATTTCGTTTTTTCTTATTACTGAATATAGGCACTTAACTATAATGACAATTATTAGGTCATCCGAAAAATTCGTGACGCTCGAACGCATTTGTTTGCTTTTTTTCTGGCCATGTTGGTTAATGACAACGACTATGAGAAAATTGCAAAAAAATCTAGGAATACCCAGGTCAACTTTTTTCCACAGCGATTCTAATATAAATTATACCAATAGTTTTTTGTTTAAATAGTTTTAAAATTTATGTAAGTTTTTGGAGAATCATTGATCTGTTTTCTATTTTGTTGAAAAACTTTATGTAATAGCAAAAAATCTGTGTGCGCCTTTGAATTCAGAGCATGTGATTTATACAGGGTGGCACAGGGAAACGGAAAATTTTGAAGTTACCCTCACAAAGGTAAGAAAAATTAGTTTAAAAGTTTTGTTGTTGAAAACAAAAAGTAAACTACATGCCATTAAGTGTTCTAACAAAAAAAAAAAACAATGTCCATAAGATGATGGCCATTCAAACGTATGCATTCCTGGAAGCGAACGCTGAGATTTTGCATGGCACTTTGAAACTTCCTTGGAATTGCAGCGGTTTCTTCTCGAATCCTCGTTTTCAACTAAAGGATTATCGTTGGGCGTGTGGTGTACACTTTGCTTTTGAGGTGGCCCCACAAGAAAATATCGCACCTAGACAAATCTGGTGATCTTGGAGGCCAATGAATGTCGCCAAAACGTGAAATTACGTGGTTACCAAAGAAGTGTCGAACGGCCGCCATTGACGCTCTGGCCGTATGGGCCGTGGCTCCATCTTGCTGAAACCAAGGATTATGAAGATCGGGAAAGTTTTGAAGTTATTCTGCTACAAAAGTGTTGAGCATATCAGCATATCGTTCAGACGTTACTGTCCTTGCATTCCGTCTCTCATCCTCAAAGAAGTAAGGGCCAATCACGCCTCGTGTTGAAACGGCACACCGAACCAAATTGTAACCTTTTGGCTGTGTAATGGTCGTTCGTGCAATTGACATTCGCTTTCAGGAATGCATACGTTTGAATTAGGGATTCTGAGTCTCGACAATTTTTTAAGTCCCGGGCTTTGTTTTATCAAAGTCCCGGGAATTCCCGGGACTTCGAGACTTCTGCGAATTTTATTCACATACCAGAAAATAGTGGTTTAACCCGTCAAAAATGACGGAAGATTTTATAAAGTGCTAGAAAAATTATGATCTATTCATATACTCAAAATTCATCGGCAATTTTCACTGTAAAAAATAAATTATTTCTTGACAATGACATTTTTTTCTGAAAGCACCCGCTACATACTTAAAATTGCTTCATTACACGTATCGTGATCGTAAATCGGTCGTGACAGTTGACAGTTTTGTTTTTTTTTTAAATTAAACCAAATTCACAGATTTGGTTTTTGAAGCATTTATTTTATGAATAAAGACTAGTAGTAGGAGTAGTATTATTATTTTTAATTAATTCTTCATTCTACAGTAAATAATATATATATTTCCAAGTAAATGCCTATTTTAAATAATTTTCATTAAGCTTTACAACATCAGGCATAAGTTAAATATATTTTAACTAATAAACTTAACAATTATCCTTTAGCTTTAAAGCAGACAACAAATATTTTTGTTAAACTCATGGCAGTGAAATTTGTTTAAAAATTAGAAGTATAAGAAATTAATTTCAGTGTTCTGTAACATTTAGTCTCGTTTCGAGTCTCGAACTAAATGTCCCGGGACTCGAGACTAAAAAAGTCCCGGGAATTTCCCGAGACGTAGTTTGAATGGACATTGATTTTAGAAATTGTTTTTTTTTTTGTTAGAACACTTAATGGCATGTAATTTACTTTTTGTTTTCAACAACAAAACTTTTAAAATCATTCTTCTTACCTTTGTGAGAGTAACTTCAAAATTTCCCGTTTCCGTGTGCCACCCTGTATAAGAACAGCAATTTTAATTTAAATTGTGCAAACAGTTTTTTGTTTAGATAGTTTTGAAGTTTAATTATGTGTTGTTTTTCTTTAAAAACTCAGTAATCTGTTTTTCCATTTTGTTGAAAAACTTGATGTGATAGTGAAAAACTGCGTGTTCCATTGAATTCAAAGCATGTAATTTATATAAGAAGTTATCAAAATTTAAAAAAAACGTTCACAAAGTTTTGAAGTGTCAGCCAGTGTAATTGAACAGAATGGTGAATACATCATTGAATGAAATAAGATTTAAATTTTAAAGAAATGGCCAGTTGTTTTATTAATAAAATAGCACGAACTTCTTGGGGGCTATAATTGCCAGATTGCCACAGACTCCCCCAATTTCAAATCAAATTTATAGCGCAACGAAAACAGCACGGTTAAAAAATGTATCAGCACACGCTAGCACAAGTTGTGTAAAAAAAAATTGTTCACATAACGTGTTTGATGGGCTATCATGCCTACAATTATCTTAAATTAAAATCAAATTTGCAGTCTTATAATCAGGGCTAGAAATCGAAAAAAAATTTGGTTAACGGTTAACCGAATTCAAGAACTTTATTTTTATAACGGTTTTTGTTGAAAAACCGGTTAATTTAACCGGTTTTTAACATTATTCAGATTTGGAATGCAAAGTATAAAAAGATATTATCTATTTATAATTTTATAATATATGTACAATCAAGCATTCAGTAACTACTTTTGGTAAACTAATCACATTTAATACAGATTTTGTATTTTTTCAAAATAATTTTTATTAAAAAGAGATGTTTAAAAAACCGGTTTTTTATTATTTTGGTTAAAGGTTACCGTTTTTTTTGCCTTTAAAAATAACGGTTTTGGTTTCTGTTAAAAATCACAATTTTGGACAAAAAATAAAGGTTAACCGGTTTTTTAAACCGGTTTCATGCCCTGCTTATAATGAACTACATCAGCAAACGTTAGCACAACTCATTGTAATAAAAAAAAGTTAAAAATCAAACGAGGGGAGAGGTGGGGACATATATCTCTTAAGAATCGGTACAAATATTCCTTATGTGACACTCTTACTTCTGTTACATTTAGTAGTGCCAACTTTCATGCAGGCGTCATGCAGGCATATATCCATACGTACATTAAACAACCGCAGGATGCTTACTGCTTGATTTATATCAACCTAATGTATCGTCCACGTGTAGGTAGTTGGTACACATGTTTCACTCTCTTAAAACACAACCTAAACAGCATGATGCTACATCCATTCGCTCTATGTAACACTTCGCCCGTAAGCAGTGGTGAGCTGTAGGGGGCTCGCGGGGGCTCGCGCGAGCCCTTTGTTAAATTATTCCTTAATTTGCGAGCCCCTTGTTCTTCTTGTTAACCATTTTCTCAAGAAAAAATATATCTTAAAATCATTGTCATTACATACATTTGTAAAGCGACGAAGTCATGCCTATCAAGCAATGACGATTAAATTTAGAATAACCCGTCGCGCAATAGAATTTTTTGAATTATGTACAATCACTCGATTATTCACGTTTGAATTTAAAATGCCATTTTTTTTCCAACATATAATTAACATTATTTTTTTGTTTTTATTTAACTATGAGCGAGCCCTTTGTTAAAAATTTCATAGCTCACCACTGCCCGTAAGCCATAATAAATACCCTATAAACTTTCTGTAGAAATTAACTTAGATTAACGCAGCTAGCGTTTTCGGTATTAGGTAGAGAATTGGTTTCTAAATTTCCTATTTTGAAACTCCTTTTCACTGCGTTTATTAGTTTGTTTCGAGTTAAAAATACTTCGATAAAGTCTATCAAAAAAAAAATTGCTTAGGTGACGGTAAACTCATTTTGTATGGACGTCATATTGTAGTTTTACATCGTTAATAATAATTAACGTAATAATTGAGAATATAATTATAATGTATACAGTAATTGCCATATATTTCCCCTAAATGTATGTATTAGAACTTGAACACCACCTACTAATTTTCTGATTTTCTTATATATTAATAAATTTTATATATTACTCACATTAGGACCGGGTTTTCTTCCAAGGTGAAGTGTTGTTTGGAACCTGCAATAGAAAAAATAATGTTAGCAAAACGCTTGTGAATACATGCAAATCGAATATTGTTTTTATTCTATTGGTTTTACCATTACACAACTCGATTAAAGAAACAAAACAATAAACTCTACACCGATTGCAACTATACACTTATTCAAGGGTTTGACTCACAGGTTTGAAGTCGGAAACGAAAGAGCTGAAAGAAGTAAGAAAAGAACAGGAAATTTAAAGAAGTCATTTTGCATTGAAAACGAGAAATTGAGAAACTGAAGCAGGATAACGCAAACATATCAAAAGAACAGGACAAAACTAGGAAACAGTTACAGAATGCGGCCAATAGAATAGAGCAACTAGAAAAGTAACAAAGGATAATAACATAATAATGACAGGTTCACCCATTACGATTACTACAACAAACTTCAGGCCTTACGGATTCGAACATTAACCTCGGCTGATAATGTGTTTCAGAGGAACACGATGTATTTTAAAAGACGATTTGTGACTTTGGATGAGACATGGATTTACCACTACATATCAACAAACCAAAATACAACCTAGAAAGGATTGGACTTGGTGAATCGGTTCCAAAGAAGGCAAATACCATTAAATCGGCCGGAAAGGTGATGTTGTCAGTATTTTGCGATTCCAAAGGAATCTTGCTCATTGATTATCTTGAAGAAGGAAAAACCATTACTGGCCAATATTACGCAACACTCTTGGACAAGCTGAAAGTCGCAATACAGGAAAAATGTCCGGGAATGATCAATAAGAAATCGTTGTTTCACCAAGACAATACACCTGTTCATTCGAGCGCAATCATGAAGCAAAAATTGGCAGAATTGAGGTTCGATATCCTTCCGCATCCATCGTATTCACCTGATTTGGCTCCTTCGGATTTCTATCTGTTCCCGAAACTCAAAAGGTTTATGGCTGGAAAGAGGTTTAGGTCGAATGAAGAGGTGATCGAGACTGCAAACAACTATTTTGTGAACCTCGAAAGATGTCAGTTCCGGCAGGAAATTGAGACGTGGGACCAAGTGTGTTGAATTTCGAGGGGATTAAGTTGAAAAATAAAATATAGCTTAAATCAATCTTCTTTTGTTTCATTGTCATTCCGGAAATTTTTCAATCTATCCTCGTAAAATGGAACAAACAGGGGAAAAAGCTAGAAAAATCAAAAGACTGTAAGTGAAATAAGGATTGCTAACAAATATAATGACTAGGCTATGAAAAAGAATATGAGAAGGAAAAATAATAAAAAAAAGGGTAGAAGAGGACTGATTATAACCAAAACTAACTAATCATACGTAATTTGAATATATTTTATCAGTAAGATTTCTTCAGCATCCCAAAAATCTGTAGCCATCAGTTTTACCGCAGAAGGCTGTGTTTTGACCTCCAGTTTTGCAAGATAGTTCCTGTGAAATACTGAGGTCTCGTCACATCTGTTAAAAAAATACTTGTAGAGTATCCCATTGAAAAAATTATTCCGCCGAAGTTTTTGCCATGGTGTAAGCACTTTCGGAATCTACGCACCAACACTTTTCCATGCGTAAATCACCCTTTAAAATATTTAGAACTGTGTTTCGAATACTTTAACTAGATAGTATCATCCGGTTATCTGTCAACACTAAGTTCTTAACTTTCCTTATCGTTTCTTTTGTATTTGCCTTCAAAGATCTTCCAGGTCTCAGGCCATGCTAGATAGATTATCAGTAGTAATATAACAAGTGCATTGAAAATTATATATATTTATTATAAAGATTTGTCAAAAATTATAGATTATTTGTAATGCACGAGTTATATTTTGTCAGAAAATTTCCTTGACCTAACCTGTCTGTCAAATTAAATGTATGTTATGTCAAATTTTACAACTACTGTCAGAGTGGTGCGTCAGGGGTATAGTTAAATCTATATTAAGGTAACGCTACTGGTCGCCGCAATTCGTCAAAAAATTATCAAGACCAAAATATTTAATTCCTTCTCCAAATTTATATTTTCGACAAATCACAGACTCACATTTCTTAGAAACGACCAATAAACGCATGAAAATCTGTTAATTGCGAAAAGTAAATTATCAGTAGTAATATAACAAGTGCATTGAAAATTATCGATAATTTTTGGTAAATATGCCCGAATGCAAGTTGAGCTGAAAAAATTACGAGTGCACGAAGTCCACGAGTGATTTTTTCTGCATCAACTTGCATGAGTGAAGATTTGTCAAAAATTATAGATTATTTGCAATGCACAAGTTATATTTTGTCAGAACATTTCCTTCACCTAACCTATCTGTCAAATTAAAATGTTGTTTAATTTAGATAAATTAAAGTATACCTACTACTTACTGCGATTGTTATTATTAATAGATCATTTATAACTAATTTTTAATTCAAGAATTATATTTTAATAAAAATTAATGAACCAAATAGTATTTAGGTACATACATAATCTGTTATGTCAAATTTTACAAGTAGGTACTGTCAGAGTGGTATGTCAGGGGTGTGGTTTAATCTATATTAAAGTAACGTTATTGGTCGCCGACATCTGTCAAAAAATTATCAAGACCAAAATACCTTATTCGCTCTCCAAATTTATATTTTCCACCAATCAAAAACTCAGATTTCTTAGAAACGACCAATAAACGCATGAAAATCTGTTAATTGCGAAAAGTAAATTATCAGTGTATGATTATGTTTATTGGCCGTTTAAAGGAAATCTGAGTTTGTTATTGGTCGAAAACGCAAATTTGACAGGAGGATCAACTCCTGGCAGAGGAATGTAAAATTATTACGGACACGTGCAGAGGATGCCGCCAGAATCTATGACAAAAAAAATAACAGAAAGTAGGAGGTATGGGAAGAGGCGGATAGGAAGGCCAACAACTAACATGGAAAACAGAATAGAACAAATAGCCCGTGAACGAGGGAAAACAGTTGGGGAGTTGAGAGCGATGACGGCAGACAAAAAGGTCTGGAAAAGTTGGGTGGAGAACCCCCAAAAGCCGACGCCGTGAGGCAAAAGGCCATCGTAAAAGAAGAAGAAGAAGAAGAAGGTAATTTCTAGGAAATCTGAGTTTGTTATTAGTCGAAAACGGAAATTTAACAGGTGGATCAACATCTAAAAGGGGAATATAAAATTATTACCGTGTAATAATGCTCCTATTGGTAATCTCTAGAAGATTTAAGATTAGTGATTGGTTGAAAATGCAAATTTGACAGGTGACGAAACTTTTCTTTCTTATTAAAACTATTTGTATTTGGTTTTCAGTATTTTACTTAAAAATATGTCGTCGTGTCTTTCCCGCATATAACTTTAATCCTATCGTGTATAGGTTTATGTCCAGTCATCTTATAAATAACAATATATAACACTTCTATTCTCGAGCTTGATTTCAACCATTTTTACAACAATAAACTACGATAAAAATTTTGTAAATCGATCGTATAAACACAATTTGGCAATTAAGTTTATAAATACCTTCCGGTGTCGAATGGATATAATTACTTTCGTCTTCCATGACTAGGTAGAATGCTTGACGATTCACCCTAGTAGTATTTGCAAAATAAAACATTCCGCGAGTACGTTTATTTAAAAAATAAGTTAATTATTCCAAAGTTAAAAACAGCGGTTTGTTTATTAAGCCTAATTCATACACGCAAAAATTTCTCGTTGCGGGAAAGCGAGTCGTTTTCGCACATTAATCAAGTTGCGAACGATAAACCTTTTTAATATTGCAGCATGTCAGTATTACTAAGCTATCGTTAGGGTGAAGTTATAACGGAATATTAGTTATATGTGCGTATATAAGCGCAGACATTTTTGGGTTTATCGGATGATCGAAAAAAAAATCATTTTAAAAAGTAGTGTAACAAGATTACGTAGTAACGTAACCTTGTTACACTACTTATAGTAATAAGGTGAGTGTATTTCAGGGTGTACCTTTAAGAATCGGTAAAAATATACCGGGTGATTTAGTTTGACTGTCGCAACCCAATAACTTTTTAATTATTGAAAATAACCCCAACAAACCTTATATTTTTCTATTAAATGATGTGCATTTGTTACTCTACGATGAGGGATGTCAAATCCGCGATAGGCAACTGTTTTTTTTTTTAATTACATAGTAAACATATTATTGTTGATTCAGATAGAGAATTTAATTCTAAATCCGACCATGTATTAAAAAAGTATGCATACATAAGAAAATTTTCGAGAAAAATCGGTTTAAAGTTTATTCAAATTATAGCAAACAGTCTATTTAACATAACAAAAAACGATTAAATCTTAAAAGTTATACGATAACCATCAATGGAAAAGTATTACAAATTAATTTTTAATAAAAATAAAAACAAATAATAAACGTCGGCATAAAAAAATAGACTTTAATGTTCCGCCCCCCTCTTCCAAACACAGTTGTCTTCTATTTGTAACCGCTCGAATACATTTTTTATGTCAACGTTTATTATTTGTTTTTATTTTTATTAAAAATTAATTTTTAATACATTTCCATTAATAGTTATAGTATAATTTTTAAGATTTAAGCGTTTCTTAGTAGTAAAGCTATGCGTATACTGGGACACTTCGATGGCCGTCCATCCGAAGCTGTCCATGGTGTAGACGCAAGGTCACTCTTTTGTGTCCACAAGGTCACTCTTCGAGTTTTGAAGGTGAGGAAGAAGCGAGTGGTGTGGTCAATGCCCAGAGGGTGTCCCAGCGGTTGTCTCTGGACAGGGGGTAGTGGTCGGTGAGAGTAGACAATAAGCTAAGAATAAGCTAAGAAGTAATTGAACGTGTTCGGTGAATTATTAATTTCGCAAAGTGGCCTATGACCCTGTTACTATAATAAGTTGTTTATCGCAATATTGCAGTATGTTTATGTTGCATTGATGCAAACAGGTTCATAGGTTATCCAACAGTGATATGCAGTATGTTTATGTTGCATTGACGTAAACAGGTTCATAGGTTATCCAACAATGATAAATATGTTAATATTGCAGTATGTTTATGTCGTATTTATGCAAGTTTTGCAACGTTTTCAAATAATACATATGACGCGCGTTTTATTTTATCAAGGCAGGAATTAAAATTTTGATGAGTTTGCTTATTTACTCCTATATAATGTTCGCACAAACTATGGCAATCATTCAGAATCCAACTGAAGATACCAACACTGCAAAATGGCTAATATTCCTTCATCTATTTGGGTTATTTCCGAAGACCACCAAAATCTACCGACCAGGGCAATGTATATCATTATGAAGCAGATATTTCAGTAACATATTCTTTTTAATATTTAAATGTTGTTGGTTTTTTGTGTTACTATGTTTTGTTTCCATCGGATATAGTTATACATATTCTTTTTAATACTTGTATGTTGCTGTTTTTGTATCCGACATAATTATACAAATTTTTGTATTATTCTTTTTCCAGACATGGTGTTAAAAGTGTTATTCTCAAAAGAGATATAGTTACCATAAATCTGTCATATACACCGAAAAATACGACATTGGAGAACAAATTTGGTAACTTGCCGGTGCGGTACATTTGCACACGTCTTGACAATGATGAGGAGCTATTCATATTCGAGTCGTTTTACAAAAAGTACAAATTTAACCAGTGCGTAGATGAAGTGCCCGCTGATACGACACAGGCTCAACCAATGAAAAAGAAAAAAATGCAAATGGTGGGCGAGCAACCGATCATCGTTGTGTCGGACGATGAGGGAGCAGCGGGTACCAACACCAAAAGATACAACAGGGGCTCACATAGGTTATATCCATGTGCGATGAAAAACGCAACCTTGGTAGACAAGT
Organism: Elmis aenea; assembly: GCA_947652605.1. Lineage (NCBI taxonomy): Eukaryota > Metazoa > Arthropoda > Insecta > Coleoptera > Elmidae > Elmis > Elmis aenea. The sequence continues at coordinate 19,352,988 of OX393584.1, forward strand.
TGCGGATGTGGGTCAGAGGTTATCTAAAAGACGTCAGTGTTTGCGTCAATGCAACATAAACATACTGCAATATTGCGATAAACAACTTATTATAGTAACAGGGTCATAGGCCACTTTGCGAAATTAATAATTCACCGAACACGTTCAATTACTTCTTAGCTTATTCTTAGCTTATTGTCTACTCTCACCGACCACTACCCCCTGTCCAGAGACCACCGCTGGGACACCCTCTGGGCATGGACCACACCACTCGCTTCTTCCTCACCTTCAAAACTCGAAGAGTGACCTTGTGGACACAAAAGAGTGACCTTGCGTCTACACCATGGACAGCTTCGGATGGACGGCCATCGAAGTGTCCCAGTATACGCATAGCTTTACTACTTTTCTTGTTATGTTAAATAGACGGTTTGCTATAATTTGAATAAACTTTGAACTGATTTTTCTCGGAAAATTTTCTTATGTATGTACCTATACTTTTTTAATACATGGTCGGATTCAGAATTTTCTCCATCCGAATCAACAAAAATATGTATACTAAGTAATTTAAAAAAAAAAACAGTTGCCTATCGCAGATTTAACATACGTCCTCGTAGAGATAACAAATACATATCACTTAATGGAGAATTTGTCGCCGTCTTCAAAAATATAAGATTTGTTGGGATTATTTTCAATAATTAAAAAGGTTTAGGAGTGCGACAGTCAAAGTGAACCCAGCCGGTATATTGTTAAAAAAAAAGTTTGTTTTCAATAACTTTGTTTTCTTACAAAGAATGAAAATAATTTTGGGCGCACCCTTCATTTTCAGAAACCTTTTATCTATGATAATTTGTCGTCTTCTATGAGTTGTATTTTTGCATAAACAATTTTTATACTGCAACTGACATCTTTTTGTTATGATTCCGATACTGAAAACATAAAACGTATAAAAGTAGAATTGGAAAGACTACCCATTTAGCGAGCGTGCTTATATTTTGCTATTTATGTTCCTCAATAAACAAAAAGTTTAACCCTAGCAACACTAAACAATCCTTAAATAGTTAAGGTGGCGTCTACGTTAATTAATATGTCGTACATAAATTTAAGAGGGTTAGTTAGTTTTCCAATTTACATGCGACTATGCGAGCATCTACGTAGACGAATGTTTTACACAATTTATGATAAAAACAAATCAAAAATAAAGTTAGGCAGCAGTGGCGTACGCAAGGGGGGAATTAGGGGAACAAATCCCCCCCGAAAGGACTAATATTATAATTACCGCATTTCCAAACATAAAATATATTATATGTTTGTATATTTTACTTATAAATGCTATTTTAGGGTACGTTTGACCTTGAAAATTAAAAAAAAAACGCCTATAGCGCTGTTACTCGGGGAGCTGCCGCCCCCCTGGGCTTCCGCAACTCTACTTACAACTCACCTTTTGTGTCTAGCCCCCCTAGGCCATGTTCTAATACCATTACCATGCCCCGTTTGAAATTAGTCAGTATTATTATTTTTGCAAATTAAAACAATATCCCCCCCTAAAATATTTTTCTGCGTACGCCACTGATAGGCAGTAAATCAAGAGTACAAGATGTCATTGCCTTAGCATATAATAATTGACCTCGTGATGTCATAATAAAACTACAAAATTGTTGTACAGGAAACAGAGAGTTACGCAGTTGTAAAAAAAAATCCAACGTGATAAATATCTACACTTTCATCACACCAATAAATTTTCACCGAGACAGTTAATACTTGAGTGAACTAGGTCGATATCTATTCGCCCGAAAAAATTGTCCTTATACCTAATATTGCATGTTACACGGCATTTTATAGTACAGGATTATTCAATAAAAAATTTGCTGGGATAATAAAAATAACTGAGAAAGTTGAAGAATCTCGAGAAATGTTTACGACTTAAATAATTTTTTATTGCCAATATTAAACAAATGATATCATTGTTCTTTAAAATCGTATATCCTAAAAAAAAATATCACATAAGCGTGGTTAAAACTGTAAGTCCTGTGCTTTCAGAACTATTTCCATTTAAATTTTCCAATACGGTACAGGGTGGGCAAATTTCGATGTTTTCATAGGGAATCTCGGTAACTATAAGAGGTATCGCAATACGGACCCAGCTTCCTCCATCTCTTTTTTCGAGAAAAAGTTAATGGTGAAAACTAAAATTGGGGGGTCGATTTATTCGTTTTCTTACATTATAGCAAAAATTAGGTCAATTTTCATTTTTTTTTTCTAGTAGTAGACTTGTCATTAAGAATATACCTGGTAAAAAAAACTGTCATTCTGTTGTTTTAACAATAATTTGACAGGAATAATCACGTTTAATTGTTTTTTTTTTAAATTTGGAACCTTAAAAACACTAAATGGCTTACTAATATTACGAAAAGTTTGATATGTTAGAATGTTTTATTCAAAGTAATAATAATTCTGAAGCTGCAAGTAAAACTTATTTTAATCGTTACCCGGAAAGAAAGTAATCTAATAAATCTATTTTTGGAAGATTAAAACAAAATCTCGTTTTGGGTACACATTATAGACAATTTATGTTAATATAGTAATAATAATATGAATGAACTAGGAGAAAATTTTAATTGAATTAAAATAAGTTACACTTGCAGCTTCAGAATTATTTTTACTTTGAATAGCACATTCTAACATATCATAGTTTTCGTGTGATATTCGTAAGCCATTTCGTGTTTTTAAGGTACAAAAATAAAAACAAGCAACAATTAAACGTAATAATTGTTTCTCTCAAATTATCGTTAAAACAACAAAATAACAGTAAGCCTACTATTAGAAAAAAATAACATACGAAAATTTTCCAAATTTTTGCTATAATATAAGGAAAATGAACAAATCGACCCCACATGAAATATATCATCAGAATCGGGAAGAAATCTTCTTTCTCGTGATGCCACGGCCAACTATGGGTTCTATTTAAAAAAATACAACTTTATGTTACAACTCGAATTTCGATTTTTTTTTTTTTGAAAAATTGGCTACGCCACTGCATTCTTATCAAAAAAGTGTTTGTAGAACGTCAAAATTATTTTTGTTGATTTTCATAAACAAGCAAGATATAGTCATAAAAAAGTCAAAAAATCGAGTTATCGGTGATAACTCGAAAACAAAAGACGATAACCAATTTTAGTTTTACCATTAACTTTTTCTCGAAAAAAGAGATCGAGGAAGCGGAGTCCTTTTTCGGTACCTCTTATAGTTACCGAGATTCTCTATGAAAACATCGAAATTCGCCCACCCTGTACACTGCTGTACCTACTTTATATTATTTGCAACGACAGGCATTTCTTGTCAATTATTTGTTTCAACCGAAGCTGCGTGAAACGTTCTAAACATATTATTGGAAATTGCATATAACAGAAGATAACATTGGTTAACAGTGTTTTGGTACTATGGATGAAAATATGTGCTTCTAATAGTATTTTTTAAGCTGAATTTAAATATAGCCTTGACACGTTTTCACCACGTACGATTTTTTTGTTATTTATTAATATCTGAAGAAATTAATAATTCACATGTTTTGAAAAACAAGTGAGTTTCTCGATTCCAAAGGATTTTTTTTTACAGTTGTACTTTAATATGGAAAATTTACTGTGCTGTTGTAATAACATTTACGGCCTTACGGAAGAAACTCGTACGCAAGGGGAATCACAAAATACTGTTGTTTTCCCTGTTCATGGTACAGTAAGGCTCTATGAGCAAAGAAATAAATGTTTTCCTGGAAAAACTAATATTAAATTTAGCCCTTTATTTGACGCACAAAATGTTCACTTGCCACCGCTGTATATTAAACTAGGACTAATGATACATTTCATTAAAGCCATAAATAGACAAAGAAGGAGAAGGATTCTGATACCTAAGGGATATTTTTCCTAGTGTTAGTAGTGCCAAGTTAAAGAAAGGAATTTTTGTTAGGTCTCAGATCAGGAAATTGTTGGATGATACACATTTTGAAGTAAGACTTTTTCCTAAAGATCTCGTGGCATGGAAATCTTTTGTATAAGATAGTGAAACGTTTCCTTGGAAAGCCGAAAGAAAAAAAATACTAACTTGTCGTAGAAAATCTTTCACAAAACTACAAGAAATTGCAGAATTTGATTTAAGATCTACTTCCTGCATTCCAACCTAGATTATTTTCACAGATCTTGGACGACATAAGTCAATTAGAAAATTTTTATCAAAACGTTCGAATTATGAAAGAACGCTACCAGGGAAAATAGAACCCTGCTATGATGGGTGACTATTGCTGGTTTTTGCAGACGGAAAATACACCGCATAAAACAAAGAAAACATAGATGTAAGGCAACAATTTTCCCCATTTTTTTATCAACTTTTAAGAAAATTCAGATTTAAAAAACTTATAAAAATATTACACTGTATTTTCATTATATGATTACTCAATCCATATGCGTATAATAGTTTAAAGTTATAATTATACCTTTAAATATTACAATAGTCTTGAGGTAAAAACTAACAATTGTACATAAACCTAGAAAAGTTAAAGTTACTCTAACATAATTACTTTACGTGATAACCTTTTTTGAGGAAATATCTAAAATTAGCACCCCATATTAGTAAAGAACGCCTAAAATTATGCTGAGGTATAAAGATAATAGTGAGACGACGAAATCAGACGGTAGAAATTCGTTAGTCTAGCTCAAAGCACCTACCTAATGGAGCCACAGTACATTGTGGTTTTTCACACAACAGACACGTGGATGCTTTTCAAGCATTTTTATATCAAAATATATTATTACCACATAATAATTTATAAGGCATTTCGTATAAATAAATAAAAAAAACACGATGCAATTCTAGAAATATTCTTTATTGTTTGGAAAAAGGCTTCCTCAATCTCCTATTTCTTTAACTACCAAATACCAAACTATAAAACTTGGTTTATCTGGAAAATCTTCAAATTATACAGGGTGTGTATAAATTGGCGGAACCGCTACACGTGGCGATATTCTTCGTAAAATTCTAAGTCGAAAGTCTTAATACAAAAATGTTATACCATGCTTCCTATGGCCTCAGGAACCATTTAAAGAAACAAAAAATTGGCAACATTGCATCCATTGATTTGCGTTTGAAATTTTTTTTATCAGCAATTTTTACTTAGGTATTGGTAATATTGATTCGAACTGAAAGCCTTCAGTTCGTAAACATTGCTGCAAACTTTTATGTACCGTCTAACACAAACTAGAAATAATTACGACAAAAACAGAAATGACAGCTAATGACAATGTTGCTATGTGTATTATTTTCATTCAAATCAGTGATTAACATATTTTCAACACCAATTTTTGTAAGGAAAAACACAATATCTAGGAAAAATAATATTCGAAGTTTATTTTTATTCCAAACCGCAGATTTTTCATTAAAAAATATTAAATTAATAATAACGCTTTTTAAAGGACTGAACGTCAAAACTTTAAGGGCCTCTTACAGACACAGCAAGCATGGTACAACATTTTCGTATTAAGATTTTTGACTTAGAATTTTACGAAGAACATCGCCACACACCCTGTATAATTTGAAGATTTTCCAGATAAACCAAGTTTTATAGTTTGGTATTTGGTAGTTAAAGAAATAGGAGATTGAGGAAGCCTTTTTCCAAACAATAAAGAATATTTCTAGAATTGCATCGTGTTTTTTTTATTTATTTATACGAAATGGCTTATAAATTATTATGTGGTAATAATATATTTTGATATAAAAGTGCTTAAAAAGCATCCACGTGTATGTTGTGTGAAAAACCACAATGTACTGTGGCTGCATTAGGTAGGTGCTTTGAGCTAGACTAACGAATTTCTACCGTCTGATTTCGTCGTCTCACTATTATCTTTATACCTCAGCACACTATTTCTCGCTTCTTAGGAAGTATTTGCTTACTGTGGATTTGCTTCGTTATCTTTGTCTGCGTTTACGAGAAAGTTCATTTCATTTTGTTTGCAGACAGTGTTGAAACTGCAATGAATTCGTCGTACAAAGGTTTTGTATGTCCTGTAGTGGCAAATAACATTGAGTGGAGCTCGATCAATATGAGTTTTCGTCGCTTTTACTTTTCTATTACGGTACTTTAGTGTTCGTGAATAGCCGAACTAACAACTTAGTTCCGATTGCATACGCCGTTTACGGCATAACGAACCTCGGGATAATACAAAAGGCATCCGGCAAAGCCGCTGGCCAGCAGAAACGGAAAGGCGAAAGATAAATTGTGTTTATTTCTGGTATGGCGGTTGGTCTGGCAATTTTTGTAATTATGGACAGATTGACTAGTCGCGTCGAGTTGATGGCGTTCTGAAAGTCTTCCGGAGCCAATAACGACGCACAGCACCCGCTAACGGGCGCTATCTTCAACACATTACGAACGGAACAATTGACTCGCGGCCGCGGGCTCGGCTGCGCGCATTCCGTCGCACAATGCCGTCAGACTGAGATGTATTAATGTGTGTACTAATGGGGGTGGTATGCGTGTTATCAAATGACTGTGCCCGCGGCTGGCAGCTCGCTATCAAAGAATCAGCTCAATAAATCATCGGAATACCTCTCCATGTACACTATCCTCAGGCATCTCGTAATGTAACTGTTTCATTTCGCATTGTGTCATTTATAATACACAATTTTACGCCGACGTCGCTCACAATATTAATTCTTATAGTCTGGATAATTGCATTCTGATTGTGAAGTCCCATTAATAAAAAGTAAGGGGAGACATTTTTAAACCTTAACCTAACAAATCTTTGCATAATAACACATTTTTTGCAAAAAACACTTTAGTTTTCACAGGACATATACAGGGTGTCCCCGTTATCACCGCGAATATTTTAAGTGGTGATGGAGAACCTTTTTCTAAGAAAAAATTTCAAGTAAAATTTTTTCCTAAAATCAAATGCTAAGCTGATATCAACACTTACTTGATTTTTTTACACTTCTGCATTTATAAGATTCTGTAGCCGAAAATATCAATTTTATCGTAAAATATCTAGTTCTATTTATTTTTTGTCTACAGGCAATGGTTTGAGAGTTATAAAGCAGTTTGTACAAAAAAATTTAAAAAATGTAAAAAATTTAATTGTTTCTTAGACTTTGCAACCGCTGTATCTTTAAAACGAAAGGTTGTACAAACAAACCGACGGCCCATTGCGGATAGCAAATTTGGTCTAGTGAAATTTTTTGAAAATCAAACCGATTTTCCGGAAAAGCTGAAAATAAGGAATAGAGTGCAAAAACAAATATTGTTTTGTATTTAAAAATGCTTTTAAAGAGAGTGCGATTACGTGATTGAAAATGATGGAGGTCATTTTGAACACTTATTGAAGTAATTTTGTGGTTAGGTACATGTTAATTTTATTGCGTCCAGATGGATTTGCATTGTTTTGCATTTTATCGTTTTTTTTTTCACCTTTTCACTATTATAAACATTTCTATGATACATTTAGTTGTATTGAACAACATATTTACCGAAGTTGTAGTCCGTTAAATGCCTTATCCGCAATAGGCATGCGTTTTGCTCTACGACGTTTCGTTAAAAAGATGCGGCGTTTTTAAAAATTTACATAACTTATTTATATGCAATTTTACAATTATTTGTTCAATTTGTTCGTTAGCTCCTTAAAAAAATGATAAGGGGTGGTTTTCTGAAGAATTTCAAACTTCATAAAAAGCTTTGAAACTGATGAGATACATAATTTTATGAATGTTGCCGATGCTATGGCATTTTTAAATACAAAATATCATAATTACCGGGAGTTTTTGTTTTTCGAAAACGATAAAATGCAAAACAATGCAAATCCATCTGGACGCAATAAAATTAACATGTAACCACAAAATTTCTTCAATAAGTGTTCAAAATGACCTCCATCATTCAATTACGTAATCGCACTCACTTTAAAAGCATTTTTAAATACAAAACAATATTTGTAGGAAATTTTGTTTTTGCACTCTATTCCTTATTTTCAGCTTTTCCGGAAAATCGGTTTGACCGCCACCGCTACCGCCACCGCCACCGCGTCGGTCTGTGGAGACCTTTATTCTCACAAAATAATTTGCATGAAATAAATAAAAAACTCCAGAAAACTGGAGAAATGGAAAGAGCAGTATCTACCAGTTATGAGATTATAAAAATTAACCAAAATAGTGCATTTGTATCCAAAATCGCTTCCTCTTTCCAAAAATGTAAAAATATACAGGGTGTTCCATTTAAAATAACAAAGTTGAGGTCATTTCCGGCGAAACCGGAAGTGAAACAAATGTGTGCAACGGCTCAAAAAGCCCGATTTTTTGCACATATCGTATGTCTAAAATTTCATTTATTTAAAAACAAAACTAAAGAAAAAAAAGGGGGTGTACCACACTTCATTTACACCCGGTATTTTGAAGTAAATTTAAATCTCTAAGTTAAAAGAACCATTCATGTCTAAATTTATTTAATTAAATAAGTAAGTATAGGGGAAAAAGGACAAAAAACATTATTAAATTAAAGGAGTGCTTTTCCCACGTTTACAAGTTTACAACAGATATTAAACAAATACAACATCGCTGTACCAACTAAATGTAGGTTCATATCACGTTCCTGTGTTTATATTTGTCAAATGAGTCATATATTGTTCATGACACTAGCCAATTTCGCTTTGTTATTTATATCACGAGCTAACACATTAAACTAAATTAATGTCATTGTAGTTCACCAGGAAAATGATCAGAAGAAATGAACGAATAGGGAAGAAAAACGTAAAGACAAATTTATGGGAGAAATGTCGTGGAGAAAGCGAACAAATCAAAAAACTGAAGATTCATACTAACGAGATTTCTTAAAAACCCTAAAAACAAGATGGCTAACACATTAAAAGAGACGGGCGTCATGTACCCCTTGTCCATTACTCCATTTCAAAAAAAACTTAATTTTTGCATAGAAAATACAGGTAAACAATATTTAGTGGGCAAATAATTGATTCTTGATTTCCACCATTTTTTCGGGCATTGTATTTGACACATAGCCCCTGCAGAAGTTTCACGTACCTCTTGGTTGTCCATGGACCCCTGGACTAGGGCATATCAACAGATTACAATATGAAAGAACAACAGAAAAATGAAATAGACACAAAGAGAAATAGATGTCGATCGCAAAGGATGTAAATGAGGTCACTGACAAAGGATCTTAGGACTTCTGGCTAGAGAATGAACGCAAATTTCAGAAGGCAGAAGAAAGTAGAAAATAACTATTAGGCTTTTAATAACAAAACTGGTATACTACTCTACTACTGTGCAGAGGCTATACTGCTTTAATGAAAATTATGTTTTTAATATTCTTGCTGTTTAATGTGCATATGTACATAAACTTGCTTGTTTGTGTATTGTACACGATCATTTTTTAAACATTCATACACGCGTTGTTTGGTTAACGCTGCTGTCACGCAGAGATTACACAATTACGGAAAACTCAGCGAAATTCCCATTTGCAGAAGAGCTATTCAGCTTTAGAATGACACGGTCAGGCATAAATGAACTTAATATTATATACACACAAATTACATAATTATAACAAAAGGTTTTTGTAACAAAATGTTTCTCCATTGATTCCAACTCCATTGGCAATACTTTTTACTTTTTAATTATCAAGACCTATGACCAAAAATGGTTACTAGCCAAGGAAGGTCACGATACGTTGTCGCTAGAATCTGATTAAGGCTGTGTTTATTGCATCAAGGACATCAAAACTAAATGTTTTGCAGAGTTATACATGCCACTGGCAATTTCCTTCGGAAAAATAGGGGGAAAGACTGAAAAGCTGAATAATAAAAGTAATATTTGCGATTGCGTTGGCCATGAAACTGTCAGAGACAAAATGGAAATTCTTTTATTTACCAATGCGTGCATCCTTTGCAAGTAGAATGTTGCAAAGTTTATGAAAAAATCTTAAACGGTTCCGGAAAAAAACGCAAAAAAACAGGTGTTTGTAAAAACGGTTTTTTCTATGTTAAACGCATATGAAAGTCGCATACAGATATACCACAACTTCTCAAATCATAGTGCTTATGCAGGGGTTTCGTTTTTGATGTTTTTCTCCAGAACCGTTTAAGATTTTTCCAAAAACTTTGCACCATTCTACTTGCAAAGGATGCGCGCATTGGTAAATAGAAGAATTTCGATTTTGTCTCTGACGGTTTCATGGCCAACGTGCAGGTCCGTTCACGGAAAATCCGTGCCTCGGGGAAGCAATAGACAACGGGCCCCCATTTCCTCTTAGAAAGGTATAAATTTAAGACTCGCATTTTGATATACAGGGTGATCCACTATTGGGATTTTGTTAACGATAAAAGCTACAAAGAAGTTGAAATTAGACAAATTGACAAATATTGAAATAAATAAATGCTTTCATTTTACAGTGCGTAAAAAATCTACAACTTTTTCCCAAAAAAATATTTTTTTACCAACAAGTGTAACTGGGTTATTAGCAATTTTTTTTTAAAAATTCCCATTTTTAGTTTTGTTTATTAGCTAGCGTACCATGGAACTTTTTTTAAAACATTAAAGCATCAATGAATAGGTCTCAGAAAGGGGAACAATTTGTCTAATTGTACTGCACTTTTATGTGGACCAACCTGTAAACTATGTAATTCTGTATGAATATACGAAAAAAAATATTTAAAGCAAAATTTTTAATATAATATAATAAGCCAAGCCTCTAGAGTTCGTCGGCTGTGGCTACATATTTTTTCTTTCAATTTTCTGGCGAGGGTATGTGCCGGCCTTAGTTAATCTTTTCAATGCTGCCCTTTTCCGGTGTCATCAAAAGTTACTAACGAACAAAATATTTTCATATACCTTTTTTATAAAAAAAAAATTATGGCACAATTCTTTCAATTTTAATTTTCAATTGTGGCAATTAATAAATTTACCGCCCCTACGAAGTGCTGCCCTCAGGGCCCGATTTTTTTAAACAAATCACCCCACACTCCTCACAAACTTATTTTTAATAAAGATAATAACTTTCACTAGTAATTCTATTTAGGTAAAGGAAATATAAACATAATATTTAAAATTTAAATAAGTAAAACTATTTCAATCAAAAATTTAAAAAACAAAAACGGAAAAACATGAGCTTGTGTTTTAAATTTATTTTATTTTGTGGATGTTCTCATAAATTTTAACAGTATTTGTTAACAAAACATTGTGTATTCGCTCGAATCCGGGCCCCCTTTGCAACACCGCCCCCCCCCCTCCCGTGGTAGGCCCTGCACAAAAATTGCCTTTTTATACAAATTTTTCAGTGTTTCTCCTATTTTGCGAAGAAAATTGCCAGTGGCACGTATAACTCTGGAAAACTTTTAGTTTTGATGTCCTTGATGCAATAAACACAGCCTTGATCAAATTCTAGCGACAACGTATCGTGACCCTCCCTTGTAAAGTATATGGCTATGTTTGAAAAGTAAAGCAGGTAAATAACTGCATTAAATCTCATTAATTTCGTGTTAGTTAAGTTATTTAAGTGATTTGATAAACAACCTTATTTTTGTTTTTAATAATCTTTTAGTTAATATAAAATATTAATCTTACTGTTTGCAATTTATTTGTTATTTAATAATACACATATTTCCGATAATTTTCTTTAAACCAACGACATACCTCTTTAGAATTGATTTGAGGGGTGCCCTGTATATATACGGACAGTAGTATTACGCATATTTATTATAGTACTTAACCACAGTCTGCGCTATTTTATTAGAAAATTAATCTTGATATGTCGAATGACGTGCATTTGATTTACACCTCGACAGCATTTTAGCTCGCAGCTTTACTTCAAGATTGACACTGCCTCTCATAAACTCTCCCCACAATAATTCTTTATGACCAATCATTCGTTTTTCAGACGCTTTCGAACGGCTGTGGATAAGCGCATTACTCTTTAAGATTCGATTTTATTATTCTTAAACACCGCACTTGGTTCTCCAGCTCTCACCTTTTCTACTATTTCATCATTTGTGGGTGTTTTCCCTACATTTCGTGTGATCCTTCTCTGCGTGTTAACTCATTTTGTTTGATTTGATTCACACAACCTTACAATTACTGTGCACCATTTCAAGACTCGATATAAGAAAAGCAGCAGAATATGAAAAAGCTTAAAATAAAAGTTAATTAAAATTTTTAACAATTAAAAAAACTATCATCAATAAAAAACAAGAATAGAGCAGAAAACTGTTGGACAGACTCTGAAGAGCAAAGTGGATTCTCAAAGCTGGTAGCTCGAACATAGACAACATATTCTGTCTAAAACAAATAATAGAAAAACGAATGAAACGTAACGTAGGGACGCACTTGGTGCTCATTAATCTTCAAAAGGCTTACGAGAGTGTCCCATTAGCTTAAATCTGGCACGTGTTAAAGAATAAGGTACTCCATCAATATATATAAACGCTGTCTGCTGGTGTAACAAATAATTGGCCGGCTGTTGGAGAGCTCTCTTAAGCACCAATTTCAACCCATGTTGGTAGAGGTTGTGGACATGGCACTGCAGCAAATTTAAGAAATAATGTACATGCACATGATTTTTGCGTCTTTGGAGGTTACAATTTTGAATTTAGACAAGGCGGTGGCAATGAATATGCTTGGATTCCGCCAAAACCGAAGCATAAGTGACCGAAACATACATCACAGATGCCGAACGCTGGTGCGCTGTGCGCTACACCAGCTCCATCAATGTCGTTCGCTGGTGTCTGTAATACGAGTGAAAAGTCTGTTAATGGGGGCATATTTAGTACTAGTAGGTCTGGATCTTCTAAACCAATCAGAAAACTCGTAAGAATGTCTGCTGGTGTTACAAAAAAAGTTCAGTACCAAAAATGTGGGTGCCATCTTCACAGAGCTTCCTAAAATGATTTAATTTCACAAATTTCGCGAGACACATCTGCAGTAATGTAATTCTAAAAAAACAGCAAAATAAAATGTTATTAAGCTGCTAGGAAAATAGCAATATACTTTTTTAGAAACATTTTTAATAAAAAATTTGAAACACATTTTAATTTTGTGCCTGAAACCGATTACAATTTACACGAAATGTTAAACTTAGTAAAAAAAAAACTCGTATAATCGCATAATCACAGTTTGCGCAGCTTTGTAATATCTGTGGCAACACTGAACAATTTGTCAGTGTTTTCTCAACAATTTTTCATGGTTGTTCCGTTATCAGTCGACAGCAGTGTGTCGGAATATATCGAAGCAGCTATCTGCGTTCTAACTCGACTAAGTTCGTGCATATGAATATTAAAATCGCGCTACTTATTGCTACTTTTCGTGTTACAGCTTTCAGTCTCATAATCTAAATAAATAGGGGAGAATTGATTGAGCTTAATGATTGTGCAGGGAATATTTTTAAGAAAGTAATTTTAATGGCATCCAGAAGATAAGCTGGAGAATGTGTATCAGTAATTCTGTGTAAAATGCAGTAAACTTTTAGTAAAATTGCTTCTAGTGTTGTCATTACGTTTTAAGCTAAAAACGTGTTTTTGTAAAATACCGTATTACATCTACTATAAGACGCCACCGATTATAAGACGCACCTTTATTTTCCTACGCTAGGAATAAAAAAATACGCTGGTAAGGCCATCCAATATAAGACGCACCATGAACACAGAGAAACCAAAACATGCGTCTTATAATCGATGTTATACGGTAATAGATATTCTCCAATGCGCATAACAATTTTGTTACATAGATTTAGCAAAAAAAAATTTTTAGGTATCAAATCATTTTTCCACTTAAAGTTTAAAAAAAATATTATTTATTATAACGTACACCAAAAAAATTATCAAAGCTGTTCATTAAACAAATATTCTTATTACCTTTCCGGTAGAGAAAAATGTTGGAACAGTTCATTAATTTTTAAGTTTTGCCGTGTATAGGTATAGGTAACTTTACTGTGGAATTAATGAAATACTAACACATATTTGTGCAAAACGAGGATGGGATGGAAGATGGCCGATCAACCCTTGACGTGACTCGACTGCCACCTAGATCAGCCTCTAATAGAAACACCCTGCCGCAATATTCTTCTGTATGTATGGCTGCGGGCACGGACCCTCCCTATCTGCTCTGCATGAGGTATGAACGACATTGCATGTCAAACATACTCGTTGCGGAAATTGTCGGTACGTGGGAAAACTCGGTAGCTCCAGAAAGCATTTTTACTCAGTTATGCGTATAATTGAGTGTAAAGTAAAAATGTCGCCGAGGGTGACGCTTTTTGCCACAAACGCCTCAGAAATTAATAATTTTCAGTTCGCTTTAGTAGAATATTCAGGTTAAACCTTTGGCATTATATACCGTACGCGTTCTCCCATCTCCTAATTTACATAGACTACCGACCTCAACTATACCCATTGTTTGTGCTCGTTAAGCCGAACATAGCATACGCATGTAAATTCGCAATTGCAAGTAGATATAATTGATTGTACAACTGGTCCATGTACTTTACTCGTGTCGCCGTAATAAAAGAGTGTAAAATTTCTAACGCTGTTTGAGTTAACTTACGCAAAAGCAAAATTATTGAAGAAAAAGTGTAAGAACATGAAGAAGAGTCAATAAAAAAAAGAAACAACAACAATGTCTGGAAAACAGAGATAAAAGAATGGGTAAATTAGCAAGAAATTGTAGTTTTTGGTACTTATTCAGAATATAAACTGAAAATGTACAAGTCCTGTCCAGTTCCTAAAAAATTACGAAACCAAAACTTCAGATTCTTGTTTTATTAAACATACTTGCTTATTATCAACAGTAGAAATTGAAAATTTTGTATTCATAAGATTAGGCTCAGCAGCTAGGCTATTTATGACGATAAAAAATAGTTCCTAAAAAAAAGACAGATACCAAAGAAAATAAGAGAGATATACATCAAAAAGTGTTAAACCACCTAAAATGTGGTTGCGAATAATGGACCACCACAAAAAAGCAACAAAGTCGCATCGGAAACGAGGTTTTTAAGAAAAATTGAAGATAAAACGCGGAGGAACAAAATTAAAAACGAGCCCATAGAGGAAACTTAAGAGTAGGTACAACCAATAGAACAAAACATCCAAGAGGCACAGCTAAGATAACTAGGCCATGTATAAATTGAATTAAATGATTAATTGGGACCGGGCCTTAAAAATATATGAAGAATGAAAAAGGGTATAGATCTGAAATTTTGGTTATGACCATAACAGCATTTGATCTGTTTAATGAAAATATTTTCAAGATGGCGACACTTCCGGAAATACCGGAAGTTGACGTCTACTTTCTTATTTCAAATACAATTGTCTATTTTTTATTGCATTCTTGGATTAGATTAAACACGTTATTTTAGAAGGACTTTTGATAGAATTTCCTATACCTAAGTGCAGTCGTTTTTTAGATTTTTTAGCTTTTTTGAACATTTTTTGATTTTATTGTGAGGCTTACCTAATATTATCTACCGCCACCATTTTTAATAAGAAAACGCTTAAATTTAGACTATGCATAGAAGAAACCTTGGAGTTTATGCTGAAATTTTTCCAATCAATGCATTATTTACAAGGTGTCCAAAAATTAATTTTCTTTTATACAACCGCAGACCAGTAAAACTCGTTTTTTTTTTTTTAATAAAATGCCTAAATTGTTTTTTTATTTTCTAATGCAAAATTAAATTCTGCTTTAATCTGGATTATCGTTTCCTATACCTATCTGTAATAATTTTCGAGTTATTAAGAATTTTTGATAAAGTTAAGAGAAATTTAAACATTTTTAAGTAGTAGGCCTTGGAAATGACAACAAATACCAATATTAATAAATGTAAACAACTTTTATTGCGTTTGTCTGAAGCATCCATGAAAATGGAATATCAAAAGTATTTAAACACGGATATTGTGAATTTATTTTACTTTCATGGACAATATCAGAGGATTATTGAAAAAGCGAACGAATAGTTGTGCATTTTTAATGTAACTTGTACAGCATAGTATCGACCGCTGAGGATGGGCATTAAAATATCCCAGGATGTTAACTTCATTGGTTTTATTATTTGTTACACGCTTAGGTCGAATAATAGCAATTTTCACTCTTCTAAATTGCAAAAAATTTGATTTTATTCATTAAAATTTCTGTCTGGTCATTACAGTCAAATGAGGATACCTCTCACTAAACACACGCTAAGTTCTTTCAATAATCTTGTGACATTATTCATGATCAAATAAGTTCAAAATATTCGTGTTTGAATATACTCTTGATTTTCCATTTGTATGAATACTTCGACAAACGCGATAAAAGTGGTTGACGGTTATTAATATTGGTATTTGTTGTCATATTCAAGGCCTACTATTTAAAAATGTTTTAATTTCTCTTAACTTTGTTAAAAATTCTTAATAAATCGAAAATTATTGCAGATAGGTATAGAAAACGCTAATACAGATTGATGCAGAATTTAATTTTACATGAGAAAATTAAAAAAAATATATTGGGCATTGTATTTGGAAAAAACGGGGTCTACTGGTCTAAAGTTGTATTTTACAAAAATTAAATTTTGGACACCCTGTAAGTAATGCATCGATTGCAAAAATTCCAGGATGAACTTCAACGACTCCACTTAGTCGCTCTAAAATAACGTGTTAAATCCAAAAATACAATAACAAATAGACCATTGTATTTCCAGAAGTGTCGCCATCTTGAAAATATTTTCATTAAACAGATCATTTGCCATTATGGTGATTACCAAAATTTCAGATCCATACCGTTTTTCATTTCACATATTTTTAATGCCCGGCCCCTATCAATCACCCTGTATAGAATGGCAGAAGATAGGATGCCCAGAAAAACATTTGAAGCGCGAATGGGGAAAAATCGAAAATGAAAACTAAAAAAACTTGGAATGGGGAGGTAGAAGAAGCTGCCACAAACAAAGGGATCAAGTGGAGGAAGGGTAGAGAACAAGAGATAAAAAAAGATGGGGGGAAGCATACAAAAACGGGCCACCTACATAAAAAGAAACAAAATTCTCACACCTAACGGTATAGAGCGTACGAATAAAAAAAAGAAGAAGAAGTTCCGTAAAAGTCCTGATTAACGCATTTTCTAAAACATACAAACTTTCATCTTTGGGTATACTGGGTGTCTCAAATTTGTCGACTTGGAAATCTTACTTATCTTAAGAGCTACGAGTTTAGTTAAATAGGGTCAAAGTTGCCTAATTTAGTGCTGAATTTAAATATGAATAGAAATTTCTATAATGCTCCAAGTAGGAAAGTTACGACTTTGTAGTTCTTAAAAAGAGTTTGGTACACAGTGTGTATTGAAATAATATGCCCTGTAAACTATTTATGTTCGGTATTTTTGTTTGGTCCAATTTAGCGACAGTTTATTACCAAAATAAAGAACCATTGAACTCATTGCTATTAAGTTGAAGCAGTTTTGTTTCATTTATTAAAACCCCTTTGGATGCTATTAAGCGAATTGTCTCCGATATACGCAGTTCAACATCTAGCTGCAATATTCTTAAGACTTCACGACTTCGGTATTCAGTTATAATGCTGATCTTTACTATCTTGTTCAGCTCGCGATATTCCTTTTACAAATTAAGAGTTTTGAGGTAGTTGCAGCAAATAAACTTTTAACTACATTAAAACTTGGAAACAAAGATTAAATACAAAAGAAATTATGTTAAACAACTGATGAATACAGTTCTTATTTTGTTGCTTACTTAACTTTTAAGCTTACTTGTAATATTATTTCATGCATAAATATTAAATGGAAAGAACAAACAAAAAATAGATGAGGAAAGCCGAAATGAAACTGGTTTAGCTACGTGGAGGAAGATTTAAGGACAATGAGAGTTACATACTTGAAAAGGGTCGCAGCATTTCTGAAGGAAAATACTTTTAAAAAAGCCCTGGACCTGTAATTTTTATATTATTATTAAATAGAAAAGATAAATGATTTTTAATTCAATTTATTTATAATAATTAATAATTCGTTTACATAATTCAAGGATGTATTTAATAAGCCATGTTTTTTTTTGAATTCTTTGTCAGCAATAGTTATTTATTAAGAAAGATAACCGAGTGTTATTTTTTCCTATGCTTCTTTACGGTATTCGGTAAATTTTATTCTTTCAGTACGAGCCAGTAACAACCGCGTAACATTTTCCTTTCCATTGTTTCGCACTAAATTATTGCATGTTACCAAGATTTGACTTCGACGTGACCAGGCCCTCGTGCAATTTATCGTCCATAAAATGTTTTATTAAGATATTTTCGAATTTTGTAGCAGGTGCACCATTTCACTACAAAATATATGGTGCTCCAAAATTTATCTCGTGTATTCTGTTTGCAGGATGTCCCGATATTACGCCAAATAAAATTACTTGCTTTTAAATAACACGAAGCCAGCGATCAACCTACCAAATTTTAATTTTACGGCTTCATATACATGTTTTTGGCTGACAAAAATATAAAAAAAATATTTAGAACAAAGATAGCTTAAACACAACCAAAAAAATCTGAAAAGCAGTAGTTTTAAAAATCAAAAACGATGATGCTGTTTATTTAGTATATGAATATGATTGTTATCAGCAAAATTTAAAAAAAAAAAAACTTTTTTTGGCAATTATTAAACCTATTTATAAGTAATTTAGATTTAGAAGATGAATCTTAACTCTGGTTTGTGTTATAAAGAGCAAATGAAGTACCAAAACTCCTGTGAAAAACACATTAGAACTGAGTTTCCCTAAGTGGGTTTCGCGTGTTTGTTGAAATTAGATTTGGAGATCGAAAGCTGTAATGATATTAGAAATCATATCTGCAGCTCATTAGAATCCCTAACAGACAATATTTTTCAAATTTAAACAATGATAATCATAAAGTACTAAATTCATTCAGAATAAAAGAAAAAACAGCCGAATTTGCGGCAGTGGAATATGAAAATTTTTGGAAACAATTTGGATGCCTAGTTAATGGTTAAGTTCGAAAAGGTTCTCGTAACAACTTTTTGGTACGTGATGAATTTATCAAAGGGGCTATTTGAGTTCTGTTACCATGTGCAAGTACATATTTGTACCAATCTGGTTTTTCTAAGTATGCTTGAACAAAAACTAGATATCGCAACAGACGCATCAGATATGCATTATGCGATATGCATAAGATATGTGTTGGTTACAAAATTATAATTTAGTTCAATTTTATACTTTGTTCGTTTTAATAATCATAAGTATCAGTTTTTCGACCATATTTGATTTGATACATATCAATAAAATAATAGCAAAAAGTATTTGTCAATAAAACAAATTTTGTTTCATTTAAAGTCTTAATAAAATTGACATGGTTAGGTTTCTGTAATTTTAGAAAAATCGCGCAAGGATTCTGCAACAAATAAAATTGGAAACCTCCGCTTTAGACGTTCAAAATTAAATCAAATACACAAACGTTTGCACTACACAAAATGTGCCAAACAAAGCCTATAGGCTTTGATAGAGTGAAAATGTTAAAAATTATAGTAAATGAATTATTAAAGCAATAAAAATTGATATTTAATTAAACTAATTTAATTAAAATAGCAAATGAATCATTTAAATAATTCAAACATTTATCAGTTTGTAAATATTGAAACCAGATTGAATACATCTACATACCAAACTACGTATACGAACTTAATAAAAATTGCATATAAATAGGATTACTCATAAATATTCATGGTTATTTATTGCGTTAATTAAAAAAAACACCAGAACGCACCTTGATTGCTAAACAAAGCACCAAGACAACACCCTCGGTCGTTTTAGACCGACAACACCAACGCAAGACAAACCTCTTCATTATAATATTGTCGCTACAAGCAGCCAGTAATGACAATGAATGGCATTTATTTAGACAAATAAAACGACTTAGCAACGTTGACATGACTAACAATACACTATCAGCACCCCAGGGCGTATTATCCCTCACGTGTGCCTTTGCCTTAATGCATGTAAATGAATTGATCTGTAATTACCTAACTGCATATAAACACGTGTATCAATTCAAAACCTAGAATTTAAACTAATGCATGCAGATTACTTGTAAATAATTCATTATTAATTATAACAACACTATCGTAGTTTTAGCATTTTAAGCACAATAAAACATTAATGAAAAACGTTTAAAGCAAGCCACACACGATCAGTAGTAATACAGTTATACTACACCAGTTTCGCCCTTCTTTATTTTTTAAATTTATTTATCCATTTACACGTAAGTAGCTATCAGGGATGGGGAGTCGGAGTTGGAGTCGAAAGTCGGGAGTCGAGGAGTCAGAGCATTTTTGAGGAGTCGGGAGTCGGAGTCAGTAATCGAAAAAAGTACCGACTCTTTTTTCATTTAGTTTTTTTCGATGATGAGAAGAGACTAAAAAATTTAATACAAAAACAGAGTACCGCTGTTGACCGATTATTTTTTTTGACGAAAACGGGAACGATTAAAGTAACACAAACTAGTTTTGCCCGTGAACGTCAAATTTTTATCTGCAAAAAATACTTGACTGGATAAGGTTTATAGACAGCGCATACACAAAACGCATGATTCGTGTGATACACGGTAGGGTTAGTTCTGTAGTCAACCAAATCTTACCCCGTGTTGACATTTGAAAGTTTTCAAAAACCCTTTATTTAGAAGTTTTTAAAGTTTTTTCAATATAGTTCTAATGTTGAAACTTTTCGATTGAGTAATTTTGTTTAATTAACCTTAGTAAATAAGATATTAATAATAATTAAGTCGATTTATAACGAGGGGTGTTTTGCAGATAAGTTTTGTAAGTTGATATACATTTGCGCAGTAGTCGAGGCTAACTTGTCCATAGTATTTTAATATAATTTCCGTTACACAGTGTGTTTCAGACCACCCGTACCAGCACTTTTATTCTAAAATGCGACGTCTGACAAAGCTGGAAAAATTTCTTTTATCACAAAATTGCATATGTAGATCTCCGATATACTTATGTCCGTTAATCAAAATCTTGTAGTTTGTTTCGTTCAGTGTCATCTAACTTTTCTAGCACTTTCAATTCTCTTATTGCTTCATATCCTTTTGACCTTTTTATGGTGTTATTCATATCATTTAAAAATTCATTTAATTTTTTCAAAGCTGGCTATTTGCCGAAAGTATGATCAATATAAAAATTATAAGTGGTATTTATATGAATGAGTGAATCACTTAAAAACGATAATTTAGGTATTAATCAAAAGTATTTTTAATTTAATTATTGTTTCAATGCCCCATGCGTTACTACGAGCTAAAGCTGAACAATTTTAAACAAAGCAATAAAGAAACGAACGTCCCTAAATATTCCACGGTTTTTAATTTTAGAGGCTGTTGAAATTATGGGAGAGAAATACTGGAAAATTAAAGTAGGACTTTAAATTAATAGACTAGTAAAATATTAGATTCACTCTAAGAAATAATTTACTTGCAACTTTTGCTGTAACGGGCGCAATAAACATGTCAAATAAAATGAAAATACATTAATTCACTTCGTTAAATGGCCAGTTTTAATTCTGTGGAGGTAAAATACGGCATCTTTGTTAATGTTATCTTTAATGACTTAATTTGAATATTCAAAGTTATAATCGTTTGGTTTTATGGGCTCAAAATGTTGTATAAAGTAATCGTCGACTCCATCTGGGTCCTAGTGAATTTAACTAAACAGGTGTCATTTTAATTTCTCAATATGTTTAATTTACATTTTGCTGTAATTGTAATAAAATATTATTAAGTCATTTCGCGCTACGCATATTCACTTTTATTACTTGTTGTAACATTAACGAAGGGCTGCTTTTTTATGTATAATCAACTGTGAATGGTAGCTCATACACGTCTGAGGGGACCTTCGTTTTTACCCCTCTCATGAATTTAGTTACTCGACTCAAAATGCATTAACAGTGAGATAATTCTACCCAGCGTCTCGAAAGAAACCCACAGACCAGAAAGTTTTTGTGTTACAAGACAAAGCTGCGTTTGGCAAAGATTATATATTTATTATATACCGGGTGTAAACAGAGTGTGGTCCCCTTTTTTATTTAGTTTTGATTTCAGATTAATGAAATTTTAGACATATGATATGTGCAAAAAAAAACATTTTTTTAAGTATATGCACAGAATTGTTTCACTTCCGGTTTCGCCGGAAATGACTCCAACGTTGTTATTTTAAATGGAACACCCTGTATATTTTTACATTTTTGGAAAGAGAAAGCGATTTTGGATACAACTGCACTATTTTGGTTAATTTTTATAACCTCAAATAATTTTTAAACCAAAATTTTATTATTTATTAAGTTTTAATGTAATGACTGTAATCATTTTTCCACCATCGCAATGACATACAAACACGTAAACAAGCATTTGTTTGTTTCCACAGCGATCTTCCGTAGCACCTCTTTTTATAAAATAATTTGCTTTGTTGCAGTTATGCACAGTCTACTGTGATTAACAGGATCCCTTAATAAATCTTTACAATAATTTTTGAAGCAGACTCTTAATAAAAATACAAATTATTGGTATCGATGGATTCGTCAGAAGATGCGCCATTTAAATAACTGCTTGTACCACCATAGTTCCATTTAAAAAACTTGAATTTTTATCAAAAAACCGATTCCGCAACCTTCAAAGCCGATAAAAGTAACCTAAATATCAATTAAAATTTACAAAAACGTTTTTTGGACAATTTTTGACATAAAAATTATTTGAGATAATAAAAATTAACCAAAACGGTGCAGTTGT
The DNA here is from genome assembly GCA_947652605.1 of Elmis aenea. NCBI lineage: Eukaryota > Metazoa > Arthropoda > Insecta > Coleoptera > Elmidae > Elmis > Elmis aenea. The sequence continues at coordinate 19,375,760 of OX393584.1, forward strand.
ATTCAAAATGGTTTTCTCTTTCCAAAAATGTTAAAATATACAGGGTGTTCCATTTAAAATAAGAAAGTTGGGGTCATTTCCAGCTAAACCGTGAAATATTTGTGTGCGTGTGCTCAAAAAACCAGGTTTTTTGCACATATATGTATAAAATTTCATTTAAATACAAAACCAAATATAAAAAAGGGGCGGTACCACACTTCATTTACACTCGGTATTTAGGAAAAACTGTAGTTTGCAAATCTTTTGTTTTATTTGCAAAATCCCACAATTTTTAAATGCAACCGTTTTTAAAGCTATTCAAATGTCACCAATACATCAGTTTTTAAAAAATAAATTATTAAAAAAGATACGTTATTTAAATAGCAGCAAATAGATCATGAAGAATCTTATGAATGTTTAAAGGGTTTAAGCGATTTACGTATTTATTGTTGTAAATAAGTTTAACGTAACATTCCTGGTTCTTTTTTTTAAAGAACCTCCGTGGAAATGCTACACCATTATTTTCGCCAAAGTCAATCTTATTTATATTGCTACAATACCTTCAAAATTTTACAAAAAGATTCTGATTTCAAATTAAAAAGGTTACCTACTTAAAGTTGAACATAAAATGCTCAAATTTACCACCACATACGAAGTCAAAATTTATACCATGCAACTAACATTTGATGGAGTTTCAACAATACATTCATAAAACGCACCTTTAAGACCTCTAGCGAACTTTATTGCCATTGCAACATAAATTAGCTAAATACGTTGGCAAATCATGATCACCGATAGTTTAGAAGAAATATCTAGTCATTTCACAGTAAGCATTAAAAATTGAAAATTGAGACACTGGTTAGCTTTATTGTAATTTATTTACAAAAGTGCCTATCAAGGAAAGTGTTGAAATTATTTAAAATTCATTATTAGAAGATAAAACGTCAGATTATCTTAAAAAATACGTGGTAGATTATCTTAATTGAACACATTTTGTGTACAGGGTGTTGCATGATGTAACGGACAAACTTAAGGAGCATGTTCCTTGAGTCAATTTAAGCAAAAAATGTTACATAAACCATAGTCCAAAACTCGATGGTTATCGAGATATAGACTTTTAAAGTTTATAAAAAAATGGTAAATTTTAACACAAAAAAAGTATGAAATACCGCTTTTATCTTCTATAATATTGATTTAACAACAAAATGTTTTTTATAAAAGATGCATGGCTATCTTTTCTGCGCCTTATGGAGTACTCGATTTTGTTTTGTTTCTTACGGTTTATTTGCTATGGCAACCAAGCTAATTATTTTAAATAGAAGTCCCTGTATATTACAACATTTTTGAATTCTTTTTTAAATGTACTCTATAAAATGTACAAGGTCGTATAGGCCTAAAAGTAACCGTTTTTGAGTATTCACTTGTTTTCGAACATTTTGAGCATTGGAGTACAGGGTGGGCAAATTTCGATGTTTTAATAGGGAATCTCTGTAACGATAAGAGGTATCAAAAAACGGACCGCGCATCCTCGATCTCTTTTTTCGAGAAAAAGTTAATGGTGAAAACTAAAATTGGTTATCGTCTTTTGTTTTCGAGTTATCGCCGATAAGTCGATTTTTCGACTTTTCGTTTTATGACTGTATCTCGCTTTTTTATAAACTTTAAAAGTCTATAAATCGATAACTACCGAGTTTTGGACTATGGTTTATATAACATTTTTTGACTCAAGGAACATGCTCTTTAAGTTTGGCCATTACGCCATGCAACACCCTGTATAACAACAAATTTGATCAGTCAATAAATTGGGCAGCAACGTTAACTCTTGTAGCTGCAAAAATATTTATGAAAATTTCGAAAACAATGCCTTGCTAAATTATAAGAATAAAAATTGGATATATCATGTCTTGTAAAACTTAAAGCGAAACCATTAAAAATTAAAAGAACGTGGCAACTCGATCAATAATCACCTGAGAACGTTAGAAAATTTGATAAAAGCCCCATGCCTGCATCAAATTTGATAAGAAATGTAATAAAAGCTATTTACAATGATTTTTGCAAAGAGCGAACAACAATACACATAACCTACATCTGCAAGTAGGTGCTTCGGAAGCGTATAATAAATCCCGGGCCTCTTTGTGTAAGGTTTCATAAGCAAAAAGTTACAGTACTAGAAGGACTTGCTTTTTGCTCGGATAAAAGCTTATTTCTACTTTCATTATGGTGCTCGAATTTCGAGCTACTAAACAAAAAAGTTTCTGGATAATATACTGACGTAATCTATATCTATCCACCAATTCCCAGGAATATAATACTTAAAGTGATTAAAATTATATAATTATACGCAGCGACAATTAGTTGTTTTTATTCAAACTATTAAAAAAGTGTTTCATTTTAATTGTAACGCACAATCCCGTATTTTGGTTTATTCTGTTGAAAACAGTACTTCTAGGAGTTTACTTGACAAAAGTTACTGTTCCTATTATGCAGTGTCATGCAGCTGTGACATTTATAAACTTAATTGGAACTTTAAGTTTAAATAGAACTATTTACAAAACTTTTATCGTTGTTTCTGTGTTACAAAAATGAGTAACATAAATTTTGAATACAAAGTGTTTACAGATTTTTGATAAAACAGGGTCATCCCCTATAATGGGCCATAACAATCTACATGTGCTGTATGGGTAACTTTGTTATTATAAGAGCTACATGGTCGGTTAAGGAAACAAAGTTGGGCATAATTTTAAGACCAGTATAATGCCATTTTAGCATTTGCCCTACACCTTCAACTTTTTTTTAATATTTTGAAAAAAACCAAAATCGACGATTTTTTTAATGCTAAATAATTCCATAGCCTACGTTAAAATCAATATGTAAATTAATTCCTGTAGATATTTTTACGTAGAATTGGAAAAATGTATCTAAAAAGTCATGGCACACTTGGTTTTTGAAATGTAAGCCAAACTTGATTTTTTTTTAAATGGCAACCATAGTTAGCTATGGATTCGGTAAAGAAAGATTTTTTTCTCGTTTCGTTACTGTATGGGTTGTTTGGTTTATCTTTAAAAATAAGTAAGTTATTGGAATATTATTGTATTTGTTAAGATTAATCAAAGTGGCGATTGTAATAAAAAATATTACATAAATAAACTAGCTGTACTTCATTAAACATAAAAATATGGAAACCTAAATATGTTACGATATCTTTTAAAATTCATGATAATTCAAGATTTTTTACTATTACTATACAGGGTGAGTCATTATTGGCAGATCGGTCGATTGTGGCTAAACGGTTTGAGATAGAAAGTTGATTCAAACGGTATTCCATACAGTTTTTTCTTCCGAACACGATAAAATTATTTTGAAATATACAGGGTGAGTCACCTCTCTGGAACCAATAGCAACTTTTATATTTGAAATACAACACCCCATTTTTTATTTAATATTCTTGACCGCCTTCATTTTAGCTTTACATCGATATAAAATAGTACGGGTTTTTATGCGGTCTTGTTACTAAAAAAAAATAATTTTCATAATTTTTCAAGGTTTTAAGTCTTTATTTAAAAAATAAGTGAACAGTCAGCTTTTTCGATTTCCACGGCATCCTATTTGCTTTAATAATGATTAGAAGAAAAAATGTCGAATATCTCGAAAAGTATGAGTTTTGGGTATAGGACATACTTAACAAAAATAGAAGCTCTCTTAAAGACGAATTCGATGACATAAGAAAATACAGGGGTTTGCATTTGAAAAAATTGAATTATGAGCTTTTGAAAATCAGGAAAGTTGCCACCTATTTATGAACACCCTGTATGCGTGATTCAAACTTTTTCGTATCGAGCTAATAGAGCAATGTTTTCTGCATGTCCTTACCAAATAACAACTCTATGCTTCGAAAAATGACTTCAGGAGAATTTTTTAAATAAAGACCTTAAAAAATTATGAATTTTTTTTTTTTTGTAGCAAGACCGCATAAAAACCTGTCCTATTTTATATCGATGTAAAGCTAAAATGAAGGCGGTCAAGAATATTAAATAAAAAATAGGGTGTTGTATTTCAAATATAAAAGTTGCTATTGGTTCCAGAGAGGTGACTCACCCTGTATATTTCAAAATAATTTTATCGTGTCCGGAAGAAAAAACTGTATGGAATACCGTTTGAGTCAACTTTCTATCTCAAACCGTTTAGCCACAATCGACCGATCCGCCACTAATGACGCACCCTGTATAATCTACATTATAACATGGGTTGAAGGTGTAGCTCTTGGGTGGCGGTAAATTGCTCGAATACAATTGCTCGAAGGTAAATTGCTCGAATACAATTGCTCGAAATACAATTGCCCAAATGGAAAATTGCTCGAATGACAATCGCTCGAATGACAATCGCTCGAATGACAAATTGCTCAAAAAAATGAAAAAATATTACATTTTTATAAATACAAAATAATTAAATGTACTAAAAAAGTTGTTTACATTTGTTTACACTTATAAAAATGTTTCTATTAAAATTTATTTACAAATACATATACATTTTTTTTTAAATTAACAAAGTAGGCTGCGAAAACAAAAAAAAAACAAGGTGTAAAACCTTTTAAAACTTTAAAACTCATTTGGTACATGTTAGGAAGGTTTCTTATTTGTTGTAGAGATAAACATTATGAATATTTGATTATAAGATAATATATATAACAACAATATAGTCAGAACCAGCAGTTATGTAGTATATAATATTTTCAAATATTTAAAGTGTTTATCTAAACAAAAAATTGAATAAGTGTATATGTATTTGTAAATAAATTTTAATACATTTTTGTAAGTGTAAACAAATGTGAACAACTTTTCTAGTACATTTAATTATTTCGTATTTATGAAAATGTAATATTTTTTCATTTTTTCGATCAATTTGTCATTCGAGCAATTTTCATTCGAGCAATTTACTTTTCGAGCAATTTCCCATTCGAGCAATTGTATTTCGAGCAATTGTATTCGAGCAATTGTATTTCGAGCAATTGTATTCGAGCAATTTACCTTCGAGCAATTGTATTCGAGCAATTTACACCAAACCGTAGCTTTTTCTATATGGGCAATGCAAATTTGGGATCTGCACTTTGGAGATAATAATGTTTTTCTAAGCACATTTCTTTTTATTTGATGAATTGTCCTTAGAATAGCTAATTTTCATTCAGCAATTCATTCAGCGGATTCAACTGTCTATTTTAGATAGGCTGTTTTAAAAACATTTCATCAACTAAAAAGTAATATATAATTATATAAAAGCTATTTTGCAGGCCGTTTAGGCACAGAGCTTGGTAATGTTCTTCCACACTCTACTTTCTTTCACTTTCTTCCTCCATTTCGTTATGTTTTTCTCTCTTAGTTCTGCCTCCACAGCTTCTCTCCTTCTGTGCCTTTTTTTTTTGAATGCAGGTTTTTTACACACTATCTCTTTTATTATTCTGCTGTCCACCCTTCTCTCAATATGTCCTAGCCATTGTATTATTCTGGCATTTATTACTTTGTCTGTGGTCGCTTCTTTGAAAATTGTATATACCTCCTCGTTCGTTCTTCTTATGTATCTCTCATCTGTTCTCTTCCCTCCCACTATTCTCCTAATTATCTTTCTTCTCCATCTTCTTAGGGCTTCCTTTGCATTTTTGTTCAGTACCCAGGTCTCACACCCATAGATCGCTGTAGGTCTTAGTATTGTTTTATACAAACGTAGTTTGGTGCTCCTAGATTTTAGGTTATTTAAAACTCCTGCACTTTTGTTGGCTTTCAGAATTTCATGTTTATGTCTTTTTCTTCTTCCATTCTGTTTGTGAGAAGTGTACCCAAGTACACACATTCATTTACTTTCTTAAATTCCCCTACCAGTAGCCTGTCTTTTATTGTTTGTTGTCCTATTCTCATTAGCTTGGTCTAATCTTCGTTTATCCTTAATCCCATTTTTTGTGCTGCTTCTGCCATTCTGCCTGTGATCTCTCCCAGTTCCTTCAGAATTCTTGCCAGTATAGCTACATCATCGGCATAACTTATGAGTTGGTGACTTTTGCTTAGTATTGTTCCCTCTCTGTTCAGTCTTCCATCTCTTAGTATTTTTTCCAAAACTACGTTGAATATGAAGGCTGATAATGGGTCTCTCTGTCTGAGCCCTGTTCCTATCTTAAATTCTTTCGTTGTTTCCCCCTTGATCTGAATCCTGCTTGATGTCCCTTCCAATGTCATTTTGAGCAATCTGATAAGTTTGGCTGGTATCTTGAACTCCTTCAGCATTTGGAGCTTTCTTGGTCTATTTACCGAGTGACAAACTTTTCTGAAGTCGACGAACAGTACTGCAAGTGGGATGTTGTGCTCATAAGATGTCTCCTTCATTGTGAATATTTGGTCCGTGGTACTTCTTCCTTTTCTAAATCCTCCCTGGTATTCTCCAATCTGTGGCTCAATGATTATTTCCATTCTCCTTTTTGTTAGTGTCGCCATTATTTTATATATAGTAATATTATGCTTGGGAAAATATTATCATCTACTACGTGCAGATCTTAAATTTGTATTGTCCATGAAGAGCTACACTTTGAACGCACGTTATAATTTAAATTTAATTGTAATTGTAAGAGGAAAGTCATAAATTGTTATGAAATGTAAAAAGTATCCCGAATTATTTTAGTTTTCAATAATTTTGTGTTTAATTAAGTACAGCTACCTTATTTAGGTAATGTTTTTTCATTCAATGGCCACTTAGATTAAAGTTACTAAATACCATTATAACCCTAACCACCTATCAATAAAACGAGAAAAACAATCAGCACGAAAGTGCTTTGATATTTGTCCAAAATTCCAATATTTGAAAAGAAATTTTAAAAAACAGACAGAAAAAAACACCATTTAACAAGTTCGTTGCTAAATCGAATGTTAGTCGCAATTTTAAAACTCTTAGTAGCGAAAAAAAATGTACAACTCATTGCTTTAGTTTTATGCGGTTTTAAAAATTATAGAACGTATCGACCGGATATAGGGGGGTGCAGATAGGGATTGTAATACCGGTAAACCGGTTTACCGGTTTACCGGTAAATCGCAAAAAATGCTCTTCGAATTTTACCGGTAATTTGTCAGTTTTTTACCGGTAATTCCGGTAATTTTACAACATCTTTCCAATCATGAAAAAAGTCTAAATCAAATAATCGAAAAAAAAATTGACGTATTTTCAAAAAGAAAAAATATGTGGAAAGCCAACAAATGGCATATGATTGTTTAATTGTTTACTCACTACTCGACCAACAAGTGTGATAGAATCCGAAAAAGCTTTTTCCGCGGCTGGATTATTTTGTACAAAAATTAGTTCGCAATTAGGAGACGATAGTTAAGATAAATTATATTTTCTACGTGGTTATTTTTTAAGAAAAGTTTAAAACAAAAAATATTGTTAATAGTTTGACAACATAGGTATATTATGTTAAATCATTTTATATTTTATGTTCAGAATAGTTTTATTTTCATGTGTTTTTTGTAATGCTGGATTATATTTTTTGTAATATTTTTATTTTATATATTATATATTGTCATTTTATATTGTGTTATATTAATATTACATAAAAATATATTAGATACGTTAATGGCTGTTAACTAATATATTGTATGAAACTAATTGGGATAGTTTAGGCTTCAACTATCCCAATCAGTTCCATAATAAATAAATTTATATAAATATATTTATTTTTAATATGGTTTTCGGAGTTTATCCGGGTAATAGTTAAATTGGCTCGACGTTTCGGCAAGCTCTCACTATAGGGGAGACGCGGATAAACTCCGAAAACTACATTAAAAATGTTAGTAACCGCAAAAAATCTAAAAAGAAACAATATAATATAAATATATATAATAATATGATTTACCGGTAAATTACCGGTAAACCGGTTTTGATTGACAGTTTTACCGAATTACCGGTAATTCAAAAAGTCGGTAAATTTACAATCCCTAGGTGCAGAGTGCACATGCACACGGCCTCGCGCCTAGATCGGCCCCGCGCTAATAGTTTAGGGTTTGCGGGTACGTGTGCGAAAATAAAAAACACGCACACGGCAGGCCGGCCCGCGCTTTTTTTTTTAGGTCACCAGCCTGTTTTTTCAGTTTTTTAGTAACATTTTACTTTAACTCGGCCCTTTATCAAAATACCCTGCCCCACATTTGTTTTCGCACACGGCCCCGCAAACCCTAGGACCGACTCTGAACGTATCCCTAATTTTTCAACGTGTTATGTCTTCTTTTGGCGATTTTTTTAGATGCGCTTTTCTGTGGAAGGTAACCATCGCATACTTGAGACTATTAATAAAAATGGGATAAAAATCTAATGCAAGAGGTTAACGTCGCCGTGGAGGAACGTTGTACAGGTTAATTTTTATCTTTTAATGGCATACGATTTTTGGAAAAACACTTGAACAACTGTGAATTTGTTGAGGAGAGTATCACTGAAAAATAATATTGTACCTAATTAAGTCGACTGTATTTTTTTTAAAGCAACGTAGATATTTAACAACTTGTCAACGTATACACCATTGTTATGACTATGTAACGTAATACCTTGTACACGATGTTTGCGATTGATTAACTAGAAATATTTTGCATAAAGATTCATTACATGTACGTGCAAGTGTGCACTATTGTCGTCGAGCTTATCAAGCAGAAGGCTGTTAAAACTTCGGGACGTTATCCGCGATCAATTACACCTGAATCTTGCGTGCCGTGCGCCGGTTATTGTTTGTTTAACGGTGCCGGCAACTGTTGCAACCTATTAGTCCCAGCAGCGTCGCAATTATTAAACAATTCGGAATGAAGTATTGGTACATTTGACGCCGATGTAATGCAGAGTTCATACTCGGGCTGGTATGCGATCCACTAATTATTTGATTCCGCGTCTCATATTCACCTAACGAGCTAATTAACTCTGCGGCTAAATTAGTATTGACTTACTTTAATTACGGTTTATCATCGTGTGCCTATACCTGCATGAGGAGCCGAGATATACGGCGCAGCCGGCGCTCACTTGGGATTAGACCTCAATTCCGCCCGGTGTAATCGACTATAAAAACACAGGCGTTTAAGGTCCTCCACGGTGAACTAGAAGACAACCGCTTAACAAGTCATTTGTTTATGTGAAACACACCACGAACCAATAACTAGAGCGGCGATGAACGAAATTCAATTTATCGTTCGCCAGTATTAATTATCTGGTAATTGACAATTAATTTGTGAACGGTCGTATGGTATTGACACGCGTCACCGAGAGCTGCAACGCTGATTACGGATTGAAAACGTCAATTTCCTCCTAAAGACTTATTACGAGATACATACTGTTTTCAGGATGTCGCCAGGTGGCGTCACGTTCGTTCGCGATCATCATTCGGCCGGATTACCGCAGGCCCGCCTGCTGCCCCTAATTACACACTCGAGACGGTTTTTGTCGCCACGCGTCCATCACCAACCTCTGTTTACCGGATTACAACATACGAAACAACTATCCAAACAGGAAATCTACTTTTAGCGGATTAGTTTAGGCTTTCGGCTCCGGCGACCACCTGAGGCTAATATAACTAATATGTCATGTTGGCTTGAAAGATACAATATCGCGCCGGATAGCGGTTATGACATATTATTATATTTGTAAGTGGCACGCAACAGTACGCGTACTTCAGAAGATGTATATCTTTTCCGGGTGTCATATAATATGCAGTTAACAGCGGCTTAATCGTAATGCGGGGTGATGAAACAAATTCGCCCCCGGGAACAATTCTACACGATTGATTATGCTGCACCTCCGCAGATGAACTTGCAGCGTCTTAACGAGTTTTATTTCCTGACGGACTGCGAGACGCTCCTTTACCGCTGCAGCGCCGAGATGCATCTCAATCTACTTAGTTCCAAACTCATTCTTTTCTTGCTTTATGAATAAAATTATCCTAAAAATCCAATTATATTTGGAGATTTTTTTGATATATACCTCAGCGTTACTTCCTCCGCTGTATAAATTACCCGGCCAGGCAATATATAAGCTTAAAGCGATGAAAAAGAAAACTTCATTACGTGGTGTACAGCAGCCGTGGGAGTCATTGCCTGGACTACCTTTTCCGATATTTAACGGAGGAAGGTTTAACAGCAATCAGGTCCCAAGCTTAAGTGTGCTGTTCATGTATTCGTAAGTTACGAGAGCATAATGCGTGTATTTATGCTTCCGTATGGTAGAAACAATGGAAGAGATATAGGCGTACCTAGTCTTTAGAATTTCTTGATGCGCTTGCGTACAGTGTGATTAATATTGACATTCCCTGGAGTATTCTCGCTTCAGGCGAAGAGAAGCGCTTCCCAAAAGTATAGTTAATCAATTTATGAGCCGTAGTTACAGCCCTAGTTAGTCGAAAGCTAACTACTGGCTGGCCGCTATGAACACCAAATCCGACTGATTGTTAATTAATGACCACCCTCGTAATCACAACCCGCAGAAGACGCCGCCGCTTATTTATGACATTCCTCGAGAACAATAATTGTGAAACGACGAAAGTATTGGTTAAGCCGCGGGCAACCCCACACGAGTCCGCGACCGCAGATGTTTGAAACAGACCGTCGTTTACACAGCGCTTCCAAAGGTGCGACGAAACCATAAAGACGATGTCACCAGATCGTTCAATACAAATGCTGAAAAAATTCATATCCAAAAAAATAGGCATTCTTAAACAGCACCAATCAAACCTACCGATCACCAGAAATTAGTATCTTATCTTAACCAATAAACACACCAGATCTTTAGCTATAATTTTCTCTATACAACGAATATGCAACAGTAAATTATCAGTAGTAATATAACAAGTGCATTAAAAATTATCGATAATTTTTGGTAAATATGCCCGAATGCAAATTGAGCATACGAGTGTACAAAGTGCACCAACGATTTTTTTCTGATTCAACTTGCATGAGTGAAGATTTGTCAAAAATTATAGATTATTTGCAATGCACGAGTCATATTTTGTCAAAAAAATTCCTTCGCCTAACCTTTCTGTCAAATTAAATGTACGTTAAGTCAAATTTTACGAGTATTGTCAGAGTGGTGAGTTAGGGGTGCGGTTTAATCTATATTAAAGTAACGCTACTGGTCGCCTAAATTCGTCAAAAAATTATCAAGACTAAAATATTTAGTTTCCTCTTCAAATTTATATTTTCGACCAATCACAAACTCAGATTTCTTAGAAACGACCAATAAACGCATGAATATCTCTTAATTGCGAAAAGGATATTATCAGTGTATGATTATGTTTATTGGTCGTTTCTAAAACAGCTGAGTTTGTTATTGGCTGAAAACGCAAATTTGACAGGAGGATCAACATCTGACAGGGGAATGTGAAATTATTACAGTGTAATAATGCTCCTATTGGTAGTCTCTGGAAGATTTAAGATTAGTGATTGGTTGAAAACGCAAATTTGACAGATGAAGAAAATTTTCAGTTATAAAATGAACCATTTTTCAAACGAAAGTTCTGCATTTATTATTTCCTAAGCTACTCTATACATGTAAGAATAGTAAAACCTGGTTGTGTTGAAACGCAGGGCACCAAAGAAATCGCGTCTAAATAGAATTATGTAGAACCTCCAAATTTTGAAATACAAACATATTAATTTATTCAAAGTTCTTTTTTTTTAACGATAAGACAGTACAGTTAAATGCTTTCCCGCTATGCACAAGCTAATTTATTTACGCATATTTATGGATGAACCGTGCGACAGGAATCCACCAGGAAATGGACTGGATCCGGTTACAATACCTAGACGCAATAATCATGACATGCCTCCAGGGAAATTTTAGTATATTCGACGTCATACTATATTTTAGGTAAGTTTCATTTTAAATTACATCAATGAGAAAGAGAATAAAGATTATTTTTAATTATGAACAACAGAAACTTACAAATTATTGGAGCACATATTTTGTGAAACTAGCTTTCTCGGTATTTATAATGTTAAAATGTATTTAAAACCATAAACAAAAAGCCTTTTTTGTTAATACATTTCTTATGTACTTGTTGATTTTTCCACTTAATCTTTAAATCACTGAGATATTACTTAATAATAATAATATCACACCGACATTTTTGTTTTGGAAAATGAATATACGATTCGGATGTTTTTAAATTTTGTGACAGTATTGTTACTCTTGAATTAAAAAATCCGTTCTAATAAAAACACATAAGTTCTGCCTGATCATCTAAGGTTTTGAAAGAAATGAGCCTAAAAACATCTATTAACAAGAAATACAGTTAACCATCATAATTGGCAGTAATGTACACATTCAGTTTTCAGTATATTACCCCCTTTTTGAGGTATTTTAAGCTTTAACACCATTAAATTATATGTCTTCTGTCCAATACTTACAAGAGAACCTCACTTGGTGGTACTAAAGTCGGTTGATGGGACTAAGATTTTCCGAAAGAACATCGTGAATGAAGAAGAGTACCAACTTTTTTGACTCCAGAAACTCAAAACTTACCCTTGAAACTTAATTTTTGTTTTCAAAAATTGCACAAAATAAGTTAAATGCTAGGTGTAAATGAACTCTGGCACACCCTCTTTTTTCTTTAGTTTTGATTTTGGTTAAATAAAATTTTAGACAAATAATATGTGTAAAAAATTTTTTGACCACATGCACACAATTGTTCCACTTCCGGTTTCGCCGGAAATGACTCTAACTTTGTTATTTTAAATGGAACACGCTGTATATTTTTACATTTTTGAGGAAGCAATTTTGAGCACAATAGCATCATTTTGGTTAATTTTTATAACCTCAAATAGCCAGAGGTCATTCACACCTGGTATTGCAGATTTTCTTAAATTTGGATTTGGCGCCAAAACATTTAAAAAAAATATTGTTATTTACGAATTCTTACTTTTAAAGAGAAAACTTGGATATTGTTAATAAAACATAAAAGCCTTATGATTTTACAATAATTATTTACAAGTTTATGTTCACTTCAAGTACCTTAAACAGTTTAACCTATTTCGTGCAATTTTTCAAAAATAAAAATTGAGTTTCAACGGTAAGGCCAAAAAAGTTGGTACTCTTCTTCATTCACGATATTCTTTCGGAAAATCTTAGTCCCATCAACCGACTTTAGTACCACCAAGTGAGGTTCCCTTGTTAGAGTTGATTCAGAATATTTTGGGCATTTTCAATGCAGATGTTTAGCTATAAAGGCACACTAAATCAAGTAATTTTTGCAGTAGTTTTAAGGATGTGTGTGAATCTTATGCCTTAACCGAACGGGAAAAGAGAAAACTAGTAGGTACAGAATAGATTTAATACGTACTACTAATTTTGGTGTTTTAATCATTAGTCTACTGTTGAAGGTGAAGTTTAAGCTTAAAACAGGTATATCTAAAGTTTCTATGCATCATTTATTACTTTTTATTGCCACAAGTCTGCTTAAATTGATGAGACCTATGGCCACTGCATTTTAAAATAAAAACCATCTGCGGTGCCACTTTATGTAGAACAAAAGGTCATTGTGTTACTGTTTCAACCATCAATGGTCATGCAGGACGAGAGTATGTTCAATACAAAAACCATTATACGGTTGTTCATACAATAATTTCACGATTTGGTTCAAATCGGAGTAAAAACACCAAGCGGGCTGTTGACATACTCGTCCAAACAAATCTTATTAAAGGACATTTCATAAATTACATGTGCCTGTTGCAGCTTTTCATGCGGTCGGTTTTTGAAATAGTCATGTACGCGAGCGAAATCAGGTTTATTTAAAAAATTAGTAATATTCTCTGATAAACGTGGTATTTGTATTATGCACCATACAAGATAAATTAATAGCTCAAAGTGTATGATAGGAAATAGACAGATCAAGATCGTATACTAGTAGGGGCGCCAATCTTACCCCAAGGGACTTACTGAGCTTGCCAGATCTATGGGATATGCTGAAATTCGAACCCCGAATAGCTAAAATAACATACTTAATAAACTGTATTACTATAGACCTAACAGCGTTTTCTTTAAAGTCGCATTTAATTGCATCACAATGAAATTTTGTATTGACAATAATATTATTAAAAAAGTATTAGAAGAAGAACGAGTTTGTTTCGCAGTATTCCTGAATGTGGTTTGTTTTGTTTTTCATTAACTCTTTGGCGTTAGATATACAGGATTTCCCCGTTATCACCGCAAATATTTTAAGTGGTGATAGAAAACCTTTTTCTAAGAAAACATTTTAAGTACGATTTTTTTCTAAAATCAAATGCTAAGCAGATATCAACACACTTGATTTTTTACACTTCTGCATTTAAAAGGCTCTGTCGCCAAAAATATCAATTTTATCGTAAAATACCTTACATCTTTGTCTACAGGCAATAGTTTAAAAGTTATAAGGCAGTTTGTACAAAAAACTGTGAGAAATTAAAAAACTTCAATTGTTTCTTAGACTTTGCAACCGCTGTATCTTTAAAACGAAAGGTTGTACAAAAAACCGACTGATAGCAAATTTTATGGGCTACAACTTTGGTCAAGTGAAATTTTCGGAAAATCAAACCGATTTTCCTGAAAAGCTGAAAATAAGAAACAGAGTGTAAAAAAACAAAATTCCGAGAAATAATGTTTTGTATTTAAAAATGCTTTTAAAGAGAGTGCGATTATGAACTGAAAATGATGAGGTAATTTTGAACACTTATTGAAGTAGTTTTGTGGTTACATGTTATTGTGTTACACATTTCGTGCGGGAAGCGTATTAATACCCGATCAAGCGACCGGCGCGGCGGTCTCCGGCGGGAAGCGTATTAATACCTTTTATGCAGAATTTTTATAAACTGCAGGAATTGTACTAAAAAAATATTTATGCGTTTGCCGTTATACTGGTAACTGTTACAGTCGCACCTAACTTGCATATAGAGTAGAAAAAAACTATCTGTAACCTTTTTGACTTTGGTTTATAAAGTTTTTCTTACTGTTTAGTAATATAATTTATTTGTGTTATTATGACAACTGCTTATTTATTAAATACATATGGTTTATGTATTATGGTTAATGATTTAAAATGAAAAACTGTTAAAAAATATTAACTGTTGTATTTTTTAATTAACTACATTATTAAATAAGAAATTCAATAATTTTATAGTCAGCTACGGTTGACATTAATAAAAACACAAAGAGGATAATTTAAATGCGCTATATACGAGGTCTGTTCACAAAACAACCGAACTGTTTGTAAATACATTTATTTTATAGTAATTACAACTTATTGGTCTTTATCTCTTTCAAAGTAGCCCCCTTCTCTAGAAATGCCCTTATTCCAGCGGTTTTTTCACTTTGCCATATAGTCCTGGAATGTTTCTTTGGGTATCGCCTTCTATTTCCGTGCCGAATTCTCTTTAATATCGTCAATAGTGTCAAAACGACGTCCTTTAAGCACCACTTTAATTTGGGGAATAAAATACGTCACACAGGGCCAGG
Organism: Elmis aenea; assembly: GCA_947652605.1. Taxonomy (NCBI): domain Eukaryota; kingdom Metazoa; phylum Arthropoda; class Insecta; order Coleoptera; family Elmidae; genus Elmis; species Elmis aenea. The sequence continues at coordinate 19,391,225 of OX393584.1, forward strand.
TCAGGTGAGTAGGGAGGCTGGGGGAGGACATTCATTTGATTTTTTGAACAAAACTCGCAAATTGTCAAGGCTGAGTGGGCAGGCGCGTTGTCGTGGTGGTGTCACAAAGAAGAAAAGGCGAATGGCGGAGGTGACGGGTGTCACAGTGGAGGCGCCGGGTCGGGGAAACTCCCTTGGTGAACAACACTGTGGATGGTAGCGATGATGGATGATGAATGACGTTGTGTAGTTCGAACTGTGGTTATGAGGCTGCGCATTACGGTATTGCGTACTCCTCCGTAATGCGAACCTCGTAGACTTTCTTACTCAGTAAATAAATGAAACAACTTCGAGATAGCCTGTCTTCTAGCCGTAACGTTTTGTCGAGCCACAACGCTGGTCTCTTCTTGCGAATTTTCCTTACAACTTTTTCAACACCCCTTCGGTTGATTGTTTACCATTGGGGCAAAAATACAAAATGCACAACGCCATCAAAATCGATCATTAATTTTCTGAGTGTTAGTGTCATCAGTTGACGTCGAAGGCCTTTCTGGTCGAGGATCGTCTTGAACTGACTTACGACCACTTTTGAATCGTGAATAGTTTTTGAGTGGCACAATTTGTTTCGAGAAGGAATAAAGCTTGTTGAAGACGATGAACGCTCAGGACGTCGTTCAACGAGCGAAACTGAAGACAATGTGGTAAATGTGAAAACTCTTTTGGACTCTGATCGCCGATCGAGTGTTCGGATGATTGCTGAAGACGTCAACTTACCGAAAAGTGTTGTGCATCGAATTGTAACTGAAAATTTGGCAATGAGGAAAGTGTGTGCAATGTTGGTGCCGAGGGTTTTGACGGACTATCAAAAAGCAAACCGAGTGACGATTTGTCAAGAACTTCTCGATCGTGTGCTTGATGAACCAGATTTCTTAGACAATGTTGTCACTGGCGACGAACCGTGGGTGATCGAGTACGACCCGGACACAAAGCGCCAAAGCTCAGAATGGGACACCAGCGCCTCGCCTCGCCCCAAGAAAGCTCGCATGAGCAAGTCAAAGATGAAACCCACTCCATTCGCCGCGTTCCAGAAGGCCAACCAAGAGTGGCAGAACCGTTGGAGGCGGTGTGTTGATGCACAAGGGTGCTACTTTGAAGAATATTAAGTCGTTGTACGAATATTGGAAATACATTTTTTGTTATCGAATTAGTCCGGCTACTTTTGGGACAAACCCTGTATTATGTACGTGTTGCTTTACCTATATGGAAACTATCAGCGAAAATTTTAACTCCTATTAAAAATAATTTCGTGGGGGGGTAGGGGACGATCTGATTTAAAAATAGAAATAAGAAAAAGTTCTGCCGTAAAATTGTAATTTTAGATGATGGTAAAGTACTCTACATTATCTAACTTTGAATTAAAACACGTTTGAACATCTGAAATTTAAAAGAATCGCCTGCGGCGCATTTTACCTCTTCTCCACTTTTTTTGTGTCGATCTTCGCTGGTTTTTGAAAAAAATAAACACTTGACAACCTCTGTTTAGAGGAGCGGCACATTCAGGGACCGCCCCGAACGGCACAAATTCTAGCTACGCCACTGCGGGCCACGTACGACCAACGAACTGTCAGGGGCATGCGTAGTATCGATATAGCGGACAATTATAGTCTCTCATGGCACGATATATCGATACTACGGATGCACCTGACCGTTCGATGGATCGTACATGGCCCTGCTGGAACAGACCTTTATATCGTCTACAGTCGACATTGTAGTACGGAACAGGCTTTCCAAATATAATGAAAAACATGTATTAGTTACAAAAATTTAAATTAAAAAAATCCCCACCTAATTTTTTTGGCCCGCTATACCTGCCAGTTACTTTTGCGCGCTACCCGCACAAAATGTGTTGCATTGTTTTGTATTTTATCGTTTTTTTTCACCTTTTTCCCTATTATAAACATTTTCATGATATATTTAGTTTTATTGAACAACACATTTACTGAAGCATTTTTAAATACAAAACAATATTTCTAGGAAATTTGTTTTTGCAGTCTGTTCCTTATTTTCGACTTCTCCCAAAAATCGGTTAGATTTTCCGAAAATTTCACCTGACCAAAGTTGTAGTCCATAAAATTTACTATCCGGAATGGACCGTCGGTTTTTTTGTACAACCTTTCGTTTTAAAGATACAACAGTTGCAAAGTCTAAGAAACAATTAAAGTTTTTAAATTTCTCACATTTTTTTGTACAAACTGCCTTATAACTTTTAAACTATTGCCTGTAGACAAAACATAATTATAATCAATTTTGTATAAAATTTTATGCTCTATTAAAAAACTGTTAGGTATTTTACAATAAAATTGATATTTTTGGCGACAGAGCCTTTTAAAGGCAGAAGTGTAAAAAAATCAAGTAAGTGTTGATATCTGCTTAGCTTTTGATTTTAGAAAAAAATCGTACTTGAAATTTTTTCTTAGAAAAAGGTCCTCTATCACTACTTAAAATATTTGCTGTGATAACGGTGACACTGTATATGCTCATCAAAAATTAAAAATTGAATCTGAACTGGTCTAGCAAAATTGCATATATTTACATGTAATAATAAGCACAATCTTAATGCAATGACACCGAATTTGAACCGCTACGTAAAATTTTGAAACACACCTAGTTAAGTGCAAATGGAACTTTATCACGAGAAGAAATTCATCTCAATGTATAAAGCGATATTTCTGTAAAAATAAATAATACATAGAACTTTTCTGTACATTTACTTTTCAGGATGCAACAAACAGTTGCGTTAAAAAAATCCACTTAAGCTGAATGAAAACTCCTCGCGGAAAATATTCGACGCTACGTGCGATAGTAGCTGCTGAGAATTTTTCCATTTTTATGACATTCAATCTAAAGCAATGCTAGTTGCATCAACACTTCTTACATTACTAAAGGCGTAAGCTTCTAGATGTACTGAATAGCCGTTACATCCATTTGTACTCACAGCGTGGCCTAATAGACGATTTTTTTATCGTCTGAAACTTAATTTCTTTTAAATTTTCCCAAGTTTAAGCTTATAATAAGGTAGAAAAAAACAGTAAGCTTCTCTACAGAGTGATTGATTGAAACTTTGCATTAGAAATATATGGAGAATGAAAAAGGGTAATGATCTGAACTTTTGGCCATATTGGCATATGATTTTCAAATAAAGTTTAAAAGTCTAAAAAAACAACTGCACTTAGGTATAGGGATGCTGTTAAAAGTCCCTCTAAAATATCGTGTTAAATCCAAAAATGCAATTAAAAATATACCTACTATTGTATTTAAAATAAGAAAGTATATGTCAACTTCTGGTTTTTCCTGAAGTTCCGCCATCTTGAAAATATTTTCATTAAACAGATCATATGCCATCATAGCCATAACCAAAATTTCAAATTATTACCTTTTTTCATTCTCCATATATTTCTAGTGCACTGTTCCAATTAATCGCCCTGTATAAGAAAAACGAATTTCGCCTAAAGAACCTAAAAAATTTGAATATTTCTCAAAAAAGATCTTTTACGAGTTCATTAAAAAATGTTACTTTCCGTCGCAGTATTATTCTCAAGTGTAAAAAAGCGCCCGGTAATTCCAGAGATAAACAGATAACTGTTGTGCGCTGTGGTTATCTAATGGCGGGGGTTTAAGAAGCCTAATGACAAAGCAAAAATGAAGTTTGTTTCATGAAAGGTTTCTCTACATTCAATTTGTTCTCATAACAAGGTAAATTCGTTATTACCTATAACTGAAACATTATTTTAGATCTAAATCATGATGGACACAAAAATTACAGTGTCTTAACTTATACAGACAAATGTTGGGAGATAATTCTTCGTTCGTTCTACGAAAAAAGCTCTTATCAACACTTCCTAAAGTGCTTCACAAGGGAACTACGAAGTCAACGACCAAGGGGAAAATGCGATTTAGTTTTACATTTTAATGTAGGGAACAGATATTTAGCATACAATTTAGCACTGGTAAGTTGAACTAAGTACTGATACTATTACAATTATTTGATTTCGTGATGTGTCAATTTATCAAATAAGGTACTGTTAGAAATGTTAAGCTGGAATTGCCTAAAATTTATTGCAACTACTAAATATACTATACAGGGTGGTCCACTTTTTTGTAGCAGGACTTTAACAATCGATACAAAAACCTTTTTAAAGCGAATATTCCATATCAACATGGGTCTATAAACGCTCCCTTTTAAAGATACAGGGTGTTGAAATTTTCGAAAAAATATCGATAATTTTCAACCTTTTCCCAACCAGTAGATATATTTAAACCAAATTTGGAATACAGCACCACCTTGCAGGTCACCACATTCGGTGAGAATGTCAAGCCCCACAGGCAACCAGTGGCGGCGTTGTGGGGGTTCAGTTTCAATAAATTTTATAAAAAACTAGTACACAAAAGTTGGTGTAAATATATCTGCTGGTTGAGAAACGTTTAAAAATTAACGAAATTTTATCGAAAATTTCAACACCCTATATCTTTAAAATGAAGCGTTTATGGACCTATGTTGATATGGAATATTCACTGTAAAATAAATTTTTGTATCGACTGTTAAAGACCTGCTAAAAAAAAAACTGGACCACCCTGTAGAATATAAATTTATGCCCAAAATTTTGCTTTAAATTGGCAAATATGTGATATTTTTAACAGCAAAAATAAACGAATAGGTTCAAGTAGAATTGTTTAAATTAATTTGTAAATAATATTTGAAAAAAAATGACATACACGGCTTTAAAAATCTTAATTACTTTGGGGAATAAAAACTGAAAACCTCCAGTACATTGATAGGTTGACCATGTAATTTCTTCAGTTCCTTATTTGTTCTACTTTTCCATTATTCGCTTTCCCTTTATCCTCCAAATATCTTCCGTAATACCCTCCTTTCTTGGAGCTTTTTCCTCCTTTTTGATTAATTTTCCACATTGTACCCCTGCACGTTATTGATCTTATAATTGTTTTGTAGATTTAAAATTTGTAGTCTCTTTGAGAACCTAGATTACAAAGGAAAAACAAAAGAGGTAGACCAAGAAAAACGTGGAAAGACGAAGTTAAAAATGCAGCAACGGATAAAAACGTCAAATGGGAAGAGATAAAAAAGTTAGCACAGGACAGAAACAAATGGAAAAAAGGCAGCACAACTCAACAGTCCCACCACTTACAGTAGCACATTACACTAAACAAGATAAATAAAGAAAAATGAGTAAAGTGCTTTTTTTCTCGAATTATAGAAATTTTTAAAAATAAAGTTATAGGCTTAAAATCTAATGCAAACATTTTTACACAACTATTTTCAAAGGACAAATTCATTTACCAACAACAAACTAGTAGTTTGGCTCTTAATGCATGATTAGTATGCCGACAAAACTGTCACAAATGAAATTATACAAATCTACTTATTTGTACTCCATTCTGTGAAAATGTAATCTTAACAGAGGTAATACTGGACGTGACACGTTTCGTGATGCCGCTTTAGGATCTCTGATCGTTTTATTTGGTCATAAAACTTGGAGATTAAGTTGAAAGCGCAGATGCATTATAGCATGGAGACACAATTCCCTTTAAATAGTACGAAAATAATTAGGGATGACAAATAATATACAGCTATAACCGTGTACTAAATTATGGATTCTTTTGACTGGCGAAGGTTTTAAAATAAGTTTTTTGAATCCCACGGGTACTTTATTTAACGTTCCTAAACTAAGCAGACAACAAAAATATAAGCATCTAATTAATATAACTTTTTGTGCTAATTTAAGCGAATTCGTGTCTTATATTGATATGACAGGGTTTTCTAATTCCATGAAAATTAAGAATAGTATCTCTAGAAAAACCGATAGGGAAAGATCCAGGACCTTCTATCCTTTTAGGAATGTTTGAACAGGACAAATGTTCTCGAGTTACAAGGATTATTTTCCAACTACAAAACTACAAAATTTTGCTTTACTTGAACTTTGAAGTTTATTTTTTAATACTTTGTTAAACGTTTTCTAAAACATTTACACTATGTTGGGTAAGATTAATATTTAAAACAAATTGTCATCTACAAGAATTTTTTGTAGACTTTGCCCCCAAAACATGCATTATAAATTGGGGTTCGTCCAACCTAACCTGTGACAAAAAAAACTACCTCACCAGTTACGTGTTGAGCAAGATCCCCACAGTGGCCCAAATTAAGTGGTATACCGAGTACATGAACATAGGATAGAATAAAATGCGTAGCTAACTTAATATGTTGAATGACATTTTACACACCGCTCAACCGGGAATTCATGATTAATTCAATTAACTTCAGGCAAGAATTCAGAGTATTTAAACAATATGTTGTAGAACTCTGAAGCGGGAGAGTAGTTTAATTGCGTCGAAATATTTTTAATGACAGTTGTACGTGCTACGGATTATTATAAAAGAAAACGGGCCGCTCTGTATTCACCCCTAACGATTACTTTTACTTTATTTTTCTCTACTCGCTAAAGAAGAAAGAATATAGATGACATGAATTCTCGTCAACCGATAAAGCTAAAATCACAGAGCATTATACATTATCCTCGTTTTAGTTTTCATTCAGAAAAAGCTCGGGGATTCGCAGCAATGCATCAGAAGAAAGTAATATGAAAGTGAAAGCGAAGCAAAATTCGACACAATTTTCGCGACATCTGCTGGAAATGTCGCTAAAGAGGATGTTGAATTTATAAATCATGTAGGTAAATTCAAATAATTTTATTCACTACACAATTTTAGCTTGTGAAAGGATTTATACTTTTGATTAAGATATTTATTCTATATTATTCATTTGGTATAACACTGTAAGCAAGTTATTGTTAGTAATTATAGCTTGGATGTTTAAGACATTTACTTTAACATATTTAGTCTTTAAATAAGAACAACTTTCTATTGTAGTGGTGGTTTGACTGATCTACTATAGTCTGAATAGGAATATCGGGAGAATTTATTAAAGTGTTAATAAAACTAGCAAATAAAGCCAAAAATTTCGGTTTGAATATGAATGAACAAAAAAGCGAAATACATGAAGATGAGAGTTAATGAATACCTTTTCGAGTAAGATTTAAAAATTACGTCCAAGGAAGGTAAAGAATGCAATTTTCAAATAGGTAAAGTTTTGAATGACTGACAAGAGATAGTTTTAAACTGCTAAGTTAAGAATGACACTTAACTTAACGATAGTTTCCAGCAAAGCAAAAATAAGAACTCATCCAGTCATTCGCCAAAACAGTTCTCTATGTATTCGAAACTTGGATTCTGAATAAAGACCTAGGGACAAAACTGGAAGAATGGGAACGCAGAATACTTAAAAGTATATATGCAGACATAAAAGAAGAAAACTGGCTGAGAAAAAGACGAATGAGAAATGTATGGTCAGCAAATGATAAAAACCGTTGCAAAAATATAGAGATTACGATCGATTATAAGATAAAACAATGACAAAGATTTTACTAGGAAGTAAAGTAATACAGAAATACCCAGATGAAGTCAAAAACGAGGATCTTAAGTATTTTCAGGTCCAAGAATATAAAAAAACCTTATATAAAGGAGGAAGTGGAAAAATATCTATTAAACCCTCGGACCTTAGGTCTGTAACGTATATCAGAAAACTGCAACTATCTGTTTTTCGCAGAAGATTGAGTTTTAAAATTTTTTGGAAGTGGAGAGTTTTTATAAACCCACTGCATGGACCCTAGATTTGTAGGAGAGTCCCAATGTAATATTCAGTTCTCGTAATATTCAGTTCTCAGTTCTTGTAAGGTTTCTATTTTGTGAAATTTCTTTTCCGCAAAGTTTTCCTTTCATCCAGTGCAGTGTAAACAGACTGTATCTAGATTCTATGCCCACATCATCGTGTGATAAGTCAACAGTAAAGTTCAATTTTTTTTCTCGATTTTTCTGTTGTTTCCTCCAGATTTCTTCTGGATCTTGGATCATTTCGGATTGATTCTCTGTCCTATTTAAATGGTTTAGAAAGGCATTTAACTCAAAAATATGTTGGTCCTTGGTTGGTCTATTATCTTCGTTTGTCAAACATTTTATGACACTTCTACATACTAGAATTATTATCACTCATACTCGCAACACATAAAATTTTGAAAATTCGTTTAACTAATACTTAATTTGGCAATTAACTGTATAAATGTCACAGCTACTTGACAATAGAAACGAGGAAATAATACTTTAGTCTTTTATAGCTTTAATAGATTAGTTATATTCTGTGACACCAAATAATCTATCATAAGTTCGAAATTGTTTAAAACAATTGTGGTACTTCTTTATTATATTGTTAAGTAATTTGTCAACAGGAAATTTATTAAACACCTAATTCCAGCCCCACTGTTGAAAGCAAATACCGAAACATAGTTCGGTTTTTTATTTACTGAAAATTCTTTTGTAGCATTTTGTAAGTAATAAAATAAATGGGCTTCAGTATAAAAGCGAAATTGTTGGATTTATGTAATTCTTAATCAGTACTTGTCCCCTTAATTCGGATCGCCAGCTCTTTTGTAGTGGTTTCGATTTATTCACCTATTTATCATTCCCCATAGTCAGTAACGGCCTTGCAACAAGCTTGGGACGCTAACTGTCATGGGTAACAAGAATTATTACGCTTGTGGCTTTAAGCAATTTGTGATTGTTTCGATATTTGCACCATCCTACGCAGTTTGCACGCGAATCGAATTAATTTCTAAATATTTAATAATTATTCGTTGATATTTCTTGTTCGTACAGATTTCTCCTTATAAATTCTAGTGCCGAAAATAACAATCATCCCAAGTCTAATTTGTGCGTAAAAATTAAATTATACGAATTTACATGTATGCGGATAATTTGAGCACTTAAATTAGTTGCAAAAGCAGGCGTAACTGAAATTACAGAAACATGATTTAATAAATAAATAAATAATCCGTAAAGGTTAAAGTTTTGCTCGCCCGTATGAAATTTCTGATTGTTTTGCTTTGGTAATGCTTAGTGTGTATTGTATTCATTACATGGAACACAAAAATGTTTTTACCAAGGCTCGCCACGAACGTATCTTTAAATTTATAGTTATAAACCAAGAGTTTTATTCTAACATTTCAAGCAAAATAACTATCTGCATAATTAAATTGTAAATGATCCAAAAGTATATCGTCGGCATTTCCACTATGGTTTCAAAAACCCGGAATTGTTTATTTAAATTATTTGTTTACTTTCCAAGATTTTGCTTTTAACAAAACGTTGAGCCAAAATTATAACTTATTAAAAGAGAAAATCTCCACACATTCCTACATTCGTAAACAAATATTTTCTAGTATATTTCTCAGCATATTCACTGGTATCCCTATAACTTCTTCCCTAATATTTGAGTTCGTCGATGGTGTGTGGGCGATTGATACATACTTCGGATTTTTGGCAGCCAAGCAAAAAGACCTCACATGCAGTGAGATCCGGGGACCTCAAAGGCCACGGAAAATCTCCATTCCAGGACAATAAATGATTTGGAAACCGATTTTGCTAAACATCCATTGAAGCTCTTACAGTATGGGCCGTAGCTCCGTCCTATTAAAACCATAAGTCAGCAGGATTTTGAGGAAAAGTACGCAATTGTGGTGCTAAAAATGTCTCCAGCATATTTACGCATCAAGCTGATGTAACATCTGCGCGACACCCTCGCCCTCCTTGAAAAAAAAAATTATCAATGATTCCAAAGGACGAAATTGTACACCAGTCACTAGTGGGTCCTTCCCGGGATTTCCCGGGCGGGAATTCCCGGGAAATTGGCTGTTAATAATGAAATAATAAATATATTTTTGTAAAAATAATTAAATTGCTCTATATTATAAAATTTTTAATATAAAATAAAATTTCCCGGTTCCCGGGAAATCCCGGGATTTTACGAAATGTCAATCCCGACTCCCGGGATTGAAAAAATTGTCGGGAACTGCACCCACTACCAGTCACTTTGATGCGATGAAGTGGTTGTTGGTGAATTTGTTTGGATTTTCATCAGACAAATAACAGTAATTTTGCTTTTTTACATATCCCGTTAAATGAAAAAGTGTTTCGTCGGACATCCATACGTTGTTGATTAGGTCAAGTGTACCGTCTAACAAGTCGCAAAACTGCTGGGGAAAAAAACGTCCCCAGTCCTGATTTCGTAACTCCTAAACAATCTGAATCTTGTCTGGGTGGTAATTCAGGTTCTTGTGCAATATAGATACAATTAATGTATAGTATCTTTAACTCGATAATAATTCAAATCTGTACGTCTTCCTGAAGGTTTCTTGCATTCCGAAGGAGCCTTTGGAAAGTTTTTAGCCCATAAAATTAATAGCGGAACGAGATGAAACAGGTCTATTTTGGTTAATGTGGCAGTGCCGTCTAAATAATCGTTGAGTAGATGTTACAGATCGATTTTTGAAATATTGTTCAAAAATAAACGCGCGAAGACAACAACGATCTCGGACATCTAGATAATAGCAAAGTAACAAAGCTATGAAATGTGACTTGTTTCTATATAGTGCGCGTAATAGTTTACAGTTACAATTAAAGTTTAAACTTTTTTTTTTTTTTAAGAATATATCAGGGACTGCATTTAAATTTGTTCATTTTCGCTTTAGATTTTTATTAAGCGGGTAAGAACACACTACTTTGCTAGTTTATCCATTCTTTATCCCTGCGAGTTTTCTAGATGAGTATGTTTAACATGTTGAACATACACTCTTAAGCACATATAATGACAGTTGGTTAAGTGTCTTACAAGCAGTTAGAAAACCACACCCCATTATATTAAACAATCGTAATTCAGATATGCTCGATAATTGTAATCCTGGCTTTCTTTTCTACCAAATGGAAGGAATCAACTTAAATAAGGTAGCTATTCATTTGACGCAAAGGATTCCAATAGTTTCCAGCTCGGTCGAGTTCGTTTTATCGGCAACCTATCTGCCATTACCGTGATATATCGACTGATTCGAAACAGCATAACTTCAGATTGAGCTGAGTGTATCTAAAGGTGTTTGGCTGTATTATTACGCAAATAAATCTTTTCGCTAACAACCGTTTTGTTGCTTAACACGAAACCAAATTTTACGGTTTATTTTAAATATTTAACAAGAGTTAAATAAGAATAAAATTACGTTCAGACTAATATTATGGGGTTCAGACACGCTTGGCGTGAATAATTTTATGATAATAACGTTAGAGACATACGATGCGTTTCTTATTTTTGCCGGAAAACCCTGCGCGTTCATTTTTAGGTTAACAATAAGAACACAGCACGAAATATGGCTGTATTTAAAGGTCAGTTGTTAATTAATAATTCTAAGATCTAATAATACAATTTTAGATGCAAATATTAGAGAATTAGTTTAAAGTATTCGATTTTATGTTTTGAACACTGCATTCCTAAGATGACCTGCAAATCGCTGCAGACATTCTTCATATCTTGATCGTAGGTGGCCCATTACACGGCTTATTTATATTTTATTGAAATTTGATCAAATAATAATTTTGGCAAAATACTCAAATGCTATTGTAACCGTTTCATAGATATTTTAAAGCGCATTTTTATAGATATATGTTATATGTTAGCGACAAAGTGTATAAGTGTATCAACAAAATGCCTAGGCATTCTATAGAGTACCTAATAGTACTGTTAGGCACAAGGTATAATGAACATTATAAATGATTTGATTCTTATTACAATTTTTTATTATACACCACAACTAACAAAGGTATATGAGGCAATGAGAAAAATGGTAGTGCCTGAAAAATTATTAAAGCTAGTGAAGCTGACACTGAACGAAACAAACTACAAGATTATGTTTAAAGGGCATATATCTAACGAATTTAAAGTAAAAGAAGGCTTAAGACAAGAAGATCCTCTGTCAACACTTTTGTTTAACGTATTTTGTAAGAAAAAGGCGTAGGTTAATACAAATAATGGCGTACGCTGATGATTTAGTCCCCTTAACCAGAAATAAATCGAATCTGTCAGAAGCAATCAAGAAAATTGCAGTAAGAGCAAAAAAGCAACTACTAAATATAAATGAAAAGAAGACCAAATTAATGATACTAGATGGACACGCGACACAAAATTTGAACTGGCTATTAGACTAAATATAAATTTGACAGACAGAATAAAAACTACTTGGGAGTAACTTTATCAGACACAGGGAAGGAAGCAGCTAATGTTAAAGAAAAAACAATCAAAGGCTCAAGATGCCTAGCAGCATTGGGTCATATAATCAGGTCAAAAAACATCTCAAGGAAGGTAAAAATCAACATATACAAAACAATTATAAGACCAATAGTTACGTGCCGAGGTGAAATTTGGAAAATTAATTTAAAAAAAGGAAAAACATTACAGGTCTGAGAAGGGCAAGTATTACGGAATATATTTTGGGAAAAAGGGGAATGAGAACAATGGAGAAGAAGAACAAATGTCGAACCGGAGCAACTGTATGGTCAACAAAACGTAGTCAATGTGATAATGGTGAATGAGATGAGATGAGATGAGATGAGAGAGGCTAGGTCATACAACGAGATTGCCGGAGAAGAAAATGAAAAAACAAGTAGATACTGGAGGGAGGCGTAACGGGAAGAAGGACGACAGGTAGACCCTGGACAAAACGGATAACAGCAGTTAAAAAGCGGAAAAAAACACACAATGAATAAAAAATAATGGCGAAAACATGTAACAAAGCCACGGGCTGGCTTCACCTGAAGAGCTGATTAATTATTATTATTAAACCTATTTGACGTTCTACAAAATGCATCGGTATTTCATATGAAGACTAGGTAATGTACGAGGGATATCCAGAAAGTAAGTTCCGTTTGACTATTAAACAAAAACAAAACGTATAAAAACAATTGTTTTTATTGCATTGTAAAGTATAAACCTTAAACTATTTTTCCGCGTAATTTCCACCATCGTTTAAGCATTTGTCATAGTGGGGCACAAATTTTTGTATGCCTCTCTCATAGAACGTTGCCGCCTGTGATGCGCGACGCAGTTTTTCAAGGGTGTCACAGTCTCACAGTATTAAGGTGACCAACTGTCCTCCTTTAGGGAGGACAGTCCTCCTTTTTTCACTTCTGTCCTCCCTTGAAAAGTGTCCTCCTTTTTGCCCTCCTTTTTGTCCTTTTCGATATTTGAAGACTAAAATCTGTAAATCTCCAGAAGAAAATACTAGGAATAGGCTGTAATGTTCATATTTTGTCAAATGCAATCAACACGGCGTCATGTGCCATGCCAATTGATGTAGAATTAATAATAACTACAATTTATTTGTATTTTAGTCGTTTTACCGTTCGCGTGGCTACTTTAAAACAATTTTGTGAAGAAGCGAATGTTGAATACAAAAAACACCTGCTATAGAGCGTGTTCTACAATTATTCGAGCCTCTTCGCTTACATTTTTTGAGTTTAGACAAATGTCCTAAAATCCTGGAGTCGTTTTTCAATAATGCAATATCTGAGATATTAATGTATTTTGTACATAATCAAGCATCTATTTTTCACAAAACGATTCAAAAGATTGAAGGTGAACACATTTCAGCGACAGAAGTTAGCCTTATTTTGAATGACTTTATCCTTCAATATAAATCTCGATTTGAAGAAAAATTTCTTCCTTTAATTATAAAAAGAAAATTATCAGACTTAAAGGAATCAAATCCGGGCATAACGAAAAAGTTTATCAAAGAAGTGCAGAATTTTTACCAAACATGTTTTCAATATATCGAAGAATGGTCTAAAACAAACCTCAAATAACAGTTTTCAATGGTGTTTTTTGGCTTCATCGCCAGTATGTTGGACAGATATTGAATCTTGTGTTGAGTTTTTATCTAAAAAATTGCCAGATAATAAAATAGACGACAATTGTCTCTTTGAAGCAATTAGAAGACTGAATGTATATTTAAATTCTGAAAAATTAATACAATGGGAAAATCAACACGTGGAAATTGATAAAAGATGGGTGGAAATATTCAGCCATTTCAAAAATGGACATATTCCATGTGAAAATTTATTTATTCTTGTTCAATTTGTGTTGTGCTGCCCTGGAACTAATGCAGCAGTTGAAAGAGTTTTTTCAATTGCTAATGATTTTTGGACAAGTGAGAAATCGAGATTGAATGTTGATACTCTAGCTGCAGCACTTGCCGTAAAATTCAATATGAAAGACATTTCTTGTTCAGATATTTCCAATATATTGTTAGAAGATAATACACTGCTAAAAAATATTCATTCAATGGAGAAATTCTCCTTTAAATAGTTATAGGCATGTAAGCATAAAATTTCATGTTAGTGTTAGTTACAAATGTTTTTATTAAGCATTTATCATATTATAATGTTTGCAATGCATAAAATGTGTCTTTTATTTATTTCCTTTGTTTTTGCTCTTTAATTTGTGTCCTCCTTTTTATTGTAAGAAAGTTGGTCACCTTAACAGTATGCATTTGCGTATATTGTTGCGCCGCGTGGCATGAAGTCCACCAGCAAGACGCCTTGTCTGTCCCAAAACACGGTGTACATGATTTTTCGATTGTTTGTTTGAGTTTTGTATTTGTTGGCAATGACGTGTGTCTCCATTCCATTGATTGCTTTTTTTTATTCAGGCGTTTTGTGGCCCTCCCAGGTCTCATCATCAGTGACGATGCAGCTCAAGAAGCAACAGAAAGATCAACGTCAAGCCAGACGTTGAAATTGATGTTGCTCTGTCAGAAGTTTCGGCACGCAACGAGAACACAGTTTTCGATATTGCAGATTCTAGGAACCAATTTATTGCAATAGAGAACGTGAAATTTGCGGAACTTGCAGTGACAATTTCGTAATGGTGAATCATCGGTTTCTCCTAATCGTCTTTTCAACTCCATGCACTAAATCATTAGTCAACAAAGATGGGTGGCCACTTCGTTCTTCATCAGGCACATTTTCACGTCTTTCATTAAACAGTCGTACCCATCTCCGTACCATTGAATCGCTCATTGCATTTTCTTCGTACACTTCACAGATTTTTTATGAATCCCACAAAGTTTTATGTTCTTGGCATTGATAAAACGTATTATAGGTAGCAATTCACAAGTGGCGGGATTTGCAATTCCTTCTACATTATAAAGTCTTACCATGCAGCACACACAATAACAATCGATCTTAAAACAGTGTCTATTCCTTCCTACTGAGTTAGTGCAACTGGCGCGCAGGCGCGAAATTGCCACAGTAGCGCCTGCGCGGCATTACGTGGCAACGGAGCATACTTTCTGGATAGCCCTCGTATATAAGCTTATTACTATTTTATACCTTACCAAACTTCATTACACATTACACAATGTAGAATGCCGAAATTATACACTTGTCGCTAAGATATGCAAATAATAATATACTACTACAATATTACAATTGCAAACTTCATTGGTCCACCGTTTCCTTTTACTGATTTGATTGTGAAAGATAATTACACGTTAAAAATCCTTCTAGTAGAGCTCTGGAGCTAATGTAATACCAAATTACCTAACACACATAAACAACCCTCTTTCAGCACTAATTACCATTAATGGTTAGAAAGTTTATTATCTCGACACACTGGCTCATACAAAAGTGACAAGCTGTTCTTGACGATACAGCATCTTATGGTTAATGAAAGCTTCGGCGCTTATATCGTGCAAATTAACAAAAATTTTAGATAATACTGAAACCAATATTTACTTATTTACATTGCAGTAAGTAACCAAGAAGGTACATAGAACACACTTAAATATGAAGCAACATTTAAAAAATGCATAGTTAACTCAAAGACTAAGAAGATATGAAATAGAGTGACATCGCAAAACTTTATAACATGTAACTTTTTTAATAATTAAACTGAATTTTTGCCCTTAAATTAAAGCGCGATTAGCTCAAATGAAGTGATACACCCTGTAAACTATACACCCAAAACCGCAATTCTGGCCAGGTTATTTGAAGAATTTTATAATTTTCCGCTTATTTTTCGCATGCTACGTTTTATTACTCTAAATTTACCATTCAAAATGTTTGTTAACATGCATATGTTTCAAAAACAAAGTACAGCTTTAACTTTTAAATTATGCAATGATTTTTTTAAGATTTATTTCAGTTATGTATAACGCATGAATAAAAGGGCTGAATTCCTTTATCGTGCCAAATATTTGTCCTTGCTTTAAACTCCTGCCTTGCTAAAATTCCTGTGACACCTTCACACGGTAAATAATTAATACATACTTTAACAAAAATATTACTACATTTTTAATTTTAAAGGTGGCTTTCTCGGTATAACAGGACTCGTAGCATGCAGGTATTTCCAAATGTGATATACACTTATACACCATTTTTATCGCAATAATTTTTTACTTAAAGATTATAATTAATTCTTAATCTAACACTTTTAGAACATTATTCTAGAAACTAAAGGTGCACAAAAAATCGGATTTTTTATGTTATAACTTCTATCAGAAGCAAAGACTTTTTTATGTATCTCGTTAGTCGATTCATGTTAAACTTTCACATCCAGCTAATCCCTCTCTGTACCTTAACTGACTTGTCAGAATAGTTTCGACTTGCACATGTCTTGCTATGTGAATGAAAATATACAAGGTGCCCCAGAGTACATTTCCAGCATGGGAATCTCGCTTATTATAAGAGATAGAGGTTTGTTTAAATCAGGGGTTTGGAGCGGAGCGCGGAGCTGGAGCGCGGAGCAGTGGGTGGAGCAATGGGTTTTTGCCCGGAGCAGGAGCGGAGCCCGGAGCAAAGAATTTTGATTGCTCCACTGCTCCACTTTACTATTATAAACTACAATTTTTTTTTATGAATTATTCTCATGGGGTCTAGTATTTAATAAAATTATAAATAAACTAAATTTGATTTTTTTGAAGTAAATTTATTATAATGTAACTTTTCTGAATATTAATTTTCATTATTTTGTATTTGAATTTTGAAAAATTTTAAAGAACTTTTTTTTCGTTTTTTAACTTTTTTAACTGAAGGTCAATAATTTGTTCATTTATTTAACTTTGCTTGTTTCTTAGGGTCAAATATTGTAATTTTTGGTCCATTTCCACATATCTCATAAAATTTTAGCTGTGTTTTTAAAAACAAATTTTTAAATAACTTATTTTATTAATATTTGGAGCGCGGAGCGGAGCTGGAGCAGGCATCTTGATGCCGAAGCGGAGCTGGAGCAGGCATCTTGATGCCGAAGCAGAGCTGGAGCGGAGCAACTAAAAAATTGGACTGCTCCAAACCCCTGGTTTAAATAAGATGAAATATTAAAAACGGTAAGTGATAAAAAAAAATCTAAGATAATGGTTAAATTCTACATAAAAAAGTACCTCAAGAAGGTACAAATAAAATTGATCTAATGATTAAGACAAAAAAGTTATGAGAGAAAAAAGAAATTCGGCCTTTCCATCTTTTTTGCTATAACAACTGAAGTACGAGGAAATTTGTACTTTTAACCCTCCTTTACTCGCGCGGCGTCTGTGAGACACCAGTGGGTAAAAGAACAAACATAACTATGGAACCGAAAGGGCGGGTGATCCCCCAATCAATGTACCTTCTTGTCACTGAGCAATGATTCTTTAAAACACTTCCCGCCATTGTTGAGTAATAACGTTGTGGAATAAACAGCAATAAATTCTTAGATGAGTCTCCTAGACGCCACGCGAGTACTGTTGATATAATGCAAGTACTAGTGTTAAAGGTTATAAAAATGTAAGAAATAAATGCGAGCGAAACAAAAATCGCATGACAAGATATGGAGTGTGGTAACTACGTATGCTTAGAACATGGAAATTATGTTGTGACTTTTGTAATTCCAAAAAAGGATTAATTACTATACTAACACTATACTTATTGGAGTCTTCTAGACGCCACGCGAGTAGCGACGTTACTAAAAGACGGGCGAGTAACTGAGAGTTAAGACTGATAGTGGCTCCTCTCATACTAAGGAATAATTCATCTATGTAATTTAAACAAACCTGTATCTCTTATAATAAGCGTGATCATGCTGGAAATGTAATCTGGGACACCATGCATAGCAAATAATAATTATATTCTTGCCGACTTTATAATGAATATTTTTGCTTGGAACGGCCAATTGTGGTCTGCAAACCTGTACCATTGTAAAATGGATGCTTTTGAAGCTGATGAGTATAAGCGTGACACAACTACAAACTTTTAAATATTTTTTGGATAAAGTTTTCTCATTTATTGCTCTTTATAAAATGATTCCTAATTGACTAATTTAGTTAAGAGTGTTTCATGTTTATTTAGCGTTTTAGAGAGATTGTTAGAATGTATCTCCCTAAAAACTTCCAAATTTTTTTACATTTATGTTTCCTTTTGTAAATATATGAATCATAATGATTTATAATACGATATAATTCGCAATGTATTTGTTACTTTAAACAACCAGAATACCGTAAATCTTTACCATAGTGAGGTGGAAAATCTCAGAAAAAGCTTGTAAACGCATTCATTTCGGATTTTTACGTTTCTTTTCATTAAAAAAAAAAACAATCTTAACCTGAGGTTCGTTCATTTGGTCAGTAATAAAGGATCAGGTTTAAGGTTGGTTAAAGCGTTTTTCCCAATAAATTGAGCTCGTTTACAAGCTTTTTTTTGCATCCGGCCAGAAAATCAGTTTTTAGGCTGGAAAATTGGTCTTTACTGGCCTAGGCCAGAAAGTAACTGGTTGTCATGGTAATAACGACTCTTTGCCAGCGTAGATCGGAAAGTAGCTAGTTGCCATGGTGATGAATTATTTGTTGCAAGCGTCACTATACCACCCAGCGAGTTTGCACCTGTAGTTTGTTAAGTTATTGTTTGATTATGGATGGTGACGATAGTGATTTTGGTGTCATTGGCGGACGCAGAAAAAATATTGTACGTAACATACCCGTAAAGTGTCTTTACTGGACTCGTATGCTTTTAAAACTCGCCTACGGCTCGTCCAAGAACTGCCTACTCGTCCAGTAAAGTACCACTTCTCGGTCTTGTTACGTAAATAACTTTTACTGGACTCGTATCCTTTCAGGACTCGCCAAGGCTCGTCCCAAAACTGTCTACTTGTTGAGTAAAGTACCACTTTCCAGTCTTGTTACGTCAATAACTTTTACTGGTCTCCTATCCTTTCAGGAGTCACCAAGGCTCGTCCAAAACTGTCTACTCGTGCAGTAAAGTACCACTTTCCGGTCTTACATAAATCACTATTTTCGGACAATTTTCAGGCTTTCACGGTAATATATCTACCAAATACATTGCGCCGAAACTCATTCATTTTTCATTGCTCCTGACGGAGGGGTTAATTACCATCACACTTTGGCAAATTTTGGCTTAAACTTCAATCAGCCAAAACAACAAGCGTCAGTTATTTGAGTGGAACATTTATTACAACAAACACGTTTCTATGAAAACAGTTTTCAGTTAAAAAAAAAATAAAGTTTTCTTGTTTTAATGTTAGTCAACGCTTATTGCCCTTCCTTCAATAAAAAGTAATATCCATCTATCGTAAAATGTTCCAATTTTTGAAACAGCGTTTTCAAACAAGTACCGCCATGAGCTGCTTTACATGCATTTTTGGGCACACTGTATTTAAAATTATGCATAGCAAAAACCTTTGAATTTATATTCAAAAATTTTTAGCTTGAAATTTAATTTATTGTGAAAATTAGCATCTGAATCGCATTTAGGAATTAATTTACGTTTATGAAATATTGACTAAGCTGAAATTCGCAGAACTGACACTATCGGAAGTAGCTCAACGGGAGGGAACTTATGCAGTTTAGGTAGCAGGAAACGGTATGTGAGACATGGATGAGCGAAACATTCTGCCTTGTATCTCGGCGAGCATTCAACGCGACGAGGGAATGCCTTTAAATTATTCTACATTGTATAGGCAAGCCCTTCGTTTTTATCATGCCCTTTACTATTGTAATTGGGTGTACACAGTTATCCTCGAAATTTAATACATTAATGACCACATTATTTAGGTCTTTACCTGGGTTCCTTTTTGTTTAAGACTCGAATAACACGCTAAATATTAATGTAATTAATTATTTCACCCAATTAAAACATTCCCAATGAAATTATTACCTTTATTACTTGAAAAGGAGATTAATTGACGTTCGCTAATCAAAATGTGAATTGAAATATAGAAGTTTCAGCAAGATAAAAACAGCATTAAAATAAAAATAAAACAATTTATAACTGATTTTGTACTATATCTATATAATACAGAGTGATCAAAAAATTGTTCATTTTTATTATCTCGTTTCTTTTTAGAAATAACTTTAATAAACACATTTAAATAATATTGTTATATCAGGTTTGTAGCCATAAATACGTTTAACCCAGTTATGCCCATACGGATACAGGTCTAAGTATATTCGCAGTTTTTATGGCAAAGAATGTAGCATCTCAATATGCCTTTTTTTTCGTTATTTTCAAATGTAGTCGTAATTATAATAATTACTTCAAAGACTATCGAATCACACAACACTATAAAATTCTAATAAATGATTCCGCAGACAATTGATACTGTCATTTGACGTTTAGTTAGTTATTTTTTGTTTCTTTTTTCATAGATAGTCTGATAAGTTATTGGTGAAATAGAATTTTTCTTGATTTTGTGACCTATTTATAAAAGTAGATATAGCAAGTAATATCTCATTAGAAAGAGAAAAAAAAGCACATTTAACTATTCCATAGCCAACTTCGCGGCCCATAAGAAAAAAAGAAGTTAAGGGTAATATCTCAAAAATTGTCAGTGATAACGAAAATCTAATATATCTAACAGTTACATTCTCCATTAAAAAGTACCTACAGAAAGTATTAATAAAACTGACCTTATGAACAAAACAAAAAAGTTATGAAAGAAAAAAGAAATTCGACATTTTTATATTTTTTGCTATAACATCTGAAGCACCGGGAATTTTGTACTTTTAAAAATTGATTGTGGCTTCTCTCATACTAAGGAATAATTCATTTAAGTTAAACAAACCTGCATCTCTTATAATAAGCGACATCCCCATGCTGGAAATGTAATCTGGGACATGCTGTATAGTTAAAAAAGGTTCTAAAAAATAGGTACAACAGAAACGTTACTGTTTAAGGGTCCTGTACAGACAGTTTATGATAAAATGCAAAGTGCCGCTAACACACTATACGACTATACCATGCGGCAAAACAAAAAAAAACAGTTTGCAACGGCGGTGGACGGAAGATCAAAGGCACTAACGCGGGTAATTGTAATAATTTGCACTATGTTATGACGAATTAAACTAAACATCATTTAAAATAAACTGCACACGATGTAGAAACACTAACCGTTGCAGACGTTAAAGCGACATTTTGCGGTATTGTCCCCACTTTCGCGCGGCTGTAGTCATGACGACAAAGAGCGTTAAATTTAAATTTAAATTGAAAGTTTGGCAAAAAAACTTTGTTATTTCCAAATTGTATTTTTCACGAAAATATAGTTTTAAAATTCTGCATGCAGTATTCACATAATTCAAAAAAATATATACAAAATTGAGCAATATTTTATAAAATTGCGATGAAAAGTAACTTATATAAAATGTAACCAAATTTTTAAACTGTATTAGTTTTTTCGAGTAAGTTTTACAATACACGTGCTATGGTTTTTTTTTTTTAAATAAATGAAACTATCGGCTGATCAGCTCTTTAAAATAAGACCATTATGTCTAGTTTAAACAACTTTGTAAACTTTGTATCACTTACCGTTTATAAGACCTTCATAGTATCCCACTTATTTGGCGCACCCTGTATACCGATAGTAGTGCAACTTATTTGGCGCACCTTGTATATTGCTTTACTGTCAAATGATGTAAACACGACTCTAAAGCTGGATCCACACCAATAAAAATTTGCGTTGTGCATTGTATTTGACACAAATTTGCTCGTGTTTGTCGAAATTTTTGTTGGTGTGGACTGTGCGCCGCATAGAAATGCACGGAAATAATTTCGTGATGAACAACGCACGCTATCCATCGTGCTGTCGGTTTTTAGCCAACTTCAAAGAGATTTGCGCCGCACAGTCTTATCAATGTGGACTTGATTTTGAGGGCATTGTTCTGCATAAACAAACGTGCACAAGTGGATTCGGCCGTTCAACGCACAAGAACTATTTACGTGGTAAAATACTTAACCAGATTTAAATTTGCGCCGCAAATGTTTGTGTTGAATTTGAAATACAAAATACAACATAAATTTTTATTGATGTGGATCCAGCTTTATACTATGCTAAACGTATATATGATTTACAAAATTCTGGTTGTTAATATTTTGTGTTTGATTCCCGACGGTGCCGTACCGCGCGCTGCAGTAGGTTCATTCGAAACTCACCTTGGTAGCGCGTACACTGATTAAGGTTTCCCGTGGTTTTCCTAATTTGTTTCGTTAATTACAAAGGAAGGTGTTATCGCTAAAGTTGACAAACACGACAAACCGTAAAAATAGCCGTAACAATACCGACGTGAACAAAAGTTACAGCTGTCTAAATCATAAAAGTCATAACACGGAAACGGAGCGCTCATTTTTATATTTTTATCTTAAACATCTCGCTTTATTGTAATAAAAACAAACATTTAAAGAAGGAAGTAAAATTGTGTCAAGCGCGCCTTGGGTATTTTAAACCAATCGTATGATGTAGTTTAATTCTTAAGAATAAAATAGTTGAAAACTGAAAAATTAGGTACCTACTTTTGTAATTTTGGGTATCACTGATTCAATAAGGTATTGGCGCCACATGGTATTTCTGCATATAGTACCAAAAATTTAACTGCTAAATTAAAAATAACTTAAAAAATATGAACTTAATACAAGGATAATTTTTATATTTCGTACTAATGAACGTTAGCATCTATGTAAATAAAACCAGAATGATTAGGTTGTATGAAGTCGGTTTCATATTCATTGGTAATGCATCAAAAGACAAAAACAATAGAAGACGAGTCTAGACGGAAAAAAAGGAGAATAGGGTAAAAAACTCAAACAGGGATAATTGAATAGAACAATCTCTTTGTTTAGATGTTAAAGAAATTTGAAGAACTTACGCTTTGTAAAATTGCAAGCGACAAAATATTGGTGGTACAAGTAAACTGTGGCAGTTTTTATCTGGTAAGTTGCTTAGTTTTAAACTTGATTAGGTATATGTGCTGTTTTTAAAAACTGCTTTTTTATGTATTGATTGATTTTGCATTTGTATTGTTCTGTTTCGAATTTCTTTCCTTCAGCGTTGTTTGTCATAGCGCACTTTCTTATTTACTTTTTCTAATGGGCTTCTTAAATAAATTAAATTAATCCTTATTTAAAAAAAAAAGGTTTCTTACAACTTCCGGTTAGCGCTAATAGTATTTTATTCACTTGTTTATTTTTAGTAAGTTATAAGAATAAAGCTATCATACAAAATATCCATTAAGAGGAAAAAAAAAATTTGAACCTTTTTTATACTAATGTACCTCCTTTTGCATATCAATATCAATATGTATTGCGTCCCTATTATAATCCTCTTGTCCTGCCAAAACAGACTATTGATTCTATTTCTTAACCCTGTTTGGACTGAGTTTATTATTTAAAATATGTGTGTTTTTGTTGGTGCTGTTTTTGCTAATGTACACTTAAAAATACATTGAAATCCGAAACACTAGTTATTAGACTCGATAAGAACCTATTATACACATGTGCACTGTTGTCATTTGCAGTATGAATTTTATGTTATTGTGTTTTTGTTATTTTAATCAACAGTTTTGCTTTCGATTTCTAATTTTTTGGGCCCCATTTATATACTTCGCGCCCCCTCTCATTAAATAAAAAGTAAATTGCTTAGAAAACCATTATCTGCAAAGTGCAGATCTCAAATTTCTTTTGCCAATTTAATAGTATCTAACAGTAAGTGAAAAATCATAAATTATTATGAAATGTAAACAATATCTTAAATTATTTAAGTTTACAATTTTTTGTGTTTTTAATTAAGTAAAGCTAGTTTCTTTATGTGATCTTTTGTGTTTTTTTTTTCAGTGGCCACTTGAATTAAACTTAATAAATACAATAATATTGTAATAACTGGCTTATTTTTAAAGATAAACCTAACAACCTATACATCAACGAAACGCGAAAAAACATCTTTTTTATTGACCTATAGCCAACTATGGTTGCCATTCAACAATAGTCTAGTTTGACATCGCTCAAAAATCAATTGTTTCATGACTTGAAAGTTATTTTTTCCTTTATTCTACGTACAATTATCGACAGAAATCATTTTAGTTTGGTTTTACCATAAGTGGCTTTGGAATTATTTAACACTAAAAAAGTCGTCTGTTTTCAGTTTATTTAAAATATTTAAAAAAGTAGAAGGTGTAGTTCAAATCTGAAGATGGCTTTAAGTTTGTCTTGAAATTCTGCCCAGCTTTGCTAATTTAAACAACTATGTAACTCTTATAATAACAAAGTTACCCAAACAACACATGTTGATTATTGTCACCCGGTATATCGTATTTGTAGTGAATAATAAACAGTTGCGCAAATTTCTAGCAGTCAGAATCAATTCAAATTGTTAAAATCTTATGTTAAGCGTTCATTGAGCTCTTTACCGCTTGCATTATGAGTTTGGAGACGCTTATTAAATAACCTCGACGAATACGCGCTGTTGTAAAAGTTCGTTTATAGTTTTAGAGTTTGCCATTCTTTAACCCTCGTTAAACTTTGTTTTTTATTTAGTTTTAAACTGAAGCGTTTTAATAAAGCCGATTACTTTGGAAAACGTCGGGTCGACATATCACATACACGGCCAATATGTATTTCGTGTACGTCATAATTAAAATATTGCTCAACTTAATTGATAGTAACGCAAAGTTTAGCGTGTTTAAAACCTTTGTTTGCAGTGTACGTTATAATTTGTTCGTGTTGAGCAAATCCCATCCGCATATCGCGTTCCCAACGTTTGATAGTTTATCGGATCTCGGCTATATAGACTTTTCATACGTTAACGGCTCCAAATAAAATGAAACCGCGGTTCAGCTAAAATACTGAAATAAAATGCTGAAAATACATTTTGTTGGTTCCCAGACATCATATTTAAATGTCATCTCGTAAATTTTATCTTTCCTTATAAGATCAGTTTTTGTCAGATTTTAATCTTGTTCAGTTTTATTTGTTTTGGCCCTTCTAACAGCAAAAAAGGACAAGAATTCTCATTTCATATGTATTTGATTCTCATTTTGATGTGAAAACGGTGGATGTGCGTGCAATATGAATCGCTATAACAGAATTCATATCGTTTTTATAACATGTACATATTGGCCTAAACGACGTTTAAGTACAACTCATTGAGCAACTTTCTTTAAAAAAAAAGGCCCAGGTGTTACAAAATTCTCACTTACACAATCAATAACCGATTCTAGAACGAATGTGTTACGTAGGCCCCTATTTGTATTTTAATCCTTTGAATCAAACCTAACGCACAACTCATCAGTTACTCGTACCCCAAGTAAAAAAAATATTTAAAAACTCACCAAAAGATCCGAAAATGGAAAGCGGGCGAATCTAAAGATGCTCCAACCCTAGAAAACAAAAAAATTGTAAATATATTCGATTTTTAATTAAGCTATTATTATAAAGCATTTTTGGAAAAATCCAATATAGCACCCATACGAAATATGTATATCAGTTGACTGGCGCATCTCAAAAAATAATTTTGACAGCGCCAAGCGATTAAGGTCTTTGCCTAACCCACGAATACCACACAATTGTTGTCAAAAGTCAATAATTAATACTTATTGTTGCTATTTTAAATTTCAAGTTTTTCTTTAGATATTTTAGGAATTGTCTACAAAATGTTTTGCATTTTAGTGTGCATAAGAATATTTGTGCTAACTATAGAGTAAAATGTGTGGGCTGGATGATACCAGAGTGAAAAAGAAAAATGTGCAGACCGAAAATGAAATGGAGAGAGGCAGTTTTGGAGGATATGAAAGAGAAAAAACTCAGAAATTGGAGGCCTAAAAGGCCTGTGAACGCTTTGTTTATATACTTTACGAATTGGCTGCAAAATATTTTGCATTTTAGTGTGCATAAATATGATTATGCCAACTATAAAGAAATTTCACTTATATTTGTAATCTCGGTTACTTATTTTTTTATTTCAGCATAGGTACATAATTTCGCACAGATGTTAACGAATCACCATTTTTCATGACTGTGAAGTGACTTAAGCCACTTTAAAATTAAGAGTTTAAAAACTACGACGTTATGTTTATTATGTTCGATGTGTTTTACTGGTTTACTATGTTTGATAAAACAGTAATTTAAAAACATTACAAATATTTGAACATAAAATAAACTACAATAAACTACATTACTGCAGATTCCGACTTTATCGTTGTTTCCTTATTTTTATATATTTATAATGTTTATCACAACAACAAATTACAAAACCTTCGTAACTTGTACCAAATGAGTTTTAAAAGGTTTTACACCTTGTTTTGTTTTTGTTTTCACAGCCTACTATAATTTTGTTTAAAAAAAAAACTAAAAAAACCTTAGTAACTTGCGTATTATTGAAAATAAATACATCAACCGTTATACATTTGGAATAACAAAAAAATAATGAATTTAAATAAGTCATAGCCAACTATGGGTTAATTTTAAAAAAATACAACTTTATGTCACAACTCGAATTTCGGATTTTTTTTTGAAAAATTGTCTACGCCACTGGATTCTTATCAAAAAAGTGCCTGTAGAACGTCAAAATTATTTTTGTTTATTTTCATAAACAAGCGAAATATAGTCATGAAACGAAAAGTCGAAAAATCGAGTTATCGGCGATAACTCGAAAACAAAAGACGATAACTAATTTTAGTTTTCTCCATTAAATTTTTCTCGAAGAAAGAGATAGAAGATGCGCGGTCCGTTTTTTGATACCTCTTATAGTTACCGTGATTCCCTATGAAAACATCGAAATTTTCCCACCCTGTACAAGAAATTTACATAACGTATTACAAATAAAAGTTTATTTATGTATTGAACCATTGTCGTTAATAGGAGTGAAATTCCTTTTGTTTTAAATTTTTAAAATAAGTGTGGTAAAATGGGGATGTAAGGGGAAGCAAATCCATCATTGAGTCATTTTCTAAATAAATGTATTTACACTTCTGTTTAGCAACAAAGTTTGTATTGACGAAAAAAGTAATAATTATTGAAAGAAATTGCAAGTAAAAAGATAAAGGTACCATGCGTTTTTGTAAACCTTAACAGCTTTACCTTATCTTTTGCAAAAGGTAACTTATGACACTTTCAAAATAAACGGCTTTAATATACGATAACGTTGTGGTACTATTCAAAATTTGAGAATAGGGCCAAGCTCTTAGTGGTAAAAAAAATGCTGCTTTACAATTGCAGTTGTGCTTAACCTGTGAGAGGCGCCTCTTGGGAGGGGCGGGGCGAAAAATAATTGGACATCGAAGGTAAAACTACTTATTAAAACAACAAGAAGCAATAACCAAATTCATAGTGTAAATGATATCAGTTACACATATGATAGGTTGATAGGTTCTTAGTGGGCTTAATAGCCAGTGTTCCGGTTTTAATGTTTTTTTTAAGTTTACATTAGCGAAAAAAAGGTACTAACAAAAATGCATATTTTAAAAATAATATACTGGGTCAAAACGCTGTTAATAAATAAAAACAAACAAATGATTGGTGGGGGGCGCTATAAAAATTGATATGAAAAAGGGAGGCGCAATAAAATTTAATATAAAAAGGGGGGCACAGATACGAAAAGGTTAAGAAATACTGATTTAAAAAATTATCTAGGATTCTGGTTTTGTTAAACTGTGGCCATACTTTTGATAGTACGGTTTAGAACCCTCCGATTTAATTGATTTTTAAGTCTCAAAAAAAATCCTACAGGAAATCGATTTGTTACTGATGCGAAAGTCGAAGCAGCTGTGGAGAAATATTGTAAGGCAAAAGATGTTTATCCAATAGGTCGTGTCTTGGAAAACCTCTGGAATCAGCATGTGACTGTCGAAGGAAGTCGAGTTGAAAACTAATATTTTGATTTACACAAGTTCTGCCATTAAGAACACGTAACAAAATGTTAAATTAATTAACTAAAATTAAAAGTTAATAAATGCGACAGTACGCCAATTAAATTTATAGAATAACTAGCAACAAACAACGTTCGTGTATACATTAAAAAAAGCTACCATTTTAGCTTTTGCGAATCAGAAATAAAAGCATTCGAATAAAGGAACAGCCATTGAGTTCTCGTAAACGATAAGAGCTACAAAAGAGGTCAAGTGGAACAAAATGTTCCTATTTGAGAGAGCTACTCGGTATACTTTTATTAAAAAGAATTCATAACACGCCAAGTATGGATGCAAAATTGAAATTAACCCATTCTTACAATTGCGCAAGGACCTGAGATTATGGTTAAAAAAAACAGCAATGCTAAAGAAGTTGCTAGCCTTTACCTTCCATCTTTACCTGACATATACATGGCTTGAAAACAAGTCATGAAAAATTGAATAAGTGGATTTTTTCCTTTACAAATTTAATTAGAAAACACAAACTAATTGGCTTAAAACACTTTATTTGCACCATAAAAATATCACTCTCAGTCCGACCAAATTATGGTTTTCATTTTTCCATACGTCCGAAAAAATAATAAAATGTCTTTGACTGCATCAATTGGCTTAAATTTCACAAGCACGTCATTGATACCCAAAATAAAAGAGATTTACACTCAGCTACGATTGAAATTTTAATATTACCATTAATTTTTGATTTAAAATATACAAATACTTGCCTGGCACTCTATGCTTTACCACAAAACAATAAAGACATGGTGTAATTTACTCTAGTTATTATGTCAAAAAAAACAAGTTTGCGAACTGTCGACATGGTACTATGTATACAGATGCGACTCTTACTTGCAATGTGTTCAAAAAGACTAAAAATTAGCTCTAAAATAAGGTTAAACACTTGCCATGTGTTCGCAAGTAAGCCAAAAATTACAAAATAATCGCCTATCTTATAGCATGTCTAATAATAAATCTATCTTCTTTTAACTAATCTAAGTTGCGCGCATATCATGCGCGTAGGTCAGGCATATTCTCTATTCAGGCATATTCTCTAATAAACTTGAATCATTTTAGAATTTAAAAAACATGTATAATTTTTTACAACTTCGACTACTTCCTAGTTATGTGCATTTTATCCATATGTTATTAAAAGCTTAAGTAATGATTATTAATCCTATTATCATTAAATTACGATTTTAAAATGTACACGAAAAATGGAAAAAGTGCAAAAGTTTTAGTATTGCACTCAGTTTCTTAATAAAAACAAAAGAAAAATAACTAAATGGCTTAAGATAGTATACACACGTTATTTACAAACTCCTATAAAACAATAATAATATTTATTTGACGGTTGGCTAATTATTTAACAATTATATTTATAACATACACATAATAATTTAATAATATACATTGTGGTCCACATAGAAGGGCTATTGGTAATGCTTTAATGTTTTAAAAAACACCAACCAATTCTATAACTTGTTGATTTAGCAGATTCTTATTGATTATCTCTTAATTTTTTTTGTCGGCATTTACCTTTGGTTCATAACCTTTAACCATTCTGCAATTCTATGTAGGTCAGTGTTTAATTCGCTCACAATGCTGTTAATGGTATTGCCACAATAAAATATGAGAGTATCATCCGCAAATAAATGTATGACACTGTTTTCTTTGTCATTCATGTACGATATGAACAACAAAGGCCAAAGCAAACTACCTTGAGGAACGCCTAAATTTGTAATGATACTGTTTGAGGTTTTATTTTTAAATTTTGTTTTAGGATGAGATATAAAATAATCTCCAAAATATTTGTTCTCTTTGTCTCTGACTCCGTACTTTTCAAGTTTCATTGACAAACGGTGTCTGTCTATAATTTTAAAACCTCTTTTTAGATCTAAAAATACTGGTATAATAATGTTGTTGTTGTCGAGTTCCTCTTTGTGTTATTGGCTCTTTGTGTTATTGGCACACAAATCAGTAAAAATACGATTTAAAAGTTCTCATGAATTATAGGAACAGTACAGACTATAGTCGTTGCATTTTTTTAAAATCAAAACAGGAGTCGTTTTTCATTTTAGCGCAGTAAATGTTTACAATAAAGTACATTTTATTATTAATTAATGTTCATTCTTGATAATATAGTTGTTTTTTAGAACAACTGTAACATTGTGGACAGATGATTAAGAATGAAATGATTTAATTTTAAAATTAATTAACTTTTTTCAATTTGCACAATATATGATGCTGAACTGAATACAGTGTTTCATTACTCGCCTCTTTAGTCTTTCTAGACTAACAGATGTTGCAAACACCAACTGCTATTATCCGAACAAGATTGTGTATCATTTGTTTTTTATTCATTTGCCGGAATAACGCTTTTAAAGATTATACGTCAAAACTTTGAATTAAAAGCCATCGATTAGGGAGTTACTCAACATAAAAAATCCTTAGATCCTGTGTGACAAGTTTATTTAAGTTCGAACGCCTACAAAATGAATGAGTGATTCGACAGTGACATGATATTTATGTGCAATAATCAGATTTAGAAGGAATCTAACACAAAAAAAAACTGAAATTACCATGTTTGCTGATCATATCACAATGACAAATACTAAATATTTAAGTGAATTACTCCGAAATTACTAATTATACTGCAAAAAGTCCACATAATGTAAAAGTTGCAGAAAAAGATCAATAATTTTAATACTTACTAGACATTTACTACTAATACACATACTTAACAGAATTCCACAAGTAAAATTCTAATGTATTTTACAAGCAAAAGGCACAGAAAAAAGGTGGACACAATTTGTTGTGGACAGTTTTGTTAACTGAAGTTTAATAATACTTATGAATACATTAAATCATTTACATGCCATTCAACGAAGAGACTATTGTTGTAAAGATCTAAAACTGTCAATGATTATTTTTAAAAGCAGTTACTGTGCTTCCCTCATTATCGTTTTGCGTTCAGCATCCATTGTCAAACCCACATGCGAGACCTTGTATTATAACTATACTATTTGTGTGCTTATATATTTCATATAGCAATAATATCAATTTCACTGTTTATGGATCACTGTGCAGCGCTTGAAAATGTGAAATAGAGCACATGCATGCATTCAAACGATACTTCTGCATAGCTACATCTTGAAACGATGTTAAGTAGTGCAGTTACTAAATGAAACTTGAAACTTTTATAATATTCTCAGACTCAGAGGTAATTTAATCCAGAAATTGCAATTTTCATGTAATATACAAAATGATTATAATCTACCGTATTAAACGACTAAACTTGTTATTTTAAGACTTGGAGAATCGATCAAATTAGCAGAGCGGGACAGGACTGCAGAATGAATTGAATGGTGTCTACCAGTGCTTACCAGTGTTATGAACTTTCTTGGACAACTAAACCCAAATATCTTTTTAATCATGACGGGTACAAAGAAGTTGTAAATAGGTAATTTTTAGATAACTTTATGTAGAAGACACTTTTTTTAAATCTTAACATATTTGAATAGATCCATCCAGACAAAATTTGCATGTTTTTTACACGTGCTACAATTACACAGCAAAAATTTCACCAGGTATAAATTACACATAACAAAAATTACACACGGATTAAATTTCACAAGAAAAAAATTACAAACATTCGATATTTTACACTGACGAATAATTTCAATTTTTTTTTTCAATATTTTAATTTTAATTTAAAATTTAATGCTACCATTATTTGTAACAAATACAAGGTGATGCGTGTTTTACCGACTTTCATTTATATTGTACCCTGTACCTTGAAATAATTAATTTTATTATAATTTCATTAAAATATATTGGTATTTGCTTGTTAAACTTAGATTAATAGCCATTATACAGGATATACAGCGTGTCCCAGATTACATTTCCAGCAAGGGGATCTCGCTTATTACAAGATAAAAGTTTACTTAAATTGGATGAATTAGTCTCAAGTATTAGAGGAACTACAATCTGTCTTTAAAAGTAAAAAATTCCTCGTATTTCAAATGTTATAGCAAAAAATATGAAAATATTAAATTTCTTTTGTCTCTCATAACTTTTTTATTTTATTCATTAGATCAATTTTATTAGTACTTCCTTAGCGTACTTTTTAATGAAGAATGTGACTGTTATTTTAGATTTTTTTTATCATTTACCATTTTTGAGATATGACAACTAATATTGTTTTTTCTTATAAGCCTCGAAGTTGGCTATGGAATAGTCAACTGTGCTTTTTTTCTGTGTTTTAAATGAGATATTACTTGCTATATGTATTTTTATAAATAAGTCCCAAATTGAAGAAAAATCGTATTTTACTAATCACTTATCAAGCTATCTATGAAAATAAAAAAATAAAAAAATCAACTTATTAAATGTCAAATGATAAATACTATTTGCGCGGTATCATTTATTAGAATTTTATAGTATTGTTGTGTAATTCGATAATCTTTGTAGCAAATTTGTTATCATATAATTATGGACACATTTACAACTAATTAAAAATTTTATAAGTTGACATGCTAAAGTCTTGGTCATAGAAACTGTAAAAACAGATAATCCTACTTCTTTACTGATTTGTTTTCGATTTTTGGTCGGTTTCTCGAAAAAATCATATTCTTTTAAATTTATTTTCAAATTTCTGTAATTAAGCACACTTCGTTGCCTTATCTCGGAATATATCTCTAAGTATATTCGCTCAGATTCTACACAGTTTTTATGGCAAAGAAAATGGCATCTCAACATGGCAAATTCTTCGCTTTTTTTAAATGTAGCCATCATTATAACAATTACTACAAAGACTATCGAATTACACAACAATAATATAAAATTCTAATAAATAATACGGCAGACAAATGGGAACTGTCATTTGATATTTAATAAGGTGTTTTTTTTTTCGTTTTTATTTTTATAGATAGCTTGATAAAGGATAGGTAAAATACAATTTTTCTTGATTTTGTTACTTATTTATAAAATTAGATATAGCAAGTAATATCTCACTAAAAAGAGAAAAAGAAGTACATTTAACTATTCCATAGCCAATTTCGCGGCCCATAAGAAAAAATGAAATTAGGGGTAATATCTCGAAAATTGTAGGTGTTAAGAAAAATCTAAAATAATGGTTACATTTTACATAAAAAAAGAGCTAAGAAGTGACAAATAAAATTGTTCTAATGATTAAGACAAAGAAGTTATGCGAGTAAAAAGAAATTTTCATATTTTTTGCTACATCAGAAGCAAGAAGAATTTTGTTCTTTCAAAAACTGATTGTAGCTCCTCTCATACTTAAAAATAATTCATCTAACTTAAACAAACATGTGTCTCTTACAATAAGCGAGATCCCCATGCTGAAAATGTAATGTGGGACACCCTGTATTATAAACAATTAAGCTACTTCTCTTATCCGAGCATATTATGTTTATTTTTGAGAAACCCCCTTCCGCTTCTGCAGAATTATACTGCATAGCTAGTATTACAATGTGTGATTACTTCAGGGTGAAATTTGAAAGGTGTGTATTTTTTTTTCTTTGGGAAATTGTTTTCTTGTGTATTTTTTCCTGTGTTATTCTTATTATGTGTAATTTCTTCCTGATTCAATTTTTGCTGTGTAATTTAATCATGTAATCATAAAAAACAATAGTTTTTTCTTATTTCCTTGATATATGGGTTGTAATCTGTAGCATTAGTAGTTTTTGGCAAGAAGATAAATGTGTATAAGGAAGTTCTGAAAAATAAAAATATTCTTATTCGTTTACTAAATTAAATATTATCCTTAGTTTACTGGTAGAAGTATATATAGACTCCCACAATACGTGTAAGTATATGAAAAGAATCTAACGAAGAAAATAGAAACCAAATACCTGAATTCATTTCCGAGAGGCGAAACCCTGATGTTGTTAAACGTGCTCTTGTAAATTGTTAGTGTTTAATATTTTAAAACCATGCACCCGCATACCGATTTTTTTTTAAATAAATACAGTGCAATGGGTTTTACGATACATGTAGAATATTTGGTGCCTTTTATCCATATGGTAAATGAAAATATGACATTAATTAATTATATTCAAAAAGCAACGGTAAGTTGGATATACCACTCTATTTTTAATTCAAAAAACGATAAAATATACCGTGGTAATGCAACTAACTGAGTGTTTAAGAACATTTGGGTTTTTTCTTTGAGCTATATCTCGATAAAGAACTAAGATGGTTAGTTTTTGTTTTTATTTTTAGCGTTGTTTATTACTTAGTTTATAACCAAAATCGGCTAATGAGATACTTAAAAAATTCAACGTAGGTATCTCACATGTACTTGCGCCTGACGAACGGTTAAAATTGTGAGTGCTACAATAAATGGCAGTAGTTAAAAATGTTCCCTTGTTAGCCCTATGTGAAAATTGGCAAACAGTGACGGTAAACTATTTACGAGAGGCATTCTGATGTAATGCATACGTAATAAGTAAACTAACGTGATTTACAGCGATACTTGAATCCTCTGGGACACCCTGTAGTTTGATATAAGTGTAAATAATCTCAATAAGTACCGGGAAGAGAGAGAAGTAGTTTTCGTAACTTGATCCGGGCATTACACACCAGCTAGTAGCTGGCTGTCACTGCATATACAAAGATAAAGTAATATTAATGAGTTCCTCTCACCCTTCTGCTCTCTCTAACCTCATCTGATCTTCAACTGCAACTACTTCGTCTATATTAGTGCTCCTACCCGACGACCAATAATTTTATAGACACTTTTATGTATAATATCTGGTATATTAAACGTCTTGATTTTTATTTTGTTTTTAAAAAGTAAGCTTATCGTAAATACATATTAGCTACAGAATTTTTATCTAGAAGCTTTAACATATAAGAAGAGAGCTATATCTTTGATAAACTGTTAAAGATACAAATAATGTAAATATAACAAGCAATTAAAAAAAATCATTGGGGAATTCGATTTTTTAATTTTTCAAATTTTTTCACAG
Source organism: Elmis aenea (assembly GCA_947652605.1). Lineage (NCBI taxonomy): Eukaryota > Metazoa > Arthropoda > Insecta > Coleoptera > Elmidae > Elmis > Elmis aenea. The sequence continues at coordinate 19,426,353 of OX393584.1, forward strand.
ATTAGTTTGATTGATTTATGCCTTTTTCTCGAAAGAGAAAATCAAATATTGTATCATGTGATTATACAACCTGGGATTCGGTGCGGCTATTGAAGGATTTTTTCAAAAAAACACAAAATATTTTTCGTTTTTAGTTCCTAGTAACCATTTTTGGCTTCATAATACCATAATAGTACGAACTCTGCTAGACATGTAAAAATCGATGAGGGTTCCGTATGTAAAGTTTCAAAAACTATAAAAAGATTCCATAGTTAAAATAAATTGGAAAACATTGACCTCCGCTTTGAAAATAAATTTTCTTTATAATTTCGAGAATATTTAAAAGATATTAAAATATTAAAAGCAAAATTAAAAGTTTTATTGTATTAATAGGGTCTACAAAATAAGATATTTCATGTACAACAACCTGATAAATATTAGAAACCTAAACTTAATCTTGCTTCTGTATAAAGGGTAGATATGGATTAGTTTTAGTATATGCCTGTTATACTGCGGCAGGAAATGGAATATCCTAATAAGCAAGTATAATGAATTAGTTTTATTATTTTATTTACAACCCTCGTGCATTAACTTGATTAAGTTACTAGAAAATGTGGTAATTTGAATATCGTTTCCAAGCGAAGTAATGAAAAAAATATATCGAAATCTGAATAGCTGGGTGATTTACGGAAAGATTGTTTTCATTAATCTAGCTAGCACTCTCTTAATTTTTTACCCTCCTTTGTTTTGTGCGTGATTACACTTAACGGCTAATTTTAGAAATGCGATTTCATTGTATTTAAAAGATATTACCCGTCCGGAATCATGAAAAATTATTCGGTTACAAGGAATGTACGTTTGTGTACTTTGGCAATTTTCCAGAAGATTTTTTTTCCGTCCTGAAATGGTCTAATTCTTTTAGTGCAAAAAACCATTTACAGGATTAAAATAGGGGCATACTTAATTTATTAGGAATTAAAATTTTAAGGTTGTAGTTAAATATGTTTTACAGGTTTAAAGGCAAAAACAAAGACTATAGATTTGGAAGAAAATTGGAAGAACACCAGCAATCATAAGCTTTTGTATAAAGAATAAAAAATTGTTAAGAAAATTAAAATCATACGTTAAAACAAGTAACGGGTAAAGAAAAAAAATACTGGCAACATAGAAAGAAATCACAGAAGCATGGGGAAATTATTTTAAGGAGTTATTGGAAAATAATAATATAATAAATCACGAGGGAGAAATGCAACTGCAAGAGATATATGAGCAAACGAAGATTTTTTTGTTTAAATTCTAGAATATTACAATCTGCCCCAAGAAGAATAAGAATAAAAAATATTTGAAGCAGAGTTAAATAGAGCGATACATAAAATTGAAAAAGCAGCAGGACACAATGGTATTTTACCTAAAATGATTAAGTACATGGGCGTAGATGGATCATGCTACTAAGAACAGCGAATATTTATTGACGTCTCCGATTACACAGGCCGACATTTCAGAACTTTGTGAAAGCTGTTTTAATTTTGATAACTATTCTTATATAAATTACATGCTCTGGATTTAATGGAGCACGCAGTTTTTCGCTGTCACATCAACAGATTATTAAGTTTTTTAAGAAAAAGAACACATAATTGAATTTCAAAATTATCTATCAAAAAAATTTAAAAAATCTAAACAAAAAACTGTTTGAATAAGTTTGATTATAATAGCTGTCCTTATATAAAGCACATGCTCTGAATTCAATGGCCACACAGATTTTCGCTAGCTCATCAAATTTTTCAGCAAAATTTACAAAAAGATTGATGCGAGTCTCTAAAAAAAACAACATTTCTGTCAAGACTATCTAAACGAAAAATTATTTGCACAATTTAAATTATAATTGCTTTTCTTGTATAAACCACATGCTCCGAATTCAATGGCGCACATAGATTTTCGCTATCTCATCAAGTTTTTCAGCAAAATTTACAAAAAGATTGATTAGTCTAAAAAATACAATATTTTTTCAAGACTAAACAAAACATTATTTGCACAATTTAAATTATAGTTGCTGTTATTATATAAACCACATGCTCCGAATTCAATGGCGCACACAGATTTTCGCTATCACATCAAGTTTTTCAACAAAATAGAAAAACAGACGATTCTTCAAAAAAAAAAAAATTCAAAACTATTTAAACAAAAACTATTTGTATCATTTATATTAGAATTGCTATTTTCACATATATAACGTGCTCTGAATTCAATCGCACACGCACTTTTTCGCTATATCAACAAGTTTTTCAGCAAAATGAAAAAAACATTAATAAATCTAAAAAAAAAATTTTTTACTTCCAAACTATTTAAACAAAAAACTATTAGTATAATTTTTATTAAAATTGCTGTTCTTATATAAGTAACATGCTCTAAATTCAATAGCACACACAGATTTTCGCTATCTCAACATGTTTTTCAGCAAATTGAAAAGTTTGGGTCTAATATGTAGAGTTACCTGCCATACGCAAACAAAGGATTCCAATTTTACCTGATGTATAAAACAAAGGGTTTATAAAATTTCTGTTATTTTATTTTGACTGACTTATAACTATTACAAATCCAAGAAACCAGACCAATATGCTCGGGTCTACAAGACGTCGCGTCGTACCTGCACAACTGGCGAAGCCAATCCAATTTTTTTTTTTTTTTTTTTTTTTTTTTTTCTAACATCCTTGATAGTGTACTATCTATTCCACAAGAACAATATGTAGCACTTTATGTTACTGAAATGGACATAGTTAAAACCGACCCAATGGCCAGTTCCCTCGACCGAACTAGCACTTATTTTATTTTACTAGTGTTTTGGCCACTATTGCACTAACACTCGTAACACACTATTGTTTGCACTATCTTCGTTGGGACAGGTCCAGCACATCAAGCCGCTTTAATCTCCTGACGCGGGGGACGGTGAGCAAGTCAGTTGCTAACGTGTTGGGGTGCTGTCTGAGTCGAACTTGGTATCGTGTGCTTCTGGCTCTAATTTCTTCGTTGACTGTTGGTATGTCAAGATCACGATGTATGATGTTGTTGGGAACATACCAAGGAGCATCGCAAATGGTTCGTAATGTTTTTGACTGAAAACGTTGAATTTTTATGATATTGGAGTCGCTAGCTGAGCCCCACAGCTGAATGCCGTAGGTCCACACAGGCTTGATGATGGCTTTATATAGAAGTAGCTTGTTTTCCGTCTTTAGTTGCGAGCTTCTGTTCAACAGCCAGTTCATTTTCCGAAAGATGAGTCCGAGTTGTAGGCGTTTTTGCCAGATGTGCTTTCCCCACGTCAAGCGCCTGTCTAGATGTATCCCTAGGTATTTAACATCCTCTTTCTGAGGAAGAGGAACATTGTTTAGTGTAACTTGTGGACACGTATCCTTTCTCAGGCTAAAGGTGATGTGGGTGGATTTGGTACTGTTGGCCTTAATACGCCACATTTTCATCCAAGTTGCCACTTCATTGAGGTGCCGCTGCAGGTACTCGGAGGCAACTTTCGAATCCCTGCTTGAGGCCATTATTGCCGTATCATCGGCGAAGGTGGCTATGTCAGTGTTGTTGGTGGTTGGCAGGTCGGCAGTGTAGATAGTGTATAGCAATGGGCCGAGTACGCTGCCCTGCGGTACTCCAGATTTTATGGGCACAAGAGGGGTATAGGCTTCACCATACTTGACTAGGAAATGTCTATCTAGTAGGTAGGATGTTAGGACTTGACAATATGGGTGCGGTAAATTGATTTTAATCTTATAGATTAGGCCTGCATGCCACACCCTATCAAAAGCCTGTGATATGTCAAGAAAAGCTGCTGAACAGTACCTCTTGTTTTCTAGATCTTCTTTAATTTTACTTACGACTCTGTGCACTTGCTCGATGGTTAAATGTTGCTGACGAAAGCCGAATTGGTGGTTTGGGATTATCGACTTAGTTGCTAAGAGCGGTTTGAGCCTTTTCAAAAGAAGTTTTTCAAAAACCTTTGACAAGACAGGCAGGAGGCTGATCGGTCGATAAGAAGATGTTTCCGTTGGGTCCTTTCCAGGTTTAGGAATTACAATTATTTGCGCTACCTTCCACGATAATGGAAAGTACCCCAGTCTCAGTATCGAGTTGAAAATTTGCGTGATTAATCTCATGCCTTCTGTTGGAAGTTCTTTTAGGACACGTCCTGTTATTAAGTCATACCCTGGCGCCTTGTTTGGGCTGGGGTTGTTGGCGATCGTTGATCCGACTTCTTTTATCTTAAAGGGTTTGATGGGCTGATCCATTTGATACGGGGCATTTAGGACGAGATGGATAGGCTCTTCCTCTGCAGGATAAACTTCCATGGAATGAGGTTGAAATACGGTGCCAAGATGTTCTGCAAATCTCTTTGCTTTGTCGTCATCCGTTCTGGCCCAGTTTCCATCTTGTGTTCTAAGAGGTGGTTGAGTAGATTGCGGGTTCTTGGTTAGCTTTTTCGTGGCCTTCCATAGTGAGTAGTTGGTCTCTTTCGTGGGTGACAGGGACTCTAGGTACCTCTTAATGCCTTGACTTTTATATTGGTCTAGTAGCCTTTTTAATTGGTTAGTGATTTTATTTAATTCTGCTTTGTCGCCCGGTGCATGCGTGATCTGCCACCGTTTTCTTAATCTTCGTTTTTATTTAAGTTTTTCTACAATGTTTACTGGGTAAACACTTTGCTTAGTGTTCGTTTTCCTTTTGGGTGTTGCATTCCATGCAGCTTGTTGTATGGCTTTAGTTAGGTGTTCGGTCGCTTCGTCGATCTCCTCGGTTGTTTTTAAGGGTAAATTTAAATTAAGTTGACTTATTAGCATGTCACGGAAAGCATTCCAGTCAGTGATCTTGTTTGTCAGTATTGGGGGTGTAGTTTTTCTGTTCACTTGGGTGTCCAATGTAACCAAGAGTGGAGTGTGGTCTGAGGATAGCTCTAGACAGGATTCTATTTTTAAATAGTTTCGTGCAATTCCATTTGTGACGCAGAAGTCGATCACATCCGGTACTTTATGTCTATCGGTAGGCCAATAGGTCGGTTGTCCGGTAGAGAGTTGTTTTAGATTGTTGCGTATGATCGCTTGGTACAGCTGTCTGCCGCGTGGCGTTATCAGTCTAGAGCCCCAGTAGAAGTGTTTAGCATTGAAGTCTCCTGCGCATATAAATCTGTATCCAAGAGTTTTAAAGAATATCTCGAAGTCTTCTTTTTTAAGGGACATATTAGGAGGACAGTATACTGCTGAAAGGATTAGCTTACCATGCCAGTCTTCTATTGACACAGATGTGGCTTGTAGATTTCGCTGGCTACATTTAGGAATTTCATGATGTCTTATATTATCTTTGATGATAATGGCAGTACCTCCTCGAGCCTTGCCATCTGGGTGTTTGGTGTCATAGATGGTATATCTTGGGATTTTAAGATAACTTTTATCAGTGTAGTGGGTTTCAGCTACCAGCATTACGTCTATATTTTGATCAATCAGGAAGATTTTGATTTCTTGGCCATGTTGGACTAGGCCGTTCGCGTTCCATACAGCAAGACGCAGTGTGGAACTCATTAATGCATCTTAGAGATTAAAGAAGTTAGGAGATTAAGAATAGTATCCATTCTCTCCATTAATTTGGTCATCATAGATTCAAGATTACTATTTGTTGGCTGATGGGTGGGATTTGTATGATTGGACTGCAGAATTTTTGCTTCTTGGCTATTTAGTCTTGTGATTTTTGCGTAAGATAATTCAGGCCGCGAGGGTTGACTAGGAAGTGAGCTTACTTGTGATTTGAGGAGTGACTGTCTTTCTCTCAGTGGCGGAAATTTTTTCTTTTGGAGTTCTTTGTAAATTAGACACCCTTTATAATTAGCTGGATGATTGCCTTCGCAGTTAATGCATTTTACATCTTTACTTTTTTCTTTGCGCTTGCACTGGTTGGTGGGGTGAGTGCCAGCACATTTGACGCATCTTGGATTATGGTAGCAGAATTTCTTTGTATGACCATATCTTTGACAGTTCAGACACTGGGGTATTTCTCTTTTGGGGTGTGGCGGTTCGAATTTTACTATAGAACTCATAAGGTATTCAACGTTGTATATTTCTTTGTTGTTGATTTTTGGTTTTAGCTCTATGAAGAACAGTGGTAAAGGTTTTTTGCTTATTCTATCTCGGATATTATTAATGTTAACTACAGTATGTTGTAGTTTTTCTATTTCATTTTTTAATTCAGTTTGGTCAGTTGTTGGATGCATATTTCTTAGGAAGTCTTTCGAAGTCGGGTCCCACGGCTCAAACTCGTTGGTTCTAAAACTCCGAGTTCCGTGAACGCGTATAATCAAAGTGATAAGTGAGGCCAATAGGCCAAACTAATTAGTACAGTGCGGCAAAACGTGTAAGTGCATCGTGTAAACATTGACCGCGATGGCTTACGCGACAAGTGCCGCTAGCACGCAACACGACCCGTTAAATAATACGGGTAAATATGATCAAAACGCACAGTTTTCTCAAGAAATTTTCCCAAATTCTCAAGCTCATTCTAACGTTCAGAGAGAATGGCAAGAAGTTGCACGAAAAAGAGGGCAAAAAGCAAGCCCTGAAGGGCCAAAACGAGAAACAAAACAAACAAAACTACAAGACTACTGGCTAAACTACCCGGTAGACACAAATAACAGATTTGAAACACTGAAAAATAATGAAGAAGATAATAACATCGATAACACACAAACCAAACAGACTCCCAAACCGCCACCGATTTTTGTTGCCGGGGTACAATACATACAGCCCCTTACCGAACTTTTATTAGAAACAGCCAAAGACGAATATATTCTAAAAGCACTAAACAATGACCAAATAAAAATACAACCCAAATCAACAAACAGCTATACATCTATTATTAATGCGTTGACTAAAAAAAACACGCAATTCCATACATATCAATTAAAGCAAGATAGAACATTTAAAGTTGTCCAATTTATTAAAAAATTATTTTGTGTGAAAACCTGATGTGATATCAAGAAACTAAAAGCAGATTCGTAATCAGCGCCACCGAATTAGTATACCAGGTTATTTTCAATAATTAAAAAGTTATAGCGGTGCGACCGTCCAACTGAATCACCCGGTATAACACTAATCAAATTAAAAACAACAAAAATCATGTCGGCCTGTGTTATCTACCTACATATTTTTCAAATTAAACGGCTACAAAAAATAATACCCTAAATGTTTTGTCTGCTACATTGTACTACGCGGTTTAAACTACTAAACAATAACGATTAGTCTAATGCGTCAAAAAATAAACAACATATATATTTTAAATTTAAAACTGAAACGCCCAATGAAACCGGATACAGATTTATCACCACGAAAGGGTTAACCACCGACTATTAATATTAGCCTCTTCTATAATTACTCTCAAATATGTCAAAGATAACCTTTCGATTCAGAAAAAAAAACTATAAAAACTAACTATTAAGCCATTACTACTAAAGTTTTTCATATTGTTACCATTAAAAATATTTCGAATCAATTTAAGGCAAAAACAGCGCCGTGTATTGCATTTCAGTGTTAAGCTTGAGGCGAGCATCAAGAACTTGACGCTACATCTTTAGGTTAACTTTAAGATGCGTTTTATAAAACCGGTGAATTTTGTGTTTATTCTAGTTTTGGGCTTCATTTAATGGAAACTTTTACTGAATGTACTAGAGTCTAAAAAATTGTGCATTGGAAATGCTAGTTTGCATTAGAAAGATTAACAATAAGGATTTGCGGAATTGTTTTCTTCTCGGTTTCGATGGAAAAAATCACCTAGCTTATTTTAACCGATGTGTGAAATCAATTCGCCGGATTGTCACAATTTCCGATATTGGCGCTCCGCTCAAAAGGCCTCGATATGAGCTCTGCAAAAGGTCGACTTTATTGTGAAACAAAACATCACTGGGCTTTGTTGTGTGTTATTTATCTCGATCTTTATTAAAGTTTTAAATCTGCATTCAAACAAACTGTATTTTAGTGATCGTTATTGCTTTATTTGGGTATTGAACCGACAGGTTTTCTATAACTCTTCACAAGGGCTGATATTTAACGTATATTGTGAATTGTGATAAAGAGAAAAAAAAATACGAAATTTTACCATTATTAATTGAATCATTATTAAATGATCATCATAGGATAACAATTATCGTGACTTGAGTAACTTTAAAAAACACTTTTGTAATAGAAAGAGGTTAGTTTTTAGCAGGGTTGAGCAGATTTAAATCAAGTGATTTTTTTAAAAAAATCATTGATTTAAATCACGATTTAAATCAAGTGAAAAAAAAACATCAATTTAAATCACTTATTATATGAGTAGGTAATAAAACATTTATAACAAAACAAGATTTTATTTTCTCAAATAAAAAAAACATTAGGTATATGGTATTTATGTATATAAGTATTTAAAAAAAAACAACAGTTCTTATATGTATATACGTATTAAATACATACTTATACGTAACGTAACGAAACGTAATTCATTTAAAATAATATATAATAATATACATTTATAAATTTTTGGTATTGTAATGTTGGAATAAAAATACCAGTTTTGCAGCCTTTTCAGTTCCCAGTTTATTTCTTATTGTCGAATGGACCAATCCAAATGTTGAAAAAATTCTTTCAACTGAGGCCGAAGAAGTTACACTGCACATTAGTTGTGTTAATATTGGCAACACTTTATTAATATCGGAAACATCTTTTTGTGATTTCCACCACTGTATTGGAGTAACATTATTAATAATTTCCTCACTAAACATAACAGATTTAAATGGATCAGATTTAGCTTTAAATTTTATTATTATGGGTAATAAACCACTGTGTGGGTAACTTTCTGCTGCTACTTTTAAAGCTGCGTCTTTTTCATTTCATCATATTTTAAAGGAAATTTTGTTTTTCTAGGGTCTAATAAATAAGCCAAAAAATGGTACGGTGTCAAAGCTTGAGCATATCGTTTTTGAAATGCAGCCATTTGTTTAATATTTAATGTAATAGTATCATCAAAAACAGCCTCAAGTTCTTTCCATGCTTCTACAGCATCAGCTAAAAATGCATCTGTTCTTTGTAATTTGTCTAAAGTTACGGAAATTGGTTTTATTATTTTTAAAAAATCTTCTGCCGATCGTTTCAGTTTAATGTTAGACACCTTTTGGAATATTAAAGAATCAATTTGGTCTTTGTTCTCTTCACAAATTTGTAACAATTTCTGCCATTCTTGTGTAAATATTTCCAAGCAATCTGCAAGAGTATTCCATCTTACGTCTTGAGGCAATATTAACGCCTTACCTCCGGCAGCTTTATATTTAGCACTTGCCAAATGATTATTACGGAAATACTTAACAACATGCACAACATTTTCTTTAATATAGCGTATCTGCAAGTCCTTGGAAAGTAAATTTAGAATGTGTGCTGAACATCCATAGGTTATCACATTTACATCGGCTACTTCATTTTTAATGTTTTCTCTCATTTTGCTCATATTAGCTGCATTATCTGTAACGAAACTTGAAACTGCACAATTATATTGAGTTTTGCACTTATTTATTAAACTGATTGCTATACTTGTTAAATAATCGGCTGTATGTGCATGTCCTGATGTATCTATACTTTCAAGGAGGAAGGTTGATCCATAATCTGTTGTTACAGTAGCGCAAATTATCGGTTCGTCATCTAAGGAAAGGCAAACCGAACTATTTGTTAATTTTGCAAGACATTTTTCTTTTTCTTCCATGTACACTTCATTTAATAATGTTGAAGATACAGCGAACCTAGAAGGTGGTGAATAACCTGGCCGTAACATTTCGATTGCTTTTATCACTTCTGGTTGTTCGATACATCTGAAACTACTATTTGTCGCATAAATAGCTTTTGCGATTTGTCTATCAAGATTTTTCTTTAACTCGTTAGAAGTACGCACTACAAATGATTTCATTAATAAATTTTCAGTCATTTCTTTTTTTTTTTAGCAGGTGGTGAGCTTATATTTGTATTTGTATCCATTCTAGACGTACTAGGTTGTGGATCAAAAAACTCTTTCGGTTGACTTGTTTCTATGGTGGTAGGATTAGAATCTGTGTCAGTATCTTCTGTATTACATTCAGTAACTTCATTCATATGCATTTGTTTCTTCTGACATTTTTCACGGTGTGCTTTTAATCTTTGTGCCAGACCTTGTATTTCTTCTTTGCAATATTTACAAACTGCTCTGCTCCCAGCTTTCCCTTTCAATTTGTTTGATTTTTCTATAAAATGTTGCCAAACACTATCCCTTTTCCTTCCTGACATTATGTTGCGTTTATTTGTGTGATGTGTACACGTTTGCTAACTAAAATGAACTGAATAACAGAATCTGGGATACCCTTACATACAAAACTGCATTTGCATGTTTAGACAAGTATTTTCAGGCATAGAATTCGATCACAGGTCACATATAGTTGATGATGAATAGCAAGCATGGTTTTGTAGATCATATACTACACTTTGAAATATAAATATAATCATACTGTTTATTGCTTGTTAAGACAAAGACTTAATTATATATAACATCACTATTTAGCACTGATTTTTTTCGAAATTTTTATTCATTATATTTAATTTTTTATTTTAACAAAAATTCTCCAATGAATTAAATATATTGGTTATTAAATATATTAGCACAAAACAGAAATAGCATGCAAATATGAACATTTGATTTAATTTTTAAAAAATCTGATTTAAATCAAAAAAATCTGATTTAAATCAAATAAATCGATTTTTTTGATTTTTTTTTAAAAATCATGATTTTTATCAACCCTGGTTTTTAGTAATATTTACCAAGTGCGAAACAATTATATCATTTATTATTTGAAGCATACATCAGCCAATCCATGATTAGATACTAAATAGAAGATAAATAAAACAATAACATTCTACGGTTTCCACAAGAATAAACAAACAACACTAATCGTATAAGCTGAGAAACTGCAAGATTATTTGCATTCATATTATCACTAACGATAGAGTAGTGACGGCTTACTTAAGTTTTTATTTTGTTTTAAGATCGTCGAGACGCAAAATTACCTGAAGCATTTACTTTTTCTCGACTTTCAGACAAAAGCTAATTAAACCATAAAGATTTATCGCATTAGCATAAAATTTACGGTCCAATAAATTACGACTTATATACATGTTGCCCAGCACACGCGTTCAACTATGTGGAATTCGAAGAATTTTAGTGAAAAAGTACATACAGATTATGGAATGAATAATTTAAAATACGTTATTCAAAAGGAAATATGCTTCGACAAAAAAGTGTGTCAGATACAATCTGAACATGTCAAGCTTTTGCAACTTTAAAAAGCAGAACGCTGTAAAACCAGTTTTTTAATCCCGACGTATAACTCATTTATCTTTAGCTGTAGTACATGCAGTTTTTAAAACTTTTTTATAGACTTTATTTCAATGATTTTGAAAATAATCGCAAACGTGTCTCAAATTAGAGGTTTAACGTGGGAATCTTGCATATCTTAAATATATTTACCCTAGTTAGACCCATACCTTGTATGGGGCAAAAATTAGACCGTTCTCCAATTGCCAAAAATATTAATACAATTACTATACAGGGTTGCGCAAAAGTATGGAAACAGACTCGATGAAAATACTGAGGTTGCAATACGACTTCCGGTTCAACCGGAAACGGCCTCAAATTTTTAAATTCTAAGCAGAACACCCTGTTTATTTTTATATTTTTGGATTCCTTTTAAAATTTACTTTAAAAATATATCAGGTTTTATGGGTCAACCGTTTTCATAAAATTTACTTTATGAAAATTTTGAGCGATACAGCACTTTCAATTTTTTTTAAGATTTAAGTTCTTTAAAAAAGCAGTAGAATTTCGTTTGAAAATTAGATTGCCAATAGATTAACTAACACTTTGCACTAGCTATATTTTTAAAATATTATACAGCGTGTTTCTTACGCGTGGTCAAACTTGTGTAACTTTAAACATCGTTACCTCAATTTTTTTAAACATAACACCCTATATATTTTTTCATAGTCTTGTAGATAATTTAATTTTTTTTTTAAAGAACATTAACCATGTTTTATACCTAAAACTAATATTTTCCGAGATATCGCGATTTTATGGAAAATTATTAGTGCAACGTAATATTTTCGAGTAGGCTATGATGGTAGACAGCGGTAATTTTGTAAGAATTGGCAGTAAAAACAAGAAAGGCTCTCTAGGCAAGGAAAAACTGCGAGACCCCCTTAAAAATTAGAAAAAAAAACTTTATTTATATAATTGTTGTACAATATATTCTAATTTCTAAATTGTTGGACAAACAACCAATTTGACAAACTGACTGAATTAAAAAGAGCAAAACCCAATTTTATTATAAACTAAATAGAAATTCAAATAAAATTAATCGTTCCGCCCTTTGCTTCTCCAAAATCTTTTAAAAATGGTCGTATTTCGTTTTTCCCATGACTTAACATTCAGCGGGCATAATCAGAGGTGAACTTAAACGTCAAAAACGACATATTCACAATTAAAACAATACTATTTAAGCAAATTTCAAATTGACGATTATTGCATAAAAAAAATTAACGATAGTATACCGGGTGTAAATGAACTGTGGTACACCCCCTTTTTTTTCTTTAGTTTTGATTTTATATAAATGAAAATTTAGACATATGATATGTGCAAAAAACCGGGCTTTTTGAGCCGTTGCACACATTTGTTCCACTTCCGGTTTCGCCGGAAATGACCCCAACTTTGTTATTTTAAATGAAACACCCTGTATATTTTTACATTTTTGGAAAGAGGAAGCGATTTTAGATACAAATGCACTATTTTGGTTAATTTTTATAACCTCAAATTTTTTTTTAAACAAAATTTAGTTTTATATTAAGGGTGCCGTGACCTGCATAAATTGATTTTAATTATGTAAAAAATTGTCCAAAAAACGTTTTTGTAAATTTTAAATGATATTTAGGTTACTTTAATCGGCTTTGAAGGTTGCGGAATCTGTTTTTTGACAAAAAGTCAATTTTTTTAAATGGGACCATGCTGGTACTAGCGGTTATTTAAATGAAGCATCTTCTAACAAATCCATGGATACCAATAACTTGTATTTTTATTATGAGTCTGCTTCAAAAACTTTAAATTATTGTAAAAATTTATTAAGAGGTCCTGTTAATCGCAGTACACTGTGCATAACTACAACAAAACAAATGATTGTTGTTTTATGTTTAACTACTATAGTCATTTAATTAAAAAGTCCAAAAATGTTGGTAATCATTTTAACATAATTAGATTACTGCCATTAAAAGGATCTCTTAATAAATTTTCACAATAATTTGAAATTTTTAAAATAGACTCTTAATAAAAATACAATTTATTGGTATCGATGGATTCGTTAGAAGATGCTCCATTTAAATAACCGCTAGTACCAGCATGGTTCCATTTAAAAAAATTGACTTTTTGTCAAAAAACCGATTGCGCAACCTTCAAAGTCGATTAAAGTAAACTAAATGTCATTTAAAATTTACAAAAACGTTTTTTGGACAATTTTTTACATAATTAAAATCAAATTTATGCAGGTCACGGCACCCTTAATATAAAACTAAATTTTGTTTAAAAAAAAAATTGAGGTTATAAAAATTAACCAAAATTGTGAATTTGTATCCAAAATCGCTTCCTCTTTCCAAAAATGTAAAAATATACAGGGTGTTCCATTTAAAATAACAAAGTTGGGGTCATTTCCGGCGAAACCGGAAGTGAAACAAATGTGTGCAACGGCTCAAAAAGCCCGGTTTTTTGCACATATCATATGTCTAAAATTTCATTTATTTAAAATCAAAACTAAAGAAAAAAAAGGGGGTGTACCACACTTCATTTACACCCGGTATAAACATCCCAAAACGATAAATACAGGAAGTGATAAATTAGTGTATATTACATATTTATAAACAAAGGTCGAGCGCTTTTTGTTAATGGCCGTGCCGCGTCAAATTTTGCGATTTGGCGATAATATTTAATAAAAAATCTATATTACTCATATAATCTATTTATTTAGGTCAGTATTTAACGTTTAAACAATAAGTTTGTTAAGTGATATGATACAAAATTGATTTGTTTTTTATGTGATTAATTATCATTTATGCTTTTTAAAAAAATTTAATAATTCGCTTTTTAAATTTTAAGCGCAAGGCCCCTTTCAGCGCGGTGCTCTCTCTATCCAAATCAGAGGCCGACCCTGTTATCAAGATGCTTGCAAAGTTTAAGGTTATACGACTTTTCACGCGCATCCTGCTTAATAATCTTTTATTTTAAAACTGACCATTTCTTTAAAAATAAACAATCATTCAAAAGTTAAAAGGAATTCAATATCTTCTTTTACAAACATTTGCCAACTCACTCTATAATACAAATTTACAATAATATATTACGTGACATGCATAAAATACCTAGAAAATATGCGTAGAACTTTCATTACATATTAATTATTAGTATCCATATTATTGCAATTAATATAGAATCATGGCAAATTTTGTTTATTCATTAATAAGCCGAACGCTAAATGTATTACAGAATTCGCCGAAATACATTTTCTACATTCAAACTAACACTAATAATACAAAAAGAAATAATGTGCTCGTGTTAAAAATATTTCATATGATTCCAACTTTTAGTTAACACATTAGGGACAACTGTTTAACACAATAAAAAACTTCCAGTTTATAAATAACATTATTAAGAGTAGTCGTCGTTAAGGCGTTTTTTTCTGAAGGCTAAAACGTGTTAACTGAATGCAGAGGAAATACTTCTAAAGCAAGTTGTTCGAAAATAAAAGAAATAGTTTTAATTCTAATAAATTATCCACAAAATAGCTAGCGGTTTGAAAGTGTAAACCGCTAGTGGTGTCTTAAATGTATGCGAATAAATCAGCATCGGGCTTGTATAAATATGAGGCATGGTTTTGCTTCTAGTTAGATTCAGTGCAAAGAAAACTTGTGCACACTCGAAACTTAACAACGACGGTAACAAAAACTTCTTCCGTTGTGTATTGTAATATGTTGTATATCAAAATCTATTGTTCCGCATCTCTTTAGAAATAAATACTTGCATGTACTTTTGTTACGGCAAAAATAATTGCTACGCTTTAACTGTTCTTGTTTTTAGCAAATAGATAAAGTTGCTCTCGCGAGGGTTAAAACAGTAATTGAGCAGATTGCTACGAGGATTTCTGTTGATTAAAACAACACGGGGTTGTTTCATTCGCGTGAATATAAACACTTCTGCACGCATCCATTCGAATATTTGGGAATCGTCTTCGGTTAGTTTACAAACTTGTAACACAAACGTAACTTGACCTTACGCAGAAATTAATGCTACTAGAGGAATTTTGGTGTCAGTGGTTTCAAACTTTTATGTGAACACGGGCCGCCAAATTCAGTTTAAGAGAATCTGCAGGCTTTAGAGAAAAAAGGTCTCAAAAACATTTGGGAACAAAACAAGAAGTTTTTTACGTACATTCAAAAACAATTTAAATTATACAATCAATTTTTCTTTAATTAATTTACAAAAATTTAAAACAAAATGAATATCATTATTAAATGTTGCTCAATTTTAAATAAAAGTAATTCAAAAGACTTGATTTTTACTAAAAACTTTGCATTTTTTTGGCTGAAACTATTTCATCAATAGCGGGTGTAATTTTTTTGCGGTAGTTTTTAATATTGATGTTAAATATGTTCGTTAATTTCGCCCTGCGTGGAGCCTTATTAGCATTGAAAAGGGAAATTAATTGTTTATATAGGTATGTACTACCAAACATTGCTCAACTTCTTGCAACAAACATAATCAATTCAATAAAATGTTTTGCAAATACAAATAAAAATATGAGACACCACATTCGTAATACTATTTTTTTAGCACCGTGTTGCATTAGATTTCAATTAATTTCATTTGCTTTTTGGGTGTATGAAAAATACGGAACACTAAATAATAAAAAATTATGGTCACATGCCCAGTGTCGTAGCGAGGGTAAATGGCGCCCAGGGCATATTATGTTTTTCGAACCCCCCCCCCTCGACCGTATTGTTATTTTAGTTTGTGAGTTTGAAGTAAAATAATGTTGTATTATTTGTTCAATGTACACTGTAATGAAAATGAGAACAAATTTTGATATTATATTGGCATTTTAGTTTTCTGGCTTTAAATAAGTGAAATAAACGCAAAAATATTTTGTCATCGCGGCGCCCCCCAAGACTGGCGCCCGGGGCATCGATACCTCCTTGCTCCCCCGTCGCTGCGCCTCTGCATCACATACCTCGCGATTCCTTCATATCAGACGTTTTAAAATTTTATTAATAATTCTTGAATACATAAACTTTCCAAGTTTTAACTAAGACCCTTTAGTGCACATAAATGTGACAACTAAATTTTGGACCCTAAAGTTTTACTTTTAATACCACAATACCATAAAACCGTCGGTCTTCGTTGCAATATACGATACTTCTATAATTTGCAATGTTTTGTTGTGTTAATAAAATAAACTTCAAGCTTGGGACCACGAGCCTTATTCTGGGGTTTTGCGGGCCGCGTGTTTGACATCACTGTGGTAGACGATTTAAATTTACAGAAAATATTCGCTTCGAATCATTTGGAACGGTTCAATCATGTATCGGGCTTCATGATGGCATCATCACGAATATTGAGGGGCATATGACGCGTGTCTAAATAATTTTACGCCCTAATACATATCGTTCTGCGGGAGCATGATACGGGTATTTTTGATGAAATCCCGAACGTAAATAAACCTTTCGCCCGTAGTTCGTTTACTTCAAGTTTATAAAAATTTGGCACGATCAATGCAGTTTATAGGAGCATTAACGTATTTATATTTTATTACACATAAATATATATTAAAAATTGTTTTTAAAACACAGAAAAATATTAACAAAAAAATTGGCCTACCGTTGTAACGCTTTCTTAAGTATTTCCAGATGTAACGGTGACTTTATTGCAGAAAGAAATTCTTTTATGACGAGAGATAAAAGAAATTGTGATATTTATCACGTGCTTTGTTGGAGTCTTTAAGGTTTTCTGATCGTCTTGTGTTTAAAAGTTTTCAATAAGCGCTTCACACGCGACACCCGCGAGTATATTAGCGTGCGCGAGAGTAGTCGAAAAGTCACAACATGTGGACGGAAGCTCTCGTACCGAACGCGCGACGCCGGTAGCCGAACTGAAGGTCTCACAAGCCCTGCAGCGAGTGCCGTCTCTGCAACCCCCGTCTCTCGGCGCTTGGCGTCCCGCGCATTTCTCCAGCGTCGACCGGCGTCTATTTGTATGGGCATAAAAACACGACAAACTTGTATGCGTCTCGTTACGGCCTCATTAACCTGCACTTGCAGTACACAAACTCTCCGCTTGCTTGTACCTCACTACTTTTGTTTCTCGCCGATCGTTTTTATGATAAATTATTTCAGGAGTTTTCTCGGCTGAGCAATAAAAATATAAACAAAGGCACTTTACAAGCCGCAATAAATTTTCGCGATAAAAACGTGTTTGTATATTCGACCATGAAATACAAAAAAAAATGAAATTTGTCCTTTCATCCGGTAGTCATAATTTTTCTTTGAGATAACAATCTTTGCGCTTCTTTTCATTTTCTCGACAGAGATAACTAGCATTTCGCTGAAATTTTTTTGTATTCTTTGAGCGAAGAAGTGGCTACTTCACTCACAAAGCTACGCGACAATTATTCAATGCTCGCCGACACAATAACCGTTAAAAATTCGGTTATCTCGGTAGCGTCCTAAACTTCTAAGACCTCCAGTACTCGTAAAATGTATCCTTAAAATACAAAAAAGTCTTGTTTAATTACACTGCTAGACATTCTTCTAGATCAGAGCTTCCAAAATTGTGTTCTACCCTGAGGTTCCGCGAAGCAATAGAAAGGGTTCCGTCAAAAATAGTAAAAAAAAAAATAAAGTTAATTACTTAATAGTTTATTATTAAAACACAGTAAATCAATTTCGTTACTTACCATTTTATAAAGAGTCAGTTAGCATCAGAGATTAAGAATGGAACAAATGATGACGGTGCGAAACATAGTAGGCCTAGACTATTTTTAATGTCATTTTTAAAATCTTTATTGGTTACTTCTCCTATCCTGAAAATTTGGCGCAAAAATCTTTTCAAATAAAGGTAATATGGAGGTTTTAAGAAAATGTACATTTACGTTTTTATCGTGGTACTACGTAACCAGATGAATTATTGAAAATGTAAAACTGGATTATTGTTACGCATGTAATTGCGCAACTTTTTCCCCGATTAACCGATTTTGTATTTCTAACGGTTTCCGATATTTCCATGTAATTTATTTTAAACTGGACTCCCTGTATATGATAGATTATTAGATACGTAATTAAAATTTCCAATTAATAACAACGATTTGAAAAATAATGCGCAAACGTTTTATACAAAATATCAATTGCCAAACACCATTGGAGTTATTGATGGTACTAATATAGCAGTAATAGCTCCACTATAGGAACATGATGTATATATCCTGCAGCACCATATTACAATACAAAGATCTTTTACAGTATAAATGTTCAAATTATAAGAGATGCCAATTTAAAATATTATTAATATGAATGAAATTAAACGGAAAGAGGGAATTCCGTGTTACAAAAGGGTTTAAAACTACCTACTATTTAGAAATTACATTGATTGAGATGAATCTAACATAAATATACATACATATCTTTGTTTGTTGAGTACCTAAAATAAATAAAATGTTTCATA
>OX393584.1:19445368-19466742 GCA_947652605.1 Elmis aenea
GGGTTTCAGAGAGAAAGATAATGTCATAGGCAAAATTTGTTTCTGCTATCGAGACATATAGTTTATCAAAGTTATTAAATACGCTCCGGATATTTGTGTGAAAGATTTTCAGATTTTGTGGACAACTGGCATTATAGTTCAGTAAATCTTCTGTAAGATCGCCTAAGGTATCAGCAGTATTCGTTCTTATGTCACAGTTATCCAGTTCATACATTACGTTTAAAATATTGTTATTGAACATAATAAAATAAATATTTATAAATAACAGGACAACAGGGGTTAAAAGTGTAATAAATCACAGAAAAAAAGAGCATATGTAGATAGAAAACAGAAAGTAAAAGAAACGCTTACTGCTTGGGGATATTAGTGCCCTTTTCCTCCGAAATGGGCAGTGGTAATTTTCTCTCTAAGTCATCTTCATTCAGTATTCGAATAACTGCATTTTCAAAGTTACGTTTAACTAAGATTTTTGAATTTTTAAACCAAATAAACTTGTCCGGTTTGTCTAGCACGTTGTTTGACACTCCACAAAAGTTTTTTGTATTCTGGACATAAATTTTCATTTTTATACAGAGTTTCGCCAATAGTCTCACCAGGAATAAGGTTATTGTTCGTAACAGTTAATTTTTTTTTGCTGATAAAAATGTCTCCTTTCGTGCGAGTAGTGATTCTGGCAATTATGGGTGGCTTATTGTTGGATGTGGATGTATTACTTTTAAGGCGATGAGATACGTCTATTTCACTAGGTGTTAAAGGGATACCAAGTTCATGTGCAACTTTCAGGACAATTTCTTTACACTGTTCATCAGATTTTACTGAAATCCCATGCAGTTCGATATTATGATTCCTTGAATACTGATCAAGGTGAGTCATTTTCTTTTGTATCTCGTTCGCAATAACGTTTTTATTCTCAATGCTGGACTCTAGATATGTTATCTTGTTTTTGAGATTTTTCTTTTCACAAACAGTATTGTAGGCACTGAGTAGGTTTGAATATTGCGTTTGCATGAAATTTAGAGTTGTTTGTAGAGTAGTAACTGCTTCTTCAATTTTATCAATTTTTTTCCTTTTTTTCTTCGAGATTTTTAACTAAACTTCTAATTTCCTGAAGTTCTGGGCTTTCAGTTAGGGTATGCATAAGTAGAGGTGTTGGTGAAGGCATAGCAGGTTTGAAGCGTGTATTCATCTTTATTGTACCGTATCAATTGGTTGTATAGAATTGTTATTGTCGTCTATTGTCTATAGCCGTGCAGATAACGCACAAATAATTTTATACGAACATTTGACCTTCACACTGAATTAGTGTATTATACAGTAATGGATCTAAAAAATTAGTTTTACACTGTTTTTTAAAGTTATTTTTAGTTTACTAGAATGTTGCTTTTATTATGATATGTACTATAAACTTTCTAACTGTAAAAAAAAACAAGCTTTTAAATTTGGTATTTACCATTTAAATTTTGGTTTTAATTCGGAACGATATCGTACACGTATTGTCGAAGGCAAAATTAATTTAGTCACTCAAAATGACACACGTCATCTCACTTAAAAATAAATCACCATTGGATTTGTGGTGGTCATACACGTTGCAGTATACCTGTCAGGTTTGCCTGCTTGCAGGTATACCGGAGCGTGTGTGTAACATAACTGCACAGGCAATGTTACCAAAACTGTTTGGGTAAACCTGAACATTTTTTATTGTTCAGGCAAACCTGACAGGTATACCGCAACGTGTATGACCACCATAAGCTGCTAAAAACAACTGATTTATTCTTAAGTTTTTGACAAATCCGACTACTTCAAAAGAAATAATTTAAGTCCTTCAAAACTAAGAGATCAAGCAGCTAAATTGTTTTAAAGTCATAGCTGAATGTGTTTTTCTCATCTATAATTTTTTATTTATTTACACAAAACTAAAAGAGCAGCGATGTAACCTACATAAAATTAAGCCATTATCACAATTTGAGCCAGATCCAAGTATCTTCTCGTCTCTTGTAAATGTGACAGATGGCTTTATACCCTTGTATGCAAAATTACATTTTTATAACGACTGGATATTGCACGTTATTAATTACCCTTACGTTAATAAACTTTGGTAACATTTTTTTTTTTTAACCCCTTTCTTTCATACAATCTATCCCCTTAAGGACAATAAGTACTTCATGTGTCGACAAGAACACGGAGGGAAAAATTCCAATGAATAATTCCCTATATATACTAACTTACGTTACTATTGACAAAGTTTACTAATCACTTAATATCTATCTATCACTTAATACTATTTGAACCTATCTTGCAAGTCCGCTGGTCTGAACCGCTTCAAACGTCTTTCTTCTAAATTGCCTTTCATTAGCCGGTTTGCAAGCACATTAGGGTGCACTTTAAGTCGTTCACAATACTTTTCACTAAATTTTTTGATCACTTGCTTCATAGTTGGTATTTTTAGATCGTGCTGGATCACGGCGTTTGGGACGTACCAGGGCGCACCCACAATAAGTCGAAAAACCTTATTTTGGAATCTTTGTAATATTTCTATATTAGAATTGCTTGACGTGCCCCAGAGCTGTATTCCATATGTCCATATGGGTTTGATTATTACATTATACAATAGCACTTTGTTTTCCATTGAGAGTTGGGATCTGTTGCCTATCATCCAATACATCTTTTAAAGTTGGAGTCCTAGTTGTTTTCTTTTTGCAAAGATGTGTTTTTGCCAATTTAATTTCCGGTCAAGGTGTATACCAAGATATTTTACGGATTCTACGTGATTCAGTTGTTGACCATTGAATGTCACAGCAGGACAGCTTCCTCTTCTGTTGGTAAAAGTTATGTGGTAGGATTTCTTGTCGTTTACTCTCATCCTCCATATTTTTAACCAGTTTTGTATGTTATTTAGTGCAGTCTGTAGATGTTCAGAAGCTCTTTTAGGATCAGTATGTGACGAGAGCACAGCGGTGTCATCGGCATATGTTGCTATTGTAGTTAATCGAGTAATAGGCATGTCAGCTGTATAAAGAAGGTATAGTGTAGGGCCTAACACACTTCCCTGTGGGACTCCAACCAGTATAGGATACAATTCTGAGCATTCATCCTGGTATTCCACTAGAAAATGTCTATTTTGTATATAAGATTTCAGGACTTCGTACATCTGATATGGTAGGCATTTTTTAAGTTTAGATAATAGCCCCGTGTGCCAAACTTTATCGAAAGCCTGTGAGACATCTAAGAATACCGCTGAGCAGTATCTTTTGCCTTCTAAGTCCCTATTAACTTTATTGACTACCCTGTGTATTTGTTCAATTGTTCCGTGTTTGTTTCTGAATCCGAATTGGTATTCAGGGATTAGGTTCCCCGACTTGATAACAGCATTGAGCTTCTTAATGTATATTTTTTCGAACACCTTCGACAGCACAGGCAGTAAGCTATTAGGTCTATATGAGGTGACATCCTCTGCCGGCTTACCCACTTTATGAATCATAACAATCTTGGCAGTTTTCCACTCACTAGGGAAGTGTCCAGTTCTGATAATTGCATTAAATATCTGTGTAATTGCTTTGACTGCTATTGTTGGTAATTCCTGTAACACTGCACCTGTTATTAGGTCAAAGCCTGGAGCTTTTTTAGGGTTGATATTTTTTATTGTATCTCTAACATCCCGAATGCTAAACCTTGCCACGGGTAAGCTCATTTGGTGTGGTATTTCCAGGCTTTTTTCAATTTCTTCAAGTATATCTTGGGATGCATCGTTTGGGAAAGGTCTAAATACGTTTGTAAGATGTTCTGCAAAGACTGATGTTTTTTCTTTGCTAGTTTTTGCCCATTCTCCATTTTTATTTCTAATTGGAGGATTCATTTGTTGCGGTCTTTTTAAATATTTTGTGGCTTTCCATAATGAGTGGTCAGTGGCTGGGGTTGGAGTTAGTTGCTCTAGGTATTTTCGGATTCCCTTGTTTTTAAGTTCTAGCATTAACGTTTTGAGTTCTTTGGTGATTTTGTTGAGTGTTCTTTTATTTTTCGGGCTTCTGTTGAGTTGCCAACGTTTTCTAACTCTTCTTTTTTCTGCAATTTTTTCTCTTAGTATAAGTGGACATCTCTCTTTTATTCGTGCTCTTTCTATTATTGGTGTTGCTTCCCAGGCTGCTCGTTGAATGTGCTTAGTTAGTGTAAAAACTGCATTTTCGATCTGCTCGGGGGTTTTCAGCGGTATTTTTAGCTCAATGGACTTTTCTAGGATGTTTGTAAAGTGATCCCAGTTTGTATTTTTGTTGTACAGTGTTGCTCGTTTATTAACTGTGTAAATTTGGGAGTATAATGTTACTACCACAGATGAGTGATCACCTGCCAGTTCATAGCATGATTCAATTTTGCAGAGTCTGGTGTTTATTCCTTTCAAAACACAGAAGTCGATCAAATCTGGTAACTTTCTTTGGTCTGTAGGCCAATATGTAGGTTCCCCAGTAGATAGATGGGACATTTTATGTTCTTGCATGGCTGCCATCATTTTGGTAACATGGCAGTGTTTTGTGGTTGTTAAATTCGATAAATTTATAAACGTATTACGAGAAAAACGTTATCATCCAGAAAAATCTCAAAGATCACCGTGTATTAACTAACAATGAAAAATTAATCATATTTACTGCAGTTTAAATGGAATCGTTGTAAATTTTACACTGCGGATTTTAAAATTTTGGTCTCGGAAAACTTTAAATTCGAGTACAAGTCTTTGACACTTATTTTTCTTGCTTTTAACATCCTTGATTCTCACGCCGAAATTTGATTAGAGCTGTTAAACGTAATTTTGTTAAGCTTAATTATATAGAACAACAATGTCAAAGTTTCGCGTAGCTTGACCTAAATATAAATTGTAGTTTATAAAGTGGGGGTGCACAAGAAGGGTATAGCGCACATGAGCGCAAGTTGTAGCTGCAGCCAAGGCAAGTTTTCATTAGAGAATCCAAAGCCGGATATGCGGAGATCGTGCACAAACTGCATTTAATTTGAACAAAGTGACAATGGTAGGAAAGAGAAGAACGTGTCCTGTTTTAGAAGTCGCCCTCTATACCTGACTGATGCGTCCGACGCATGACTGATAGATTCGGTATGTCTGCGGCAATTCTAGTCTCTTTCCTGTTGTCACCATTTATTTATAAAATCGTCTTTTTAGCCACCCTCAAAGCTTTATCGCTGGCACCATGATCTATTGGAAACTCCGTCTAAGTGACACAATCTTAAACATTTCTTAATATAAAACATGACAGCTGCCGGCGTTTGCAATTGGAAAGCGAAATTAATTGGATACACAAATTTATTAATATCTTAATTATTCGCTTCCTAACCACTGTTTCCAACACAAAGTAATATTTTTGGCTGAGATATTAAATGCTATATTATAATAACCCCAGCGTTCTGTAGAGAATATTAAAATGCTACGCAACAGAATAGTTAATGCTGCATGAAAAAGTGTGCGCGTTATAAAAGCTACCAATAAATAGCATATTAAAAAACGTTATAGAGGGTGATAAATTGAAACCGACCATTAAAAATATAAAAAGAATAAAAAGGGGTAATGATCTGAAATTGTGGTTATGACCATAATGGCATATGATCTGTTTAATGAAAATATTTTCAAGATGGCAATGGAATTACCGGAAGTTGACGTCTACTTTCTTATTTCAAATACAATGGTCTGTTTTTTTATTGGATTTTTGGATTAAACACGTTATTTTAGAGTGACTTTTGATAGTATTTCCTATACCAAAGAACAGTCGTTTTTCTAGATTTCTATTTTCATTGTGATGCAATATTTTCTAGAATTTTGAAAAAAAAAA
The DNA here is from genome assembly GCA_947652605.1 of Elmis aenea. Taxonomy (NCBI): domain Eukaryota; kingdom Metazoa; phylum Arthropoda; class Insecta; order Coleoptera; family Elmidae; genus Elmis; species Elmis aenea. The sequence goes on from OX393584.1 coordinate 19,451,197, forward strand.
CTTAAATTTAGACTATGCATAGAAGAAACCTTGGCGTTCATGCTGGAATTTTTGTAATCAATGCATCACTTACAGGGTGTCCAAAATTTAATTTACTTTTAATTCAACTTCAGAGCACTAAAACTCGTTTTTTTTTTAATTTTCTAATGCAAAATTAAATTTTGCATCAATGTTTATTGGCGTTTCTTATACCTATCTGCAAAAATTTTTGACTTATTAAGCATTTTTGATAAAGTTAAGAGAAATTGCAACATTTTTCAATAGTAGGCCTTAGAAATGACAACAAATGCCAATATTAATAACCGTCTACCGCTTTTATCGCGTTTGTCTGAAGTATCCATGAAAATGGAAAATCAAGAGTATTGAAACGCGTATATTTTGAATTTTCTTTACATTCATGGACAATATCGCAAGATTATTGAAAGTGCAAACGAATAGTTGTGCATTTTTAATGTAGCTTGTACAGCATAATATATGTTAAACCCAAGTCTTGCACTGCCGATCGAATTTACCGCCAAGAATGGGCATTAAAATATCCCAGAATGTTAACTTCATTAGTTTCATTATTTGTCACATGCTTAACCTTTAACTAGTCGCTTGTACTGTGTATACATAACTACTCGCATGGCGCCTCGGAGGCACCAATGGGGTTTTATAACAGTGTTTTAGACTTAAAATCTTAAAAATGTGTTAAACTGGTTTATTTATAAAATATAAGCTAAATCTTAAAAGGAATAACAATGACTAAATAAATTATAAGATATAAAATATATATATCTGTATATAAAACATAACTGTAAAAACATAAAATAATTTCTTTTTAATACGAATCAAACATTGGATGCAAAGCATTCACTGCACAATTTTATTGTATGCTCTGAATAAATATTTTTATGGCATTGCGAACAAATTTGTTGCGAATGTCGATTTTTAGCCCTAGGGCATAAATGACAGCGTTCATGCCGAGTAACACATACTTGCATTTTACGGACTGTAAAATAGAGAAATATGAATAATACTATATGATTCGTATTCCTAAAAGTACAATTGAGGAATACATAAACAGATATTAGTGACAAAAAATAATTAAAAATGTAACAACGATTTAAAAAACGCTTGGTGCCTGTGCGGCGCCGTGCGACTACTTAAAGGTTAAGTCGAATACTACCAGATTTCAATCTTCTAGATTGCAAAAAATTTGATTCTTTTCATTGAAATTTCTGTCTGGTCATTACAGTCAAATGAGAATACCTAACACTGAACACACGCCAAGTTCTGTCAATAATCTTGTGACATTCTTCATGAATATAAAATAAGTTCAAAATATTCGTGTTTGAATACTCTTTATTTTCCATTTTCATGGAGACTTCAGACAAATTCAATAAAAGTGGTTGACAGTTATTAATAATGAAATTTGTTATTATTTCCGAGGCTTACTCTTTAAAATGTTACCTTTTCTCGTAACTTTATTAAAAATTCTTAATAACTCGAAAATTATTGCAGATAGGTATGGGAAAAGTTAATACAGATTGATACAGAATTTAATTTTGCATTAGAAAATTTAAGAAAAATTGGGCATTGTCTTTGAAAAAAACAAGTTTAGTGGTCTGAAGTTGTATTAAAAGAAAATTAAATTTTGGACACCCTGTAAGTAATGCATTGCTTGCAAAAATTCCAGGTTGAACTCCAAGGTTTCATCTATGCAGTCTAAATTTAAGCATTTTCTCTTCAAAATTTGCTGCGGTAGATAATATTAAACATCACGATGAAAATTTAAAAAATTTCAAAAAAGTCCAAAAATCTAAAAAACGACTGCACGTAGATATAAGAAATGCTAATTAAAGTCTCTCTAAAATAACGTATTAAATCCAAAAATCCAATAAAAAATAGACCATTGTATTTGAAATCAGATAGTAGTCGTCAACTTCCGGTAATTCCGGAAGTATCGCCATCTGTAAAATATTTTCACTAAACAGAACAAATACCATTATGGTCTTAACCAAAATTTCAGAATAATACCCCTTTTAATTCTTCATATATTTTTAATGCCCGGTCCCAATTAATCACCCTGTATAGAAACAGGGCATGACGGTATTTTACCTAAAATGATTAAGTACATGGGCGTATGGAAGAAACATGCCGCTAAGAATAGTAAATGAAGCATGACAAGAAAAAAAAATCAAAGACTGGGAGGTGTCTGTTATATAACCGATATTCAAGATAGGCCACTGTAAAAATTGCGAAAATTATAAAAGCATATTACTTGTCAGTGTAGTAGAAAAATTATACGAGACAATTTTAGAGGATAGAATATGGAAAAATTGTGAAAGAAATTTGGAAGAGGCACAATGCGACTTTAGACAAGGTAGAAGCACGGAGCACCTGATTTTTATGTTGAGACAAATGAAAAAACAATGGCCCATTCAAAGGCGCTACACTTATGTTCTAGTGATTTGACTAAAAAGCCTTTTATAAAGTTCAAAGGGAAAAAATTTGGAAGATATCGAGAGAAAGTAAGGTTGGTGAAGGATTATAAGATTAAGAATTTAGATAATAGTAGTAAAAATTATGTGCAAACACACAACATTAGTTACATGAAATATAAAAAAACAGAGAAAGTAAGTCAGGAAGACACTAAGTCCACTGATTTTAATCATGCTAATGGATAAAATAACTAAGGAGTACAGAGAAAATATAAAGAACGCCTGCTGAAGATGGAGTAAACTGAAACAGTATTTAAAATTTGCAGAAGATGTGGTACTATTAGCTAAAATCGGAAACGACTTGCAACATAATCTGAGGTGTGGGCATATACACTATGAAGATACAGTATAAACATTAATATATAAATGGATAGGGACTATGGTTATAACGAAGAATCGTGTAATGGTTGCAATCATGCTAGATTAAGAAAGGATAGAGCAGGTATCAAATTTTAAATGATTAGAAACAATAATTGCAGGGGTCGATAAACTGAAAAAAGAGCTAAATAACAGAATAGCTGCAATGGCATTTTACCACGCCACTAATAAATGCTTGATAAGTAAGAAGGAGAGCGAGTATTTAATGCAGTGTACCTACTTATTATTCTTATTTATATTTTAGAAACTTGGGGACTAACACAAATGCAAAAACAAAGGATACATACGCAAAAAAATGAGCTTTTTGAGAAGAATAGAAAGATGTAGACTGAAATTAATAAGATTAGCAATGATAAAATCAGAGAAGGCCTAGGAGTGAAAGGAGCCGCATTAAAAGTTGGAACATTCAAATTTGGAACGTTCAAATCTGGAAAATGCACCGGTAGAATCATTCAAATCTTGAATTGTTTAACGTTGGAATCTCTCAACGCGGGAATCATACAACTAGGGTTTATACAAAAACCGATTTTTGAAAAACCGGTTTTTGAATACCAGTTTTTCTAAAAAACCGGTCAAAACCGGTTTTCAAATAGTTATAAAAAAACAATTAAAACGTAATAAAATAATTTATATTTCATCATTTTATAAAAATACAAAACAAATTTCAAATAAAACCAAATAATAAGATAACAAATAAAAATAAAATTTTAAACTTCCAACAAACCATAAATAGCATTTTTATTTAATTTGCTTTGACTATATCGGTTCTTGAAGCCAGCGGAACAATGTTTTTTGGATTTTGCAAATGAAGCAGAAGTGTAAAGATTTTTCTGTAGTTTATTTTTTACGTGTTAAATCTAGGCTTAAAAACCGGTTTTTTAGTTTAAAAAAAAAACGGTTTTTCGAATAAGTACATAATTTTTTCAAAAAAAAAACGGTTTTTCAAAACCGATTTTTAAAACCGTCAAACCCTACATGCAACGATATAACAATGCAATACGGGAATCATTTATTGCTGGAACGCTCAAACCTGAATCTGAAAATTATGAATTTTTGCTGCCCTCTGTATTACAGCCAAAGTATAATTTAATTACAGAACACTTCGTTTTATATTTTGTATTAATTATTGTACAGTGGAAGATAAAAACATCGTGTTAGTGTATCTCAAGCAAAGGCTAGGAATTGGGACAAAGTTGCATAATACAAAAAAAGTAACTTGCGATAAACAACAACAAAATACTTTTACTTTTATTCCTTCGGATTTAAACTTCGAAAAGCTTGGGGTATCTATCTCATCGCTTTATAAAATCCAACTTTAACCCCAAGTTTTTCGATGACTAAATCCAAAGGAATAAAAGTAAAAGAATTTTGTTGTTGCTTTTCGTGAGTTCTTTTTTTTGTATTGACCAAGCATTATAATTACGCAACTTTGCCCCAATTCGTAACCCTTGAGATAAATTAACACGATGTTTTTATCTTCCACTGCACAATAGTTAAGGTAAAATATGAAACAAAGTGTTCTGCAATTATATTATACTTTGGCTGTTGTAATACAGAGGGCAGCAAAAATTTTTAATTTTCAGATTCCAGGCTTGAGCGTTCCAGCAATGAATGATTTCCGTGTTGCATGGTTCTATCGTTGCATGATTCCTACGTTGAGTGATTCCAACGTTAAACGATTCAAACGGTGCATTTTCCAGATTTGAACATTCCACATTTTTCAGATATAAGTGGCTTAACGGAGTGATAGACATAAAGAAAATGATGGTGACAAACCAGTTAAGATTGCTGTGACATCAACTATCATGCCAGAGAGCATGTACGCAAAAATGGGACGAAACACAAAGTTTGAGGGAAAAAGAAGTAGAGAAAGATCAAGAATAAAATGGAAAAATGGATTACAAAAAAAAAGGAGTCAGGTGAAGAGATGTGGCGCAGTAAGCCAATGATAGACAGGGACGAAGAAAGATAATCAAGAACTAGGAAAACATATATCGACACCGTACCGTAAGGTACAAGAGAGAGAACACGATTAAGAAGAAGAAAAATATAAAACATTATAGGTAATCTATCGTAAAGACACAATAACAAGTGAGAACCGTTCCAAGGAAAAGGACTGGTACGACGAGGAGTGCCGAACTGTGGTGGAAAAAAGAAAAATAACCAGGGAAATAATGGTAGGAGCAGATAATGAACTAAATAGACAAGAATACAGAGAGGCTAGGAAACTAGCAAAAAACACCTGCAGGAGGAAAAAAAGGCTATCTTTTGAAAACAAAATTATGAAAATGGAAGAAAACTTTAAAAACAAACAGATACGTAATTTCTACCAAGATGTAAAAAAAATAAAATCGGGCTACACTAAACATACACCGTTCTACAGGACAAAAACAGGAAGGCTACTGGGAGGAGACAATGAAATAATCGAGAGGTGGAAGGAATACTTTGAGGAACTCTTAAATGGAATAGAGGATGAACAACATTAAATCAACGGAATGAATGAATTAGACGAAAGGGAGGAAAGGGTTGAAAATCTAGAAACCCAAGAGAATGAACAACAACAACAAGAGGCGCAACCCCCAACGAGAACTGAAATAAAGAAAATAATTAAGAACTTAAAAAATAACAAAAGCCCGAAAGAAGACGGAATAGCAGCAGAATTTATTAAATATGGAGGTGAGGAACTGCAGGAAGAAATTACAAAACTACTGATAGACATATGGCACGAAGAAAAAATCCCTAAAAGCTGGGCAAGGGCCATGCTTAACCCAATACACAAAAAAGGCGACAGAACAGTATGCGACAACTACAGAGGCATAGCTCTCCTAAACACAGCCTACAAAGTATTAGCGACAGTAATAAAGGAACAACTCACCAGCTACACTGAAAACATCACAGGTGATTACCAAGGCGGTTTCAGACCCAATAGATCCACCATCGATCAAATTTTCACGTTAAAGCAAATTCAATCGAGCCATTACGAGTATAACACGGAGCTACATGTAGTATTTATAGACTTTAAGCAAGCGTACGACTCAATCATTAGGGAAAAATTGTACGTAGCCATGAAAGAATTTAATATACCTGACAAGCTAATAATTATGACAAAGGCGACTCTGCAAAACACAGAAAATTTTATAAAAAACAGAAACATGAAATCAAAGGTTTTTAAAGTATCTAGAGGACTAAGACAAGGAGACCCACTGTCGCCATTGTTATTTAATATAGCCTTAGAAAAGATAATTCGAGATAGTGGAATTAACAGAAATGGCAACATATACGCAGACAACCACCAATGCATCGCGTTCGCAGACGACCTTGCGATCATCTGCAAAACAAAAAAAGATATCCAAAACATTGTCAGAAAGTTAGAGGACAAAGCAAAAAATATGGGACTAAGTATCAACGAATCGAAAACCAAATATATGATAATCGGACCTAAAAGGAAAGACATAGAAGGGGATGAATATCTATCTATCAAAATCGAACAGAACAAGAAGAGACGCTTTGAGAAAATAAGAAATTTCATTTATCTGGGTGTACAAATTACTGATAACTGCGACAATGGAAAAGAAATAAACGCGAGACTCGCAAAAGGTAATAAATGCGCGGGTTCTCTTGCGATAATTCTTAGATCCAACATTATTTCAAGAAAGGCCAAGGTAAGATTGTACAAAACAGTATTAAGACCCACTGTAACATACGCTTGTGAAACCTGGATAATCAACAAAAAGGAAAAAGAAGACCTAGAAAGGTGGGAAAGGAAATTATTGCGAAGGATCTACGGGGGAATAAAAACAAATACCGGTGAATGGAGAAGAAGGACAAACGAGGAAGTAATGGGATTGTACAAAGAACCGTCCATAACCGAAGTAGTAAGAGCCCAGAGAATAAGATGGCTTGGGCATGCACAACGCCTCTCCAACCAAAGAAACACGAAGATAATGATTAAAGCAAGTAGAATGGGTGTGAGAAAAAGAGGGAGACCTAAGAAAAGATGGTTGGAAGCGGTTGAGGATGATTTGAAAAAACTAAAAGTGTCGAACTGGACAGAGGCAGCCAAAAATAGAAAAAAGTGGAGGGAGACAGCAAACCGAGCCCTAGGCCTAAATGGCCTGTAGTGCTTAACTATATAGGTAATTTATCGTTCTTCTAGCTGTTTGCACGCTGCCACCGCACAATTCTGTATTGTATTGCCACTCTGTTTAACATGGCATTAAAAAAAACTGTTACTCTTAACCTGACCTATTCTTACTGATCTAAGCAGAGTACCTATAGCAATGTGAATCAAAGCTATGAAAATAGGTGTAATGAATACTGTTACCTATGGTATGAGCTTATTTTTGTGTCCAAAGCCTTAAATTAGACAAAAGATTATTCTGTTATAGGTTTATTTAAAAGCGTGTATTTTTACATTTATTTGCGTTAAAAAAAAAGTTTTAGCATGTCTTACAACTGTCTAAAATGTAAATAATCAAGCAAATCACGATGTAACAACTACATAAAGAGGGGATTACAATCAATCACAAAATTATACGGACAATTAAATACAGCTAAACTAAATCGATTTTCTTTAACCTCGTAAACGACGTTAAACCAATTACCATGTTGCTTTGCTAAATCGGCCATTCAATGGAAAATTATATAGAGATATTTATAAAATCTAATTTGTTTTATACATATTTTTTTAGCAAAGTAAAATATACTGCGCATGCTTGATAGTACATTGACAAGATAATTGGTTAGTAGTAGAATTATAGGGTGTCTCAATAACAACTGATTTATTAATTAAATAGAAATTTATATCAAAACACAAGGAACATTTAAAATAAAAGTGGTGTAAGTCCGTTGTTTATTGTTTTGAGTTTAAAAACACTGATAAGGTTTGCAAAGTTTGCCCACATTTCAATAAATTTACTTAACCAATTATTTTGTTTTTGGACCTTACATGACCCCACACCATTTTCATAATTATTAAATTATAAATATCAGTCAATTTTAATTATTTCAAATTTAATTTCACTTGACTATTGCTATGTTGGTTTATAAATACGAACAAGAAACAAAATACTATTGTTTAATCCCAATATATAGGGTGGTCCACATAAAAGAAGGGCCAATATTGGGATCTTGTTAACGGTAAGAGCTACAAAGAAGTTTAAATTAAACAAATTTGTCTTCCTTTCTGAGATCTTTTTAGTTATGCTTTTATGTTTAAAAAAAGTTCGATTGCACGATAAAGAATAAACAAAAATCAAAATGGGCATTAATTTTAAATCGTTAATAACTCGATTAAACTTGATGGTATAAAAACGTTTTTGGGAAAATAAAAACATTCATTTGTTTCAACATTGCTTAAATTCATGTCACTCAATGGCTTCATAGGGACTTTTTGATGAATTTTATTTAAAATAAATACATGAAAGCTTATATTATTCAATACAGGAAGGAAAATACTTTTTCATGAGGTCATAATAGCCAACAATAGTTTCCATCTAAAAAAATGCAAGTTTGCAATTTATTTAGGAATTTAAACAATATTTAGACAAATGAATGTTTCATTTTACAGTGCGCAACAAAATCTACAACTTTTTCCTCAAAAATATTTGTGTACCATGAAGTATAACCAAGTTATTGACAATTTAAAAAAAGTGCTCCTTTGGATTTTTGTTTACTATGTAACGTGCCATAGACTTTTTTTAACATTAAAGCATCACTAAATTGGTCTCAGAAAGGGGGACAATTTTTAGTAGCTCTTGCCGTTTACAAGAACTCAGTAGTGACCCTTCTATCTGGACCACACTGTATAATTACTTTTCAGGTTACAATTTTTAATAGACTTATAGACTTTTAGACTTATAGATTTTCATATTACATGACGAATTTAATTGAAAAATGGCACGGTTTTACTCCTTAGCTTATCGAGTGTTTAATTCGACTTTGGAAAATGGACTTCAACCGTTTTCATTGTAAATGATAATGCAATGTCATTTATTAACGAAATTTTAGTTGGTGAAAGTATGTAGGGATTTTAAAATATAAACTGTTAGTAGGCTATAAATGAAAACTTCATATTAAATTATATGTTGATTATTTGACTTCTCTTGTTTTTCCAAAAGGATCTTATACTACTATAAATGATCCACTTGTTACAACGAGGCACTCAAAATGAACTTTGACAACGAAAGGTGTAGTAGATGCCGTTTAAGAATAAAAACAACATAATTTGCAATTTATTACAAATTCAAATAAAGTTTTAACTATACTTTTACATTCAACGTTAAATTAAGTAGGTATATTCTTCCTATTATTAGCCGAATATGTTTTATTTTAACTTTAAATTTCAGTTTATCTTATTTGGTTTATCTCGGTATTTCAGGTTGCCGAACATTTATCATCGAAATCTTTATATCTTAAAACACGTGAGGGTAGGAACAAGGGGAAATTACATGAACTCGCCAGTTTCTTAGATAAAACACTGGTACTTCCAGCGATATTGTTATTGCCGGTACGTGCCAATGCTTCGATTGATATTGTGAAGTAAAGGCAGTTATTTTTTAATAATTTTTCTTCGTAAGATGCGCTGAAAGGAAAAGTATTGGAGTTTGATTTTCTCAGCCTCTTTTCACGATAAAAATACTTTTTCAGCAATTTACATTTTCGGTTGTTATATGATAGTAAAAGGTTTTAATAAGTTTGATTTGTACAACACACCAACCGTCTACCGACACAAAAAAAGGATTTTTTTTTTCTTTTAGTTAAATTTTTGGTTGTTAGTATTAAAAATATATATGTATATTGATTTAAATTATAATAACGCAATATAAAATTATTCAAACACCGATAGACATCTGCCAAAATTAGATGAATTTGTTATCTTTTAAACTGAAGAATATATTTCGGAGTGAAGAAACTCAAATTTCGATTAAGACTATTAAGCTAAAAGTTATATTGTTATAACTCGTGAAACAAAATACAATACGTTATTATCAACAATAACGGTAAAACAATCTGATTTCCTGTTTTAAAAAGGCGGAAAAACGGACACTTGACTAACCTATACCTCCATAACGAAGGACTTGATATTAAATTACTGAACATGCTGGAAATTGGATGGCAGATAAACTTATTTGTATACCAGGGGTTTCCGAACATTTAAAGAATATTTTAAAACTTACACCAGAAATTCTTCTAAACATGTTTGGATTTACCTCTCAAGTCATTACCAAGAACTCGTCGACAGTAAGGGGCCATTTCTTTTTACAACACGGTAAACCAGCTCTAATGGCTAATGTGTGAATTATATGATAGCACTTGCAGAATATAAATAGATTCGATAATTGTAAAAGTGGACTGTATTTAAATTGTTTGAAGTTGTTATTATTATTTTTACATTTTCACTTATACCATGGCAACATACATAGTTACATGGCTATCTTTAAATAGTTAAGCAACATACATAGTTACATCGCTATCTAAATTATTAAATAGTTAATATGCGTTAACATGTCCCCCGCCTTGACGAACAGTCTAAAATTATCCTAATAAATTACATGTCACAAAATGTCTTAAGTAAGTATTACAATACATGTTAAAATATTAGTATAAATTGAATTCAAACGTAAAAAGTATAATACATGTTAAGAATATTAGTTTAAATCGAACTTTTTTTTTTTATTATTTTCCAGTGGTAGAGGAAGTGGGCAAACTTTGGATATTGCCCTCTGAACAATTCCACTTGATGTTCTTATTGACACCACTCTTGTAATTTTGTCTTGGCCAGGATGTGTTTCAATTATTCTTCCCATGCACCATTGCATGGGAGGTACATTGTTATCTTTTAACAAAACTAATACACCTTTTTCTATAGAATGTGTATTCTTTGTCCATTTTGTTCTTAACTGCAATTGACCCATGTATTCCTTTGATCATCGTTTCCAAAATATCTGTCGTAATTGTTGAATTTGCTGATGAGTATTAAGACGGTGAAGTTGTACATCTTGCAAGTTAATTTCAGGTATTGACGTTATAGATCTTCCAATTAAAAAATGTGCTGGTGTTGATGGTTGTAGATCATTGGGATCCGATGACATAGCAGAAATTGGACGTGAATTTAAAATGCTTTCAATTGTAACTAGCAATGTTAAAAATTTTTCAAATGTTATAGGTGTGGTTCCTATAATTCTCTTTAAATGAAGTTTTGTTGATTTTATACCGGCTTCCCATAAACCCCCAAAATTTGGAGAATACGGAGGTATAAAATGCCATTGTATACCTAGGGACTCAATATTATCCTTTAATGATTGTTTATAATTGATAATGAATTTACCTAATGCAATTAATTCTTTGCTTGCCCTAACATAAGTTGTTCCGTTATCTGAATGTATTTGAGATGGTCTTGCAATGAATCTTTTTAAGGTAGCAATGAATGATTCAGTGATTAGGTCTGTGACAGGTTCTAAATAAATCGCCTTTGCCGTTTTGCAAATGAAAATTACGACCAAGTTTTTTGGCGTAATGTAAATGGCCCGGCAAAATCGGTGCCAGTAATAGTGATTGTCAAAAACTGGATTGACTTCATATGATAAAAATTGCCCATTAATAGCAGTATACTTTTTTAATTGACCCTAAAGCACTTGAGACATTGACGAACGGTATTTTTTACTAAATTGAGACTTAATTTGTATTTGCTTGATAATAGAATAGGATGTATGCTTCCTATTGAAATCTACCACCCATTCTTAATAAATCATCTTCATCTAAGAATGGACAACCTTGTAATCTACCTTTGTCAAAAATAATTTTTTGGAATGTTTTATCTTCTGGTTTTGCAACAACATATCGACCATTTTTGTCTCTTGAAATTGTTTTCATAACAAGTTCTTCACACCTGCTGTTATCAGGAGATAAAATTGGTTTTGAATATTCTTCTAATTCCCAGAATCGTTGAAGTTTATTCTGTATGTCACTAGTTTTGCTCAAGTGACATTGTGAAATTGAATGTTTTGTAGGAAGTTGCAAATTGCCCGCAACAATCCATCCAAATATTGTGTTTTGTAGTATAGGTTTATTTTTGCCTAAGGAAATTCTTCCTTCTCTTAGGATATCCCAAAACAATGCGCCTCCAAGTAGTATGTCAACTTGCTTGGTTTGTCCAAATTGAGGATCTGCCAATGAGATGTTGGAAGGAATTCCTAATTCATCTAAATTTACTTCTTGTTTAAATGAATTTTCGCTTATAGTATCAATAACAAAACATGGCACCTTTGTCTGAAAATTGTTAATTCTTGCTTTAATTGTCACTTTGCATTCAAAATTAATTGTGGATGTGTACCGGTTAATGCCAATAATTGATACTTTTGTCTTCATTTTTTGTAAACCTAACTGTTCACATAATTGTTTTGTTAGGAAATGAGATTGTGAACCACAATCCAACATTGCTTTGCACTGGTGTGCCTTGCCAAATTTATCTAAAATTGTAATACTAGCTGTTGCTAATAAAGTTTGTCCTCGTAATTGACAACTTGCATTGAAAGTTTCTTTGCGTTCATTAGGAAAATTGTCAGGTTTCAACTTGGTTATAGCAAAATCGTCAGGTTTTGACCTGTTCACGTCTTCATGTAATAATGAATTATGTTTTAAATTGCATTTCATACAAGTTCCTGAAATGCAATTCTTACTACTGTGCCCAGTACGTAAGCAATTAAAACATAAATTGAGCCTCTTAACATGTTCTCTTCTTTGTTTTACATTCATTTTCAAAAATAAATCGCAATAGTAAATTAAATGATTGTTTTTGCAATAATTACAAGATACTATACTTGCAGTATATGTCTTATGATGTGGATATTTCTGCCAATTGTCTGGTTTCTTTGTGGCATGTGCTTCTAAGGTTTCTAACAAATCTGCCTTATGTTTCAAAAAAAATTTAAAATCATCTAATGTATATCCATCTTCATTTTTCTTTTCTTCCCACTGTTTCACGCATTTAATGTCTAACTTGTTTAATAAAATGTAAATTATTAATGCGTCAAAGGTATCTGTTTTTTGTTGCAAAATATTTAATGAGCGAAGATGTTTTGATATATCGTCAACCATTTTACGAAAAGTTGAAGAAGATTCTTTTACTACATGTGGGATATCAAATATAGCCTTAATATGATTGTGTACAAGAAGACGACTGTTATCGTATCTGCTACAAAGTAATTCCCATGCCATATCATAATTGGCTGCAGAAAATTCAATTGATTTAATTACCTGAGCGGCATTGTCTTCAAGTGATGCTCTTAAATAGTGAAATTTTTGTATTGCTGAGATATTACTATTCTCATGTATTAATGAAATAAAAATATCTTTGAATTCTAACCAATTAATATATTGACCTCTAAATTTTGGTAAATGAATCATTGGTAACTTAATGCTTTCTTTTCTTATTTGTACATTTGACTGAACTGAACGTGACTCGCTACAGTTTTGATCATCAATATTACTTGATTTTTTAATTACATTGTCAACTATTGCAACTGTCTTATAATATTCGCAATGAAAGTTATCTCGTTGTTCATATTCATTGTGTAAATCGTTCTCATCACAAATACACTCTATATTGGATTGTACCTCATTGAACATATCTAATATCTCATGCTGACGAGATGCTCTTTGACGCAGCTCTGCCAGCATGTCAATATCAACAGTGTCAATTGACATTACATTGTCTACAAACTTTTTTAAATTCGTTAAATTGACTTTTATACCACCGCGCTTTCTCCGTAGGGATGTTACGGTCGACATAGTAAAAAATTAATAGAAATGAAATGAAATAAAAATTGCTATTACAAATTGAAAAACACTTATCTTTTTCTTAGTGGTGTCCTTTCCAAAGTGTACCAATAATTATAATAGATAGGCTTCCAAACCAAAAATTGTAATTGATAGGAAGAAATTGTAATAGATCTTCAGCTTCCAATCCAAAATTGTAAGTGATTGGAATAAATTGTAATTGATATTTTGATATTCGGCTTCTAATCCAAAATTGTACTTGATTAGAATAAAATGTAATTGATCTTCGGCTTCTAATCCAAAATTGTACTTGATTAGAATAAAATGTAATTGATCTTCGGTTTCTAATCCAAAATTGTACTTGATTAGAATAAAATGTAATTGATATTCCGCTTCTATCCGGCTCGAAGGACCAAAATAATGTGTGAATTATATGATAGCACTTGCAGAATATAAATAGATTCGATAATTGTAAAAGTACACTGTATTTAAATTGTTTGAAGTTGTTATTATTATTTTTACATTTTCACTTATACCATGGCAACATACATAGTTACATGGCTATCTTTAAATAGTTAAGCAACATACATAGTTACATCGCTATCTAAATTATTAAATAGTTAATATGCGTTAACAGCTAATATAACTATTAGAATTGTTTTTTAATGTTTTGCTGATTTATCGAAATCTAATTCTAGCTTTATACAAATTCTTCCTATCTCAAAGTGATATAAAAAGTTATCAAATTTCTATTAAAGCGTTTACAGGCAGCATACGTGGTGGTATCGGAGAGTTGCCAGACTGGGCTTAAAAAATATATTAGCTTGTTTTTTTTACAAATGTTCGCCACCCCCTTCACAATAGTCTCCTTGCCAGGGGTGTAAGAGGCGCTGGAATCGATGCATACGCTCCCCAAGAGACTATTTTGAATGGGGTGGCGGGCATTTGTAAAAAGAGGTAAGCAAATTAATTTTTTTATGCATTTGGAAACTTTCCGATACCACCTTGTAAAACCCGCGGGCTGTAGTTTAGGAACTGCTGGTCTACACGATACGAATACACACACGAAACTGATAATCTAAAATGATTCATTAAACCTGACCGTGTTTTCTAAAACGTGTATAGAATTTCGTTTAAAATCGATTAAACATGTTCAATTAATCCAGCTCGAGCTAGTTATGTGATTCTATTATTCTTTGGTGGCGGCCATGTGCAATGGGATTCTCACCAAATTAATTGAAATATTCAAAAGAACCAGTCGTACGAGTATTAGGTACCGCATTCTAATTTACTTTACTTTTTATGTGGTAATTAAAACGCTCCTTCATTATGCAGTCAAAAAAAAACGTGATATTTACAAACAATTGTTATGGTAATGAAGGGTCCACACACTCAAGAGTTGGTTAAGCAAGGAGATGTAAGATTATATTTTAAGGGCACCAGTCTTATCGCTCGGAAAAGTGTGTACACAGGTAAGTCAATAAAATTACCTGACAACCTACAACCGTTAAACAACCAACCCGGCTACCCAACTACCTGGCAGAGTGCATGGCCCTTAAGTTTTAATCAAGTAAAACGTTTCTTTGACATTAAAGGCAGTAAGTGTTAATTAAACAAGTCTCTAATTTCACATTGCAGTAATAACAGCGGCTTTTTAAATAAATAAATAATTGTACACAAAGTGGTTTTTTGCCAAGGACATAATTATACGGTGCATGTTATTACTTTCAATTGTGACAGATACTTAACTAATTACGAATAATTTTGCTCTCTTAAGAACTTAATAACAGTAAATTAAATTAAATTAACGGATTTTTAAAGCAGCAAAAAATACTTTAAATAGAAGTTGGCCGTTATAATACTTTGCAAAAGTGAACTGCATACTTAATAAAACAAAAATAACTTT
>OX393584.1:19466942-19533740 GCA_947652605.1 Elmis aenea
AAGCAATTTTATAAATTTCTGTTTTAATCCGACACCCGCACCCCATCCAACACGACGCCTAACTTCCGCGCCCAGATCACACCGCTTACGCCTAAATCCCGCGACCACACACGCCTAAATCACACATAGATCCACTGAAAATGACGCCTAAGTTGATGTTGAAAATACATATACACTCTACTTTTCCAAAACCGGTTTTAACCGGTTTTGTCACTATTTCAATTTTATTTGTTAAACACAAACGCGAATTTACCTTCTGTGCTATGGTATGTACAAACTATAAAGTTAAAGTATATTTCAAGTTAATATAAGTTTTTTTTAATATCTTTTTTATTTATAACATTTAGTAAATTATCCACTTGAATTCATTCTTTTGTCTTTTTAAATAATTACAGCAGGATCTTATTTAATTCAAATGCATAAATTTTTAGTACTGAAACAAATTTAAAACAGCACTTGCTATATTTTCATATTTTTAGATAAAGATCTTGTGTCTAATTTAACCTAATCACGTTGTGTTTTTGCAACTTACGGGTGTTAAACTTAATAAAATGGTTAAATGTTATTATGTTTAACGATTTGGTAAATTTAATATGGCGATGGTTCGCCAGTCTAAAATATGCTGTCCGTGAGCATCAAACCCCATCGTCATCGTTTATATTTTAGTTGAGACGCAAATATTGTTATCGTATTTATAGAGGGTTGTGGTGACTAGAAAAAAATGGATTTTTTGTCGACAAAAAAGATATTGTAAAACCGGTTTTAACCGTTATTATTTCGGTTCACGAAAACGAAAAAAGAATTTTTTCGGTTAGAACGAAAAGAACGAAAACGATATATTTCGTTTTCGTTCCGAACAGAAACGAACGGAATTTTTTTCGTTTTTAGTCCTTGATTTAAAGTTTAAAAATTGGTCAGCAATAAAAAAATATAATCGACGTAAAAATGTCAGGGCGCATAAGGTTTATAAAGTTCAACAAAATATCCAGGATGCAAATTTTGTTAAGCCAAGACATCCTCCTTATCGTCCTAATTTAACACACCTCGATTTTATTTACCAAATTTAAAAAAAAAATCGTAATAAGATTAGAGTAGTTGATAATAAAATTAAATGCCTTATTTTCAAGTGGTAATCCCTCTTGGAAAAAATCTACACCGATACTCGTTTCTTTTTAGAAATAATATGGTTTTTTAATTTAAATAAAACATGTTTAGAACATCTCTCTTAACACACTGAAGGTATACAGTGTGTCCAGAATTCGAGGCTCACCATGGGTAACTTTTAAACCTCCATAGAGCTATACAGCGATGCTTTTGTTTTTGAAATTTGATATTGATGAAAAACCAAAAATGTGACATATCTTTACATCAATTTATCTCAGTTGCTATCAGATATAGAAAAAAAAGTTTTTAACAAAAGCTGTAGATATTTTTGATCGCTATAAAATAGCTACAATCAATTTTTTTAACATTACATATTTTACGAGATACAGCATAAACTGGCATTTTTTTAAATGCAAACCATAGTTGATTTTAGTGTCATTCAAGAGATTATTTTTTTCTCTTTTCAATGATGTGCCATATGATACATTTATTTTGAAATTTGACGGTTCTAATATTAAAAAACGATATTGATGAAAAAAATTAAGCAAGCCATAAATTAATAACGTCGGATTACATCTATAAGCTGATAAGAAACAAAATAACGCCCAAACAGAGCAAAAAATCCAATATTAGTAATACTATTTTGTAATTTTTTATAGCAAAACCAAAGATAATAAATCAATTACATAGGCTGTGAAACAAATGTTTGCTAAATTCAATTCAGATATTGTCAGTTTTTAACTGTCATTGTAAATCCTACGATAATATGGCTTTCTCCAGTTCTGAAAAAACAGATTTTCTGTGTATATTAAAAGATCAAGGAATTCAAAACGAGCATGTGCTGATTACATGAATCCAGAGAGGCGACAATATCTCAGAACTGTATTTTCTAAGCTGGAAAAAAATCTCAGAGCAATTGGTTCGTATAAAAAAAACAGGTAAAAATTATAAACAAAACAAAGAGATCCAGGAAATAGAAGTACGATTACCTACCTACGTCATTTCGCTGAATATGACCATTTAGATTTAGAATTTTATTGTTAATTTATTGTTAATAAAATTGAATATTTTGTTGTTTGCCATCATATGGTTAATTTAAAATGAACTTTTTCACGTTTTAAAAATAGTCTTGTTAAATGGAAAAGATGTTATTTATACATAAACCCAAGCCTATTATAAAAGTTGATATGACATTCGGCCACTTCTCATCTGAAATCTGTTCGGTTGTCACTATTATTCGATTTCTAAGATTATCTAAATTTTCTGATTTTGCTTTATATAGCGAGGTGGCCATTCAATTGTACCTCGCCTTCCTATCCACCTCTTTTATTTGGATTAAACAATTTCGATTTGTTTTTTATTAAACTAATTTATAATCAGGTAAACATATAGCTTAAAGATGAAAATAAAACTTTATTTGACATATAAAACAAATTATCGAGATATTTCTAAAGCCGACTAATTAATTTCTATTAAATATTTTGTTTGTGCTCATTAATTATTATGGAAACCGCAGTAACTCGAGAAATATTAATTTTAGACATAATAGACCTTTAACAAATTTTAAAGATAATTAAATCATTGATCACCGCTAGATCCCGGCTTGCGCGTAGAATTCTCTTTGGGCGTAAAATTCTTTTTGCGCAAAAAATTATCTTTCGTTTGGTGCAATTCCCATGTCTCTAATTGGCTCAGTTCCCGAGATATATCGATTATTACTAATCCGGTGATAATCAATCGATTGGCTCAATTTTTATTTACAATACTCGCAATTGCTTTTCAAAATTGAGAAAATTGCGTCATACTACTCGCGCTGAGCGAGGCGGGTCACTTTTTTTTTTGAGGCGATTAATAGATCGGTTTAAATTTTATTTACAACACTCGTTATTGCTTTTTAAAGTAGAATAAATACCGAATGCTTCTCAAATTCTTTTGCCGAGGTCCGGAGCGTGCACATATTAAAATTCGACCCTTTTTACGATTTTACAAAAGAAATCGCGATTTTCGGACACACCTGAGTATTTTTCATAGATTTTTGAAAAAAGGCTTTCGACGTTCGTTAGTACGTAGTGCGTGCGCGCGTTTGCGCTTTTTCTCGTTCGTGGTCTGAATTTAACTCGAAAGTGGGATTGTTTGGTACGTACTTGTCGGGAAAGGAGAGACGATTCCGAATCGGTACGATACATGTGCGAAAAGGTCCAATCGGAGAAGGTTCGAGCGTTCAAAGGTTACGTCGAATTGTCAAATTGTCAAATTTTGACGAAATTCTCGCTCCCGACGACCCGATTTAAATGTTGCGTTTAAGATTTTGGCATGTTTTCCTCAATATCTTTTCCGGACAATTTTTTTGGGAATTTTCATATAGCCTATCTTTTTCCCATTGTCCTATAGATTGTCTGTGCCAAATTTGGTCAGGATCGGATGAATGGTATAGGAATTCATAAAGGACATACATACATACATAAATACATACATACATACATTTGTTATATAACCCTCTACAGTTTTTATTTTAATAGTTACTTATAGACCTCTATAGTTTCATATTGTAATAGTCGACCGTGTCACATTCCCTGTGTATTAGGCCCTTAAGATTATATATTATAAACACAGCTGCATGCTTAAGCGTTATCTTTTAAGTAACGTAAACATTTTTGTAGACACCCTTAGTTTTTAGTATTTTAGTAGTTAGTTGTGTTTTGTACTTGATGTAGCTAAAATCGCTCACTTGTATTTTAACAATTCAAATAAAATAATTAACATTAAGTGTTATTTGTTATTCATTTGGTAAAAACGAAATTGGCGCAGTCGGTAGGATCTCCTCACGGAATTCAAAAATCGACACTTCCGGAGAACTTTTGTTCTTTAGAGGAGAATCCTGTAACAAAAAGTTTCGATGCTACATCCAAAAATCGGCACTGAGCATCAAGACGAATTTTCGTAACATCCAGAACCTTGCAACAAAAAGTTCGAGCGACATCCAAACATCGATACTGTGCATCAAGACAAATTTTTGTAACATTACATCCCAACTTCGGCACTGTAGTGTTCAGAAAAAACAGAAGGCCGAAGAAAAACTGAAAGAAGAACCCAAGATTGTCCATCGTGGTCCGCGGGACTACTTTCAAGCTCTTCGCCGCCTTCAACAACAACTCAACAACAATAACCACGAACCAGTGCAGTGCGTCGCAAACCTAATTCCAACTTCGATAGGGTGAGTGATCCATTGGCTGTTTTCCGTGCTAGATTTAAGTAAATTTAATAAAACTTAGAAGTGTAAGAAAAACCTTTTTTTTGCATTTTATCAATTAATTTAAATAATTTTTCCATATAACAATTTAATCTGAACTTTCCATTGTGTATGCAAATTTAATGTTTACACCCTACACTGTTCCACTTGCACTAACATTTGGTCCTAAAAATATTTTAAGTAATTTCCCTAATAACCAATTCGTAGATATGGCTATTAATTACAGTTTATTTAGAATTGACCTTGATACCATCCCCATTTTCGAAGGTAAAGAAAGTCAAATAAACATTTTTATTACCACCGTCGACAGCATAATTAAAAGGTATGCTAAATATGACGAAACAAGTCCTACGATAAGGGCGGCCATATTTTCTAAATTCAGAGGACGCGCAGCAGACATTTTATCGCCCAGAGATGATCTCATTGCATGGGATAACATAAAAGAAGCAATTTTGCAGCATTTTTCAGACAATAGATCCATTGAACAATTACTTGTAGATTTCAACAATATTAGATTAGAAAAAAATGAAAATTTAATAAGTTTTGGGAATAAAATTAGAACACAGCTTGCAAAACTTATTGCTAAATTAAATTTATTAAATATTCCAAATAAAGAATTACGACGCGAATTATATACTGCTAATGCACTTGATCGTTTTCTTGTTTCAATACCTTATAATATATCTTGTCAAGTACGTTTGAGACAACCCCAAACGTTAGATCAAGCAATTACATTCGCAACGGACGAAATTAATTTTATGAACAGAAGTTACTCAGTGAAACAAATGTTACCTTTTAATCAACCTATACAAAGACCATTTTTTCAACCAAGACCACCGTATCAACCGCGCATGAATCAACAATTTTTCGCTAAACCACAACAGGTAAATCAACCTTTTAATAAATTTCCAACTCAACAAGTTTACAAACCTAATAATAATTTCTTAAGAAATCCTTCTAACCAGACTCAACGAAATAATTTCCAACAGCCCAGACAACCCTATCACCCTGAACCAATGTCAGTTCAAACAACCCTTGCATGCGAAGAAAATACGAATCCTGGAGAAAATTCCAATCCTTTTGAATATTTTGAAAATCATCAACCAGAAATTGACGACACAAAACTAATTTACGATTTAAATGAACAAAATTATCCAGAATACGAAAACCAAACTGAACTAAACAACCCTGAAGTAAATTTTCATCTGAATGCCTCTTCGAGTCATATAACGTAGAATACAAACATCTTCCTCGATTACCGTATATTTTTATCCCTTCATTAAATGCAAAATTTCTAGTAGATACAGGCAGTACTGTAAACATTATAAAACCTTGTCTAGCAAAAACTTATTTTTCAAATAATATTTTTGATTATAATACTAGTGTCGTATCTTTTAACAAGTCAACACCCCTTACAAAACAAGTTATTGTCCCTTTATTATCCGATTATGGTATCTTTGAAAATATATCTTGCCTACTTCATGATTTCCACCCCTTTTTTGATGGAATTATTGGATTTCCTGCGTTAAAACGACTACAACTTTTAGTTGACCCAACAAATATGCTTTTAATTAATAATGGTTACAGAATTCCTCTTCACAAATACACTCCACCTGCTAAAAAGTTTATAGTCCAAGTTATAATCCCAGCTAATTCAACAAAAATTATTGATTTACCAACCAAACTTCCAAATGGCGATTATTTAATAAACAAAGGACAATTATCATTAACCTGCGATATTGACGAAATTTTGACTACAGTAGAAAATAAAATGATAAAAATTAAATTAACAAACCCGACCTCGCAACCGTTTCATGCAAACATTGACACTGAAGAACTTGAAAATAAAAAAATAAAGTCCTTAAACGAATACCTTTTATCTGAAGAAATTAATTTTCACACCGATCAATCTTACGATGTAGACATTAATAAAATTAGATTAAACCACTTATATTATGAAGAGTACGACTACGAAATAGAGTACATCAAAGGTAAAAGTAATCTTGTTGCTGATGCCTTAAGTAGAATTCCAAATTATGAATGTCACGTAAATGAAACTATTGACGATATAAAAACAAACGCAGCTACCATCGCTTCATCCACTTCTTCACTTATCGAACCTTTAGAAGAATTTAGACAACCTGGAAAAATCACTATTCATTCTGACTCAGAAACTGTCTTAGATTTGCCTATTTCAGAAAAACCTATTAACCAATTTCCTCGACAAATTCATTTAGATATGCATGCTTCAAAATTGGAATTTCGAACACAAACAATTTTCAATAAACAAATATTGACATGGAAAATTAACGAACAAGAAAATTTACACAATCAATTTATGCAATTAACAAAAGAATTTGTAAAACCAAAACTGAAATATGCTCTTTATTTTGTAGACGATATCCTTACAAAACCATTCGTAAAATTTGCTCAAAATAATTTAACAAAACCTCTAGAATTCGTTATTTGTAACATCAAACTAATTAACGTTACAAACCCTCTTCAACAAAAAGAAATTATGCGAAAATTTCATGAAAACTCTAATCATAAAGGCATATCGGAAATTCTTAAAGAAATTCAAAAGAAATATTTTTGGCCCAATCTTCAAAATCATTTAAATAAATTTGTTAATGAATGTCGAATTTGTTTAGAAGCGAAAAACGAACGAAAACCTATTAACAGACCACCTGTACTTCATAATCCTTTAGGACAATACCCTTTCGATCACGTTTATATTGACACTATTACTCTCGATGGTGTTATTTATTTAACATTGATCGATTCATTTTCACGATATGGTCAAGCAATGTTAATTGAAAGTAAAAATCCAGTAGATATAAAATTTTGTCTATTACAATATTTTACTCAACATAACATTCCTAAATCTGTAACGAGCGATAATGGCAAAGAATTTGATAATGCATTGATAAGAGACTTTAGTAATGAATTAAATATCGATTGGCATTTTAACATACCCAATAGACCCCAAGGAAGAGCACTAATTGAAAGATTCCATTCAACTTTACTCGAAAACATACGCGTATTAAAAACCAAAAATCCGAATTTAAAAATAAAAGAAATAGTTCTCAAAAGTATAATTTACTACAACAACACAATACATTCTAAAGTAAAACAAAAACCATTTGTAATCACTCACGGGTACGAAAGCGATATTATATCTAGAATACCAGACTTACAAGAAATTAACGAGGATAATAAAATCAATGAACATCTAAAACAAATCTCTGTAATACAAAATGAAGTCCTTAACCAACCAAGTTCAGGCGAACAATGCACACCTATTTCCCTTGATTCAAAGGTAACTTATATAAAAAGACCAAGTAAGAAAACACAACCCCAATTTAAGCCTTTAAACATTACTAGACAAGATAAGAAATTTGTTTATTCAGATAATAATAAGTTTCTCGAAGAACAATTGAAAGTAAGAAAAAGATTTATTACAAATAATGAAATTGACTCTAACCCTAATATCCCTTTTGATCCTGGCCCTGAACCCGGTTTATCTACCTCTACAGATTAAATTTGAAAAATAAATAAAACACTTCTAAACGTCCCACTCTTTTGTACTTGCCTCAAACTAATCAATGGATCATTCGCAAACAGTGCTTCGAATTAGAAAATTTATATTTCTGTGTTTAAATAATTCTGTGTTTAATAGTGAATAATTATAGTTTTACCAACTGTAGTTTTCCCTTGACAAAATACTCATTGAAAAAAAAAAACATATATTTAGTATACACAAATTGTTTTGTAAGATTTAATGATGTAACTTTGACCTAACGTTTAAAAAATTTTAATGTTTCTCCGTTATTTGAATTATTTGGTGAATTAATTGTTCGAATTAAGTTTAGTTTAAAATTTAAGTGTAAGTTTATAATTTATTTTGATAGGTACCTACCATTAAGCAATTTGCTATATCCAATGTATTGCTTTTTGTGTTATTTTTACGTTTATAATAATTTTACTGCTTGTTTATTTTTCGCTATGTATTCTTGAAAATCTGTTTGTGTTAATTAAAAGCAAAGCTGAAAACTGTAACAAACCTCAGATCAAGTTAAATCCTACTCAAAAAAAATAATAATAATACTCTTTTATATGAACGTGGAAGTTCATTCTTACGATGGGAGGTGTTATATAACCCTCTACAGTTTTTATTTTAATAGTTACTTATAGACCTCTATAGTTTCATATTGTAATAGTCGACCGTGTCACATTCCCTGTGTATTAGGCCCTTAAGATTATATATTATAAACACAGCTGCATGCTTAAGCGTTATCTTTTAAGTAACGTAAACATTTTTGTAGACACCCTTAGTTTTTAGTATTTTAGTAGTTAGTTGTGTTTTGTACTTGATGTAGCTAAAATCGCTCACTTGTATTTTAACAATTCAAATAAAATAATTAACATTAAGTGTTATTTGTTATTCATTTGGTAAAAACGAAATTCATTGATTTTTATATGTATAGAAGATAAATGACCGCCAATAATTATCGTCGTTGACGATTCATAATCTCCAATTTTATTTTCTTGTACATTGTTTTATCGATTACGTTTCCACTTGCAAATCTGCTAAGTTTGTTCATACTAATTTTAATTAAAAAAAAAATATATATCAAATTTAAAAAAAATCTTCATCTACATTTTAAACTTACTTTGGTTTTGACGTGATGACACAAAAGTTCATGAATAATAATCCTCATTCTTCAACAACATTGGACCAAAAAATTAAAAGTTCCGTCTAGTCCAATTTTTTTGAAAAAAAAATTTCCGTTATTAAAAAAAATAACATTTAAATTTCATGCGTACTTTGAACTTCTCGTATTAGTAAAAAAAAAAAGTAATATCCCAATAAACTTAAGCTATTCACATTATCGTTTCAATATGATTCTTTGATTTCAATAACCTAAAATTTATATAAAAGTTTAGAAGAATGAAGTAAAATTCACATTGTAATACAGTGAGCTCGCGTTATGAGCAACCCACGATATAAGCAACTCGCGTTATAAGCAACACTCGATATAAGCAACTATCGTATCAAAGTACACGATATAAGCAACTGTTAGTGTGACAGTTAAAAATACAAATATCTAAAATACTATTGCAGATATAACAATGAAATTTTGTATGAGCGTTATGGTATTTTTCGGGTTCGATGGAAATATTAAGGTTGCAATGCGACTTCCGGTTCAACCGGAAACGGACTCAAACTTTGAAATTTTGAATTGAACATCTGTATATTTTTACATTTTTGAATTTGTCTCAAAATTTACTTTAATAAATGTAAAAGGTTATATGGGTCTAAAGTCAACAGTTTCCAAAATATTTACATTTTTACGAAAATTTTGAGTGATATAGCACTTTCAGTTTTTTTTTAACATTCAGGTTATTTAAAAGGGCAGTAAAATATCTTGTGAAATCTAGATTAATAATAGATTTTTTAACAATCATTTTATTTTTAGGAGATTATTAATATACAGCGTCATTCAAAAAGTCTGCAACGAAAAGTTTTTTATTATTTTTTCTCGGAAATTGTATTCTTGATAAAAGTTGGTGCATACTCTAAAACTAATTTGAAGATGAAAAAAGTTCAATAAAAAATAATATGACACTAGATATTAGAGATACAAAAAAAAATATGGACAGAGTTTTTAAAAATCCCAAAATAAGGCTAGATTAAATTTCGACGGTCAAATTTCAATTTTTATTTTTAAAGAAATTTTAACATTCAAAAAGTCTGCAACAAATGGAAAATTTTATTTTTATCGAAAAAAGTTATTAAGAATCTAAAAACCGAACTAGGTTTAAATTCTAATTTTTAATTTTTAAGAAGTTTCAACATTTAAAGTCTGCAACAAATGGAAAATATCCTGACTTTTTATTCAACTTTTTTTCAACTTAAAATTAGTTGTAGACCATGTATGTACCAACTTTAACAAAAATAATATTTTCTGACAAATTGATAATAAAAAATGGTTCTATTTGTTGCACTTTTTTAATGTTTAAGTTTCTTAAAAAATTAAAAGTAGAATGTGACGATCTAAATTTAAATTTAGGCTTATTTTTAGATTCAGAATATTTTTTTAAAATAGTTTTTTTGTTTCTCTTAAAATAAGAGCACTTTATTCTTGCGAATATTTCAAAAAGTCGCTAAAATCTAGCGTCCTATGATTTTTTATTGAACTTTTTTCATCTTAAAATTAGTTTTAGACCATGCACCAACTTTTATCAAGAATAAAATTTTCTGAGAAATCAATATTAAAAATTGTTTCAATTTGTTGCAGACTTTTTGAATGACGCTGTATAATAATATAATAAACTCGTAGGTTAAATTACTAAATTTTTTTGGCTTTATATAATTTACCAAAGACCATAAGTTCAATTTATGATTGTCGGTGGAATTAGCACACGGTATAATAGTACCTAACTCGTTGCTTAGATATTTTTCTCCCGGGAATATTTTTTTTACGTGTATGAACAAGAGTTTTGTCCGGTAAACACTTGTAAAATAAGGCCGTTTCATCCGCTCTGTATACTTGCCATGAAATCAAATAATATTTTTTTTATTTGAGAGATGTATAAGTACATAGATCACGACTAAAGGTACGTGGCACGCGCGTATTTCGTTTGACATAGGTACGTACAGATCACCATAGCAACGCGACAACGATCGCGTTGTTATGGTGTAAACTTTTATTTTTAGTTTTACTACTAAAAACAAGATTTATTTATGTTAAAAATCGAATCGTTTCTATTTCTATCATATAAGCAACTTTCACGTTATAAGCAACTTTTAGATCGGAATTGGCCGCCGTTAGTTGCTTATAACGCGAGCTCACTGTACTTACTTTTTATTATCAAAGCGGTATAATTGACCACAACATTAACCAAAATCTAAAAAGTCCCGTATAGTACCAATTTTATTGTTTACTTTTTTCTCTTATAAACGAATTGTAACATTTACATTTCATGCTTAATTTGAACTTCTCGTAGTGGTCGAAAATACAATAAAATAATTAATATCATCATAAATTTATTCTATTCAAATTATCGTTTGAATATGATTGTGTGATTTCAAAAACCTATAATATATATAACAAATTATAAGAATGAAGTAACATTCACATTGTAATACTTACTTTTCTTATCAAAACGGAATAATCGATCATAACATCAAGTTCAAAGGTGGTAACTTAATTTAACTAACATGAAATGTTTATTTTACATATTATTTTAAAAATAAATTATGATTAAAACGCTACGTCAAATTGTCAAATTTTGACGAAATTCTCGCTCCAGACGACCCGATTTAAATGTTGCGTGTAAGATTTTGGCACGTTTTCCTCAATATCTTTCCGGACGATTTTTTTGAGAATTCTTATATAGCCTATCTTCTTTCCATGGTCCTATAGATTGTCTGTGCCAAATTTGGTCAGGATCGGATGAATGGTATAGGAATACATAAAGCACAAACATCCATACAAACATCCATACAAACATCCATACAAACATCCATACAAACATCCATACATACATTCATTTTTATATATATAGATATAGAGTGTTCTATTTAAAAAAAAATGACTTATCCGTGTTTGAAGTTTAACCAATTGGACCGAGCATACAAAACACCCTGTGTATTATTTTAAAATTTTAACTAGTCAGCAATCACTATGATACTATTGTAGAACAGAGTTTCAAAGGAATTCGTTCTGAAATTCCTATGTTGTGAAATCTCAATGTTTCCTTAGAGTCCTGTTTCTGTCAAAATTTTCATAAAAACTGTAAAAACTCAAAAACGATTGATTTTAGACACATAAAATCCTATACATTTTGAAAGACAATTTAATTCTGCATCTAAAAAGTGCAAAATATACAGGGTGTTCTATTTAAGAAAACAAAGTGACGTATCGGTACGCAAAAACAAAACACTGTATAGTTGAAAATAATTTTAGGTTATGTAGTAAATTACCACAAACAACTTTATTCGAAACTTTTTTTTTATAAAGTGACCACAAGACGAGATATTGACTACGTTACTTTTTTCCTAATAGTTTTTAATTTTGACGGGCTTCAAAAACATTGTTTGCTCCGGGCCTCGCATTTACTCTGAAAGTCCCTGCATATATGTACTTATACATACTGCTTTAAAGTGTACATAAAACTTTTAATACATTTTATAATGTAAAAATATTATTTAAATAGTAAAAAACTAGTTGCTTTAGTCTTGCAAGTACTACAATTAATTTTTAGCTACCACAGTTAGTATCAGTAGTGTGTCGTTATATTAGCTTTAGAATTGCGCTCATAAACAAAATACATGTATAGAATGCTATTCAGCAGGTCTATTTATTTATATTTTACATCTATACTTCATCACACGATAATTAGAATTATAGTACGCCAGCACATTAAAACTATTATTTACTAGAATCACATTTGGATGACAATTAGTGTATTATATTTAGCGATAATTACTGCATTAGTTTATTTGTTATAAAATGTAGGAGACATAATATTGTGGGGTAATACTAAACTTCATGAAAATAAACCGTTGCTTATAATGAACATTTTATTGTAGCAAACGCGATTCATAATTATCTATGTAAAGTAGGAATACACCGATATGCCAATTGGCTAACTTCCAAACAATAGACAATCAATGATAGGTCAACATCCAAACAGTTCACCGATTTTTGGCTTACACATTTTTAATACATGCTTATTGCGGTTAAATTTTGATTTTAGTTAGTTTCTTTACGATAAACGTTAAATTTACAAAACAATGAAAATTTAAAACTATTGCCATAATTTAAACTATTCGCAAAAGGTAAAAATTAAATTAAATGATAACCGATTAATCGTTCAAAGGTTGATTACTGATTGATCGCCAGAAGATCCGATACGGCCTGTTATCTATCGAATTTTTGGTACATTCTTTATGTAACGTATCAACAAAATCGTGATTAATAATACTAATGATTAAAACTGCCAGGAATTTGGATTTTTGAAGCTGAGATAAACATAAAACGTTTTAAAATTAAACACAAAATTTAGTTATGAAGCAGGAGAATACATCGTCCCTTATATTTATCTTAAACGAATTAAATGCTTTTGTAGACAAAACAGTTTTGTTTGGTATTTCAATTTCGAACGCTTATAAAAAGTATGCCGTTACAATCCCTCAAGAATACTTATATTACCGTAGGTAGTTTAACGTAAAAGTTATTTTGAAGCAATGTTATGGCTACGTTCGATGGAGCCGCCCAAAAAATTTTTATAAAGTACTTATGGCTTAGAGCGTTTATAACGTGTTTAACGAACCGATACAAAACGGACCAGTGAGCGCACGAAGAGAACAAGACACAAGATACATTTTGTATGAAATTCTGTAAAATGCAGCTTTAATTCTAAACTCCATTTGCATATAAGTAGTTTTAGTTCATGGCGCATAAAATTTATTAAAGTATTTGTAATGCTTTTCCAGGTACAAATTATTTACAGTGCGTGATGTAGAAATTGGTGTTTCAAATTTACATACTTAAATGAAAAAGCGTTTTTGAGATTCTATATTAATTGTTAATACACTTAATTAAATTATTTCGTTCTAAGAATTACCATTAGAGCTCAAACTTTTAGAACTTAGAAACTCATGACGAATAAAATGTACTCAGCGAAAATTAATAACAAAAAAATTTGGCCCACATAAAGCTATTCAGTAAAATATACAATAAGCATATCTTTACAAAAAGCTGTCTTTAAAAGTTCAAAATTCGCAATCTTTTGCTTAAAAGTAAAGCAAAAATTGCGATTGTGACATATTTACACAAACGAATGCAAAATAATTTTAATTAACCCGTTTTATTTTTGACAATTATCTACTGTAGTGCATAAAAAACTTACAAGGGAAGGTCACGATACGTTGTCGCTAGAATTTGATTCTGGCTGTGTTTATTACATCAAGGGCATCAAAACTAAATGTTTTCCAGAGTTATACGTGCCACTGGCCATTAACTTCGGAAAAATAGGGGAAAAACTGAACCGCTGATTAATAAAAGTAATATTTGCGATCGCGTTGGCCATGAAACCGTAAAAGACAAAATCGAAATTCTTCTATTTACCAATGCGCGCATCCTTTCCGAGTAAAATGGTGCAAAGTTTTTGAAAAAATCTTAAACGGTTCCGAAGAAAAACGCAAAAAACGAGGCCTTTGTAAAAACGGTTTTCCCTATGTTAAACGCCTATGCAAGTCGCATAGATATAGTAATACAGATATGCGACAACTACTCAATACATAGCGCTTATACAGGGGTTTCGTTTTTGACGTTTTTCTCCGGAACCGTTCAAGATTTTTTCAAAAACTTTGCACTATTTTACTTGCAAAGGATGCGCCTATTGGTAAATAGAAGAATTTCGATTTTATCTCTGACGGTTTCATGGCCAACGCGATCGCAAAAATGACCTTTTTGTACAAATTTTTCAGTTTTCCCCCTATTTTTCCGAAGTTAATGGCCAGTGGCACGTATAACTCTGGAAAACATTTAGTTTTGATGCCCTTGATGTAATAAACACAGCCGGAATCAAATTCTAGCGACAACGTATCGTGACCTTCCCTTGTTAGTTATTAAAAGCAATCAAAAGTTGTTTAAAAATGCAAAATTAAGCAAAATTTCAAACGCTATTAAATGGCGTGTAAAAAATTAACCACAGTCATTCAAAAAACGAAATTACACTCAAAATTCCCTATTTTATAAAGGACTAAAATTTTATAACGATCTAATAAGCGAACTTAAGAGTGAAACTAATATTGTAAGGTCTAGAGACGTAAGCTCAGTGATTTCACTAAGGAAAAGTTTTAATTGTTATACAGGGTATTCCAGATTACATCTTTTAGATGGGGACACGGGCGTCCGCAGGGGGGGCAAATGGGGCACTTGCCCCCCCTGGAATCAAGTAAAAGTAGTACTTGTAAAAACAAATCACAAAAATTAAAAAATGTAATTACAATTTATATACAGGGTGTCCCCATTATACACGGCAAAAAAGTAGGTGCATATTCCTGAGTGAAAATTATGACCATTTGTCAAATATTTTGTTATCCGAAAATGCTTCCTTTCAAAGTTAGAGACCTCCAAAGTTGCAAAAAAAAAATTCAAAAAATCGATTACGTCCTAGCCGTTTAAGCTAGAGCTATCAAACTTGGCCGAAATGTTTGGGTGTTTCCCATTGACTTTGTGGGATAATTAGAAAGAAAACACGTAATTGGAAGTATGATTTATAGTCAGGTCATCCGCTTACCATCTTCAGAATTTTTTTCTCTGGAGTAAAATTGAAAATGTCATTCGTCCATAAGAAAGTACGACTTAAGAGGAAAAAATTCGTCCCTCTTTGTTTTTTGCTGTAAACGTAGCCGTTTTCGAGAAAATTAGCGCTAAAGATGCATCGACAAACTCTGTTTATACACCTCAAATATTTTTTTTACTAAACTCAGTTGGCTAATGTCATGCTTGACTTAAGGCTTGTTCATAACCTAACCTTTTTTAAAAATGTCAGACACAAACTTGTATACTCTAAACGAATTAGCCGACATTCACTTAGTTTATTATGAACAAGCCTTAAGTCAAGCATGACATAAGCCAACTAAGTTTAGTAAAAAAAATATTTGAGGTGTATAAACAGAGTTTGTCGATGCATCTTTAGCGCTAATTTTCTCGAAAACGGCTACGTTTACAGCAAAAAACAAAGAGGGACGAATTTTTTCCTCTTAAGTCGTACTTTCTTATGGACGAATGACATTTTCAATTTTATTCCAGAGAAAAAAATTCTGAAGATGGTAAGCGGATGACCTGACTATAAATCATACTTCCAATTACGTGTTTTCTTTCTAATTATCCCACAAAGTCAATGGGAAACATCCAAACATTTCGGCCAAGTTTGATAGCTCTAGCTTAAACGGCTAGGACGTAATCGATTTTTTGAATTTTTTTTCTTGCAACTTTGGAGGTCTCCAACTTTGAAAGGAAGCATTTTCGGATAACAAAATATTTGACAAATGGTCATAATTTTCACTCAGGAATATGCACCTACTTTTTTGCCGTGTATAATGGGGACACCCTGTATATTATTGTTTGTCACTATGCTTTGCCCCCCCTGGAATTTTTTTTGCGGACGCCCATGGATGGGGATGTCGCTTTTATAACAGATACAGGCTTGTTTAAATTAGATTAATTATTCCTTAGTATGAGATGAGACACAATCAATTTTTAAAAGTACAAAATTCCTCGTTCTTCCGATGTTATAGCAAAAAATGTCGATGAATCACAGTTGCTTCGCACCAACATGTTACTTTCAGCTGCGCAGTTCACCCGTGATTCATATCATAATGAAATGCTTATGGGCAATGGAAATGTGTGGCACACAGGTCAGGTCGCGCGGGGACTGCTATAGAGGGGTTGACCCCCTCTTCAGTCGTTAGAGGTACAAGGATAATGGGTAGGGATGTGGATAGTCAAGGATGGGCAAGGATAGGTGGAAGTACAGCCACAGCATTTGCCTTAACCATAGAGGAAACCACCTGAAACCTCTACAATGACAGTCGGCCCTGGGAATCGAACCCAGGACCTCCCGATTACAAGTTAGGTTGTTTTACCAACCAGCCACCAAGATCGGTAAAAAAATGTGTGGCCTGGTGAACAGACTTATATAGTTAGCGCGGTCGAATTTAAACTACTTTGTACTAAAAGTTGCCTTTTATAGAGGGTTATGTTTTACAAGGTGGCCCGGTAACCAAACATTTTTTTAACAATATGGCGGTCAACGTGTTAATCATTAAAACCATTTTATTTGTACCTTCTTAAGATACTTTTTTATGAAGAATGTAACCATTAAGTTAGATTTATTTTAACACTTATCGTTTTTGAGATACCCCTAATTTCATTTTTTTCTTGAGGGCCGCGAAGTTGCGTATGAAATAGTTAAATGTGCCTTTTTTTCTGTTTTAAATGAGATATTACTTGCTATATAAATTTTTATAAATAAGTAAAAAAATCAAGAAAAATCGCATTTAACCCATCACTCATCAAGCTATCTATGAAAATACTAATTAAATGTCAAATGACAGTTACCATTTGCTGCGGTATCATTTATTAGAATTTTATATTATTGTTGTGCATTTTGTAGTAATTCTACATTTAAAAAAAGCAAAAAATTTGACATGTTGAGATGCTATTTTCTTTGCCGTAAAAACGGTAGAAGCTGAGCGAATATACTTAGAGATATATCCCTAGAGAAGGCAACGAATAGTGGGTAATTACAGAAAGTTGGAAATAAATTGAAAAGAATATGTTTTTTTTTTGAGAAACCAAACAAAAATCCAAAACAAATCAATAAAGAATTAGAATTTTCAGTTTCTACAATTTCTATTGCGAAGAATGTAGCATTTCAACATAAAACATTTTTAATTATTTGTAAATGTGCCCATAATTATGTGATGATAAATTTGCTACATAGACTATCCAATAACACAACAATACTGTAAAATTCTAATAAATAATACCGCACAAAGAGTAACTGTCATTTGACATTTAATTAATTGTTTTTTGTTTATATTTACATACGTAGCTTTTTTTTTTTTTTAAACTGTCTTTATTGAACAATAAATATTTTACATACAGTCATTGTATATTAACCAAAAGGTATAAGTTTGATTTACATATAATTTAACAACATAATTTACCTAAGCAATTATATACAAAGGATATTTAACAGTAATAAATGTTTAATGGATCATGATGACGGTCCCAAAGTCAACTCTGATTTATAGTCCAGAAGATGCATTATTTATTGAAACAATTAAATCGCGATCTTTCTAAATCTGCTGGGATTGCTCATTTAAAAAATAGAAAAAAGCGCATTTAGCTTATCCATAGCAAACTTCGCGGCCCGTAAAAAAAAACGAAATTAGGGATAATATCTCAAAAATGGTAGGTGATAAAACAATCTAAAATAACAGTTACATTCTCCATTAAAAAGTATTTTTACAAAGTACAAATAAAATTGATGTAATGAATAAAATAAAAAAGTTATGAGAGAAAAAAGAAATTCAATATTTTTATATTTTTTGCTAAAACATCTGAAGCACGAGGAATTTTGTAATTTTAAAAATTGATTGTGGCTCCTCTCATACTAAGGAATAATTCATCTAATTTAGATAAACTTGTATCTCTTAAAATAAGCGAGATCCTCATGCTGGTCTTTTTTACAAAATGTTTTCCGAAAACGTCTTCTTTCGGAGTAACGTCCTTAAAAGGACAGCAATAAGTAACTAAACTCAATGGCGCACGGCATTTGGATATATCGTAATACATAAATAAAGTTAAAATTATTATATTGTTGAAACGGTACCACTTCGAAACAAGGTACTTGCACAAAAAAAAGCAATTCTTTGCACAAAGGGAATTCCACGCGAACCCATTGGGTACGAGCGTGAAGCGCGAGTAGTTCGGTGGCACATTTATTAGAATTTGAAAAGCAGTAGGTTCGAGCGCGGAGCGCGAGTAGTACGAATATAGATTTATTCTAATTTGAAAAGCAATAACGAGTGTAGTGAATAAAAATTTAAGCCGATAGTTAAATCTCCTTAAATATGCCCATAGGCGCGTATAAAAATCGCGAATTTCCTTGACGGGTCGTATAAAAGATCGAATTTTAACCAACGTCGAAAGCCTTTTTTCAAAAAGCGATGAAAAATACTCAGGGGTGTCAGAAAATCGCGATTTCTTTTGTAAAATCGTATAAAGGATCGAATTTAAAATATGTGCACGCTCCGGACCTCGGGAAAAGTTAATAAGTAAAACGTGCAAAAATTTTCGTACTGATGTACATGATGAAAACGTCGTCACGCGCACGCACTGTCCAACTTTGATAAAATACACTCAGACTTTTTCCACTTTAGCTTTTTGTACATGTTTCATACCAATTCGGAATCGCCACGCTCTCCGCTAAATATACATACGAACCAATCCCAGTGTTGAGTTAAATTCCGACTTTAAAAAATGAAAATACGATGACACTATACGAATATTGATTTATTCGGTTTTAACGCGCAATGACGAGTGTTGAAAATAAAAATTTAAGCCAATTGATTGTTCATCGACCCGCTTAGTTATAATCAATATATCTCGGGAACATAGAGACACGGAAAGTGCACCAAACGAAAGGTAATTTTTTACGCAAAGATAATTACATTCGGATCCATTAGGTGCGAGCGCGAAGCGCGAGTAGTTTGATTACCAATTTAATAGAATTTGAGAAGCATTTGGAGCGAGCGCGGAGCGCGAGTATTACGAATATGGATTTATTCTAATTTAAAAAGCAATAACGAGTGTTGTAAATAAAATTTGAACCGATCGATTAATCGCCTCAAAAAAAAGTGATCCGCCAGTCTCAGCGCGAGTAGTATGACTGTCGAATTTTTCAATTTTGAAAAGCAATTACGTGTATTGTAAATAAAAATTTAGGCCAATCGATTGTTCATCGACCCGCTTAGTTATAATCAATATATCTCGGGAACATAGAGACACGGAAAGTGCACCAAACGAAAGGTAATTTTTTGCGCAAAGATAATTACATTCGGATCTATTAGGTGCGAGCGCGAAGCGCGAGTAGTTTGATTACCAATTTAATAGAATTTGAGAAGCATTTGGAGCGAGCGCGGAGCGCGAGTATTACGAATATGGATTTATTCTAATTTAAAAAGCAATAACGAGTGTTGTAAATAAAATTTGAACCGATCGATTAATTGCCTCAAAAAAAAAGTGATCTGTCTGTCTCAGCGCGAGTAGTGTGACTGTAAATTTTTTCAATTTTGAAAAGCAATTACGAGTATTGTAAATAAAAATTTGAACCAATCGATTGTTCATCGACCCGCTTAGTTATAATCAATATATCTCGGAAGCATAGACACGGAACGTGCACCAAACGAAAG
This sequence comes from Elmis aenea, assembly GCA_947652605.1. Taxonomy (NCBI): domain Eukaryota; kingdom Metazoa; phylum Arthropoda; class Insecta; order Coleoptera; family Elmidae; genus Elmis; species Elmis aenea. The sequence goes on from OX393584.1 coordinate 19,487,300, forward strand.
TTAATTTTTTGCGCAAAGAGAATTATACTTGGATCTATTGGGTGCGAGCGCGAAGCGCGAGTAGTTTGATTACCAATTTAATAGAATTTGAGAAACATTTAGAGCGAGCGCGGAGCGCCAGTATTACGAATATGGATTTATTCTAATTTAAAAAGCTATAACGAGTGTTGTTAATAAAATTTGAACCGATCGATTAATCGCCTCCAAAAAAAAGCGATGCGTCTGGATCAGCGCGAGGAGTATGACTGTTGATTTTTTCAATTTTGAAAAGAAATTACGAGTATTGTAAATAAAAATTTGAGTTGAATTGATCGATTGATCATCGACCTGCTTAGTTATGATCAATATATCTCGGGAACATAGCCACTGAACGTGCGCCAAACGAAACGTAGTTTTTTGCCCAAAAAGAATTTTACGCGCAAAGAGAATTCTACGCGAAAGGCGGGATCTAGCGGTAAAGTAACCCCGAAGGGGCTACGGAATCGCTAGTATCTCTTATAATAAGCGAGATCCTCATGCTGGACTTTTTTATAAAATGTTTTCCGAAAACGTCTTCTTTCGGAGTAACGTGCTTAAAAGGAACGGTAAAACTAAGTTTTCATTTTATTTTTCGAATTTGGAGAAATGTAGGAGAATGACATTTGGTAAATGTTTTTTTACTTGTTAAAAGACTTCCCATAGTAATAATTTCAATCATCTCCTACCTTTATAACTGGCTGAAAAGTGCGACCCCTGTTGGTTTTAAAAAAAAATATTTTTGAAACCTTGAATTATTTAGGAACATTTTTTATGCCTTACTTGTTTCCGAAAACCTACAGTTTTTGAGTAAAAAAAAGTTGACATGCGCCACCAAATAAACATGGAAACACCTGTCACTTTCACTCAATATGTACAAACCATGGTAACTACCAAAATGAATCATATTATTATACTTCTACAATATACCGGGTGATTCAGTTTGACTGTCGCACCTCTATAACTTTGTAAGTATTGAGAATAACCCCAACAACCCTTATATATTTGAAATCAGCGAGAAATTCTCTATTAAATGATTTGCATTTGTTACCTCTACGATGACGTATGTCAAATCCGCGATAGGCAACTGTTTTTTTTAAAATTACATAGTATACATTTTTTTGTTAATTTGGATAGAGAATTTAATTCTGAATCCGACCATGCACTCAAAAAGTAGGCATACATAAGAAAATTTTCGAGAAAAATTAGTTCAAAGTTTATTTAAATTCTAGCAAACAGTCTATTTAACATAACAAAAAACGATCAAATCTTAAAAATTATACGGTAACTATCAATGAAAATGTATTAAAAATTAATTTTTAATAAAAATTAAAACAAATAATAAACGCCGACATAAAAAATTAGATTTTAATGTATTCAAAATGCTGATTTTTCTCGAAATTTTTTTAATGTATGCCTACTTTTTGAGTACATGGTCGGATTCAGAATTAAATTCTTTATCCGAATCAACAAAAAAATGTATAGTATGTACTTTTTAAAAAAACAGTTGCCTATCGCGGATTTGACATACGGCATCGTAGAGGTAACAAATGCACATCATTTAATAGAGAATTTCTCGCTGATTTCAAATATATAAGGGTTGTTGGGGTTATTCTCAATACTTACAAAGTTATAGGGGTGCGACAGTCAAACTGAATCACCCGGTATTATGGTGTAAGTTCACTTATTTTATTTTTACTTAACTTTCGGATGACCAGGTGGGGGATCAAAACGACCCCAAAGTCGGTTTATTTGTAAATATTTAAAGGGGGAATTTTTTTTGTGCTTCCACAATTTTCTAGCCGAGTTTTACACTATTTGACATTGTATAATTATTGTTTTTTCCCAAAAAAATTAAACATACCTTTTAAAAAAATATTTTTTGAATTGGAGTCTCTAATTTACCCCACGTGGTCATTAATGTTACAATTTTTTAAATGCCTTTGGATGCATTTGTTGCCACTGCAAGATTACAATTAGACTCAAAAATGTGAAAAAACTACCTAAAAATGCTCTAATTGTAATCGATTTGTTTGTCATAACCACGCCACTGTAGTAAAAACAATAATAATGCAATACTTGTAAATGTAACACTGACAACTTTAACTCAATGTCTTGTTCAGTTTTGCACTATTATTTATTTTCAATCGTTTATAATTATCGCAAAAGCCTTTCCCAATGGAAAAATAAATACATTTACAGAAACTTTTGCGGTTTTACTTGACATAGCAAGTTAAGTTAGAATTTTACAAGTGGGGTCAGTAAATGACCTCATATGATCTTCTGTGTTACAAAATGTCACCTGGTCATCCGAAGGTTAAAAACTGTAGGTTTTGCGGGAAAAATTAAAGAATTAAGAAAGTTTCTAAATAAATTAGGCTTTTAAAAAAAATTAAATTGCAAAACTTCTACCCTCCAAAAAGTTCTGATAAAAAGACCAACAGGAGTCACACTTTCAGCCCCCTGTGAAGGTGGGAGATGATTGAAAATATTACTATGAGTAACCTTTTAATAAGTAAAAAACATCTAGGTAGGTACCTTAAGTAATTTTTTTATTTTTCTCCAAATTTGAGAAATAAAATACCAACCTACTTTTATCGTTACCCTTTATGGGAGTGTAACTCTGAAAGAAGACGTTTTAGGAAAAAAAATATGAAAACCCCCCTTAATTTTTAATAAGGAATTCTCTACCGAAGTTTTTCGCAATATTTATGAATCACCCTGTATACCTGGTGTAAATGAAGTGTGGTACACCCCCTCTTTTTCCTTTAGTTTTGATTTTAGACAAATGAAATTTTAGACATGATATATGCAAAAAAACGGGCTTTTTAAGCATATGCACACATTTGTTTCACTTCCGGTTTTGCCGGAAATGAGACCAACTATGTTATGTAAAAATATACAGGGTGTTCCATTTAAAATAATAAAGTTGGGGTAATTTCTGGTTTAACCGGAAATAAAACAATGGTGTGCATGTGCTCAAAAAAACAGGCTTTTTGCATATCTAAAATTTCATTAATCTAAAATCAAAACTAAAGAAAAAAAGCGGGTGTACCACACTTCATTTACACCCGGTATAGACACATACGCACATTTAGACAATATTTGGGGGCGCCCAATTTTTTTTTGATACGGGGCGCCAGATACCCTTGCGCCGGCCCTGCTGTCAGTACACAAACGTTTACATTCTTTCAGATACTTAATGGATCAAGGCGGTTTGACACAAAAGGAAATGATAGCGCTGGACATAACTGAGAGTATGCTAAGGCTGAAACTATCCGTCGGTCTGCAAGATGAGAGTGATTTGATTGACGATTTAAAACAAGCATTAAATTGTGTTTAAAGAAGAACATCTTACCTATAACTTCATAAAAATGTACACATACACAAGTACACTGTCAAATACAACATTTAATTGTGATTAAACTTTAAATAAAATTTTAAAATTGTACAATTTTTTTTTCTACAATAATATTCAATCTTAGTTGAATTCACTTGTTACTTTCGCCATACGTGGTATGAAGAAAGTATTGTGATCGCGAAAATTTTCCAATTCCAGCTTTTGAGGTCCCCTGAATTCGTTTTGACTATTTTCGCGATGAGGTCCGTGTGTGTGTGTATGGGCGTGTGCGCGTGCATACGTGTTTCATATCTTTCAAACATCTTTCAACGTTTACGATATGACAATTAAGAAAAATCGTTTTTGTTCTTGTCATGCAAAACTCGTTCACGTTTTCTTCAGAATGTTTTTGTAAATAAAGAACACTTTTCACTATAATTTTATTTAAAAAACACAATACTGAACAACTACAATATTATAAAGAATATACATGATATAAATCAAATATTACATAGCATTAAACTTACCTAAAAGCTAAAACAATGTAATGATTAGTAATCCAGAAAAACAATATAAAATTATATTTGTTTAATACATGTAAGTTGTCGCATTTAAAATAGAAACTAAAACTCAATAAACAAAACAATTTTGAAATAGCAGCAACAATTAATTCAAATTTAAAGTAGGTATCTACTTATTTTACTGTTTATCATAAAAGAAAAATTTTATCCTTAATAATCATTAGTTTCCTACCAAACCGTTTTCTTCATTACAATAACAACTCCAAAATATATATAAGAATAACACCACTTATTAGAGCTTTTTCTTCTCTTTGTTGCAAAAACCATTTATACAGGGTGACACTGACAATACTCTACAGTCTATATGTGTTGTATGAGTAACTTCGTTATTATAAGAGTTGCATAGTCGGTTAAATCATCAAAGTTGAGCAGAATCTCAGGACGAATTTAATACCCATTGACATTTGACCTACACCTTTATATTTTTTTTAATATTTTGCAAAAACTTAAAACAGAAGATTATTTCAATGGTAAATAATTTCATAGAAAGCGATGTTAAATTAAAAAGTGAAATAATTCCTGTATTAGATATTTTTACGAAGAATTAGAAAAAAGTATCTAAAAAGCCATGGCAAAAATGGTTTTTGAGATATAAGCCAAACTTGACTTTTTTTTTTAATGGCAACCTTAGTTGGCCATGCCTTCATTAAACTTTTTTTTCTTGGTTCTTTGATATATGGCTTGTGCCGTTTATCTTTAAAATAAGCAAGATATAACAATGTTATTGTATTTATTAAGTTTAATTTAAGTGGACATTAAATAAATATTACATAATAAGCTAGCTGTACTTAAATAAACACAACAAATTTAAAACTTAAACAATTTAAAATATTTTTTATATTTCATAATAATTTATGATTTTTCACTTACTGCTATACTCTATAATATGATTAATAAACGTAAAGAATAAATTTGTAGTAAGAAAAAAAAAGAACTTACTATTGAAAAAACCAAATATGTGCTTGACTAAATTAATAAATAATAAACTCTTAATAATAAATACAGTACAATATAATGATATTAAAGTAATTGGCATTCAAAGATAAATCTTAAGTGTTTCGTTAAAATATTCTGATTTAATGAATTGAAAATTATTATTCCCCCTAGCGTGCGTGTATTTTGTAGTAGTTATGATAATAAAAAAATGGTTGATGGCCGTGAGATTCGAACGCCGTTTCGCAACGTAGAAACTGTATACTTAACCAGTCTCCCACTTATGCTTCACCGATGTTGATACTAATATTTCATATATTAAATCTCATTAACAAAATTTTGCATATATAAATTTTCAATATACTCAAATAATTATTGTGAAAAAAATTATTTTCTAAACGTGATAGTTTAATACAATTTTGAAATGTAAATATAAAAATTTGCACAGATGAATAAAATAGCTGTATTTTGGCATATGTCACACTAATCTTGGATAGTGTATTATAAAACAAAAACATATCACAAGAAATAAACAACAGTGTCAAAAAAGTTTTTAAGCATAATTAAAGTAACGAATTACCGAATTTTATTTAATGAAAACGTTTTTTTCAAAGTAAGTTTTGCGTAAGTAATGCATTTTTATTTATGATCTGTTTGTTAATACAGATTTTAGTGTAGGTACTACAGTTTTAAGTTTGTGAGACCGTGCAGTTGCAGTTAACCAAAATACATTGTGTAAAAAATATGTCCTTAGATGATGTTCTTATTACAATTATTTAAATATTATGTAGGTATTGGTATAAATAAGCTTAAATTAAAATCACTTTTCTTATTTTATAAAAAAAAAATATATATCACAATACAATTCCAGATTCAAGGCTTTCTTTCCCCTTTTCATAATTTACAGTATTATTTATTTATCTCTTAAACACGACGATAAGTGATTTTTAATTAATCTTATTTATAATCATAAATGAATTACATAAATAAACCAAACGTGTGTTGTGTAGGTTTATTTCACGTTGCAACGTGGTGGACAAGAATCAAACTTATTGGGGGCTGTCAACAATGAGCGCAATATTGTCCTCAGTTGTCGAATTTAAACAAAATAAAGAAAAATGAGGCTGAATTTGTTATCACGGAGCAGGGTTTGAATTTTACAAGAGGAACTGTCACGGAGGTCGGAGGTTAGAAGTAAAATTGGTTTACGAACGAGTGCGACAGTTGCAAATGCAATGTCGGAGCGACCTCAAAGCTGTGTACGCACAGTGAGCAATATATAAGATTTTAATTAAATTAATAAAATAGTTTTGTAGTAAAAACATTTAAATTGATACATTTTTAGGTATAGAAGAAGTTGCAGTGATGTTAGATATTGATCTGACAGAAAAGCTTAGATAAATAAAGTAAGAAAAAATTAATGTTTCGAACATGCACATCAATGAAACACAAAAGTCGATGAATTAAAGTGAAACTGTGGGATGAAAAAAGCAATTTAAGTTAATTAATTCTAATATTCATGAATGTGAGTGAAATATTAACGAATAAATCAAACAAATTGAATAAATATTTTGAATATTTGAGAAAAACCAAACGGATTTAGGGAATTTTCTTATTTAATTTTATTTATTTGTTATTATATTGTATTGTTTATTCATTGTAAAAGTCGCGAGTGGTTGTAAGTAATTAATTTATGTTAATTTTGAAGATATTGATGACACAGAACCGGAAGTTGATATTTGATGAGGCAAATTTTTATTATCACTTCGGGTTTAGGATGAATTTTCAAATTTATATAACGAATTTAGATAATCATAAACATCTCGACGATTACATCTCTTAGCCAAATCTAACGCTGTATCACCTTCATTATCCTTGATACAAATATCAGCCCCGTAATCTAATAAAAGCTTAACAATGGACAAATGACCATTAGAAGCGGCTACATGTAAAGGTATTTGTTTATCAACATCTCTAACATTAATGTCCGCTCCACATTTCAACAATAAATTTGCTAGATCTAGATGTCCACGACGACTCGCCCAATGTAATGCAGTCCGACCCCTAAATTGTTTATTTATAACTCGGTTAAATATTTCTGCGTTTTTATGATTAACTAAATTATTTAATATAAATGTCGTGAAATTATTGGAATGATACATCCAATAATAATGTAAATATATCTCTAGATTATTAACGTCAATAATTATTGTTTTATCATTAAATTTTGTTGTAATTTTGTCAGCAATTGCAAACGAATTTGTTTTAATTGCGTAATCTAAAGGATACAAATTTAACAAAATGTCTCTAACATGTTTTGCGCCTTTAGATAACAAAAGTTCAACAATTTCTTCCATGACATAGTTAGGTTTACCATCTAATCTATGTTTATTCCAATCTATTTCTTCCCCCCGTTCTTGCACGGGATGTCTAAGACCCCACGAAGCTGCCAGATGCAAAGGCGACCTCCCACCCTCATCAACGTCACTAACAATATCAGGACGTGATTCGATAATCGATTCAACCACATGTTTTTGCCTATTGACTATGGCAAGGTGTAAATTCTTATTTTTTGCCAAAATTCTATCAAAAACGTTACGAACGACATTGTAGTTGGGTTTTAATATTTCTTTGATCAACTCGAGGGCGACTTTTTGGTACCGACGACCTTCCTGATAATTTTCACTGAGCCACTTGGCCGCAAAATACTCCGCAAACGTCCGGTGCACGAAATTTATATTAAAGTCGCTGCTAACAACTACGATTCCGTCCTTCTGAATCAATTTAGTTAAATTTTTAAGAGTGACGTTAAAGTTTGATAATTTGGTTTCGACGTCTAGTTCATTTATTAAGTCACTGGGAAATATAATTTTTAGCGCGTACAAACTTTGATACTCGTTGCTTAAATCACCAATTTCTTTATTGTAATGACCAAATTTGGATTTCATTATTTCCAATTTTGTGCAAACAAAACTTTCGTACAAATAAACCAAATCGAAACTTTCGCTGAAATTAAGTTCACCCGTTTGTGTATAATTTTTACAATTTCCACTAAAAACCTCCGCTAATAGTCTACACTGTAATGGCACGCCAGTAAATTCGTTATCCCAATCGCTTAAATTTCTTTCAGTCAAATCTAACAGTTTCTTAACAAACTTTTTTACTCGCTCACGATAATCATCTTGCAAATTATTAATTTCTGGTGTGAAATATTTATTCAAAAACGTAATTTGATCATTTTTACTAAACGGATTTAATGCGATACTCAAAGTGTCAAACTTATTCTCCACATGTGCCTGCATTACCGGTCTAGTAGTGAGAATCATCTTATAATTGTTATCGTACAAAGACCTGATCATAACAGTCACCTCCTTTTCATACGTAGTCGCAATTTCGTCAAACCCATCGAAAATAATGAAAACGCGATTATGAGTCAACAAAGAATTAAATATTAATTCATTGATTTCTGTACCGCACGAATTCTCGGCCATGATGGCTTTATTAAAATTCATTAAATGTTGAGATGGATTTGCATGATTTGTTTTAAATTCGTTACTGTCGTAATAATCTAAGTAAAGTTTTAAATCTATGTTTAATACCCAAATATCTGATGGTATTTTGTGTGCTATATAATCCATGAGAGTGGATTTTCCCATCCCTGGACCTGCGCTAATAATACAAAGTTTGTTATGTAGATTATCAATTAAATTATCTGAAGAAATACTAACGTCAGATTTTGTTCTATATTTTTTGATGTTGTTGATACCACGTTCTGTCTTAATCAATTCAAAAATGCTTTCATTTTCATGCAAACGCAATGCGTGAATGCACTCTCTTAAATTTTCTTTAACAATTGATTGAAAACAATCAGTTTGTGACAAAATAACATTATAGTTGCAAATTATATTTTTAATATTACAGTTAGCTGAATATTTAATAAATTTTATATTTTTTATGTCGATATTATTTTTTGTAATACATTGCTTAAAGACATTTTCATTTTTCACAACTACAAATATATCGTTTTTACATTCACTCAGTACCTCAGGATGAATTATTATTTTAGATAAAGTTTGAGGTACGTAAGAAGGGAGCAACACATTTAACTCATTTCCTACACAAAATTTGTTTATTAAAATATAAATTAAATCTTTTACTAAAAGTTTATCTGTCAGTTTTTCAATAAAAGGTATTTGTTCCAATTTTATTAATTTTCCCTGCATTTTAACATTTTTCTTAAATATATTTGTTTTCAAATCCCCCTCTAAAGCCGATAACTTATAAAATACTTTTGGATTTTTATCTAATTTCATATCATCGACAATCTTATTGACTAAAATTAAAACTCCTAATTTAGTTTCAGTTTTTTGTAACACATGTAATATCGTCCGATATTCTACGATGTTATTGACCTGTAATACTAATGGTATTTCACCAACTAACCACATACCTTTAAAAAGATCCAACATTGTAATGTTATCTGTGACACCAACTAACCTACGAATTTCGATATCTATTCCTGATCCCTTCAAATTACCCATAATTTTGTTATTATCACCAGTCGCAAAGTTTGTAGTCCAAGTTTTAACATAACCAAATTTACTTAAATCTATATTACATCTCTTAATAATTTTATCAAGCACATACGTAAAAATAAAATCGTCGATGACATTACTATTATCGGTTTCAACTAAAGTGATTTTCTGAGTTTGTAAAATGTCATGCCATGATCCTGTTTCAACAATCTTATGATACTTTAACTCTCTTGAGTAATACTTATTTATAAATGGATCTAATAATAATTCAATCAATTTGTTCAGTATTAAGGATTTTGTGACTGTGTCTGGACTAGGAGCTACAACGCAACTTTTTATAAAACTCAAATAATTGTTTGTAATTGTTGTTAATTTATGTAATGTACTGCAATATTTTTTAATTTTATTTTCAACACGTTGATCCAGATTAATTTGATTAACTTGACCACAAAATAAAACTAATTTGTTTACAAATGCTCGAAAACTTTCATCTTCAAAGTGTTTGAACAAATCTTTTATATCTGCTAATATATTTTGAAAATTAGATTTATGAACTGATAGCTTTGTATCTAAATATTGGCGATGATAATTTAATAACTGTTCTTTTGATGACGCAAATTTTTTATCAAATTCCTCAATTGTTGAAACAGAAGAAACTAAATCATGGATAACTTTATAATCTTCAATAAACTGATCATAATCTATATTATAGATATTACAATTGTTTGTCTTTAAAGCCGCTAAATTACAGTTTTTATTTTCTTTTAAAAACTTGAATTCACTATTGACCGTTCTATTGCTAAATAATATTAAGTGATTATTACTGATATTCTCTACGAAGTCTCTTATTTTACTTTCCTTATAATTCTTTAAAATGTTTTGATAACCCTTGGAATACCAGATCAAACTAAAATTTCCCTCTTTTGAACAGAATTCGTCCAAAGTTATGGAAGTGCCTTTTTCTTGATGTTTAACTTGAACCATTGAAGTCGTCCATTGTCCACTACGAAATTTCGTCTTCACGACGAGGTCATCAAATGGATGGTATCCTTCTGCATTGATTGCCATTTGAAAATCTTCTACATCATGGTCTTCATATATTTGTAATCCAATGCAGGCCGGTACTTCGTTTTCATAATCGTGACCAACATTACACGTACCGGATCTTCTCAAATATTTCTAAAAAAAAATGTTGAATTTTAATCTACAAAATAGTAATAAAAAAAAGTGGCACAAACTGAAAACTAATAAACTGGTTTGGCCTACACAACACATTGTGTGCCGCTGCAGATTTTCAACTGACCTCATTTTTGTGAAGGAAAATATATACAGGATGTCCCAGTTAACGTGAACAGCATGGGGATCTCGTAAACGGTAAGAGACACAGAGTTGGTTAAATGGGTGAGAATGATCTATGATTTAAGAGCAACTATTCTATGAAAAAAAAAAACTCGAAAAAATGTTACAGCTTTTGCGCTATTCGTAAAAAACAAAAAAAGGACGTTTTCGATTTTTGCTTATAACTTGCTTATTTATAATCATACCCAAAATATTTTTCGACAATATTAAGACACTTTTTTTTGCGTAAAATTTAAATTAGTTAATAAATTTTACCTATCTTCATTTGTTTTTGTTATTTTAACATCAACTTTCTTATTTTAAATACAGGTCGTAGTTGGCTATGACACCATTAAAAACAGATTTTTTTCTCGTTTCATTGATGTATGGGTTGTTGGGTTTATTTTTAAAAATAAGCAAGTTATAGCAATATTATTGTATTTGTTAAGTGTAATCAAAGTGGCCATTGGAAAACAAAACAAAACAACACATAAATAAACTAGCTGTACTTAATTAAACACAAACAAACCTAAATAATTTAAGCTATTTTTTAAATTACATAATAATTTATGAGTTTTCAATTACTATTACAATTACTATTACTATTACTATTATTATATTACTAAACCAGACGTGGCCGAAAAAGTTACACGTTTTAACCTTTATACATAACTATTGTCGTTTGCTTACATTTTTTGTTGCTAGAACAAATATTTTGTCGTTCACTTACGTTGAGTGTCGTTAGGATAGCCTATCCTGACACTCTTTGAACGGTGGCATTAAAACAAATAAAAAGTGTCAGGATAGGCTAGCAAGGGTCAAAACTAATACGATTATGGAAGTCGATTATTGTTTTTTCCATGGCAACGTTGATTTTTATCTTAGATTTCACAATTTTTTATATATTTCGCTTATTTTGGTGAATAAACATATATAAAATGGTATCATTGTACAGAGAAAAACAAATATTTCTATCTTAGTCATAACCTACTTAGACTGCCATTTAAAAAAAGTAGTTTTATTAAATATCTCAACGGCAATTTATAAATACTAATTTGACTATGAGCATTTTATAGCAAACAAAATCTAGCAACATTATTTCTTTTGGCATTTTCTGTATTAGCAACGACAGCCGAGATTTGCGAGTTTAAAAATTTTTGGGATTTTTAATTTGTTGTTGAGATAAACATTATAAATATTTGAACATATGATAACAACAATATTAGCAGAATCGGCAGTTATGCAGTATATTGTTCTTTATGCTGTCTCAAAAAAAACAAAAACTTCCTTACTTGTACCACATGAGTTTTAAAGGTGTTAGCAACACTAGCTGAGATATTCTAGTTTACAAATGTTGGTAGATTTCGGTATTTTCGTTTTATGCTCAAACCATAGAATATTTAAACAATACAATATCTTGATTAAAATACAATCCTTAATAGCTAACTTTTGTCCCATTTAACCAACCTTGTATTTTCATTATTTACTGTGATAGCAATAGTCGCTTATTGCAAAGCGAAACACCCTGTAGATATTAAACGAGATCCTCATAGTGCCCTTAATTAAGTGGTGCATTTTTGCATGTTTGTATAAATGATAATAGGAATAAGTATATTTTTTGAAGTTTATTAAATATTTTACGCTTGCGAACAATAAATTGTTTTCACAACAAGACTGCTACGAAACTTGGGAAGCGGCATGACAATTTTTTAGGGAAAACAAGCATTAAGTTTGAAAAACGTTTTCAACTTATTTACATGTTAAAAATTTAACAGCCTTAAAATTGCAAAACATCAATATTTTGCGTCAAATTAATATCTGTTAAAATTAATATCTGTAATAACATCCAATACAAATAATGAACGCGCCACAATACTAACTTTTTATGTTCTTGCAAACACATGCACAAATGTACTTAAATATCGAGTCAGAAATTTTAAAATGTTTTTTTTGTAACTGTACTTTTTTTGTATTATGTATAAATAAAAAATAATGAGTGTATAATGACAAAGACCTTTTTTTATTAAACGTTTCACATCGCTTGCTAAATATATGCTGAAGATATAGCATTGCATTCTTGCTGCTTACATTAACATGTGATGTGATGTGCTTAACACCATAAAATGTTAATGTATTTGCATGGTTGCATAAAGTGTTTATCGAAATTTAATATACAGATATTCCAGTTTTTTTAAAAGATGTAACTGGTTTTGTTTAGTAAGAAAAAGTTCAAAACAAAGAAGTATCTGGTATGGTCGCCAAATTCATTTTTGTAATTATATAAAAATAGAGAGAGATTAATAAACCGACTATTTACACATTTGAGATATTTTATACTCCAAAGAAGTTATATAGTTCCGGGTTTACCCAATTTTCACAGATACTGTTTGAGACAGGGACTGAGAACAGAACGAAAATTAACCGAAATTTTTTTAAGAACGAAAACGAAATTATTATTTTTCGTTCAAGAACGAAAACGAAATTATTATTTTTCGTTCAAGAACAAAAACGAAATAAATATTTCCAAAACGGGTTTTAACCGGTTTGGACCGGTTTTGTCACTATTTAAATTTTATTTGTTAAACACAAACGCGAATTTATGTTCTTTAATCTTCTTAAATATTTAAATACTAACTTTAGGTTGCAAGATTAATGTTGCTGTTTCAGGCCTATCATCAAGAGCTTTTCTTTCACTCTCAACATTACGACTTCCAGAAGTAGTTTGTTCCATCCGACGGACTTCCGTTTCTACCTCGTCGATTTTGACTTGGATTTCTGAAACAGCGTCGAGTATTTTCTTGTTGAGCTGGGCCAATCTTCGTCCTGCATTAACACCTTTCTGCATATATGCAGTCCATTGATCAAAGTTGTCGATTTTCGACAATGCAGTTGAATTAACCTGACTTTGATTCATGGCAAATATTAATGTTTGACAAAACTACTTCACAAAATTTAAAGAAGATTTATTAAAATGATTTCAATAAGCGAACTACTAATGTACCTTGAGAAAACTTTCAAGTACGTGGAATATGAAAAGTAGAAATATATATAGATTATTTTATCTTATCAAAGGGGTGCAGCTATAAGTTAACCAAATAAAAAATTTAATACTTTATCAATCGTACGTTTATATGAGTTCAAGTGTTTACATAATTTTGCAAACGGCAAACACCTAAAAGTCACGTACACAGCGATCAATCATGCATTTAAAAAACTTGCAATCGATTAACCCATTTAGCGCCATTGATGCGTTAACGCAACATTAATTGTTTATTTTTTTTTAGCAACTAAATAATTGTTTATTGTAAAATTCTTGTCAGCGTATTTTTGTAGAAGGTCTATTTTACCTAAGAATATTTTTTATAATATTTTAAACTTATTGTTTAATGCTTTTTACAATAACCAAAAAGTGTTAATTTAGAGAATAATAATTTTAATATTTTCGTCATGCATATTTTTTTTCTTGAAATTCTGAGATATGATTTAAGCTGAGTTTACAATAAAAGCGTCTTTCTAGTACTAAAAAAAAAATTATGTGTAAAAAAAAAATAAATCAATTCAGAGATTTTTAGATAAACACATTATGTTGCGTTTTCGCATCAACGGCAGTTTGTGTGGTATAGACGTACATACGGTGTTGCGCGAGTCTACATTTTTAGTGCGAGTTTGTTCATGCCTGCAGTTATATTTTATGCATGCGTTAAGTGTTTGTTATCGTGTAAGTTAGTGTAATTCTTGTAAAATATGAGTAATAATAAAAAGAAATATGATTTTCATAAAAATAGACCTCTGACAATAAAAGAACTTGAAGCGGAAATAGAAAATATTTATGAAGATAATGAGATTGATGTTGTTATTATCCCACCAAATGTAGATGAACTTACTGACGAAGAAGATGGAGATGATAACCTATTGCAAGGTAAGCAAGTCTTTATTATTAAACATGTTGTTTTATTTATATAACTTACAACTTATCTTTTTTTATTTTAGGCGATTTCATGCCCCAAGATATTGCTGGCACTTTAGAAATCATGACTGAAAATAATATAGACCCGGATTTTGAACCTGCTAAAGCTGCAACAAAAAGAAAAAAATCTGCTGTGTATCATGCTAATTGGCGCAAAGATGACATTGCTTTCATTGATTCTTCTAAAAATTTCAAAGAAGAAAATAAAATATCACATATAAAAGACATTGTAGGTGAGAAATCTCCAATAGATATATTTTTCCTATTTTTTGATGACGGTATCTTGAATATGATTATTGAAAATTCATTGAAATATGCACAAGATAAAAATAGACATGACTTTAAGTTGACAATTTCTGATCTGAAAAAGTTTTTGGGCATTATGATTTTGTCTGGTTATCATACATTGCCACAAATGGATATGTATTGGAGTAGAGATGAAGATAAAGGACTACCTTTAGTAAAAAACTGCATGAGTCGGAACAAATTTAGGAATATAAAGAAAAATATTCATTTAGCCGATAATGATAATTTAGACAAAAAAGATAAATTTGCTAAGCTTAGGCCATTGTTCGATGCCATAAACCATAAGAATTTGCAGTTTGGTGTATTCTCTAGAAATTTATCGATAGATGAACAGATGGTTCCTTATTATGGAAGGCATTCTGCCAAGATGTTTATAAAAGGGAAACCAGTACGTTTTGGCTTTAAATTGTGGTGTCTGTGTGCAGAAAATGGTTACTTATTTAGGTTTGATCCATACGGAGGAGCACGTGAAGAAAAAAGTGAAATGGGACTTGGAGCAGATGTTGTCACAAATTGTATGAAGAATATTGATAACCCTTCGGAGTACAGATACTTTTTTGACAATTTTTTTTCATCTTTCAAATTATTTCAATACCTTTCTGAAGAAAAAATAAGTGCCACTGGAACCATTCGGGAAAACCGTATAAGTAATTGCCCATTGGAAAAGCCGAACTCTATAAAAAAAAAAGAAAGAGGTAGTTTTGATTATCAAAATGATGCTAAAACGAATATATCAATAGTAAGGTGGAACGATAATTCTGTCGTAACAATGATTTCAAATTGCATGTCTGTAAATCCTATAGAACAAGCAAAACGTTTTGATAGAAAAAAAAAAGAAGAATGTAATATTTCTCAACCCTTTCTTATAAGTGAGTACAATAAATACATGGGAGGAGTTGACCTTCACGATAATGGAATAGCTAACTACCGTATAAGAGTGAGAGGTAAGAAATGGTGGTGGCCTTTATTTACTAACGTGGTAGATAGTTCTATTGTCAATGCCTGGAAAATTCATAGACTTGTAAATAGCTGTAAAATGTCGCAGTTAGAATTCCGTTCATATATTGCATTGTCTCTTATAAACACTGATGATTCAGTTGAAACACAAGCAGGAGGATATTTACAAAATAATAGCAATAATAAAGGAAGACCATCTAAAGCAGAACTACCTAAAGAAGTGAGAAAAGATAGAGTTGATCATGTGATTCAACATAATCTAGAAGGTAAAAGAAGAAGATGTAGACTTTGTAAAAGCCAGACTGTTTTCATTTGCCAAAAGTGTAAAGTTCACCTACATGCAAATTGTTTTCATGAATTTCATAAATTTTAATATTTTTATATTCTTTTAGAATTCCTTTTTTTTTCGTTATAAATTTTCCGTTTTTAAATATTTATACTCATAAAACATATTATTATATAAAAATAAATAAAAAAACATTATAAAAACAAACATTTTATTTTTTCCCAATTACTACTACTATATGCCATTGATGCGTTAACGCAACATTAATTTTCGTAAAATATAAAGAAATTTTTTTCCAAAAAACTACAAAAATGTCTTAATTGGACCCTAATTAGATAGAATATTAACAAAAATTCGAAATCAAACCGGTATTTTAATGCTTGGCGTTTAATGGGTTAAGATAAAAAATACTTGTTAAAAATGTGGCCACGTTTTGGCAAAATGTATTTGCATGGTTGCATAAAGTGTTTATCGAAATTTAAAATACAGATATTCCAGTTTTTTTTAAGATGTAACTGGTTTTGTTTAGTAAAAAAAACGTTCAAAACAAAGAAGTATCTGGTATAGTCGCCAAATTAATTTTTGTAATTATATAAAAATAGAGAGAGATTAATAAACCGACTATTTACACATTTGAGATATTTTATACTCCAAAGAAGTTATATAGTTATGGGTTTACCCAATTTTCACAGATACTGTTTGAGACAGGGACTGAGAACATAACGAAAATTAACCAAATTTTTTTTAAGAACGATAACGAAATTATTATTTTTCGTTCAAGAACGAAAACGAAATAAATATTTTCCAAAACCGGTTTTAACCGGTTTTGTCGCTATTTAAATTTTATTTGTTAAACACAAACGCGAATTTACCTTCTATGCTGGGGAGACTCCACGAGGCAGTAAAAAATCTCACTTAAAATAAGTGATCTCAACTTTTCTCCATATATGTACATGTTCTGTATTAACAACTTTATTGTTTATACTTGCAATTTCGTGTAACACAAGTAACGGTAGGGATTCTCTATTTCTAATTTGTTGATTAGATCATCAATATAGAATATACACTTGATTGGATATATATTGTTAATGTGTATGTTTTATTTGCATCTGAAGTTAATAGAAGTAAAATTTATTCTTACTTCGAAAAGCACTAATGTATAAAAGAAGATTTATTGAAAGATGTGTTGCTAGTAAGATTAAATGGATTGTGAAAATGTATATTGTATGGTATGTACAAACTATAAAGTTAAAGTATATTTCAAGTTAACTTTTTATATATTATCATGTTTATGTTTTATTTGGGTTTATACCTGTGGTTTTTTTTTTTAATATATATTTTTTCATTTATAACATTCATGGAAACATTTAGTGAATTATACACTTTCGTCTATTTAAATAATTACAGCAGGATATAATTTAATTCTAATGCTTAGATTTTTAGTACTAAAACAAAGTTAAAACGGCACTTGCTATATTTTTATATTTACTTTCGCCATACGTAGTATGAAGAAGGTATTGTGATCGCGAAAATTTTTGAATTCCATATTTCGACAGATATAGACGTTTTGAGGTCCCCTGAACCCGTTTTCTCTATTTTCGCGATGACGTCCGTGTGAGTGTATGTATGTGTGTGTGCGTGTATAAACGTGTGTATGCGCGTCCGTGCGTGTTAGATGTCTTTCAAAAATCTTCCAACGTTTACAAAATGACAATGAAGAAAAATCGTTTTTGTTCTTGTCCTGCAAAATTCGTTCACGTTTGCTTCAGAATGTTTTTGTAAATAAAGAACACTTTTCACTATAATTTTATTTAAAAAACACAATACTGAACAATTACAATATTATAAAGAATATACATGATGTAAATCAAATATTACATAGTAAATAACTTTCAATATTTATTACCTAAAAGCTAAAAAAATTTAATGATTAGTAATCTACAGAAACAATATAAAATTTATGTGTTTAATACTTGCAAGTTGCCGCATTTAAAATAGAAACTAACACTCAATAAACAACACAATTTTGAAATAACAGCAAAAATTAATACAAATACAAAGTATCTATTTATTTTACTCTTAATCATATAAAAAAAAACTGCTTTTTTTCTTTTTAATCATTAGTTAGTTTTCTATCAAAACAGTTTTCTTTATTACATTAACAACAAAATATGTATAAGAATAATACCACTTATTAGAGTTTTTTCTTATCTTTGTTGCAAAAACCATTTATACAGGGTGACAATACTCTACGTGTGTTGTATAGGTAACTTTGTTATTATAAGAGTTGCATAGTCGGTTAAATCATCAAAGTTGAACAGAATTTTAAGACGAATTAAATACCAATTAACGTTTGACTTACACCTTCATCTTTTTTAAATATAAAAAAAAAACTTAAAACATAGGACTCTTTTAATGGAATATAATTCTATTTATTCCTAAAACAAATAAATCAAATAAATTAAATAAATATTTTGAACATTTGAGGGAAAAGAAACGAATTTAACGGAAATTTTAATTTGATTTGATTTATTTGTTAATATTTTATTGTTTATTCGTTGTCAAAGTCGTAAAGCTCATGTTTTGATGAGACAATTTACTATAAACGTCTTAAGACGTTTTGAAAAGTTTTTTAAATATCGAAGTTTTGTTACAATCTTCGTTCCCGGGTTTGGAACCGCGTCTTCGATTCGGACGACCTTCCTGATAATTCTCAATGAGCCACTTGGCTGAAAAATACTCCGCAAACGTCCGGTGCACGAAATTTATGTTAAAGTCGCCGCTAACAACTACGATTCCGTCCTTCTGTACAAGTTTAGTCAAATTAGTAATAACGGCATTAAAATGTGATAATTTGGTTTCGACGTCCAGTTCGTTTATTAAGTCACTTGGAAATATGATTTTTAGCGCGTACAAACTTTGATATTCGTTGATTAAATCACCAATTTCTTTATTGTAATGACCAAATTTGCATTTCAATATTTCCAATTTTGCGCGAACAAAATGTTCATACAAATAAAGCAAATCGAATGTTTCTCGCAATTCAAGTTCTCCCGTTCGAGCATATTTTTCACAATCATCACTTAAAACCTCCGCTAATAGTCTACATTGTAATGGCACGCCAGTGAATTCGTTATCCCAATGGCTTAAATTTGGTTTAGTCAAATGTAACAATTTCTTAACAAACTTATTTACTCGCTCACGATAATCGTCTTGCAAATTATCAATTTCTTGTGTGAAGTATTTGTTCAAAAACGTTATTTGATCATTTTTACTAAACGGATTTAATGCGATACTCAAAGAGTCAAACTTATCCTCGACATACGCCTGCATTACCGGTCTAGTAGTGAGAATCATCTTATAATTGTTATCGTACAAAGATCTGATTATATCAGTCACCTCACTTTAATACGTTGTTGCAATTTCGTCAAACCCATCAAAAATAATAAAAACGCGATTATGACCCAACAAATAATTAAATATTCATTCATTAGTTTCTGTACCGCACGAATTCTCGGCCATGATGGCTTTATTAAAATGTATTAAATGTTGAGACGGATTTCCATGATTTGTTTTAAATTCTTTACTGTCGTAATAATCTAAATAATGTTTCAAATCTACGTTTAATACCCAAATATGTAATGGTATTGTGTGAGCTATATAATCCATGAGAGTGGAATTTCCCATCCCTGGACCTGCGCTAATAATACAAAGTTTGTTTTGAAGATTATCAATTAAATTATCTGAAGAAATACTTACATCAGATTTTGTTCTATATTTTTTGATATTGTTGATACCACGTTCTGTCTTAATCAATTCAAAAATGCTTTCATTTTCATTAAAACGCAACGCATGAATGCGCTTACTTTGATTTTCTTTAACAATTGATTGAAAGCAATCACTTTGTGTTAAAATAATATTATAGTTGCAAATTATTTGTTTAATATTACAATTAGCTGAATATTTAACAAATTTAATATTTTTTATATCAATATTGTATTTTTTTACACAATCTTTAAAAATATTTTCATCCTCAAGCATAATTACAAATATATTGTTTTCACATTCAGTCAGTGCCTTGGGATGAATTATTATTTTAGATAAAGTTTGAGGTACGTAAGCAGGGAGCAACACATTTAATTCATTTCCTACACCAAATTTATTTATCAGAATGTAAATTATATCTAAACTAAACTAAAAGTTTATCCGTCAACTGTTCAGTGTTAGGTATTTGTTCTAATTTTATTAATTTCCCCTGCAATTTAACCCTTTCTTTTAATATATTTGCTTTCAAATCCCCCTCTAAATCTGATAAGGTATAAAATACGTTTTGATTTTTATCTAATTGTATATCAACGACAATCTTTTTCACTAAAATTAAAACTCCTAATTTAGTTTTAGTTTTTTGTAACACATGTAATATCGCCTGATATTCTTCGATGTTATTAGCTTGTAATACTAAAGGTATTTTCCCCGCTAACCACATAATTTTATAAATATCCAACAATGTAATGTTACTTATGACACCAAATAACCTACGAATTGGATATCTATCCTGATCCCTTCAAATTACCCATAATTGTGTTATTATCATCAGACGTAAAGTTTGTAGTCGAATTTTTGATATAATCAAATTTACCTACATCTATATTACATCTCTTATTAATTTTATCAAGCACATACGTAACAATAAATTCGTCGATGACATTACTATTATTGGTTTCAACTAAAGTAATTTAATGAGTTTGCACAATGTCATGCCATGATCCTGTTTCGATAATTTTATGATACTCAAACGCTGTCGAATAAAATTTGTTTATGAACGGATGTAATAACAATTCAGTCAATTTATTCAATATTAAAGATCTTGTGAATGTGTAAGGACTAGAAGCCAAAACGCAACTATTTATAAAACCGAAATACATTTTTGTAATTGTTGTCAAGTCATGGATACCATAATAACAAAAAAAAATTAATTCATTTCTGACAAGGTGGTCTACTTTAATGTGGTTAACTTGATCACAAAATAAAACTAATTTGTTTAGAAACGTACCAAAGTTTTGATTATTAAAGTGTTTGGAAAAATCTTGAATACCTGCTAATATCTTTTGAAAATTATTTTTATGAATTGATCGTAAATTAATTAAATATTGACTGTGAAAATCTTCTAACTGATTTGTTGGTGAAGCTAATTTTTCATTAAATTCCTGAATTGTTGATACAGACGAAACAAAATCATGAATAACGTTATATTCTTTAACAAACAGTTTATAATCTATATTATAGATGTCACAATCGGTTGTCCTTAGAGCTAATAATTCAGGATTCCTATTTTTTGTTAAAAATTCAAATTTACTATTGACAGTACGATTTGTTAAAAGAATCAAATGAATACCATCGATATTTGCTACAATGTTTCCTATTTTACCTTGCTTATACTTATCTAAAATATCCTGATAACCCTTGTAATATTTTAGTAAACTAAAGTCTCCCTTTTTTGCACAAAATTCATCCCACCTAATGACTTTACCTTTTTCTTGATGTTTCAACTGCAACATGTAGGTCGTACATTCTCCACTACGATATTTCGTCTTAACCACTAAATCATCAAATGGCAGACAACCTGCCACATTGACAGCCATTTGGTAATCTTGAATGCGTTTGACTTTAAATTGCTGCAGCGCTACAAAATCGGGCAACTTGCTTTCATAATCGCGTCCAACATCGTTCGTTCCGGGTCCTCTCGAGTATTTCTGAAATTTTTTTTCGAATGTTATTTCACAAAATTGTAAGTACTTTAAAAATTGGCTCAAATTTAATACTAAAAATATTCTAAGCGAAAACTGTACCGTGTTTAGGTTTTGTTCAATAATTTGGAAACAATGAAAACAAACATGAAAAACAATTGAATTTTTTTTAATGACAAGGTATCCCTATATTATACTCGTTTGATAGAGAATGTTTTTCTCTTTTCAATGATGCAAAACTTTTGTACCCTTACTTAAACAACTTTTTGAGAAAAACGCAAAAATTATTTTAATTGATTAGTATTTATTTCTAACAAAAACATCATAAGAACTAAAAATTTTTGGCGAAATCTACAATAAGTGTTCAAACTGTGAACCATTTACAGCTTGGCAATGATAAACTCGGTTTTTAAACCCGTTTATAACATTCCCAACCATTTCAGGTGTCATTTCTCTAATACGAGTACGAACTTTCAAATTTTCGATATTCTCCGGCCTCTTAGCATAAACTTAATTTTGGAAGTGACCCCATCATTGAAAAGAGATAAAAATGCTCTATCAAATGAGTACTGCCATTTAAAAAAATTCAATTGTTTTTCATTGCGCTTTTGTTATTTGAGAAAAAAATATTTAAATTTTGTCTTATGGTGTAACAACTTTTATTCAAAACATTTTTTTCCTAAAGTGGATATTTACTGAGATATATAGCATATTCCATTCCTTTTGGACACATTGTATGTAACTTTCGGCTTATTTTAATATTCGAGTAAAAACACAAATACGCCTTAAATATCAAGTCAGTGTGTAAAATCAATGAAATTTTGAAAGTTCTCTCTTCTAAATCACTATGGTTTATTGTTTTACGATAAATAAAAAATATTGAGTGTAAAATGACAAATACCCGTCTTGGTCAAGCGCTTCATGTCGCCTGTCAAAGTTGACCTGGGGGTGTAGCACTCATTTCTTGCTGCTAACCTTTAGATTAACTTTTTTAACATGCGATGTGAAGCGCCTTATATATAAAGCTAAGGCAAAATTTTAATACGTTTTATACATGTATGTACTTCAATTTTAAAACATATCTAAATGCTAACTGTAGGTCGCAAGATTGATGTTGATTTTCCAGGCGGCATATCATCAACAGCTTCTCTTCCACTCTCAACATTACAACTTGCAGCAGTAGTTTGTTTCATCCCACGGACTTCCTTCCTACTCTACCTCGTCGATTTTCTTAGCAATGTCCGACACAGCTTTCAAAATCTTCTCTTGGACCGTCCCGCATCAACGCCTATCTGCATAAATGCAGTCCATAGTTTAAAGGTGTCGATAAACGATGATATAGTTGAGTTACTCTGACTTGGTATCATGATGAATATGAACTATTTCACGAAATTTAAACAAAAATTATGAAAATTATTTCAATAAGCGAACTGCGAATGTTGTTCATGAAAACTTTCAATTACGTGGAATATGAAAAGTACAAATATTTGTAGATTATTTTATCTTATCAAATGGGTGCAGCTATAAGTTGGCTAAATTTAAAATTGAATCCTTGATCAATCGTATCTTAACACGAGTTTAAATGTTTACTTCATTTTGCACACGGTAAATACCAAAAAGTCACGTACACAGCGATCAATCATTCATTTTAAACAACTTGCAATCGAATAAGATAAAAACTACTTGTTAAAAACGTGGCCACGTTATGGCAACATTTATTTGATGAAGTGTTTTTAAATTTAAAGTACATATATTTCAGTTATTAAGATATTGACTGATTTTGTTTGGTAAAAGAAATATCAAAACAAGGAAATATCTGGTGTGGCCACCAAATTAATTTTTGTTATATAAAATTAGAGAGAGATTAATAAAACGCCTTTTTACACATTTGAAATACTTTATACTCCAAAGAAATTATAAACGATTTTCATAAATCGTATTTTCCGGTTTTTCCCAATTTTCACGGATACCGTTTGATATATTTCCAATTTTTCTTTATTATTAATTCAGCAACTTCGCCAAATTTAAATCTATACCCTAGCTTTCATAATACGCAAGATTGCGTGTGGGCGTGTATGTGCCAGACTTTAAATATGTACATTTTTGATAGTGGTTATCGATAGAGTCTTTAAAAGTGTTCTACAAAGTGCGTGCAAATATTTAATTTTTCAGATATCATATTACAGTGTTCTAAATTAACTAAAATTGAATATATGCATAATAAGTTGGGGTTCCTTGATATATGGCAAAATACAGTGTATAACGTTTTGGTTCTAATATATAAATGTATAAACAATATGATGCCAGGATATATGAGTAAATATCTGATATACAACAAAGAACAGCAAGATTATGAAACAAGACAAAGAGAACATTTTAGACTGCCTAAATATAAAAAAAGTAGTACACAGAACTCGCTCTATTACAAAGGGCTAAAATTATTTAATCAATTACCAAACGAATTAAAATATTCTGTTAATCTGCATGCGTTTAAAGAAGGTTGTAAGACCCATGTAAAACTGCAATTTTAATTTGAAGTACTAGTTGTAAAGATTGATGTATAAATAGTTTCTTTTATAACTAAATAAAGCCTATTATTATTATTATTATTATTATTATTAACTAATATACAGGGTGTTTAAGTTGAAACGACAATCCAAAATTACATGAAAACGGTAAAAGATATAAAAAATAACTGTTTATGTAGGACTGTAGTCTATGTTGAGTTCTATAAAAAACCCATATAACTTTTTTTGATAAAATTTAAAATTACGAAATTATTTCAAAAATTCCAAATTTTGAAAATTTTTCTCGAAAACGGCTCCTACAACTTTTTCAAATTTTAGTATGTCATAGAGTTTATTTTTCTAAGTAAAATGCCGTTTATCTCAACTATTTTGAAATTTAATTTACAAAATTATTCAAAAAATTAAAAATTTTGAGATTTTTTCTCGAAAACGGCTCCAACTTGTTTTGAAAACGGCTGAAAAATTTTTATTCAAATTTTAGTATGTTATAGAGTCTATTTTTTTAAGTAAAATGCCGTTTGTTTCAACTATTTTGAAATTTAATTTACAAAATTATTCAAAAAATTCAAAATTTTGAGATTTTTTCTCGAAAACGGCTCCAACTATTTTTTTCAAATTTTAGTATATTATAGAGTTTATTTATCTTAGTGACATGCCGTTTGTCTTAACTCTCTTAAATATCGGTGAAAAAAGTTATGATTAAATAAAAGAAAGTAAAAACATTTTTTAAGAGCTGTGATTGTTCATGTTTTATAAACACGCGCATGAAACGTTATTTTGACAGAGGTCATTAACGTCATGTTGACAGACGTCATTTACAATAATGAGGGTAATTAGAGCGCCTGGAGCGGCATTTTAAACTTTTTACGCCCACAAATACACAAATATATACAATAATACACACACTATAATATGGCGAAAGTCATTTGGTGGCCACACCAGTTTATTTTTTTTTAAGAGAGCCTCTCGCAAATATTAATTGTCCAATGATCATCAAGTAAGTAAACTGCTTTCTGAATATGAGCACACTTGTCGCAAATTTTTGGTAGGTTATTGTAAGCCCTGGTACTGTGTTTGTCGTCATATAATGCAGTAGTCAGCTTTTGCAATGGACCCTCCGTGTTCGCGAATAATTAGAATAAGTCCTCGCTGCAAAGGCACGCCCGATGCAGGTTTCCCTAGTTAGTTACATGTATACATACAGAGTGTTCATTATATATGCTTCACGATCAGATGCTTGATTAACTCGTTTACAAGGATATATGGAAATTGGTTGGTGTATGCGGCTAAAACTATTGACTGGACATGTTTATATAATACAAAGCAGGCAGGGACGCAAATCTATGTACACGTCTTTTAACATGATTAAGTAAGTTTGCATCATGGCAATATTACAAAATACAAACTATTACGTCCACATAGAAACTAATAATAAAGTTTCGGGTATTATGCATTGTATCAAAGTGTGGATTTTGTATACATGCCGCGTTCTCCAAAATAAACTGAAACATATACAGGGATGCGCAAAAGTATGGAAACAAACAAATATCTAGAACACTATTAATTATATTTCAATGAAATTTGGTATTTGACCGTTATCGTATATTCCGGATTCGATAAAAATATTGAGGTTGCGATACGACTTCCGGTTCAACCGGAAACGGACTCAAACTTTGAAATTTTAAATGGAACACCCTGTATATTTTTATATTTTTGGATTCCTCTTTAAATTTACTTCAAAAAATGTTTGAGGTTGTATGGGGTCGACCGTTTTCGTTAAAATCACATTTTTATGAAAATTTTGAGCTATACAGCATTGTTAAAAATTTTCAACATTTAAGAACTTTGAAATTGCAAGTAATTTTTTTTTAAGTTTATGTTGACAATAAGCTTACTAACACTTTGCACAACGTACATTTAAAAAATATTATACAGGGCGTTTTTTACGCTTGTTCAAACTTGTACAACTTTAAACATCTATAACTCATTTTTCTTAAATACAACGCCCTGTATATTTTTACACATTCTTATAGAAAATTGATTTCTCTTTCGAAAACATAAAGGCTGTAACGTATTTTCAAAGAGAAAAAATAAGGGGAAAGCATACAAATGGCATATGATTGTTTGATTATCACTAACTACTCGACCAACAAGTGTAGTAGAATCCGAAAAAGCTTTTTTCGCGGCTGGATTATTTTGTACAAAAATTAGGTCGCAATTAGGAGACGATAGTTAAGATAAATTATATTTTCTACGTGGTTATTTTTTAAGAAAAGTTTAAAATAAAAAATATTGTTAATAGTTTGACAACATAGGTATATTATGTTAAATCATTTTATATTTTATGTTCAGAATAGTTTTATTTTCATGTGTTTTTTGTAATGCTGGATTATATTTTTTGTAATATTTTTATTTTATATAATATATATTGTCATTTCATATTGTGTTATATTAATATTACATAAAAATATATTAGATACGTTAATGGCTGTTAACTAATATATTGCATGAAACTAATTGGGATAGTTTAGGCTTCAACTATATCAATCAGTCAGTGTTTGCCTGTTGTACAGAGTGCATCGATTACAAAACATAGTTACATAGGTATCTTGTGTGTGTGAAGTGATAACCGCTCTCAGCGGAGGTGCCCCTCTATAATGGAGCATTACGCTAGAAGGAAGAAAACCCTAACGTTAAACTTTAAGGAAGTTAAAGAAAAATTACTGGCAACAGATATTCACGAATTTATTTTTGAACATTTCAAATTCAACCTAGATCAATTAGAAGCACTGGAAATAATCGGTTTCAAGGTATTTATTAAATTAACGCAACAAGCGTGTGTTGATGAAATATGTGGAAAATATGGAGAAAGTGTAATGTATACACATCGTAACGGTGGCATGTACCCCGTTTATTTGATCAACGAAGATAATGAAACAATAGTAAGAATTCATGGCATACCAATACACATGCCAAATGAAGGGATAGTCAAAGTAATGGAGAACTACGGACCTGTATCGAGTATCAGGAATGAGACCTGGGGGAAACACTTAAAATTTCCTGTCCCTAACGGGATTAGACAAGTCGTAATGAAAATTACGCAACCAATACCGTCATACCTGACAATTTTTGGAAAAAAACAGTGGATCACATACAACGGCCAAAGAAAAACGTGCAAACTATGTAGCAGTTTGGACCACCTACTGGGTGAATGTCCAGTAAACACACAAAGGAAACAAAGAAATACTCAGAGTATAATTGAGTCACAACAATTAAGTGCCAAGGTAACATCCAAACCAACATATGCAAGTATGCTAATCAATAACGAAGTAGCAGTGGCGGTTGTGGAAAGCATATTGGTCGATACAGATGAAGATGACACAATATTCAGCCCAGCAGTCACGAAAGAAAACAAGTACTCAATGGACAATACTGATTACCCGGGGTTGCCTTTAGATAAAGAGGGCCAAGCCTCAAAACGGGAAGACGACGATAACTGCAACGATGATGAAAGTAAACCAACAAAAGGAAAGAAGAGGAAGAGCAAGGAAAAAAAGCTACTAAATTCTTCAGTAAAACTACATATCACTGAAAACGATAAAGGAAACAATCTTAGTCCAACAATGAGTAAGGATCAAACATTTGACATACCTTTAACCGAAAGCCCAATATCTACCTGCAGCTCAGACTCGAACAAATCCTGTTTCTAAAACGGAAAAAAAAAAAAACGCAACCAAACCAACATGCAAGTCTCCAATACCATATTAACCCTTAACATTAATTCCATACGTACAATTGCAAAAATCTCAATCCTTAATGGACTCTTAAAGAAATACGACGTAGATATTGCCCTACTACAAGAAGCAACACAACCCAATCTAAAGCTTAAAGGTTATGATGTAATCACTAATGTATCTAACAATACCGGTACGGCGATAGCCATTAAAATGAACCTATCCTACTCAAATATTGTGAAGCTCTCCAATGGTCGCGGCATAAGTATTTTAGTAAACAATTGTAAAATTATCAATCTTTACGCGCCATCAGGGTCACAGTCCAGAACAGAAAGAAATAACTTTTTCTCAAAAGAAATAACTCCTCTGTTTATTCACAAAACAGAGAATTTAATTATGGGAGGAGATTTTAATTGTATTTTGGAATCAAGAGATGCGACAGGATACTTTAATAAATGTGCACCGCTTAACGACATTGTAGTGAAAATGAACCTTTTAGATACTTGGAGAATTAAACACTCTCTAGAAAGTGGATTTACATTTTATAAAACAAACTACGCATCTAGATTAGACAGAATATATACGTCACATAACTTAAACACAAAAATAACTTCAGTACAGAGGATTGCAACAGAAATATCTGACCATCTTGGCTATATTAGTAGAATACAAATGGGAATCACAGACCTACCAGCTGGTCCACGCCTTTGGAGAATAAACCAAAGTTTCCTTGATTCCGAGTACTTTAATTTAGATGACCTTAAAAATAAAATAATTTTATGGAGAAGGCAAAAATCCAACTACCCCAACGATTTGGAATGGTGGATTCACTACTTTAAACCCAAACTGAAAAATTATTTGAAATGGAAAACATCGGCAATGTTTAAAGAAATAAATGGTACTACTGACTTTTTATACTCTTGCTTATACCGACTATATAATGGTATCGGAACAGACCCAGAAGCTCTTGTCAAAATTAAAAAGCTGAAGGCCCGTTTACTACAGCTACAAATAAGAAAATCCAAAAATTTACAACTTTCGAACAAAACTCCTATAAATGATGAAAGCACGTCCATGTTTCATATTATAAAGGCAACGCAGGAGAATGAAAACAAATCCATAAAATCATTGAGATTACAAAATGGAACCACAACGACCGACCCCACTGTAATACGTAATCAGATTATAACCTACTACCAACATTTATACCAAAGGGAAGAAGTAAACATGGAAGCTCTTGACCAATACATTGTTGAGAAGCCAATGATCTCAGAAGTCACAGAAAGAAATATTTTAAAAAATATTTCGGAGGATGAAGTATTGCAAATACTAAACGCCTCTGCAAAAAATAAATCGCCAGGTCGAGACGGAATCAGCAGAGAACTGTATTTAAAATTGTGGGACGTTATAAAAGACGATCTTATAAAAACACTAAATATTGCGTTAAAACTAAACCGACTACCGGAAAAATTTAAAATAGGAGTTATAATATTGATACCAAAAAAAAAATACAACTATAGCTCGCCTTCCAACATGCGCCCAATTTCGTTACTGAACTCAGACTACAAATTACTCGCCAAATGCCTGAAAAACAGAATATTACCATTGGCCGATACGATTTTAGGGGAACAACAGAGCTGTGCTATCCCAGGAAGGTGCATATTAAACACGCTATGCAGTATTAGGGACAATATAGCGCAGGCAAACATTAATAAGAGCAAAACCACAATCATCTCCTTAGATTTTGATCATGCCTTCGATCGTGTATCTCACCAATACTTAGGAAGAATCCTATCTCACTATGGGTTTACTCCATTAATTCGACAAGTCATCAATAAGTTCTTATACGGTTCAACCTCATACTTATGTATAAATGGTACTTTAAGTGAACCAATAAAAATTGAAAGGGCTATACGGCAAGGCTGCCCGTTATCGATGCTGCTGTACTGCCTTGCAATAGAACCACTTATTCAATACATACAACTCAACATATTACGTAATAACTCTGGACTAATAAGAGCATTCGCCGATGACGTAACGATTATCGTTCACGAACATCAACACATCAAGAAGATAAAAGTGGCTATAGAGCAATATTGCCTTTTCTCAGGGGCAAAGCTCAACTCAGGAAAAACTGCCTTCATGACACTAAACCACGTTTATCAACCACCACCCGACCATTGGATGAAACTAGAACAAAAATGAAGATACTTGGTATTGATTTCCACAAAAATATTAAAGACACAATAAAATACAATTGGGAAAAAATCATCTCAGCTGCAAAATACGTGCTCTCAATAAACAAAAATCGAAATCTTAACCTGCTACAACGAGCACAGTTTATAAACACCTACGCCCTCTCTAAATTATGGTACGTAGCGCAAATCTTACCAATGCCCAAAACAGCACAAGTCAAAATAATATCTGCCATTGGTTGGTTTTTATGGCACGACTATCCCTTACGCATACGTCAACAACAGACTATCTTAACAAGAAAAAGAGGAGGTCTAGGAGTAGTAAGCGTGCCAATAAAAGCCAATTGTCTGTTTCAAAAGCGTAGTATACTCCTAATTACTGAAAAATCGGATGCCTTCTCACACAATTTCCTGACCAAATATATTAAGATCAATGAAATCCAGAATCCCCCATTTCTTCAAGACATCCCAACTGAAGCGACACACGTACGGACATTAATGCAGCAAATTAGCTACACACCACCTTCGCTAATTAAAAATACCAACAATAAGAAACTATATTTACACCAACTAAAGCATGTGCCAGCACCAAAGGTAGAACAAGAAGATCCAACAGCAAACTGGAAGAATGTTTGGAATAACTTAAAAAGTAAAGTTTTAACACAACACCAAAAATGCTTATGGCTTAGTATTGTCAACAACATATTGCCTACTGAAGAGAGGCTACATAGAACGGGCAGGGCTGCAGATTCTGCATGTAAAACTTGTAAAAACTTACACGACCGGACACATCTAATCTCCAAGTGCAAATTCGAGCCAGTATGGAACAACCTAAAATACTATGTAGCGGAAATTACAAAAAAACCTTTGAGAAATATCGATCCAGATTTGATTATAAAACCAACGTTTCGGTTCCAACCCAAGCACATAAACAACATCTCTATATGGTGCATTGGCCAAACATTGGAATTTATCGACAGTACCAAAGAGGAGTACACCTTAGAAGATTATATACTTTTTATAAAAAATAGGAGAGCAGCAATTCCCCAATATTTAGAAAGGTTGCGATTTAATTGTTTTAATAAATAATCCATCTTCTGGCGTACAAACCAGAGTTGACTTGGGACCGTAGGAAAAAAAAACAATAATGTGTTGCTTATTTACCTTTTTTTTTACGAAAACTTTTGTACTAAATGTATGGTAACTTGATTGTGCCTATGAATAATTTTATTTCAAATTAAAGTTGATCTTGTATACATATATTGCTAGAAATAGATTTAATATACATTTATTTGGTATGTGCCATTATTATCGTTATTGCTAAATATAATTTTGTCATGAATAACACAATAATTGTTTACATTGTAAATATGTTTCGATAAGAATGTAACTTATTTGTAACTTTTATAAAATAAACTATTTTATTATAAAAAAAAAAAAAATCAGTTCCATAATAAATAAATGTATATAAATATATTTATTTTTAATATGGTTTTCGGAGTTTATCCGGGTAATATTTAAATTGGCTCGACGTTTCGGCAAGCTCTCACTATAGGGGAGACGCGGATAAACTGCGAATATTACATTAAAAATGTTAGTAACCGCAAACATTCTAAAAAGAAACAATATAATATAAATATATATAATAATATGATTTACCGGTAAATTAGCGGTAAACCGGTTTTGATTGACAGTTTTACCGAATTACCGGTAATTCAAAAAGTCGGTAAATTTACAATCCCTACATACAACCTCAAACATTTTTTGAAGTAAATTTAAAGAGGAATCCAAAAATATAAAAATATACAGGGTGTTCCATTTAAAATTTCAAAGTTTGAGTCCGTTTCCGGTTGAACCGGAAGTCGTATCGCAACCTCAATATTTTTATGGAATCCGGAATATACGATAACGGTCAAATACCAAATTTCATTGAAATATAATTAATAGTGTTCTAGATATTTGTTTGTTTCCATACTTTTGCGCATCTCTGTATGTATATTTTGTTAAATTACCTATTGTTAAAACTTTAAGCCAACAATAATTGCATTTACAATATCTACTACAAGTAGCTAAAGATTAATTTAAAAGTTAGAAACCTTTTAAGTGGACAATGTTACTTTAATTTTAAATGCTGTTGCCTTTCATATTAAGATATACCTAAATGCTTTTTGATTTCGAAATTTTTGACTATCATATTCACAACGACATCTATTGAATATTATTTTTACTTTGTGTTATTATGATCAGGGGAACATGCGTTTAGAGTAGGGAGGGGTCGGCAACGCGGCGCCCTCAGTATGATTTTTATGCGCCCTTACTATATTTCACACATACGGTGTTACGAAATCAGTTCTATGGTACCATCATAGGCATTGCTAACTGACCGAAATGTGGGAATTTGAACCTTTTGTATTACGTCCATAGGGCCCTGCCGGAAATAAAACCTTTCATAATTTAAAGTTTTTTTCGTGCGCCCCCCAATAACTTTTGAAAGTATTTTGCGCCCTTATTGACAAAAAGGTTGCCGACCCCTTGAGTAGAGTATTGAACAACGACAAATAAGGAAAAACATCTTGGAATGATGAAAACAACCCTTTTCATGATTATAATCAAACGCAATTACTCTTAAATTATCCTGTAAGAGCAAAATATTTATTTTTCAAGGCATAATTAATTCTTGCATTTCATATAACCTAATAAATCATCAATTTAATTTAATTTATCAAATAATTATTTGTTTTGTCAAAAACTTTCTACCGTATGATAGTTAAGGTATATACCAAGCGATTGGGAATTAAACGACCTTCAAAACGTGTTTGAAGATACCGGGTGTAAACAAAGTGTAGTACACCCACCTTTTTTCTTTACTTTTGATTTTAGATAAATGAAATTTTAGACATGATATGTGCGAAAAACCAGATTTTTTAAGTACTTGCACAAAATTGTTTCACTTCCGGTTTCGCCGAAAATGACCCCAACTTTGTTATTTTAAATGAAACACCCTGTATATTTTTACATTTTTGGAAAGAGGAAACGATTTTGGAAACAATTGTCTTATTGTGGTTAATTTTTATAACCTCAAATAATTTTTGAACCAAAATTTAATTTTTTATCAAGTTTCTTTTAATGACTAATCATTTTTCTACCACCGCAATGACATACAAACACGTAAACAAGCATTTGTTTGTTTCCACAGCGATCTTCCATAGCACCTTTGTTTTTGTTTTGAATGATTTGTTTTGTTGCAGTTTTGCACAGTGTACTGCGATTAACAGAATCTCTTAATAAATCTTTACAATAATTTGAAGTTTTTGAAGCAGACTCTTAATAAAAATGCGAGTTATTGGTACCGATGGATTCGTTAGAAAATGCTCCATTTAAATTACCGCTTGTACCACCATAGTTCCATTTAAAAACTTGACTTTATCAAAAAACCGATTCTGCAACCTTCAAAGCCGATTAAAGTTACCTAAAAGTCAATTAAAATTTACAAAAACGGGTTTTGGACAATTTTTGACAGAACAAAATTCAAGTTATGTAGGTCAAGACACACTTAATAAAATAACATTTTGGTAGTGCAGTTGTATCCAAAATCGCTTCTTCTTTCCAAAATTGTAAAATTATACAGGGTGTGCCATTTAAATGAACAAAGTTGGTGTCATTTACGGCGAAACTGGAAATGAAACAATTGTGTGCATGTCAAAAAAACGGGTTTTTGCACATATCATATGTCTAAAAGTAAATTAATCTAAAATCAAAGCTAAAGAAAAATGGGGGTATACCACATTTCATTTACACCCGGTATACGTTACCGTTTAAAAAAAATAATTATTTAATACAAAATTAGATTTAAAATCGATTATCTCAAAAACTATTGAATACGTGTTAAATCTAATAATGCTTTCAAAAAGTATTTTTGCCTTTAAAATATTATGTAAGACATACTAACGCTGTAACTCTTAATATAAAGAAGGTACAGGTTTGGCTAGTTCTTACTGGAGTACCCTATATACTACTTAAGACTTTCCACCATTAGTTTATCGTGACTCAGGAAGTCCTACCAAGAAGATAGAAATCTTATGGTGACTAAGAAACGCCCTTTGGAGCTGTGTTATTAAACAGTAACACGAATTTCCTTTATTTTACATGAGTAGCTACACCATTTCACGTCTGACGGAAGCAAAGTTGCCTCGCTAACCCCATAACGATCACCATTTAAACTAGTTAATTATCTTATGATGACTACGATCACTGTTCGTTCGGTTTCAACTACCAATGCAGACTATTAGTATATTGCAAATTATGTATTATGTGTATTTAATTTTTATATATTTTTTTAAAGTAAAATGATATAAAAAATAATTGTTTTGTTAGTATTAACTATTAACACACTGATTTAAATATAAATGTTAATATTTCTGTAGTTTTAATTAATTATTGTATTGTTTGGTATTTGTTTTATATCACTGATTATATAATTTCCAAATTTAATTAATCGTTTCATTATCAATTTAGTATTTAGTGTGCAAACTTCGCCTGTAGTCGATGTTTGAATTAATACCTTAAAAACCAACAATAGTAACATAATAAAGTTTGCACTGTACGACCTTCACTAATTGTTTGCGACAAATTCAAACAAAACGTTACTGTAGTCTCAACGAGATAGATTTAAATCAAAGGCATATAACAGTTTGAGATCTAAAATATCAAACCGTTTGTAAAAATAAACACAGCCGACGCTTACATAATATTTATTTTCCACTTTTTTATCCTTCAGTGTTCACAAGAACAATGCAATTATTTATAACCTCAATTTTCATCTGGTGAAAAAAGCAAAACGTGCGGTTTTATTTCGAACAAAAATAATAAATATTGCAAATATTAAAATGATATTTGAAAAGGATTCTCTAAATATTTTGTTACCTACTGTATTTTTTTAAATATGCGTAGGTAGTTCTTATTGGAATATTCACCATCCTAAAAAATTTCACTTTTACCAAAATGTTGTTTACGACTCCAATACAAACTAAAAAGATATCTATCCTATCCACATTTCCAACTCCTCAAATCCTGCTTGACTGACAGACATTTTTCTTCGTTAAACAGGGCAACGGACAAACATAATTACATCATATCCATGCCGACGTTCCACAAGGAAGTGTCCTAGGCCCAACCTTATACATCCTTTACACAGCAGACACCAAATACTAGACTTACCACTTGGCTACCTTCGCTGGCGATACTACTATATTAACATCACAGACTGATCCAACTTCTGCGCCACCGAATCTTTAAAACAACCTTAACAAAGTTTAAGATTGGCTAAACAAATATATATATATATATTTTTTTTTAATGGCATCTATGATTAATTTACAATCTATTCTTTATGAACAATAAGTAAATTGTTGTGGCTTTAATTTAACGTGAAGGATAAGCTTGCCCAGTGGCAGCTATCCGTTTAAATTTACTTAAATTAATTTATTATTGGCAACATAGGTTAAATTTTTACTTAAAACGATTAGGCAAATCTAGAGGTTTATGCCTCTTTAGTCTTTTAGTTTGTCCAGTGTTCACTAATAACTTTGCTGCTAAAAGGTTGGGATGATGAGACAATCTTTCTTGATATTTGGCACTAAAACTTTGGATCACATTTTGCACTGAACACATATGAAGATCTCGCTGTATAACTTCGTTAGTAACATACCATGGTGCGTTGGTTATTGTTCTTAAAGTTTTGGCCTGAAATCGTTGTAAGATTTCTATGTTAGAGTTACTGCTTGAACCCCACAGTTGTATTCCGTACGTCCATATTGGCTTGAATATCGTTTTATAGATTAATAGTTTCTTATCGATCGACAGTTGTGAGTTTCTGCCAATAAGCCAGTACAACTTCCTAAATTGCACTCCCAGCTGTTTACGTTTCATCCATATGTGTTTCCGCCATGTAAGTCTGCGATCTAAGTGCATTCCCAGATATTTTGTGTCTTCTGCTTGCGGCAAAACGGTACGGTTTAGTGAGACGGGGGAGCAGGTGTCTCTACGCATAGTAAAAGTTACGTGTGTTGACTTAGCTTCATTAACTTTTATTCTCCAAACTTTTAGCCATTTTGAGATCTTGTCGAGGGTTCTTTGCAGCATTTGCGATGCGATCGTTGGATCTGTGTGTGAGGCCAATACCGCAGTATCATCGGCAAAGGTAGCTACCATGTTATGTCTCACTGTTGGGAGGTCGGCGGTATAAAGCAAGTAGAGGACGGGTCCAAGGACACTTTCCTGCGGCACACCAGAGGTTATGGGAACGAGATTAGTTTGCTCCTGGTTAAATTTCACTTTAAAAAATCTGTCGCTTAGATAGGATTTTAAGATTTGGTGAAACGGATGTGGTAGATTTTTCTTAATTTTGTAAAGTAAGCCTTCGTGCCAAACTTTGTCGAATGCTTGAGTGATATCAAGGAAGGCTGCCGAGCAGAACCGCCTCTCTTCCAGGTCTTGACTAGTTTTGCTTGCGACTCTATGCACTTGTTCAATGGTTGCGTGATTTTGGCGAAAGAAATAAATGGCGTATAAAAGTCAATGAAACTCCTACGTAACATTCACTATGGGCAGAAAAACATGTCCGCCGGTGAAAATAAACAATTGTTAACTCCCAGAAGTAGCAAAATATCTTGGCATGCGTTTTGATCGACGGTTGGCGTGGCAAAAATATATCTTCACTAAGCGCAAGCAGCTTGACCTTAAACTACAAAAAATGTTTTTGATCTTAGCCCAAAAGCCACAACTCTTCCTGGATAACAAAATTTTGCTCTACAAAGCCATTCTGAACCCAGTGTGGACTTACAGTTCAACTTTGGGGCACTGCTAGCAGTTTCAACACTGCCATTCTACAATGATTTCAAAATAAAGTACTGCGCATCATTGTATACGCTTCCTATTACATATCCAACGAAGTCATCCAGCGCGATATCCCACTAGCCTCCGTCAAAGAAGTCATTCATGATTCGGTGCCAAATACAATGAAAGAGGGTCGGCGCATCCTAAGGCGTTAGCCAACCAATTAAATATACATGATAACAGTAGAGTGCGGAGATTGAAACGTCTTTTACAATCCGACCTAATAACGAATCTCAGATAAGTGAACCAGTTTATCAAGATAACATTAACAGAAAACACAAACTTACGTTACTTGAATATCGAGGAGATCACCTAAAAGAGTAATACTCTACATGTCTTGATCATTGACAAAATTAACGCCTATTGCCCTTAGGCAGATTGCTGTACCTACTCATGATGATTATTAAAAAAATGTGATAAATAGGTAGAAGGCTAAAAAGTCAAACAAAAAAAGAAAAGAAAAGGAAAAAGATATAAAAAGCGATGAAGTTCTGCGATATAAGAATCCGGAAAAAGTTTCTGTCGCATGATAATACAAATTTACATAAAGCGTATTTATCAAAACAATTTTGGGTTGAAAACAAATTATTCTCGTGCTTCATGAACCGCCTAATTTGTCACTTTCAACTTCTTATTCAGCAGAAAGTGCTTCGTAAAATATTCTACTTATATTTGCGAAAATTTTTAGCGAAACAACAGCAACAGTGCACTACCATACAATAAAACAACTTGGAATAATGCATAACAATGTGACAAAATAAATACAATGGTTAGGGATATATGTATAAGGTAAGTTAAACCTTTTTTAGCATAAGCAGATGCAAAACTACGTCCATTATGCTATTAGCAACTGTTGGTTATTACAATTATGCAACGAACAATCACATTACGGAAAGGAGCAGTGCCGACGGGGGTTTTAGAATTATGTTTGAATCAAATTTAAATTTCAAATTGCAAGACGAGGCAAAAGTTAATGAAGCTCAAAAAAGTCTTTACCAATTATACATCTCGCGACTTGGACAATGACGAACAAAATATGCATATACAGAGTGTTTCACTTTTCCATGGGACACTATTGCTATCTCCGTAAATAATTAATAAAAATACAAGGTTGGTTAAATGCGACAAAAGTTAGCTATTTAGAAGTGTATTTTAAACCAGATCTTGTTTTGTTTAAAAATTCCATGGCTTACGTGATATAACGAAAAAACTGAAATCGATCAAAATTTTTAAACTGACATATCTCACCTATTGTTGCGAATACACAAAAAGGCCAAAGAAACAATGTTTTGCAGATTTTGTTTGCTATAAGATAGCGAAAGTCAGAATTTTATTTATAAATTACCGTGCGAGATATTTGACAAAACAGCTTTTTTTTTAAATGGCAGCGTAGTAGGTGATGACTTAGATTTAAAGATTATTTTTTTCTCTTCACAATGATATAATAATATTTAAAAATAAACAATAACAAACTTCATTTGTTTTATTTCGACCCTTGCTTGACTATTATAATAATGCGTTAAATGGAAATCATGTAAATCGACATAAATGTAAATATTTTAAATCCTTTTTTGCTTATGTCTTAGTAAAAGGTATAAAATACATTCATATTATGACTATTAGCATGATTATTTTAATTTTGCATTACATTTCATTTAACATCACTGTTTAAAGAGTGACAGAATAGACAAGCAAGGGTCGAAATAAAATAATTGAAGACGGTTATTGTTTTTGTTCCGTTGCAACCTTGATTTTTATCTTAAGCTTTTGCATGTTTTTAGGTTATTTCGCTTATTTTTGAAAATAGACATATCAAATATTATGTCATTATTAAGAGAAAAAAATATTCTTTAAATCTAAGTCATCACCTTTTACGACTGCCATTTAAAAAAAGTTGTTTTGTCAAATATCTCGTACGGTAATTTACAAATAAAAATCTGACTATCGCCATCTTGTAGCAAACGAAATCTAAAAAATATTTTTTATTTGGCGTTTTTATGTATTCGCAACAATAACCGAGATATTTAAGTTAAAAAATTTTGATCGATTTCGGTTTTTTCGTTATACACGCAAGCCATGGAATTTGTAAACAAAACAAGATCTTGTTTAAAATACACTCCTAAATAGCTAACTCTTGTCCCAATTAACCAACCTTGTATTTTCGTTATTTACGGAGATAGCAATAGTGTCCCATGGAAATGTGAAACACCCTGTATACAGGGCGATCGATTGAGACCGGGACTTAAAAATATGTACATGAAGAATAAAAAACGTTATGGATCTAAAATGTTGTTTATGACCATAATGGCATCTGATCTGTTTATTGAAAATATTTTCAATATGGCGACACTTCCGGTAATACCGGAAGTTGACGTCTACTTTCTTATTTCTAATACAATGGTCTATTTTTTATTGCGGATTTGGATTTATAACGTTATTTTAAAGAAACTTTTATTAGCGTTCCCTATACCTAAGTGTAGTCATTTTTTAGATTTTTGGAATTTTTTGAAATTTCTTCGTTTTTCATCGTGATGCTATCTACCGCCGCCCTTTTTAAAGCGAAAACGCTCAAATTGAGACTATGTATAGAAGAAACCTCGCAGTTCATTCTGGAACTTTTGCAATCGATGCATTACTTACAGGGTGTCCAAAATTTAATTAAATTTAATACAACTTTAGACCACTTAAACTATTTTTTTTTTAATACAATGCCCAATAATTTTTTTCCTTTTTTAATGCAAAATAATTTTCGAGTTGATAATGTTAAGAAAAAATTGTAAGATTTTTAAAGCAAGCCTTGGAGTTGACAATAAATGCCAATATTAATAACTGTCAAAAACTTGTATCGCGTTTGTCAGTTGTGTTCATAAAAATGGAAAATCAAAAGTATTCAAACTTCAAACACAGATATTTTAAACTTATTTTGGTTGTATTAATTAAGTAGCAAGATGGAAATAAAATAAGAAAAAAACAAAAATACAGATAAAAGTCAAAAAAGTTATAAATGCTCTATGTGGTCCCCATTTTCCTGCAGACAGCAATGAATTCTTGAAAAACTGCTTCTCTGCAAATGTGATCGGAGTTTAACTGGCGGAACGCCACTCTGACGTGTCTCCAATTCTTCCCTTGTCCGTACTGGACTGACGTATACTTCGGTTTTTATGTAGCTTCACAGGCAAAAATCTAGCGGGATTAAATCGGGAGATCTTAGAGGCCATCGCAATGGTCCAATACGGCCTATCCAGCGGTCTTCGAAATTCTGTGTGAGCTCTCGGTCCACGAGTAGAATGGGCGGGAGTCCGTCCATCTGATACCAACGCTTTCTTAAAATATTAAGAGGCAACCCCTCTAGAAATGCCGCCACTACTCCTCTTAAAATATCGACGTACCTTTCGCCGGTTAAATTTTGATCGTAAATTACAAAAGAACATCGATTATCCATAAGCAGACAGAAAACGTTAAAACTGAACATCTCGCTTTAAATGGGGGTTTTCTGCAGACCAGTGGTGTAAATTTCACCTGTTAACTACCCTTCTCTATTAAATTTTGCCTCATCTTTCTAGATAATTTTTCGCAGACACAGCGAGTCTTCCTGGATTTTAATTAGTATCTGTTCGCAAAATTCCACTCTTCTAACGTCGCCTAGGTGAAGTTCTTGAACTGCAGTGAACGAATAGTTTTGCATTTTATGCTTTTTTAATGTAACTTGGATCGCATAGTACAGGGGTTCTTAACCAGGGGTCCACGGACCCCCCAAAGGGTCCGTGAAACGATTTCAAGGGGTCCGCGAACTTTGATGGGGATTTAAATACTCTTGATTTTCCATTTCAATGAACACAACTGACAAACGCGATACAAGTTTTTGACAGTTATTTATATTGGCATCTGTTGTCAATTGCTTGCTATTTAAAAATGTTAACAATTTGTTCCAAACTTTATCAAAAATCCTTAATAACTCGAAAATTATTACAGATAGGTATAGAAAACGCTAATAAAGATTGCTGCAGAATTTAATTTTGCACTAGAAAATGAAAAAAAAATGGGCATTGTATTAATAAAAACACTAGTTTTAGTCGTCTGAAGTTGTATTAAAATTTGATTAAATTTTGGACACCCTGTAAGTAAATCATCGATTGCAAAAATTCCTGTACGAACTGCGAGGTTTCTCCTATGCATAGTCTCAATTTGAGCGTTTTGGCTTGAAAAATGGCGGCGGTAGATAATATTAAGCATCACGATAAAAATCAAAAAAATTTTAAAAAATTACAAAAACCTAAAAAATTACTGCACTTGGGTATAGGAAATGCTAATAAAAGTCCCTCTAAAATAAGGTGTTTAAACCAAAAATACAATAAAAAATAGACCATTGTATTTGAAATAAGAAAGTAGACGTCAGCTTCCGGTATTACCGGAAGTGTCGCCATATTAAAAATATTTTCAATAAACAGATCATATTCCATTATGGTTATAACCAAAATTTCAGATCCATACCGTTTTTCATCCTTCATATATTTTTAAGTCCCGTTCTTAATCAATCACCCTGTATAATAACAATAC
The DNA here is from genome assembly GCA_947652605.1 of Elmis aenea. Lineage (NCBI taxonomy): Eukaryota > Metazoa > Arthropoda > Insecta > Coleoptera > Elmidae > Elmis > Elmis aenea. Next base: position 19,529,213 of record OX393584.1, read on the forward strand.
TTTTATAAAGTTTCTTTATTTGCAAGGTCTTATGAAAAAAATTACATATGTAATAAACTAAACGTTCTGTCTATGTTTGTTATATGTATAATGCCGATTAATAGTTTAAGACCATCTTGGTGTTTCTAAAAAAGTAAAGGTAAACACAAAAATTATTGAAAGAAATTTTTACATATATTTTTAATAACATAACTACGTATATATTATTGAAATAATAGAAATTAATCACATTAAAATTTGAATTATATCAAGTAAAGCAAGAATACTAAAAATAGCCGTTTTATTGCAAACATTACTGTTATTGCACGAGAATTGTTTTAAACAATTGTGTTATCTGCGCTGCAAATGTTGCGAGTTGCGAGAAATTACGTAATTGCCATTTCTAACTCAACGTAGAAAACGTTTTATCACCGAGAAGTAATTTAATAACGGACGAGATAGATATAAATGAATAAAAGCTGATGTATTTGTCAATTTGTCAATTGATTAGGTAAAGGAAAATGCAATAATAAAAGCTAAAAACGGAAAATGTAAACTCGCGCTGTGTTGTAGAATATAAATCTTTTAAAATGACGAAGCAGTTTTTTAGTGGATTACAAATTTATAACCGTTTTGGGAGCTCTATGGGATATTAATTGCAAACGGCCTTAATATATATACGCCTCTCGAGATTCGAAATTTGCTAATTCGCATTTCTATTAGGTTTGTATGTAAATCAACGTGAATATTATTCGTAAAGTTTCTTAACTTCCAGATACAAATTTACACATCCTGAATTATTAATTAAGAATTCCAATCAAAAGTGTTTCGTGCTTTTAACGACTTTTTTTGAATATTCAACTTTATAATTTATTAAGCTATATCGCAAGTTTGGAAATTAAAGCGCCTTTATGGACGTTATTGGCATTTACTTTTTAAATAATTTTCGTATATCTAAAACTTAAAGTCTCAGGCATTTTAAAAAGTTAATTAAAAATACACTAGAGCAAGTAATAAGGAACTTATTTTAGAAGTTAAACATTTAAAACATAAGTAGACATGTGCTTCTTCTGACTATTACCTGTTTATTGCATAAACTGAACAATCAAATAATATTAACAACAATAATAAATCTTTATTTAGCTTTGTGGCTAATTTTACGTAATTTACTTTCTGCTTATGTATTGATCTGTTCATATTGCAGCCAATACCCGACATAAAAAAAAAACTAAAGCCCGATTGCTTCAAATATACTTATCTTCAAAAAAATGTTGCCTCCACAATTATTGCTATATATAATAAATTTAACACATCACAGAGTATAATAAATCTTCCCACCCGCGAATTGAAGAAGAAATTAAGAAAAGTTCTGATTTCTAAAGCTTACTATGGAGTAAGCGAATATTTAAATGATGCTTCCTTTATAAAATGTTATATTTAAATATCATTTTTCTGTTTGTTTTTCTTTTTATTAACTATGTAGGGTAGGGTTGCTATGATTGGACCACTTAACTTTGTTGCAGTGTTAATAGTAAATTATAATTCATAAATGAAAACCAAGTTTTTTTTTTTAAATAAACAATTAATTTTATTATTTATATTCTCAGTAACAGTACAATAAAATTAACAATTTTCGAGTATTAACAGAAAAACGAACTTGGTAGTTGTTTCCTTCTTTGGACCACCTTGATTAGACCACCAAGTTTTCATCATTGGATTTTTTTAAAATAGTAACGATTTGTACGTTAATTAAATGTAGATGTATTTACGTATGTATGTATCACATATACAGGGTGTTTCATAATTGAATGCTGATCCTTAAGGGTATTATTCCTTGGATGATTCTAAGAAAAAAAGTTCATATCAATGTAGGTCCGCAACCGCCGTATTTTTGAGATACAGGGTGTTAAAATTTGAAAAAAATATCGTTTTTTTCGTAATATTTTTGATACCGCTTTAGTTTTTTTTTTGAATTTTAGTAGGTACTAACTAGCCATAAAAACACATTTTTTTTCAGAAAAAAAAATTGTTCTATTTCTACCAATGGCGTCCGTATTAACATGTCCTTGAATATTTTTAATGAAAAAAATGATACGCCACTGTTTTTTTTCAAAATAAATGTCATTTTATAATTTTGCTTTATCTCTTAGTAAAACTGGCCTCTTGACTTTTTTTGTCCGACGAACGGTTTTCGAGTAAAAAAATAAAAGGCTATTACTCTTGAAGAGTAAGAGTACATAACTAGTTGTAGTGGGCCAGAAACAGAATTTGTTTATTTTATAAGCTCATTGTCATATCTGAAATAGAACAATTTTTTTTTCTGAAAAAAATGCGTTTTTATGCCTAGTTAGTACCTACTAAAATTCAAAAAAATATCTAAAGCGGTATCAAAAATATTACGAAAGAACCGTTTTTTTCAACTTTTAACACCCTGTATCTCAAAAATACGGCGGTTGCGGACCTACATTGATATGAACTTTTTTTCTTAAAATCACCCAAGGAATAACACCCTTAAGGATCAGCATTCAATTATGAAACACCCTATATACCTTTTTGCAGATTTACTAACGCACGCGCAATCTTCGTGAACCTAGTCTTTACATATTATACATTGTATCATATCTTCTTTTGCACATTAGAGACAGGTATTACAAAACCATTCATCAAGATCTTTATTTAATTTACGGTTTGGATTCCTTTTCGGCTGTTTAGCTTTTTTTTGACATCTTGTTAATAATAAAAATTTTGTAAATTTTTTTTCCATGATTGGACCGGTTCAATGGCAGACATTAGTTAGTGGTCCAACCCAATCTATTAGTTCAAAAAGTATTAATACAGTTATAAACAGTTATAAACAGTTATAAATTTTCTTCCATGATTGAAATGTACAATCAAATCCAGATAATAAAATGATACTTACATTCGTTTTATGTTTACTCAATTATTATAATAGTAACTCTATGAACACAATTACCAACACAACGACGCAGATCACTGATTTAAGGCAACCGTCAGGGCATGTCAGTAAGTTTTTCCCGCTTAAGTTGGAAATACTTGGTCCTAACGTGAAAAACGGTTTATATATACAGGGTGAGTCACGACGGACGCGTCGGAGTTTTATGGCGAAACGGTTTATATTTTCCAATTTCTGTCGCTGTTAGTTTATGTAAGTCAATAAGGGCTACATTTTAAAAATATTTTCAAATATACAGGGTGCTCCAAAAAAGAGTGCCATATCAAAGTTATGCTTTTTCTTATGGAACACCCTGTATATTTTTACATTTTTGGATTCCTCTTTAAATTTAATTCAAAAAATGTATAAGGTTATATGGGTCTAAAGTCGACCGTTCTCGTGAAAATTGCATTTTCATGAAAATACAGTATTTTCAAAAATTTTCAACATTTGAAAACTTTGACAAGTCTGAAGAAATTCGCTTGGAGATAAGATTGACAATAGATTATGTAACACTTTGCACCACCTACATTTTTAAAATATTATACAGGGCGTTTTTTACGCTTGGTCAAACTTGTGAAACTTTAAACATCCATAACTCATTTTTTTTAAATACAACACCCTATATTTTTTTGCACCGTCTTATAGAAAATTTAATTCTCTTTCGAAAATATTAAGGCTGTTTTTCACCTAAAATTGATATTTTCCGAGATATCGCGATTTTATTGTTAATTATTAGGGGAAAGTAATATTTTCAAGTGGGCTATGAAGGTAGACAGCGGTAATTTGAAACAATTGAAAGGAAAAACAAGAAACTTATAATTTTATCGTTTGACTACACACTTTTGACATATTTTTATAGGAAAGTTGTAGTTTTACCATCCTTACGTTTAAATAGAGATTTTTTTAAATTATTTATGCATTTATTTATTGGACCAGAAGATAATTACTAAATCCTATAAACCATTTTTTGTCTGTTTACGATACGATACTACGACACTACCGAAAACAGTACCAACCATGTTTTTTTCTTTTATATGTAAAATTAAACAAGTCAGTATTACTTTTTTTTTTAATCAGCGTTCCGTTCTCGTACCTAATACATTATCAATCGGTTTTTAGGACTTGGCAAACGATCAAACTCAATTATATGAAAAATATTTTGGCTCTGATAAGAAACCTATATTTAAACGTAAAAATGGTAAATCTACAACTTTCTTATAAAAAAATGTCAAAAATGTGTAGGCAAACGACAAAATTATGTTTCTTGTTTTTCCTTTCAATTGTTTCAAATTACCGCTGTCTACCTTCATAGCCTACTTGAAAATATTACTTTGCCCTAATAATTAACAATAAAATCGCGATATCTCGGAAAATATCAATTTTAGGTGAAAAACAGTCTAAATATTTTCGAAAGAGAATTAAATTTTCTATAAGACGGTGTAAAAAAATATAGGGTGTTGTATTTAAAAAAAATGAGTTATCGATGTTTAAAGTTTCACAAGTTTGACCAAGCGCAAAAAACGCCCTGTACAATATTTTAAAAATGTAGGTGGTGCAAAGTGTTACATAATCTATTGTCAATCTTATCTCCAA
>OX393584.1:19533940-20025711 GCA_947652605.1 Elmis aenea
AAGCAGGGTTGGCTGCCCACTGGGTAACCCAATAAAACCCGGCTGGATTTTATTGGGTGGGTTTAATTGGGGAAAACCCGCCCGGGTTTTTTTAGATTATATGTTTATTATATTAAATTTAAATATTTTTTTTAATAGGCATATAATGTAGATAACCATAATTTAATCATTTTATACTTTTATATATATGTAATTCTTTATACATATAATTAGAAACAGTGAAAAATAAATATTTATGTAATTTTTAGTAAATTATTTATTTAAGACAGTCAATTTATATATAATAAAAAATAAAGGTATATCTAACTTACATTATATTATTTATTTATATAATATCTACTAATGTACAAATAATTTATTAAACATACCTATAGTTCAAATAGAATAATAAATTTGATATTTAAAGTAAAACATAATTATAATAATACCAACTACAACTATTAATTGTTACCAATCTGCTGGTTCTAACCTTAAGTATCTGTATATCTGGACTAATTTCAGGGCTTTTTCGAACCATAGTTTATTTCTTAGTTTATTCCAGCTCAGGCCATATGTGGAAAATATGCGTTCAATTGATGCAGAACTCGCAGGACAATTGTGCACCGAAATAAAAAAAATCGCAAAAATCCATGGGCAATTTTGTGTTTTTTGCACTTTTAACTTTTAATATCTTCCACCATTTTGAAGCACTAAATTTATCGATCACATCGCGGTGAAACATCGATTTTGGGAAGTAATCAGTATCTTGAATTTTAAACGCTAAAAAATAAGTCAGGAAATTTGGATGTTTTTTCATCAGCCATTCTTCTGCAATGAGTTCATCTTCGCTGCTTAGTGATTTTCCCAAATAATTTGGGTCCATAATATTTGCTAAGTAATGTGCCGGTGTTAATGCACTCTGCATTCGTTTTTTAATTAATGGTTTGATTTTTGGCGTTGATAGTATTTCATTATTTATTAAACCGTACCATATTTCAACGGCAATAGACAAAGAAACAATATCATTTTGTAATGCATCTAAAGCTTTTGATAAGATTGAAAACATCTGTAAAATATTGCAGGCATCCGAATACAATCCACCATTATTTAGTATTTTATGAATGCTATTATCGCATTCGGAATAATGTTCAGATCTAATTATAATTACTTTCATACAAAACCTGTCATATAGGTTCACACATATTAGTATAATAGGCTTACCTAATTCAGGTAGAAGTCACCTTTTGTATATAATTTTAAATTACTTATTGCTAGAATCGTTTACAGTTAATACCAGGTAGAGCTTCACAGGCAACAATCTTTAAGGTTGTCACAATATGATTCGTACAAAACGACAAAATAATGTTTAGGATCAAAAATATTTACAACTTTTGTAATATAACTTTTCTGCTATATCTCATAGCCACGGAGAAAAATTCATCTAAAAAAAGTTAAAAGTTCTCAATAGCGAGCGTCGAATTCTGGACACCCTGTATATGAAGCTAGACATTTAAAAAAAGATTGTCCCTAAAAACGTTTTATTTCGGTCGCAAACATTCAATTTATGCAAAAATTTGCGAAGGCATACGTTGTGGGACAGCCGTAAGTACATTGCGATGTATAGTGAATGCAAACAAATACATTTTTGTGTGATACATTTTTTTAAAATGTATTAAATACATCTATTTACCCGCTTTCTGGTGAAACAATCTAGTTACCCTACATACATAATAGTATATTTAGTTTGTACGATTATCACTTTAAAAAACCAATAAAACCCAATAAAACCCGGTTTTACGACCCAATAAAACCCAATAAAACCCAGCCCACTGGGTTTTATTTATTAAACCCGGGTTTTTGCCAACCCTGCTTGCAAGTGTTCACTCTTAGCACATTATTGGTGGTTTTTGTCGTAGATGAGAACATACAAAACTTGTCGGAATAATTTTCCAATTTGTTTTATCTTTTTGTTTCATATTTTTGAATATTGATAATATTCACTAATCATTTTGTATTGTACCAAGGAATTTTTTAATTTTGCTAATGTGTATTTTGGAATCAAATATTAATTTTGTTGATAAATACTAATATATTTACCCACTACGTACGACTTGTGTAAATTATTTTGCCGTTACAACTCACCCCGATCAATGTTACTTTTAGCTCCAACGTTGAGGTTGTAACAGCTGTCTTACTACAGAAAAAAAAACATCTCACATTTGCTTTACGAAACATGAAATAAATATCTTGAAAGGAAGACAAACATCCAATCTATCAATCAATTTGGATGTAAAAAACTTGTTATACTCTATGAGAACTTAAATAAAAACAAAAAAATTTTGCTTTCATCCCCGGTCTCCCCTTTAGGACCAAATATACTGTTAAATACTCTGGCTTTTGTATCCATACTTATTCCTTTTTTTTTAATGAAAATTCTATTAGGAGATTGAAAAAACCCATTTGCTGCTTTTATTCTTGCTTTGATTTTGGGTTATATGCTGTTGTGCACTAATTAATGAACCTAAGTACTTAAAATTGCCAAGTTGCGGTTCGGGCCTGTCATTAATGCATGTATCTATTTATGTTCCATTTTACTTACAACCATAACTTCCGTTTTATATGTATTTATTAGCATACCATACTCCCTTACTGCATCGTTCCACACTGCAACATTTCTTTGCAGATCCTTTCTTGTATTGGCTTATATTACTAAGTCATCAATAGTAGTAAAAAAAGCTTAAGAGGAAAGAAAAAGTCTAGTCTTGGCACTTTTTTGAATCGTTCATAATTAATTGTACAGTGGTTGCAAATAATTCCATACTGTTGTTCGCCGTCTTTCACAATAATTTACCTAATTACGAATGGAAATAAAAAAGCACTATGTAAGCAAGTTTTATAACAGTGATTTATAGTAGTTATGACTTTTGTAACTTTTTTTTTTTTTGTGATTTAATGGTAGTAATAAAGCAGAATAGTAATAAAAACAGAAAATAATAATATACAGCAGGCTGCGTGGGAAAATACTCCTAAGATTAAACGCGGAATCTCGGGTAATAACTACCCAAAAGAAATTAGAGAGTTGATCTCTGAAAAGAGAAAACTAAGAAGAAAATGGCAGCAATCTAGATTCCCTCAAGATAAAACAAATTTGAATAACTGCAGTCAACAACTTAAACGGGAAATTAAACAAATCAAAAACGATTCCATAAATGCTTACCTAAAAGAATTAACAAATGATAGTAGCACTGACTATTCTCTATGGAAAGCGACCAAACAACTAAAAAGACCAATCGTGCAGATCCCGCCAATAAGACAACCGGATGGAAAATGGGCCCGAAATAGTGAACAAAAAGCCAAAACATTCGCAGATCATCTAGAAAAAACATTCCAACCACATGAAGGAAACGAAGAAGCTTCTGACTGGGAAGAAATCCTACAAGAAAACAATGAAATCAGACCTACAACACCTAATGAAGTATTTACTGAAATTAAAGAAAATGTTAACCCGAAAAAAGCCCCTGGGTTTGACTTAATTACTGGTAAAGTGCTTAGACATCTCCCAAGGAAAGCCATAGTAAAACTGACCACCCTAATAAATGCTGCCTTTAGGCTCAAGTATGTACCTAGGCTGTGGAAAGTTGCAGAGGTGATTATGATCCCTAAATTAGGGAAACCTCCTCATGAAGTTTCATCTTACAGGCCGATCTCACTATTGCCTGTTATATCGAAACTGTTTGAAAAGCTGTTGCTCAAAAGAATGAAACCAATAATAGAAGAAAAAGAACTAATTCCTTCCCATCAATTTGGATTTAGAAATAAACATTCAACTATTGACCAGGTACACAGAATTACGAATGTCATAGAAAAAGCCCTAGAAGAAAAAAAAGTTTGTTCTACCATCTTTCTAGACGTAGCGCAGGCTTTCGACAAAGTGTGGCATGATGGTTTAAATTATAAACTAAGATCGCTTCTCCCAAAACAGTACTCCCGAATTCTTCAGTCGTACATCTCTGAGAGACACTTTAGGATAAAGCAAGAAGAATCTTATTTAGAACTTAAAGAAATTAAAGCAGGAGTTCCACAAGGAAGCGTGCTAGGTCCGGTCCTATACCTACTGTATACTTGTGATATTCCAAAGCTAGAAAACAGTACCATAGCGACCTTTGCCGACGACACGGCTATTTTAGCAGTAGGAAGAAACAATACAGAATCATCCAAGAAATTACAAGCAGCTGCCAACCAGATCAACAACTGGACAAAAACATAGCGTATAAAGTTAAATGAAACAAAGTCAGTACATGTCAATTTCACCAACAAGAGAATTGAACATGTACCAATCAACTTAAACAACAAGCAAATACCATACTCCAACGCAGCAAAATACTTAGGTATTACATTGGACGCTAAGCTACGCTGGAAGGCTCATGTCAAGAAAAAAAGGGAAGAAATAGGCATCAAATATAAAAAAATGTATTGGCTAATTGGGAGGAAATCCCCTCTGTCACTACATAATAAACTTTTGTTATACAAGCAAATTTTAAAACCTGTATGGACATATGGGGTACAGCTATGGGGATGCACCAAACAGAGTAATATTCAAATCATCCAGAGATTCCAGAACAAAGCATTAAGGAACATCGTTGATGCACCCTGGTACTGCAGAAACAGTGACATACATCGGGACCTCAATATGGACACTGTAACCGACACAATTAAGAAGTTTGCCAAGGGCCACGAGGAAAGGCTCTATCACCACGTAAACGTCGAGGCGATCCAGCTCCTGGACACTACAGGACTAGTAAGAAGACTCAAAAGGGTTAAACCTTTTGAGTTAGTTTAAACAAAAGTGAAAAGCAGAGACTGTGCGGTAGTGTGCACGTTAACAATTAGTGTACCTATATATTAGCAAACTAAGGACTACCATTGGGTAAATCTTAGAATAAGTTTGAACATTATTAATTTAGGCTAGAATTAAACGGCTTATTGGTCTCAAAGACCAGATTGCATGTCATAAACCCGATAAGGGTTATTAAAAAAAAAAAAAAAGATCCTTTCTTGTATTGGCTTATATTACTAAGTCATCAATAGTGGTAAAAAAAGCTTAAGAGGAAAGAAAAAGTCTAGTCTTGGCACTTTTTTGAATCGTTCATAATTAATTGTACAGTGGTTGCAAATAATTCCATACTGTTGTTCGCCGTCTTTCACAATAATTTACCTAATTACGAATGGAAATAAAAAAGCACTATGTAAGCAAGTTTTATAACAGTGATTTATAGTAGTTATGACTTTTGTAACTTTTTTTTTTTTGTGATTTAATGGTAGTAATAAAGCAGAATAGTAATAAAAACAGAAAATAGAGGGATGAACTTTGATGCTCTCATAAAATTAATACAGTGTTAGCGCAGTAAATCGTCAATGTTATGATAAAAATATGACCATCCTTCAGTGCTTTGCAAAAAAATCTAGTGATCAGGTCTATAGGAATGTAGCGCATGAACCCACAGTCATTTTTCTTTTGAATAAGAATATTGCCAATCTGTTGGTCCTTAGGTCGATAGAATATTTTGCTTGTACTGCAATTCATTCCAATATGTACCAATAAATACTTAAAAGCCAAACACTATCGCTACCATATTAATACTAGAGAGAAGTGCCCTGGTTCACGTATTTGCAGTTCGTTGATTAAAATCACTTGATTATGCGGTATATTGTCTTGTTTACTGTCATTCACGTTGCAAATTATCCTTCATGTATATAGGTCATTTCTCCACACTACATATTTGATCAGTAATATTCAGTCACGGTTCGGTAATAATTGATTCATATGTTCCATTGGTTAGGAAATCGCATACTGAATTGATTATTAGTAACTTTGTTAACGGCAGATATAGAGGTAACTTATTTTAAACAAATAACTGTGGGGCTGTTACAAATAAAATTGGAAGCAAATTTTTGTAATTTGTACATGAAAGTAAGTTTATCGAATCAAAATCTTAAATTTACCTACATTAGTGTAACTGTAAAGTGCCATAAAATATTTTTTTAAATGTTTTTTTAAAGTACTTCACTAAAACGTGATCATGTTGTGCGGTTTACGGACGGCGCAATTAATGTATTATTTTAAATTTTAATTAATGACAAACATTCTATTCAAATTTGAGCTAAATAGTGCGTTGCATTCATGCATAATAACATTTAAAACATTAGTAGTAACACCATTGTTTAGACAATAAAAAACGAACAATAAGTGGTAATGAAACTTCATGCAAAACATTTACAGTGATAATTGTTTAAAACATGCAACAGTTTTCTGAATAAAATAAACAGTTTTTGGAAGGTAGAGAGACACCAAAAGAGTATGGTCCTGCAGGCAGACCATTAACAAGTCGAACACCTTAAATAATAAAAAATGGGTGATTTTTTGCAAAATGATTGGCGTACAACCGTTAGAATATTGGAAGAGGCATTTAACATCAATCGTAAAACAATTCGATTGATTTTAAAAAGGATTTAGATAAAACAGAATTTCTTCCACACAGGTTATCAAAACATTAAAAACGTTCCAGAGAAATCGTTCGAGCCAATAGAAATAACCCAAACTACCTGAAATCGATTGTAACTGGTAATACTACATGGTGTTTTCAGTATGATCCAGCAACAAAGGGTCAACGTGTTGAGTCGAAGTCGAAATGTTCACCAAAAGCCAAAAAATTACGAAAAACACCACCGAAAATCAAAACAATGTTTATAGTTTGTTAAGATAGCAAAGGCTTTATTCACAAAGAATTTGTACCACAAGTTAAACCGTCCCTGCTGAATTTTATATACGGTTTTGAAACGCATTATAGCGAGAATTCGTCATATTTGCAAATTTAATAGTTGGTATTGCTTCACAACAAAGCACCGAATCACAATTCATTAATCGTTCGACAGTTTTTGCTCAAAAATCAAGTCGGTCTGTTATATCATTCACAGTATTCGCCAGATTTAGCACTTTTTTCTATTTCCAAAACTCAAAATTCCATTAAAAGGAGAGTATTTCGATGACATTGACAGCATTCAAACAGAATGCACAGGAAGCTATACATACAAAACGAGCAGGAAAAAGCATTTAAATCGCTATTAGATCGATGTAAGAAATTTATTTAATCAAAAGCAGATTATTTCGAGTATACATATAAAAATATGAAACTAAAAAAGTTATTTTATTTTCACAGCATCAGTCTCACAAACTGTAATGTCAGACTATGTATGTTAAAGAATTGAAAATATTTTTATTGTAATAAAAATGCATTGCACAGATTGTTGATTTGCATGTCTCAATATCTGTAAATTTAAGAAATGAATAGATATTAAGATACTACGTGACGTAGAAGAAACAAATTTGACATAAGAACTTTGCAGAACAGAGAAACGGCAAATTCATGTCATTAAACTCTATTTTTTGAGTTTTTAAGTTATTACCTTGTAATAATGCAGCTGTTGCAGTAATTCCCATAAGTAATTTGCCATTTTTAATGGTACTGCGCTGTGTTAGTGGAGCCAACTAGCGTAAGCAAGATTGGTTTACCATCAGTTTGGCCCCTAGTGTATAAGGAACAGATATTTGTAAGTAATATAATGTAAACTTAGCTTCGGGCTATGGGATAATGATTATATTTGACTGAGTGCACTCGTTTGTGTGACTTTCAGCGAATTTGGACCGCTGTTTCTAGGAGTGTAGAACGGGGGGGGACATTGCGATTTCTAAAATCTAATAAGGGATTACTAATTCCGATTTTTGCCATTACCGGTAATAGCAAAAAAATAACCTTATTGCCGGTAATAAAAAAGTTTTTCAAAAACAACTTTAATAAAAAAATTGTAACTAGTAACGATTTAAAATTTTAACGTTTCATGCTGAACCAAAATAAAGGCTTATACTTATTAAGTACTGTACAAGTTTATTTTTGAAATAAATCAATTGATATTAAAGAACCAACGATAACGACAATAACAAATAATAATAAAGGACGATACAGGTTGTTAATAAGAATCTGCAGGAATACAAAACACAGTAGTAAAAAATGTTGCCATTGACAAGCAAAACTTAATTCGCCTCTATTATATTTTCTGTTGAATTAGAACCTATTAGAGTTTAATAAGTAGCTACAAGTCTTGAAATGAATTTTTAGCGCAAATTAATATTTGTTTCGGTTTGCTAGTGTGATTGTTTTGTTAGATCAAAGCAGTTAGCTAAATTATAAAGACTGGTTTTAATTTGTACGATATAAACATTTACAAAGCGGAAAAAAAAGAGATTTACAAAAGTTAGTAGGGACGATGATGGGTCACAGTAAACTATCATTTCAGAAAAAGGGCCAAATTCTTGCCCAAAGGTAAGCATTTTCAAAAAGTTGTTTGCCTAGCAGAAATATGTAAAACGTAAGAATTTCTGTTGTTGTTTAACAATGTCAACAGTGCCAGAATATTTTTTCAGTCATGATGCATAAATAAGCCGTTCATTTTAGAAATGGCATAGGTCAATTTATACGAAATATGAGTTAAAGCTGTTTTTGTGCGATCGTACTAGAAACAGCTGTTTGACGGACGCGTTAGCAGCCATAAAGTACTGCATTACCGGCGTTATCCTTAGCAACGGCCTAAAAAGTAACTTTTAAGGCCGTTACCCTTAGCAACGGCCTGAAAAGTAACTTTTTCGGCCGCTACAGCGTAAATTTGTATTAAAGCTAACAGCATACGCCGTCATCTGTCAGTGACAGATGTCACGTAGTTTCTAACCTATATTTTTGAAAAATACTAAAAATTTAAATTGTTTTTAATTCGATCGCACAAAAAATGTAATATGCACCTCGGCCAAAACGTACTTTTTGGCCGATACATAAATAACTATTATACGATTACAAAAATGTATGGTATTTTTATCTCAAAACATTTTACTTGCAATTTCTTTTAAAATCATTACTATTTTCATCAATAGACATTTTATTGTTGAACAGAAGTGCAAATACATTCATCATGATGAATTTGCTTACCCATATAAACCCTATTTACCACAGTTATTTTAAAAATCTAGAACAAAGTAAAATGTCTGAAGACTTCATCATTTATATTAATGACAATGATACATCAATAAACATTGATATGAAATACGTTGGATAAATTACTTACACTTATATTTTTAAATGAACTGACGAATTCACTTATAACTTATGTATTTAGTGAAGATAATGAAAAAAACTTGAATAAACTTACAATAAAATACATTATATAAATTATATAATTTACTCACAAGTTTTTTAAATGACTGTTTTATCAAACATCATTTCATGTGTTTACATCGTACAAAATCAACTTAGTTGCGTAGTTTTTAAAAACTATTAATTTTGAAAGTGGTTTAAGTCACTTACCAGTAATGAAAAATGGCGTCTGTGATAAATTATTTATTCTGAGCAAACTATAAGTAACCGAAATAACAAATATAAGTGAAATTTCTTTATAGTTAACATAAATGTTTTTATGCCCATTAAAATGCAAAACATTTAATATCTCAAAATAACATAAAAGTGGCTTATGCCTAGTGTTTCTTCTCGAGAAAAAGTAATTTTTTGATTTCTCATTTCTCGAGAAATTTAGAGTTTTTTCTTGATTTTTTTTTCGCTGAACAAACTGTACATGTTGAAGAAATAAATAAAATGACAAACAATACCCTATCATATCTCTGTATACATTTTTACAAAATCCTGCTTGCGAAGAAAAAGATACAATTTTTAGACTAGTTTCAAAACATGAAATTTACAAAACTGATACACAAATGTTAAATAGATTATTTGTTAGTTCTCATCAGTTTGATAATGACGAAGAAGATTTTGATGCAGATCCGGTCAATAAAAATGAAGAATTGTCTCTCCAAGAACAACAGAACTTATCGGTAACAGAAAGTGTGAGCAAAAATTGTAAATAACAAATATAAAACTATTAAGCAAGAATTTAATGTAACGATTTCAATCATAAGGTACAAACATCAAAAATTCAAACTTATTCAGGAATGCTTTATCCACAATAAAGCCTACATAGACATAAAACGAACGAATTTTTTTTTTGTTGCCAACGGTTTTGTGACCAAAAAAAAGAAATAGATTGTCTAGTACAGAGGTTCCCAAACTTCTTTGTCTCGCAGACCACTTGCATGTTTTTCGGTTTTGTGAAGACCACCTGCTTACCTGATATTGATTTTTAGCAAACTCATCAACTTGCTTTTTTTTACAAAATAAAAACTTACACGCAGCGTATAGTAATACAGGCCGAATTGTTGTATTGGAGATGTTTATTTTAGATCTCTTTGTGAGCGTTTCACTTTCCAGTTTTTTTTATTAGCTTAGAAAGCTTTATTGACGTTTGTAATTTTTACTTTTATTTCATATTTTCTTTCTCCCATTCTAGATATTATAACTCCCAAATATTTAAATGTTTTCACTTCCTCCATTTTGACATGTAATCAATTAATAGTAAATAGTCGTTATTTGCAAAAGTTAAAATATCTATTCCAACCTTTTGAAATAGCAGATCATGAGGAATTAATGTTTGTTTTTATTTGAACCTCTAAATTTCTTACAAATTTTGCATTTAATAATAAGTTGTTCTATTTCATTACACACCCCAGGCCAATACACTAACTGTTTTGCTCACTTGGTGGTACTAAAGTCGGTTGATGGGACTAAGATTTTCCGAAAGAAGATCGTGAATGAAGAAGAGTACCAACCTTTTTGGCCCCGGAAACTTAAAACTTACCGTTGAAACTAAATTTTTATTTTTGAAAAATTGCACGAAATATGTTAAACTGTTAAAGGTACTTGAAGTGAACATAAACCTGTAAATAATTATTGTTAAATTATAATGCTTTTATGTTTTATTAACAAGACCCAAGTTTTTTCTTTAAAAGTAAGAATTCGTAAATAAAAAATAATTGTTTTAAATTTTTTGGCGTCAAATCCAAATTTAAGAAAATCTGCAATACCAGGTGTAATTGAACTCTGGCTATTTAAGGTCATAAAAATTAACCACAAAGATGCTATTATACTCAAAATTGCTTCATCTTCCCAAAAATGTAAAAATATACAGGTTGTTCTATTTAAAATAACTAAGTTAGGGTCATTTCCGGCGAAACCGATAGTGAAACAATTGTGTGTATGTGCTTAAAAAATCTGTTTTTTTACACATATCATAAATCTAAAATGTTATTTATCTAAAATGAAAACTAAAGAAAAAAAGAGGGTCTACCAGAGTTCAGTTTAAGCTATTTCGTGCAATTTTTCAAAAATAAAAATTGAGTTTCAACGTTAAGTTTTAAGTTTCCGGGGCCAAAAAAGTTGCTACTCTTCATAATTCACGATCTTCTTTCGGAAAATCCCATCAACCGACTTTAGTACCACCAAGTGAGTTTGGTTTTAACTATACCTAAGTGTCCTTCATGTAATTTCTGTATTACTGATCTCAATTTAATAGGAACTATTATTTTATCTCCAAAAGTAAACTATACCAATTTCAGTTATTGATTCATTTCTTAAATTAAAATATAGTCTAACATTATCAGGTAAGTACTTCATTTTTGTTTTTTGGCCATCCTAACATACAATATTCA
Organism: Elmis aenea; assembly: GCA_947652605.1. Taxonomy (NCBI): domain Eukaryota; kingdom Metazoa; phylum Arthropoda; class Insecta; order Coleoptera; family Elmidae; genus Elmis; species Elmis aenea. The sequence goes on from OX393584.1 coordinate 19,545,561, forward strand.
TAAATTTGTTTTAATGTAGGATCGGTCTTTTTCAGTCTCACTCTTTATATCGCAACCTGCATTATATTTTGTATCAACCACCCTTTGCAGATGATATGGGCTATTAGCTAAAAACAAAAAAGACCTGCAACATACTATAAACGAATGGACAGATACATTCAACCATTTGCTGTATATGTATATCAATTTTTTTTTAAATTTGGGCCGCAAACAGAGTTAGCAGTTTACTTCGTTACACGTTAAACTATAAAGCTTATTCGATTTTTTTAAAGCCAAATGTCACGTTCTTTTCGTATATGCCCCGTGTAAATAAAATTCGTGGTATTCAAAAAACCTTGAAATACTTGAGAACATAATATTGTGTAGGACGGTAAAGCAGCTACATTTAAAATCACATTAATTTACAAGAACTTATATAAGATCGTGTATAATATAAAGAGGGACCTGAAAGCATAGCTAATGTCATAATTTAGTTTACTAAACACAATCTGGACTAGCAGGTGATGTTATCATTCCGGCAGGGAGGTGTACTTAAATGCGTGATGCCATGACGTGACACAGGTGCAAGTGCAACCTACGACGGGTTCGTTGAAATATCAAGTTACACCAGCCTGAGATCTAATATTCTGATAGCGAAGTTGCATTTTAAAGTGGATTTTATGGAAGTCTAAATATACTGTTCAACGGAAATTTTGTCGCAAGGAACACCTTATCTTTATAAATTTTTTGTTACTACATACAGGAATGCAATCAGCATTTGAACCATTTATTATGAAAGTGTTGTTATTGTTTGTAGATATTTAAGGATTTGCATTTCATTCGATTTGAAAAAACTGATAAAGTCTACAGAGTTTGCCCATATTTCTATAAATTTAAATATACAGGGTTCTCGTTTTTCGAGGGCCACTATGGGGATATCGTAAACGGTAAGAGTTACGACTTCGGTTAAATTAGGGCAAAGTTGTATTTTCAGGTGCTTAATAATTTGACGCAAACAGAACTTTTCAAACTTTTTTAGTTTTTGAGATATAGGGAAAAAAGTAAAAAAGTGGATTTTTGTTTTTTGCCCGTAACTTTTTCATTTGATGTCGAATTTAATTTCTGTTAAAACTTTTTTATGGCCACTTTTTGCAATCAGAATCCCTAATTATATTTTTCGTGCGACGTTTCGTTTTTTTAAAACCATCATCAGGTCAATTTTTTCTTATGGACGCTATATCTGATTTTAACGCCAATTTGTAGAGCATTTTATTCTGAATTTAACAATGTATAACACTTGGCACATTTTTAAAACAATTGTTGTTAAAAATGCAAAAACAAATATTTTATTTAAAACAAATCCTCATCGGCATAGTAAATAATTGTCTTTGTCCCTTTTTCCTTGGAAGCACGTAGGTAAACCGCATGAAATTACTATTTAAGGGATTTCATTAAAAAAATAGGTATTAATAAATGTTAGAAATGCCCTAACATTATTCACTTATTAGCAAATATTTTTAGACTATTTTCTTTGGTTAAGTAATAAATTTCTCTAAAAATCTGTATTTAATCCTTATTTGGCATACAATTATTTGAAACAAAAAATAACGACTTATGCCTTTTATCTGTGTTAATGACTTCTAATAAGCAAAAAGCGTAAACAGATTTTTGGTCATTTTTTGTAAACTATGAACACTTATATTGTTTGATTAGAAAAATTTTGTTACAAATAATTGCATGCCAAATAAGGGATTAAATACACATATTAGAGAAATTTCCAAGGAAAAAGGGTCAAAGACAATTATTTACCACGCCGATTAGGATTTGTTTTAAATAAAATATTTGTTTTTGCCATTTTTAACAATTGTTTCAAAAAAGTCCCAAGTGTTATACATTGACGAATTCAGAAAAAAATGCTTTACAAATTGGCGTTAAAATCAGATATAGCGTCCATAAGAAAAATATGACCCGATGATGGTTTAAAAAAAACGAAACGTCGCACGAAAAATATAATTGGGGATTCTGATTCCTTGCAAAAAGTGGCCATAAAAAAGTTTTACCAGAAATTAAATTCGACATCAAATGAAAAAGTTACAGGCGAAAAACAAAAATCCAATTTTTTACTTTTTTTCCTATATCTCTAAAACTATAAGAGCTAGATAAGTTCTGTTTGCATCGAATTATAAAGCACCTGAATATACAACTTTGCCCTAATTTAACCGAAGTCGTAACTATGTAAATTCATAGCCCACTTGAAACTACTACGTTGCCTTACCAATAAAGTATAAAATTGCGATATCTCGGAAAATATTATTTTATGTAAAAAACATACTTCGCATCATTTTACTTGCAAAGGATGGGCGCATTGGTATATAGAAAAATTTCGAATTTATCTCTGACGGTTTCATAGCCAACGCTATCGCAAAAATGACCTTTATTTTTCAGTTGTTAGTTTTTTTTCCCATTTTTCCCCAGTAAATCATCTTCTTGATGCAATAAATACAGCCTTGATAAGATTTTGCGACAACATATCGCAACCCTTCCTTGTCTACTAAGACTTTTAAATCGACTAAAATGCAAACTTTAAAAATTAAGAAAAACTGCAAAAAACAAAACCCATTTTCGTATTTTTTTCTGGATAATTTCTGAACTAAGAAAATTATGGCAATATTTTTTACGGATTTTTGAATTCAGTGAATAGTTTTGCCCCGCGCTGAACGCGACCATTGATTTTTAAAAAATCTATCGATCAGATATTGATTTAGCTGGTTTTCGAGTGGAATTTAGGAAACCGAAAGCATCAAAGAAAATGTACACGCAAAAACATCGGCGGCTTCAAATACTTGTGCAAAATTATCGTAGATATACAGGGTGTCCCAGTTCTCGTAAACAGCATGGGGATCTTGTAAACAGTAAGAGATACAGATGGTTAAATGAGTCAAAATTATCTATGATTTACGAGCAACTATTCTATGAAATAAATTCTTAAAAAAAAAAATAGTTATTTCGCTACTTATAAAAAACAAAAACATGACGTTTTCGATTTTTGCTTTTAACTTGCTTATTTGAAATCATACTCAACATATTTTTGGACAATATTAGGACAGTTTTTTGTGAACATTTAAAATTTGTTAATACATTTTATTTATCTTCATTTGTTTTTGTTATTTTAACATCAACTTTCTTATTTTAAAGACAAATCGTAGTTAACTGTCAACTCATTAAAAATAGATTTTGTTCTTGTTTCATAGATGTATGGGTTGTTAGGTTTATCTTTAAAAATAAGTAAGTTATTAAAATATTATTGTATTTATTAAGTTTAATCAAAGTAACCATTGAAAAACAAAAAAATCATCACATGAATAATATAGATCTAATTGATTAATACAAAAAAATTAACAATTTAAGATATTTTTAACATTTCATAATAATTAATGATTTTTTAATTACTATTACTATTAAATCTAAATTACAACGCGCGTTCAAAGTGTTACTCTCTCCTTAGGGACAATACAAATTTGAAATCTGCATTTTGTAGATAATAATGTTTTCCTAAGCATATTACTTTTTGTTTGATGGAATTTTCTGAAAACAGCCAATCTCAAAAAGACAGGTAATTATTACAATAATTGATGAATTAAAAATAGCTATTTTAAGTACAGTTCATATATTAGAAAGAAATAATGCTTAGGAAAACATTATTATCTACAAAGTGCAGATCTCAATTTTGCATTGCCCATGGACAGTGGACTACACTTTAAACCAGGGTTGAGCAGATTTAAATCAATTGATTTAAATCACGATTTAAATCATGATTTAAATCAAGTGATTTTTTTAAAAAAATCATTGATTTAAATCAAGAGATTTTTAAAAAAAATCATCAATTTAAATCACAGATTATATGAGTAGATACAGTATAATATTTATAATAAAACAAAATTGTATTACTATTAGTAATTAAATACACGAAATGGTGAATAAACCATATCAATTTGCTCTTGTAAAGTAATATTCCTTGTGGAAATGCAATAATTCAAAAAATAAATGACAAGTTTTTGACATTAGCGAAGTGAACAGTCAGTTTTTTCAATTTCCACGGCACTCTATTGCTTCAATAACGATTTGAAGAAAAATGTCGAATATCTCGAAAAGTATGAGTGTTGGGTATAGTATAGGACATACTTAACAAAATATAAAGCTCTTTTAAAGACGAATTCGATGACATAAAAAAACACAGGGGTTCGCATTTGAAAAAATCGAGTTACGAGCTTTTGAAAATCATGGAAGTTGCCACCTATTTATAAACACTCCTGTATGTGTGATTCAAATTTTTCATATCGAGCGAACAGAGAAATTTTTTCTGCATGTCCATACCAAATTAAAACTCTACTTCAAAATAACTTCAGGAGAATTTTTTAAATAAAGACTTACAACCTTGAATAATTTAGAAAATTATTTTTTTTTTACAACGCCGTATAAAAACCTGTAGTATTTTATATTGATGCAAAGCTAAAATTAAGGCAGTCAAAAATATTAAATAAAAAATTGGTAGTTGTATTTGAAATATAAAAGTTGCTATTAGTTCCAGAAAGGTGATTCACCCTGTAAATTTGAAAATATTTTTATTGTGTTTAGAAAAAACTGTACAAAATAGCATTTGAATCAACTTCATATCTCAAGCCGTTAAGCCACAATCGACCAATCCCGCACTAATGACTCACCCTGTGTATAATTAATTAAACATCATCATTTAGCACTGATTTTTCCAAAATTCTTAATCATTAAGTATATTTAATTTTTCATTTTGACAAAAATTCACCAATGAATTAAATATACTGGATATTAAATATATCTATTAGCACAAAACAGAAATAGCATGTGAATGTCACTAAATTCGATAAAATGGTACATTTGATTTAAATCAAAAAAATCTGATTTAAATCAAATAAATCGATTTTTTTGATTTTTTTAAAAAATTCATGATTTTTATCCACCCTGCTTTAAACGCATGTTATAATTTATATTCAAAGGTAATAGTAACTGAAAAATCATAAACTATTATGAAATGTAAAAAATATCTCAAATTGTTTAAGTTTTATGTGTTCAATTATGTACAGCTACTTCATTTATGTGATTTGTTTTGTTTTTCTTTTTATTGGCCACTTTTTTAAACTTAATACATACAATAATATTGTAATAACTTACTTATTTTTAAAGATAAACCTAACAACCCATATACATCAATGAAATGAGAAAGAAATTATCTTTCCAATGGTGTCACAGACAACTACAACCTCTATTTAAAATAAGAAAGTTGATATTAAAGTAACAAAAACAAATGCAGATAGATAAAATTTATTAATAAATTTCAAAGCTACACAAAAATGTGTCCATATAATGTCGGAAAATATTTTGAGTATGTTTTTAAGTTAGCAAGTTAAAAGCAAAAGTCGAAAACGTCAAATTTTTTGTTTTTTATCAATACCGGAAAAACAATTAATTTTTTTAAAGACTTTTCATCATAAAATAGTTGCTCGTAAATCATAGATCATTTTGACTCTGCATATCTTACCGTTTACGAGATCCCCATGCTGTTCACGATAACTGGGACACCCTGCGTATTTGAGCCATTTATTTGGCAAGTGGCCTAAGATATTATATGTTTTGCATTTTGATGTGTATAAAAATATTTATGCCAACTACAGAAAACATTGACTTATATTTGTTATCTCGGTTACTTATATTTTTCGGGCATTCATAATTTCGCAAAGAGGTTAACGAATCGTCATTTTTTATTACTGTAAAATTGTTTAAGCCACTTTTAAAATAATTAGCGTATAAAAAAACTACAGACTTATGTCGATTTGGTCCGTTGTGTTTTACTGAATTGATGTTTGATAAGACACAAAATGGTTTCTAAAATTTCCATATTATTTATATTACAGCACACACCCAGGTTATCTTCGTTATTTGATTATATAAAAAATGAATGATAACGAGAGTACTTTTTTTAAATTCCAGGTTTGGAACATATTTGACCCAACTCCTAAGGGCATTGATTTTATTTGTTACATAACAAATTACACGTACAAAATGCATTTATTTAGTATCACTTCTGGTGGCTAAAGCTGTTATTTAACATCACCATTAAGCAGTCTGAGTATTAGGACTTTATGTGCTCCGAATACCGACATAAACTTACATTACATAGTTTTGCGGAATTGAATTAAACGCCGAGAATTTTAGGTAATCTAATACTAGCGATCGGGAATTCCTATTTAATTATTAAACGTCTTGCCGCCTTAATTGTTTTACCGATAACTTCTGACTAATTAGATAACTCAAAACGAACATTTGATCGTACCGGCCTTACGAATAACATGCTGCTGTTGAACTAACGCTTCAAATCTCATGCAGCAATATGTTATATTAGTTCAGTAGCTAAACTCCTTTATTTCTTATGTGTTCGTCTAAAAGCGGTGTAGACATATCCAGGCCACGTATTATTGTCTGAACGTGACGCCCTTACCGGTGGCTGACTACAATTGGCAGTAAAACTCCTCCTTACTTAAATAATTTACGAATCAATTATCAAAACAAACAAATCAAGATCTATACAAACGTTACGTGCGTACACGTTCCAGCAAAAAAAGGATTAAACAGCTTTTAAACAAACTGTAAACACGAAAGTCGCACATTTTTATAGGCTCGTAATAAGGATATTAAAGGCCGTCATAAACCGTAAGGTATGTAAAACCACACTAAACCACTTCTAGCTCTAATAAAACTGTTTTGAGGTGTTTTCCACTAACATATTTTGTCTATAATATTTCAAGAACATGGATACTGGTATAACATTCTGAATAATGCATTAATTTACTTTAACCCATTTGTTCCCACAAACATTTTTTTTTCAAATTTTTAAATAAAACGTTTTTTATTATTAGAAATATGTCCTAACTACAAATTATGCAAGTTTTTCAAAAATATTTTCAAAAAGAAGTGAAAAAAATGCACGTACTCATATGAGTAGGGGAGACCGGGGATAAAAGTAACACGGGTAGGTTGTAACAGTGCCTATAGTTTCTTTAATTTTTGTTTTATATCGCCCTAAACGCTTTTGCAATGTTAAGTTACATCCAGCTCCCTACCTACATTGCTAGTTTTCATCTGTCATAGAGGTTAACTTTTTGCCAGCCAGAGTCACTATTTTCCGCCTAAAAGTTACTGCGTTGTCTTATCCGTCGAGTAACTTTTAGGCGATCTCTAAAATAGGAACAAAAAAGTACCTATATTATTTTGTTCTAAATTTAGTTGGCTATTGGTGGATGCAATACAATTTGACGTTAGAATCGTGGTTAATTGTGGATTCCCTGATTTTTTTTTTGTGTACACTTGGGGTCAAAAGTAACAAAGTGTTACAACCAACCCCAATTAATGTTTTCACTTGCAAATGTTCACACTTAGCACATAATTGGTGGCTTTCTTCGTAGATGAGAATATACAAGAGTTGTCGGAATAATTTTCCAGTTTGTTGTATCTTTTTGATTCACATTTTTAAATATGTAGGTACTTATAATCTTGGCAAACCTGGTAACTGCAGTCCCAAATTATTAAATTATAAAACTCAGTATATAATATCGGTTTAATGATGGAAATGTATGTAAAGCTAAATCATTTCTTAAAAAGCATTTTAAATTATAAAACCTATGTAAATTGGTAAGATCTGGTACTTTTGGTTTTCCTACCAGCCGCCATTGTTTTTATTCTATTGCCTTAATATTTATAACTTAATATAAACAAAGCTTTAACCAACCCAACTTAACCTGACCCTCTTTTACTGATTTAATGAATGACGATCAGTTTAAGGGCGGTTAGATTTAAAAAAAAAAACAAACAGTTATTATGATCCAGTATAAATTTAATAATTTGGGACCGCCCTTACCTGGTATGCCATACTGTTCACTTATCATTTTGTATTGTACCAAAGATTTATTTTTTTATTTTTTCATTTTGCTAATGTGTATTTTTGAATAAAATATTAATTTTGTTGATGAATACTAATATATTTACTCACTACTTATGAGCTGTGTAAATTATTTTGCCGGTTCAACTTACCCCAATCATTGATACTTTTAGCCCCAACGTTGAAGTTGAAAGTAACAGCTGTCTTACTAAAGAAAAAAAAAATTTCTAACAGTTGCTTTACGAAACACACGAAATAAATATCTTGGAAGCAAGACAAATGTCCAATCTATCATTAAACCAATTTGGATGTAAAAAATTTGTAATAATCTATGAGAAATTAAATAAAAACAAAAAAATGTTACTTTTATCCCCGGTCTCCCCTACAACGGGAACATAGCGGCGGCAAAGAAAATAAAAATTATATTATTTTTTATTAATTTATTGTAATAATTTACAATCGAAAACTTGTATTCACTATGAAACATTATCTTTCCAAACAGTGTGACATGGCGTTTGATACAAATGCACCTTGCTCGTTGATGACATATGCTACAGCGCAACTGTTTATCAATTATTTCTTAGGAAAATGTCCTCCTTGATCCTGTATAATACTTTTTGGGACCGTGCGTGGATGCCCGGAAAGCTGAGCTTTCTCACTCTTAAGTGATGTCTTAATACACTTCGTATGAAATTCAGTAAATCAATATTTCTACCTGCTAATGGATTTATCCTTCAGGCGTTCACTGTTGTAATATTCAGCATATGGGTCCAGAGAATCCACCACCTTTTTTTACCTTGGATGGACACTTGATAATTATTTACAGATTTGTCTAGCAAGTCTACATCCCCCATAGCTGTATTATAATTGGCAAAGAGACAAGGTTGGGGCACATCAATTTTTTTCTTTTTGCTACTTAGACCAACGTTTCACTTTGGAAAGAGGATGTATACTATCATAATTTGTCATTATAGTCACAATACTATTGTCCATTGTCCTTCCACTTTACCAGAAGCAATAAATGTTCTTTGTCATATTTATATTGGAAACAACCGCGAATTTCTTTTTTCATTTGTTGCTGATCAAAAAAAGGATTTTTTTTGTGCGATTAACTATAAGAGTTTTCATCAAACCATGACTTGTAAACAAGTTGTCGACAAATATTATATGGTCTGCCGGTTTTATCACTACTTTTAGTAAGTCCAATACAACTTTAGATCCTAAGGGCAAATTTAGCCCTAACAACATAATGCCCCAGTGTACTCATATGAGTACACCAGTAAGTAACTATGAAAAAAAATCACACTATTTATTTTGTTTAATATTTGCATGAATAACTGTAAAACATACATACCTGAGTAACAAATTTCAGCAGAGAAATTAATTTATATTTTAAAACAAAGATAAAAATTAATAACAAAGTACACAGTGACAATAGCACAGTTGTAGAACAAAGTAAAGTGACGTTTTTTCCTATATATAGAAGCAACATTTAGGTTTAAAATTTTAATCTACTATTCCCTATTCTGTGTACTTCTAAGTGGTACTAAACATTCCCACCTATATGTAACTAATGGAACTTAAAAAAAAAATTTATGAACCGTACTCAAATGAGTACACTGGGAACAAATGGGTTAAAACAAGACTTTTAATACTAACCTTTGTTTAATGAATTCAAAAATATTAAGTTCTTAAATATTGCGAAAAACTTAGGGAGGTAATTTCTTACCGGAAATTATGGGAAGGCTTTTACATATTTTTTCCTTAAACGTCTTCTTTCGGAAGTACCCCCCCTAAAGAGGAGCGATATACTTACGTTTTTATTATGCATCTCGAATTTGGATAAATATGTAGGAGAATGATATTTGGTACAGGTTTTATACTTAGTAAAAGGTTTCTCATAATAATGTAGGATCAGAGTAGGAAAACAACCAAGTAACCACGTAACCACGTAACCAAGTTAACAAGTAACCAGATATAATATAGTTTTAAAAAAAACAACGACGAGAAGTGACAAGTATTTTACCTTAACGAATTATTTAGTTATTATAGTGTGATTTGTACCTTCACAATAATAAAACACTACAATTTTGGGGGCTCGTCCGGGATTGAAAAAGCTCAATACGAAGAAAGCGAAGACGATAAAGAAGTTAAAGGTGTCAAAGACGATGTTGAGGCAAGATGAAGAAGTTAAAGGCAGGTAGCTTATGTTACAACATTTATGAATTACAATGTGTGTGTGAATATCCTCGTGTGCAACAGGAAATAAAAACATACTTCCATTAAGATTTTTTTGACAAAAAACAAATTTTTCAAGGAACTATTTCTTTATTGCCATAAACAGCGTAGCTGCTAAGCCTATTCTTCCGTTTATTTACTCATCTATCTTTCGGTTAGTTTTCATTACAAGCGTATTCGCGCGAATGAGCTTCGCGCGTACGCGTCCGTATTCGCGCGATTGAAACAAACCAATGCAAGCATATAAGAGCGGTTACACTACAAGCGAGAATTCGCTCGAAACCACTCTCATATGCTTGCATTGGTTTCTTTGATTCGCGCGTATACGGTCGCATACGAGCGAAGCCCATCGCGCGAATACTAGGGATTGTAAATTTACCGACTTTTTGAATTACCGGTAATTCGGTAAAATTTTCAATCAAAACCCGGTTTACCGGTAATTTACCGGTAAACCATAATATTATACCGGATGATTCAGTTTGACTGTCGCGCCCCTATAACTTTGTAAGTATTGAGAATAACCCCAACAACCCTTATATATTTGAAATCAGCGAGAAATTCTCTATTAAGTGATGTGTTTTTGTTACCTCTACGATGACATATGTCAAATCCGCGATAGGCAACTGTTTTTTTAAAAATTACATAGTATACATTTTTTTATTGATTCGGATAGAGAATTTAATTCTGAATCTGACCATGTACTCAAGTAGGCATACATAAGAAAATTTTCGAGAAAAATCAGTTCAAAGTTTATTCAAATTATAGCAAACAGTCTATTTAACATAACAAAAAACGATCAAATCTTAAAAATTACACGGTAACTATCAATGAAAATGTATTAAAAATTAATTTTTAATAAAAATAAAAACAAATAATAAACGCCGACATAAAAAATTGGATTTTAATGTATTGAAAATGGCCGCAACTGCTGATTTTTTTCGATTTTTTTTTTAATGTATGCCTACTTTTTGATTCAGAATTAAATTTTCTATCCGAATCAACAAAAAAATGTATACTATGTAATTTAAAAAAAAAACAGTTGCCTATCGCGGATTTGACATACGTCGTCGTAGAGGTAACAAAAACACATCACTTAATAGAGAATTTCTCGCTTATTTCAAATATATAAGGGTTGTTGGGGTTATTCTCAATACTTACAAAGTTATAGGGGTGCGACAGTCAAACTGAAACACCCGGTATACATACATTTATATTATATTTTTTCCTTTTTAGATTTTCGCGGTTACTAACAAGGGAAGGTCACGATACGTTGTCGCTAGAATTTGATTCCGGCTGTGTTTATTACATCAACGGCATCAAAACTAAATGTTTTCCAGAGTTATACGTGCCACTGGCCATTAACTTCGGAAAAATAGGGGAAAAACTGAAAAATTGGTACAAAAAGGTCATTTTTGCGATCGCGTTGGCCATGAAACCGTCAGAGATAAAATCGAAATTCTTCTATTTACCAATAGGCGCATCCTTTGCAAGTAAAATAGTGCAAAGTTTTTGAAAAAATCTTGAACAGTTCCGGAGAAAAACGTCAAAAACGAAACCCCTGTATAAGCGCTATGTATTGAGTAATTGTCGCATATCTGTATTACTATATCCATGCGACTTGCATAGGCGTTTAACATAGGGAAAACTGTTTTTACAAAGGCCTCATTTTTTGCGTTTTTCTTCGGAACCGTTTAAGATTTTTTCAAAAACTTTGCACCATTTTACTTGGAAAGGATGCGCGCATTGGTAAATAGAAGAATTTCGATTTTGTCTTTTACGGTTTCATGGCCAACGCGATCGCAAATATTACTTTTATTAATCAGCTGTTCAGTTTTTCCCCTATTTTTCCAAAGTTAATGGCCAGTGGCACGTATAACTCTGGAAAACATTTAGTTTTGATGCCCTTGATGTAATAAACACAGCCAGAATCAAATTCTAGCGACAACGTATCGTGACCTTCCCTTGTAAGATTTTTAATATAGTTTTCGGAGTTTATCCGCATATCCTTATAGTGAGATGAGAGCTTGCCGAAACGTCGAGCCAATTTAAATATTACGCGGATAAACTCCGAAAACCGTATTAAATATAAATATATTTATATATATTTACATATTTATTATTGAACTGATTGGGATAGTTGAAGCCTAACTATCAGTTTCAAAGTTTCATACAATATTTATCAGTTAACAGCCATCAACGTAATTTTTTTTCTATGTAATAAAGATATAATAGAACATAAAATAAGAATATATAATATATAAAATAAAAATATTACAAAAAATATAATCCAGCATTACAAAAAACACATGAAAATATAACCATTCTGAACATAAAATATAAAATGATATAACGTAAAAATATTATCAAACTATTAACAATATTTTTTACTTTAAACTTTTCTTAAAAAATAAGCACGTAGAAAACATAATTTATTTAAACTGGTGTTTCCTCATTGCGACTTAATTTTTGTAGAAAACAATCCAGCCGCGGAAAAAGCTTTTTCGGATTCTACACTTGTTGGTCAAGTAGTGATTAAATAATCATATGCCATTTGTATATATTTCCCCTTATTTTTTCTCCTTGAAAATACGTAAATTCTTTTTTGATTATTTGATTTGTATCTTGATTCGAAGTCCTACACCTAACAGTAGAAGGACTCATGACTAAATAATCTTGATTCGAAAGATATTGTAAAATTACCGGAATTACCGGTAAAAAATTTGCAAATTACCGGCAAAGTTTGAAGAGCGTTTTTTGCGATTTACCGGTAAACCGGTTTACCGGTATTACAATCCCTAGCGAATACGGCTGTACTGTAACCGCAGCCTTACAGTAGTGGCGTAGCAAGAAGCGAATGGGCCCGCGTGCAAGCTGAGAATGGGCCCTTCGGATATATTAATATAAATAAACTTTATTAAAAATTTAGCATTATATCAAAGGATTTTTTATCATATTGTTACACTATTTGCAAGTCTTTCAACTTTTTATTCGTTAAAAAAAATATTTTTAAAATATTATATAACTCGAGCAATATTAATTTTAAACTTGAAATATGTTAAATGTTTTTTTAAAGACTGATAAATTATCTACAAGAAAACATAAAAATATTTAAAATAACAAAGCTGCATATTGTTCCGCTATAATTAAGCACTCAGTATATTTGAAAATAATTTTGAATTATGCAGCTTATGATGCCAAACAACTTTTTTGTTATTTTTTTTGTATATACTTCAATAATAACGCCATGAATTTGTGTCGACTTAATTTTTAGCAACTCAAATCAAAGACATTTATTTTGATATTGTTGGAGGCATATTCTTAAATAATAACACATCTATTTAAAAAATTTGTGGATTAAAATGCCCAAAGGGTCACAAAGAAAGAAAACCACTAAACAAAGATAGGATGTGTATTACAGGTGCACATATTTGAAGCACTTGACTACAAAAAATTTGAGTTGAAATATACATATCACACATAATAATTAAATTATTTTAAATACACGATTGTACATACAAATAACAAAGATAAATATTTTTTTTATGGACTGTTTTCGAGAATATAATTAACCTAAACGTTAAAATTTCTAAAAATGGCAACACAAAGTGTACACATGAAATTTCAGTGACGCTTAAAAAGTGCAACAAACATATTTGTAAATCGTATTTCACATATTTTGCCCCAACTGTAGGAAATAATATATTTTGTATTGTAAAACATTTATTATTTTCAATACTTTTCATGTAATTTGTTGCTAAATTTAAAGTTTTTATTGCAAGAATTGGTTTTCATGTTTAATAAAATAATAACTTGTGCTACGCTATCAATTTTTTATATTCTACAGCATCGGGTCACTGTGACCCGAAGGACTACAAGTGTGTAGTGCAGCGGAAAAACAGCAGTGTTTAAGTTTAAATCAGTTTTATTTTTATTCACAAGAAAAGAAAAGTTAATTGGGGTTATTCTTCTAAACAAATATTTTCATAAAGTGTGAATGGCTAAGTTCATATTTAATAACGTTTAAATAAAATACCGCATAATTTATTAAAAACAAAGAAATCATAGCGATGAGTACCTATACCATTCTTAAAAATAAAAATTAACAAACTTTTTAGCTGTTGAACTTACCGAAACCCCTCTGTTTGATCTCGAATTTGGGACTCTTTATGTAATGCGGAGAGTTGAATAAATCTGTTTAGTTGTGACACATTCTGAAATGCACGCTGACATTTCAATAAACTTGGTTTTACTCTGTTCAGCATTGAAAAGCGGAGCAAATACGTTAGGAAATTGTTTTGCAGTTTAGTAACTTTTAGATAGCGATTGAAAAGTAGTCCAGAATACTTCTAATTTAGTCAGATATATTGATATATATTCTTGAGATAAACCAAAATAGTTGCGATACTAAACAACTTTTAAAATTTGTTACATTTAATAATAATAATAATAATAAACAGCTTTAATTTTACCTAAAAATGTACACGATTAAAAAGTGTCTGCTTGTTGCAGAGCAAAACTGCTTGCTTACAACAAAGCAAAAACTTGGCAAAAAAAAAATTCTCGAGAAAATTTGAATGCCTTGAATCCTTACAACACAATAATTATTTTTTCAAGAACAGTGATTGGTGATGAAACCTGAGTACTGGAATCCTTCTACAAATCTGTAGTGCGTTTAAAATAGCTCCCCACTTAAAAAAAAAATCCGAAACTCAATCTTAATCAAAAAAACTGGTGGCTACAGTCTGTTTGTGATGCGGAAGAAATTTATTGATCGTATATCTGTTATTGGAATGTCTAATATAATTCTGATTCAATCCTCAGTAATTATTTTTTAAACATTATTGCTTAAAGTCGAAATTTTTCGCGTTGGAGCGCCCTGTATACCGGCTATGCAATTAGTCCAAATGACTGACAAAGAATTAAAAGAAGAGACAATATTACAAAGTATAAAAGAACGCTTAAAGACATTTCAATGAACATGTAATTATCATCAAGGCAGCTTTAGTAAAATATTTTTACGGTGTATTATGCAAATTAGGAATGTTGACTACTGAATTATCCTTTATTAAACGACTCTTTTGTAAAATTTGCTACGGTTGACATGCTAAGCCGGCGGTTCACTTAATATATCAATGCATTACTGCCTTATATTGATTAAATGTTCGCAAAATACTGCTCGTTCATGAAAACGTTACCTCGCCGATTAATCTTCAGACTAAATTGCATCTTAAAGCGATTTAAAATTTCTTAATTCTTTTTTAATATGTATAGGAAAATGAAATTTGTCTATTACCTATTACAATAATGTTCTAAACTATTTAGTTGTAACTAATTACAAAGTAACAAACGCAATTTGTTAGTTTCATTATGAAAAACCCGCTTTTATTTAACTACGAATGCTCAGAAATCGAGTTCTATTCCTTTTTTTACATTGGTTTTTACGAGGTCCTATAAATCTGTTTTATTAAATCTGCAGTCGTTTTATATAACTGCTATTTTGCGTAAAAAGCGTAAAGGTTCCTAAAACTACCTCTTTACTGTTATATTTCAGACTGAATGTTAGAAATGATATAACCAGCGTTTTATTTAATTATTGTGCTTTGGAATGCATTCAAAATTGTATCTCTGAAGTCGTTAGTTTTATTTAAACACACACTTTACGAAAATGCTTATATTGTTTCAATTATTCATCACATAAATAAGGTAAATTAAAAATGGCTTGTCCCTGCTTCAAAGGATCTCTAGTAGAACGAACAGAGAAATAAGGAGGTATGTCAAATTATTAGCAAACTGAGATATCTATGCTATCTTGTAGCAAAAAAACATACTACTATGCCAGAAGCTCAAGACTATTAGTCACGAAAACAAAATTTTAAGACAGGCCAGTTAAAATACTTGTTTCTACTAATGTATATGAAAGTTGCCATTTTCTTACTGCCTACTCTGCATGAAAGTTTTATTTTCGTCTCTAGTGGCGAAAATATTGCCAATGTCAATGTCAAAACAAATTGTAAAATTTACGACTTTTTTTAGCTTAAACTCACAATAAACTAAAAATCCGTTAATATTCTTATCAAATAATTTAATTTTAATGTAGCATTTTATATAAAATCCTAAGAATGGTACAAAAATTAATGTTAAATATATTTCGTTTGCAGGTTACAATTTTTTTTTATGTCAATGTCAGTGTGGTGATGTCGCTACGGAAATGAAATGATTAATTCACACTTTATACATAATAATTATCATTTAGTTCGTTTAATTCGTTTACATTAACTTCCGTTCTAAAATGCAATTTTAATTTCGTACAAAAAATAGCATTTACGACTCGCGAACAAATCTCACTCACGAAAAACTGGACTTTCGTCTCTTGTAAAAAACACTATTTCCTTATCGGATTTTCTTACACCTTTTGGTGTTGAGGTGTTTTCCTAGTTCTTGATTATGTTTCTGTCTATATCTGTCTATAATTGGCTAATTGTGGCCCATACCTCCAGCTGATTCCTTTTTCTTCTAGTCTATGTCTCACTTCGTTTTCCAAGAGGCGTAAAAATAATAACAATAAAAGAAGAAGAAAAATCTGTAAAAGTGCCCTTATGGTCGTTGGAAAACACTTAATTTCACATCTAATTTTCACCTTTAATTTAAAAACATTAAAACTCACTAATTATTCAACATGTAAAACATGTTTTACGATTTTATTGAACAAAGAAATATTATTTAAAAAATGTGACTACGTTTCAATAATACTTATCGCCCATTACACTGTTAAATACCAACAGAAGAGCCAGTTAGGATGGATTGGTCATCTCACAAGAATAAAATAAAGTAGAATAGTAACAGAAATATGGAAAAAGGGATGGACCAGTGGCGGATTACCGTACAGGCGCATGAGGCGCGCGCTTCGGGCCTCGGCAAAAGGAGGGCCTCAGAATCGTTTGGTTCGTCATCCTCAAAAACCCAAATTAAATTTTTATTGTCTGTTAATATGAGAATTATAAAATAATAATTGTAGACAAATTGTAATATCTTCTAAAACCTATTTTCATAGTGGGTATTGGGTAATAACCATTGATGCCAATTTAAAAAAAAAAGTTAAATTAAACAAAAATGATAGCCAATTTGGTTCCAAATCGCCAAAACTTGCAACCCTGCTTGCATTTGATTACAGTGCACTGCAAGCCCATGTACTGTACAGGGTGGTCCAAATTCGATGGGATTACATGGGTATCTCGCTTAATAAGCAAGATAGAGAAACTGTTAAATTACCAAAAATGTGCAGTTTTTTGAGACAAACTCAGAATTGTTGTCAAATATATTCTATCTTTTCCGATTTTCCTTTGTTTTCACAACCTGCTTTTTGTTTCTCATCTTTAAAAAATTTTAAAAACCTTTATAACTTGCGTATTATTGAAAATAAATACATCAACCCTAATATATTTGGAAAGGGAAAAAATAAGGAATTTAAATAGGTTATAGCCAACTATAGCTTCCATTTATAAAAAGGTGAGTTTATGTCATACCTTTTTAACGGCGAGCGTAAAATATTTTTTTTGTACCTACTATCAAAATCTACATAAAAATATCTAAAAATAATCTTTATAAACTTTTTCGATATTTAAAACAATAAGGGATATATGACACATTATAAATATAACAAAAAAACAGTTTTTCATTAATAATTCAAAAACCGGAAATGATAAAATATTTTTGAAAACTGTTCTGAGTTTGTTCTAAAAAAACTGCACATTTTTAGTAATTTAACCGTTTCTCTATCTTGACTAAAGCGAGATACCCATTGTAGTCTCATCGAATTTGGACAACCCTGTACTGTATGATGCAGAATTTGACTGTGATTTTTTTACCTGAGATGGGATTTTTTCTTTTAAATGGGAATGTGATTTTTTTTCTGGTATCTGAGAATATTTTTTTTTTCCGTATTTGATTTTTGTGTTTATGTTTTTGTTGGTTCTAAAAATAAAAAACGTTATGATTTTTCTGCATTGTTCATTTTAGTAAACCATCTTAATAGGGGGCCTCCAGATCAGGTTGCGTCTGGGGCCCCACAAAATCAAGATCCGCCACTGGGATGGACAAAAGAAGAAAAGTAGGGAGGCCCGGAAGAACCTGGAATGGGGATCAAAGACACTAAACGATAAGAGCTCACATGAACATAAGTGGAAACCTTCACACCTTTACGCCATAATTGTAGAAAAGGGCAGATTATAACGATTAATTTATAAACATCAACTTTCATCACAAAATTTCACTTTAACGAATGAAAAAGCATACTGCTCCAAATAAACTGAGCGCAGATAAGAAATATACGTGATAAATTTACGCATAGACAAGTCAACATTGCTGTGTCAATAACTACCCCATCGGTATAAAAGTGTTAAAATGAGACAAACCAACAACTTGTTTTATACTTATTTATCTTTTAATAATATTTAAAATTGTTTCATCGTCGATGCTGTTGAAACATGCAATCAATTTTTAAAAAATCGTCCGACAAAGCTAAAAAATGTATATAGTAATTACATTGTTTGTGGGTAATTGAGGTATGAGGCATAAAAACCATTCTCATGATCTACATGAATTGAGAGATAAAATGCATGTTCTGTGTCGGCGTGGCTATAAATTTCAATTTAAAAGTTACATGAATAAATACTTTACTATTAGGTTTTCCGCGAAATTGTCCGCATATACTGGAAGCAGATATTTACGTAACAGATTTTTTTTCATTTGTCTCTATCGAACCGCAAGAAATATGAGCGTTTTCTACTGGACACGAACACGGATTATAATAAACTAGGCTTATGTGTATAAACACTTACGTTAAAAATTACTGATATATACAGGGTTGTTTTTTCCGGCTTTAAAATTTCGTCAGCGGTTCCCGAATTCTATCGCATAAATTTACAGTTACATTATTGTATTGATATTTTAAATGAAATAGAATGCATCGGCGTTTGAATAATACAGTGTAACCTCCACGCCTGACGATTCACTAACGCAAACTGGTTCAATGGTGTCCATTTCTGTCTATTTTTTTAAATTTTCCAAAAGTTTTGTGACATTTGGTGAAAAACATTGAATTTTTGGGAGAATATCGGAGCAATTTAATGCCAAAAATATGTGACGATATTGCAATCGACGAATATAACGGTTTCACTGTATAAGTAGTTTGTTTTTTTTAAGAAAAAAAAGTGCTGTATAAAAAATTACAATTGCTATATCGAACTGCTCTATTTAACTCGCTGCGGTGCTATTCGGCAGTACTTTGGCGTTGACTGCGTTACATACCGCCCGGGTCTTGTAAAAGCGCATTCTTACAGTGCGGTACATACCGCGCGGGGTATGTACGCAACGTTAAAGAGATACCCATTTAAAATCCCCGCACAGGAGTAATGTTTTGTACATTTCGGTCCCGCACAGTAGGAATGACTTCTACAGGACGCCGGGGGTATGTAACGCAGTCAACGTGTTAAAATAGGTTAATAAAATGCTCTATGGTAAATTAAAACGCAATCTAACAAATTTCAATGCCATATGGCATATAAAATAACCAAATGCTACATGAAGTAATACTTAGTCATTGCTACCACACTGCTATAGGCACTCTGTTTAGATCAGTAAGTTGGAAGAAATTAAAGGTGTTTATTTTCTAATGCTTTGTCAAGCAGAATGCCAATTAATACAATACACAACGTGCACAATTTTTTATATTTGTTCATACAGGGTGTCCCAGATTACATTTCCATTATGGGAATCTCGCTTATTATAGGAGATGCAGGTTTGTTTATATTAAATGAATTATTCCTTAGAATGAGAGGAGCCACAATCAATTTTTAAATTACAAAATTTCTCGTGCTTTAGATGTTATAGCAAAAGATATGAAAATATCAATTTTATTTTTTCTCATAACTTCTTTGAATCATTACGTCAATATTATTTGTACCTTCTGGAAGTACTTTTTTATGTAGAATTTAACTTTTATCTTAATATTTTTTTATCACTTTTCATTTTTGAGATATTACCTACCCGTAACTTCAATTTTTCTTATGGGCCGTCAAAGTGACTTTGGAATGGTTCTATGTATTTTTCCCCTTCGATATATAATATGTAATATATAGGGTGTTTCATAATTGAATGCTGATCCTTAAGGGTATTATTCCTTGGATGATTTTAAGAAAAAAAGTTCATATCAATCTAGGTCCGCAACCGCCGTATTTTTGAGATACAGGGTGTTAAAAGTTTACTCGAAAACCGTTCGTCGTACAAAAAAAAACAAGAGGCCATTTTTACTAAGAGATAAAGTAAAATTATAAAAATTACATTAATTTCGGAAAAAAAACAGTGGCATATCATTTTTTTCATTAAAAATATTCAAGGACATGTTAGTACGGGCGCCAGTGGTAGAAATAGAACAATTTTTTTTCTGAAAAAAATGTGTTTTTATGCCTAGTTAGTACCTACTAAAATTCAAAAAATATCTAAAGCGGTATTAAAGATATTACGATAAAACCTATATTTTTTTCAACTTTTAACACCCTGTATCTCAAAAATACAGCGGTTGCGGACCTACATTGGTATGCACTTTTTTTCTTAAAATCATCCAAGGAATAATACCCCTAAGGATCAGCATTCAATTATGAAACACCCTGTATATTCTTATAAATAACTCAGGAACTCAAGAAAAACTGTATTTTACCGATATTATTCCAAGTTAGCCATGAAACGTATTAAACGGGCAAGTTGACTTTGGAATAGTGAGATGTGTTTTTTTCTCCTGTTTCTAACGATATATCTTTTGTCATATCTGTTTATATAATTAACTTGGAAAATTTAAAAAAAAAAACTTATTTTACCAATAACACCAAAGTCAACTTGCCCGTTTCATGGCTAACTTAGAATAAAATCGGTAAAGATGGTTTTTCTTAATTTTTCAATTTATTAATAAAAACAGATATAACAAAAGATATATCGTTACAAACAGGAGAAAAAACACATTTCACTATTCCAAAGTCTACTTGCCCATTTAATACGTTTTATGGCTAACTTACAATAATATCGGAAAAATACGGTTTTCCTTGATTTTCCAAGTTATTTATAAAAACAGTGATGACAAAAGATATATCGTTAGAAACAGGAGAAAAAAAACACATTTCACTATTCCGAAGTCAACATGCCGTATTAATATGTGTTTCATGGCTAACTTAGAATAATACAGTTTGTCTTGAGTTCCTGGGTTATTTTTAAATTAGATATGATAAATGGCTAGAAAGAGGGAAACAAAGCACATCGTACTATTCCAAAGCCAACTTTACGGCCCTTAAGAAAAAATTAAGTTAGGGGTAATATCTCAAAAATTAGGGATGATTTAAGCAGGGCTGTGGAGTCGGAGTCGGAGTCGGAGTTTAGGAGGAATTTCTGGTCAGTGGAGTCGGAAAAAATGTACCGACTCCGACTCCGAGTACAACAAAAAATTGCGAGAAGGTCCTTTGCCGCAAAATTTAAGCTCAAATTTTAAATAATTTTTTTATACTTATTTTTTTTTTCATATATTACACACCATAAAATGTCTTAGTATTTAATTTTGCCGGAGTCGGAGTCGGAGTCGACCTACTAAAATTATCAGGAGTCGGAGTCGGAGTCGACTTTTTTTTTCCCGACTCCGCAGCCCTGGATTTAAGACATCTAAGATTATAGTTACATTCTGCATTAAAAAAAAAGTACCAGAAGGTACAAATAAAGTTGATTTAATGATTAAGACAAAAAAGTTATGAGATAAATAAGAAAGACATTTTCATATTTTTTGCCATAACATCTGAAGCACGAGCAATTTTGTACTTACTTTTAAAAATTGATTGTGGCCGCTCTCATACTAAGGAATAATTCGTCTAATTTAAGCAAACCATTATCTCCTATAATGCTGGAAATGTAATCTGGGAGCCTTTTGGTAGTTTTTATGTAACATGTATAGCATTTTTGTATCAATGGAGGAAGGTTTTATCATAGTGAAAGACGTTGTATAGGTAAATAATCAAACTTAGAAAAGATAAGTTTCTTAAAACTGGTCTTCATTTTGTCAAGAGTAGTGGTTTTTAATTAATCTTATTTAACAATATGTTAGATAAGATAGAACAAAATTTTATTTGTTAAGAACCACGCCTTAAAGTTTCTGCTCAAATTTATTGTTTACGCTGTATAATTTTTTTGAATATTTCACAGTGTTTTATTTCATCCGAGGATATAAAACAAATGCCGTTGTTTAATAAAGCCAATTTTTGCGTGTAAACGAAAAATTATTTAATTTAGTTTCGGGCACAACACGTAAACATGACGGATGTAGAACAATGTAATTTAGTATGCCCGTAGAATAGTGTTCTCTTAAAACATATTAAAAATATAAAGTCTGTACTTGACTGTACCTACTGTACCCAACACCAATAGCACATTGTATCATTTTGTGTATCTCGAATGCACATAAAACTACTTTAGATTCATAACGCACAAATATTCCCTATGCTTTACGATTACAAATTGCTCGGCGCATTTAGCAATTTACATCTTCGGCTGTAAAACAATAATTCATGACTCCAGTAAAACTAGAAATGCCGAGAATGCTAAGGATAAAGAAACTTTGTTCCATATTTACGCGCGAGGCTTGTATAAACTTCGTTAAATCCTGTCTTAATAAGGGAACAGGGAAGACCAAAAATTTAAATACCAAAATATACACTGCAACATTTAACATTTTTACTCAAGTAGCAACACTACAAAGATCAGTTTTTACACCACTCCGTTTGCTTTTTACCTTTGTTCGTATTTGTTTGCACTCTTGATCAATTTTTTAACAATTGCAGTACAAATATTGGGTAAATAGATTATCTTTAAGGTAGCATTTGATTTTGTGTTAAAAAAATTTGAACAATAAATTTAAAAATTGACCTCCGTTTAGCCGCACAATTTTTTTTTGTCTTGGTCATAGGTCCCCCAAGTCCCCCAAAAAGTAACGTAGACAGGACGGGGTTAGGGGGGGGGGTTAGACCCCCGATAGGATCGCAATAAATCGATAAAGGGCCGGAGAGCTTTGAATTTTGTGCTAAAATTGTACAAAAAGGAAGTTTGTTAGACACGTTATTCATGGCCAAATTAAGGATTATTAGAAGTCAAATAACTTTTTTAAATTTTCGTGGCTAATGGGAAAAGTATAATGGCTATAGTCTTTGCATTTTCTTAGACCACAAGATCAATTTTCTTAAAAACTTAACCAAATGGCTTCAAACCTCTTATACACGTTATTTATAGCTAAATTAAGAATTATTGGCACTAATGTTTGAATGAGTTAAGTATTTACGTTGTTTGCTTATTTGTACTTTCGGTTTTCATCGGTGGAAACATTATGTTTATAACTAATTATGGATAATTTCTCTACGTTTTTTAATAACAAACCTTTAGTTTTTTAATTTTTATTTATATAACCCCTACATTTTTTACATCTGTCCTGAACGGACAATAAGTAAACCCTTATATTAAAAATAATAATAATAATAATAGGCTTTATTTAGTTATAAAAGAAACTATTTATACTTCAAATTAAAATTGCAGTTTTACATGGGTCTTGCAACCTTCTTTAAACGCATGCAGATTAACAGAATATTTTAATTCGTTTGGTAATTGATTAAATAATTTTAGCCCTTTGTAATAGAGCGAGTTCTGTGTACTACTTTTTTATATTTAGGCAGTCTAAAATGTTCTCTTTGTCTTGTTTCATAATCATGCTGTTCTTTGTTGTATATCAGATATTTACTCATATATCCTGGCATCATATTGTTTATACATTTATATATTAGAACCAAAACGTTATACACTGTATTTTGCCATATATTTAGGAACCCCAACTTATTATGCATATATTCAATTTTAGTTAATTTAGAACACTGTAATATGATACGCAAAGCTCTGTTTTGCTGCTTTTGTAATTTTTTCAGATCCCCCTCATTACTTAGAAATATTATGCTACTGCAATAATTAAAGTATGGTTCTATTATTGTATGATAGACCAATATCCTAGCCTCAAAGTTTAATTTATTCGATATTCTCCCAAAATAACTAATTTTTGCACCAACTTTTTTTACAATATAATCTATGTTCTTTTTAAATTTTAAATGATTATCTATAATTACCCCTAGGTATTTAAACTCTTCAACTATCTCTACCTTATTATTATCTATAAATACGTTAACATTTGACATATTGCTGAATTGTGTACTACCTATTACCATGCATTTTGTTTTAGATACATTCAATATATTAATTATATTATATAAATACAAATTAAACTAATAATTGCTAGTTTTTATTGTAGAATTACCTTAATTTATTTTTCGCATGGTTTTTTAATGAAAAACACATGTGATTTTGCTTCGTAATGGAACCCAAATAAATGGGATATTGCGAGCAGGAAAAATTGAGAAAAGTGAGCTGTGAAAACTACGAACATCTAGGAACTAAAAAATTGTAAAATTTTCCCAAGCAATTGTGAATAAAGAAGCGTACAGAGAACAAAGGGGAATAACCAAAAAGATATGCAGACAAAGAAAGAGGGATCACAATAAAAAGAAAATCAAAGAAATAGAGGAGTACTATAACAGAAACGAGATTACAAATTTTTAAAGAGAAGTCAATAAAGGCAAACAAAGAAAAAACACTAACATATTAATTGAGGATAAAAACGGAAACCTACTAGGGAAGGTTGAGGAGATTAAAGGAAGATGGAAAGAATATTTCCAAGAGTTACTGAACGACGACGAACAAGATGAAATACACGAGAAAAATCGACAAAGAGAGGAAGACGAAGAGATAATAGTTGAGGACCCAACAAGACAAGAAATAGAAGAAATCATAACAAAACTGAAAAATAACAAAAGCCCAGGGAGAACGGAATAACAGCCGAGAATATCAAATATGCGGGAGAAGAAATGAAAAATAGAATATATGAACTAATAGCAAACATCTGGAAAGGACAAGAAATGCCAACAGAGTGGAAAAGCGCTACCATCGTCCCTATCCTAAAGAAAGGAGACGCAACAGACTATAATAACTATAGAGGGATTTCGCTATTAGACGTGGTATATAAAATAATGGCGACACTAAAAAAAGGAGAATAAAAATAATCATTAAGCCACAGATTGGAGAATACCAGGAAGGATTTAGAAAAGAAAGAAGTACCACGGACCAAATATTCACAATGAAGGAAATAGCAACAACATATTACGAGCACAACATTCCACTTGCAGTACTGTTCGTCGACTTCAGAAAAGCGTATGACTTGGTAAATAGACCCAGAATGCTTCAAATTCTGAAGGAGTTCAAGATACCAGCCAAACTTATCTGTTTGCTCAAAATGACATTGGAAGGGACATCAAGCAGGATTCAGATCAAGGGGGAAACAACGGAAGAATTTAAGATAGGAACAGGGCTCAGACAAGGAGACCCATTATCAGCCCTTATATCTAACGCAGTTTTGGAAAAAATAGTAAGACTGAACAGAGAGGGAACAATACTAAGCAAAAGTCACCAACTCATAAGTTACGCCGATGATGTAGCTATACTGGCAAGAACCCTGAAATAACTAGAAGAGATCACACACAGAATGGCAGAAGCAGCACAAAAAAGGGATTAAAGATAATGAAAAAAAGACAAAGCTAATGAGAATAGGACAACGAACAATAGAAGACAGGCTACTGGAAGGGGAATTTGAGGGAGTAAATCAACTTGTGTACTTGGGGACACTTCTCACAAACAGAATCGAAGAAGAAAAAGACATAAACATGAGAATTCTGACAGCCAACAAAAGTGCAGGAGCTTTAAGTGACCTAATAAGAGCAAAACAGTTATCTAGGAGCACAGAACTACGTTTGTATAAAACAATACTAAGACCTACAGCAATCTATGGGTGTGAGACCTGGGTACTGAACAAAAATACAAAGGAAGCCCTAAAAAGATGGGAAAGAAAGATAATTAGGAGAAAAGTGGGAGGGAAGAGAACAGATGAGGGTTACATATGAAGAACGAACGAGGAGGTATATACAATTCTCAAAGAAGCGATCATAGACAAAGTAAAAAATTCCAGAAGAATACAATGGCTAGGACATATTGACAGAAGAGAGAACAGCAGAATAATAAAAGAGATAGCGTGGAAAAAGCCTGCATACAAGAAAAAAAAGATGGAGAGAGGCTGTGGAGGCAGAACTAAGAGAGAAAAACCTAATGAATTGGAGGAAGAAAGCGAAAGAGAGAAGAGCGTGGAAAAACATTACCAAGCTCTGTTCCTAAACGGCCTGCAAAATAGCTTTTATATACAGGGTGTCCCGTTTTTCGAGGCTAAGCATGGGTATCTCGCTTATCTTGTACATACAAAGTCGGTTAAATTAGACAAAAGTTGCGCATTTTCATGGTGAGCAATAATCTTAAGAGATAATTGCCTTATCATTTCAGTTTTTGAGATATCGAAAAAAAAACAGAATTTGTGATTTTTGTTTTTATCTTTTAATTCAAAAACCAACGAAGCTAGTTTTTTCTGATCCAGACCTTATCAAGGCACTTTATTAAGAAGAATTCAAATCGGTCAATATCATTTTTCTATCTTTCAAAATGGCAGAGATACGATATTCAACTGTTTTTTGTCTTATGGGCGCCATATTGGATTTTCACAGTTTTGAATAAAGATCTTTTTTCTGATTACAACGATGTATCACATGCCATTGTTGAATTCACATTTTTGGGCAAAATTTTCAATTTCCTTGATTTTTCGAATAGTGCTTTGGAAACAAACGTACAAAATACTTGTTTCCAGGCAAAATTGCATAAGTTCGTCACGAACATGTCATTTTCATCTAAAGAGCAGCGGGATATGCTGGAAATTTATTACACGTCACGTCGAAACGTGCAAGCAACGTCAGAAGCATACCAGCTGCGTTTTCCGGAAAGGCAGCAACCTAGTCTTGGTTATTTTTTGAAGCTCCATAGAAATTTAGAATTTGTCCCCATTATACTACTTCCTGTAGGGTACTATAAAAGATAAGGCGTACAAAACCGTACCAGTGGATATCGAGGAACTACGAATGAATATCATCACGGCTTTAAGGCAAACACCAAGAAATCACGTGAGAAGAGCTATTTTTAATTTGAGAAAACGTGCTCGGTTATGTTTGGAAGTAGAAGGCGCACCTTTTGAGCATCTGCTATGATTTTTTGTTTATTTCGTGTTCATTCTATTCACTGTTATGAAATCTAATTTGCGTCTTACAGCTGAACCTGCAAATACAAATTCTAATTTTTTAAATTTTTTTCGTCTGAAACGTCGGAGTTGCCTTTGTTTCCAAGACACTCTTCGAAAAATAAAAAAAATAAAAATTTTGGCCAAAAATGTGAATTCAACAATGACACGTAATACATCGTTGTAATCAGAAAAAAGATCTTTATTCAAAACTGTGAAAATCCAATATGGCGCCCATAAGACAAAAAACAGTTGAATATCGTATCTCTGCCAATTTGAAAGATAGAAAAGAGATATTGACAGATTTGAATTCTCCTTAATAAAGTGTCTTGATAATGTCTGGATTAGAAAAAACTAGCTTCGTTGGTTTTTGAATTAAAAAATAAAAACAAAAATCTCAAATTCTCGTTTCTTTTCCGATATCTTAAAAACTAAAAATAATAAGGCAATCATCTTTTAAGATTATTGCTCAGCATGAAAATGCGCAGCTTTTGTCTAATTTAACCGACTTTGTGTGTCTAAAGATAAGCGAGATACTACTTTGTGTGCTTTTATAACTTTTTTACAAGTGCTCCTTTTAGTCATCTGATGTAAGATTATACATACCTACACTAAAAACTTTTAACAAAACTTTGAAGAGCTAAAAAAAAGTTTAGGACGTTTTTAACAAGCTGTAGAATGCATCGCTTAGGATGTGTTTAATATTTATGAAAAATGAAAGGATTATTGCCAAACTTTTGTATGTTTGCCTAAAAAAATGTAATGAATAATGTAAGTAATTTTCAACTACGCTAATATACATTTGTAACTATGAAAGATAATAAATCTGTTTAAAAATATATTACGAGTTTTTTCTTTACCCCATGAAAATTACACCCTGCACTGTAAATCCATCAACCTAGAAAATCCTTGGTTGTTTTATTTATAAAAGAGGTTTTTACTTTAACGTTAATCCAATGGAATAAATGTAAACCCTTTTCATCCTTATAAGGGTTAAATCTACACATAATCGTGTAGTTTTTTGCGTTGTCCCAGACCGCATATCTTATCATTACTGAAGGCAACAAACCGTATAATCGATCGTTAAGCTCTTCTTTTAGCAGAAGCCTGTAGCACCATTTTTAACAATGTATTTATAGCGGCAATTGGAATAATTCATGCACGCTCTCGCAAAATGAAGAAATAAAGTAACTGTAGAATTTATTATCGAGTTCCGGGATGCTACTGCAATTTGAGCCATCGGAAATGTACAACAACAAAGCTTAAAATGCCGTTTTTAATATCATTTCACTGTAAACGTAATATTTACATGCATTTATTTTGAATTGTAAATCCTAGCTTAAATTTTTAATTTCATGTGTTGCATGTGCTAAATAAAGGAAACAAGACTAATCGAGGATTGAGATTTACACAAAAATCCTAAGCTATTGTTGTGAATCTGTGAATAATACACATTAACCGATTGTTGCTTTTGTGTTTTTTCTATTAACTGGGTTAAGTTAAAAGAATGATTTATTTGTAGCTCAGTTGAAAGCTGTTAGCGTAGACGGTTTTTAAATAAGATATGAAGCTAGCACACCTGTGCTTAAAGCTTTGGCAACACACACACTCACCTTTTACACCCAATTTTCTCAATTTTAAAAGCACTAAAACATCTTTTATTATTTTACATGGCAATATTCAAAGTTTAAGTCGACAAGATTAATAACCCACATCGAAGCGTTATGGGGAGTGCCTTACAAAAAATCGATATTTCTTGTTTAAAAATTGTAGACAGTAAAATTGGTGGCTTTAATGTTAAATAAAAACCACGAAGAAAAAATAGAGACAACTTTATCAATCGACCTGGGTTTGCTTTTTGCAATTTACTATTAAAAGTGGTCGAAATTAGATTGTAAGGATTTCCTACTGCAAATAATACACAGGCCGACTCTTAAGTGTACTTGTCCGTTTAATACTTTTCAATAGTAACTTTTTTAGCAAAATGATTTTAAATTTGCGAACTTAAGCAACCAATTTTTTTAAATATACACAGTCCTTCTAAAAAATGAACGCCCATAATATCCCAGGCACCATTAAAGATAAAGGGGTGGTTTAAAAACTACATCTATTAAATTGTAGGTTAGACAAACCTCGCTACAATTTTAATTTAACAAAGTTTTATAAAAACCTTAGAGGAAGGCGATTAGAATGTAATGAATAAGATAAAGCCGTCATAAAGGAATATTTTACAGGCCTATTAAAGGTATTTTTTTTTCTAATATAATTGTAATTTTTGAAAAATGCTAGAATACATACAGGGATGCGCAAAAGTATGGAAACAGACAAATATTTAGAACACTATTACAGATATAACAAAATGCATGGTAATAGGTAGTACACAATTCAGCAATATGTCAAATGTTAACGTATTTATAGATAATAATAAAGTAGAGATAGTTGAGGAGTTTAAATACCTAGGGGTAATTTTAGATAATCATCTAAAATTCAAAAAGAACATAGATTATATTGTAAAAAAAGTTGGTTCAAAAATTAGTTATTTTGGGAGAATATCGAATAAATTAAACTTTGAAGCTAGGATATTGGTCTATCATACAATAATAGAACCATACTTTAATTATTGCAGTAGCATAATATTTCTAAGTAAAGAGGGGGATCTGAAAAAATTACAAAAGCAGCAAAACAGAGCTTTGCGTATCATATTACAGTGTTCTAAATTAACTAAAATTGAATATATGCATAATAAGTTGGGGTTCCTTAATATATGGCAAAATACAGTGTATAACGTTTTGGTTCTAATATATAAATGATAAATGTATAAACAATATGATGCCAGGATATATGAGTAAATATCTGATATACAACAAAGAACAGCATGATTATGAAACAAGACAAAGAGAACATTTTAGACTGCCTAAATGTAAAAAAAGTAGTACACAGAACTCGCTCTATTACAAAGGGCTAAAATTATTTAATCAATTACCAAACGAATTAAAATATTCTGTTAATCTGCATGCGTTTAAAGAAGGTTGTAAGACCCATGTAAAACTGCAATTTTAATTTGAAGTATTAGTTGTAAAGATTGATGTATAAATAGTTTCTTTTATAACTAAATAAAGCCTATTATTATTATTATTATAACAACGAAATTTTGTATCTCAGCGTGATAGTATTTTTCGGATTTGATGAAAATATTAAGGTTGCAATACGACTTCCGGTTCGACCGGGAATGGACTCAAACTTTGAAATTTAAAACACCCTGTATATTTTTACATTTTTGGATTCCTCTTAATATTTACTTTCGTAAAATTTACATTTTTGTATATTTTAAGCGATACAGCACTTTCAATTTTTTTCAACATTTAAGTTATTTATAAAGGCAGTAGAATTTTGTTTAAAAGTTAGATTGACAATATATTATTTAACACTTTGCACTAGCTGCATTTTAAAAATATTATACAGGGTGTTTTTTACACTAGGTCAAACTTTAAACATTGATAACTCATTTTTCTTGAATACAACACCCTGTATATTTTTTTCACATTGTTGTAGAAAATTTTATTGTCTTTCAAAAACATTAACCATGTTTTATATCTAAAACTGACATTTTACGAGATATAGCGATTTTATTGTAAATTATTAGGGCAACGTAATATTTTCGAGTAGGCTATGAAGGTATTTTTGAGACAATTGAAAGATAAATACAAGGAACTTATAATATTACCTTTTCCTCACTTATTTTCGACATTTTCTAAAAATATAGATGTAATTTTACCATTTTTACGTTTAAATCGAGGTTTCTTAAAATTATGCATTTATTCATTGGACTAGTGTGATGGGACAATTACTTAAGCCTATAAACTAATTTTTTGTGTTTCTACAGTATAATTTTCGGTTGAACCGTAAACGGTTTCAATACCCACCGTTTTTTTAAATTTAAAGATAAGATTGGCCAGTGACTATTGTTTAATCAGCGTTCTTTTCGCGTACTCAATACATTATCAATCGGTTTTTAGGTATTTGCAAACGATCAATATCAATTATATGAAAAATATTGTGTACCTGATAAGAAATCTCGACATAAACGTAAGATTGGTAAAATTACATCTACATTACAAAAAATCTCGAAAATTCGAAAGGAAAAGATAATATTACAATATTATTGTTTTTATCTTTCAATTGTTTCAAAATTACCACGGTCAACCTTCATAGCCTACTCGAAAATATTACGTTGCCGGAATAATTTACAATAAAATAGCGATATGAAACATGGTTAATGTTTTTGAAAGACAATCAAATTTTCTACAACAAATAGTGTGTTGTATTTAAGAAAATCGAGTTATCGATGTTTAAAGTTTCACAAGTTTGACCTAGTGTAAAAACCACCCTGTATAATATTTTGAAAATGTAGTTAGCGCAAAGTGTTAAATAATCAATTGTTAATCTAATTCTTAAACGAAATTCTACTGCCTTTTTAAACAACTTTAATGTTAGAAAAAATTGAAAGTGCTGTATCGCTCAAAATTTTACGAAAACGGTTGACTTTAGACCCACATAACTTTATACATTTTTTAAAGTAAATATTAAGTGGAATCCGAAAATGTAAAAATATACAGGGTTTTCTATTTAAAATTTCAAAGTGTGAGTTCATTTCCGGTTGAACCGGAAGTCGTATTGCTACCTTAATATTTTCATCGCATCCGAAAAATACCGTAACGCTCAGATACAAAATTTCATTGTTATATCTGCAATAGTGTTCTAGATATTTGTCGGTTTCCATACTTTTGCGCATCCCTGTATGTAGCTGCCGGGGGCATTTTTGTACAAAAAAAAAATGATTTAGTGTACATCATTTAACTTTAAGACGGTATTTGTAAAGTTTTTCGACAAAATTCAAAAGCAAATATTTTTTCTGTGTCCGTCCAGAAAATCTGTCGTTTTCGATAAATTTTTAGGTTGAAAAATTTATCTTTACTGGCCTAGGCCAAAAAAACTCGTTGCAATGGTAATAACAACTTTTTACCGGCCTAGGCCGGAAAGTGGCTGATTGCCATGATGATGAGTTGTTTTGTTGATTTGCGCTGTCAAACAAGCGTCTTTATACCACCAAGCGAGTTTTCACCTGTAGTTTGTTAAGTTATTGTTTAATTAAGGATGGCGACGATGGTGATTTTGGTGTCAGTGCGGACGCAGAAAAAATATTGTACGTAACATACCCGTAAAGTCTCTTTTGTGGACTCGTATGCTTTCAGAACTCTCCTTCGGCTCACCCCAAACCTGCCTACTTGTCCAGTAAAGTACCACTTTTCGGTCTAGTAACGTAAATAACTATGATCTTCCTTATCATGTAAAATTTGAAAATTTTTGTGATAAATTTTTCGAAATAAACCATCAAAACATCAACGATAAATACTTCCGTGCAAAAATAAGGAAATATTAACGACATTTTGTATTGTAAAGGAAAAAGTGAAGGGGGTATTCAACGGTAATTATTTAGCGATTGGTCATAAAACCTTCGTGATTACAAAAAGTATACCGCTGTACACATTTCGCTTATGAACTACTTACCGTGTCGCTTTATTGTATTTAAGCTTGTGTTTACTTTCAGCGCGATAAGCTCGCGCGTGAGTTTGTTAACTCATTATCAATCATGCAGCGACTGCAGCTAATTTTAAAGACTTTTTGTTGTAGAAAAACCGTGCTGTAGGGTGATAAGAAACGGAATTCATAATACAAGTTCGAATTTGCATAATTTCGATTCTTGCTACAAAATTATATTCGCATTTAATTTACGTTAACTTAAAAACCAAACATGTTTTAGTTAATTGAAATTCGAATAATTAGTGTACTTCAACATGAAACTTAAGCACTGTTCTACTTCATTTACGATTCGGTTTTGATTCATTTTTTAATCTATTTGTAATGCCCTAACGTTATAACCGTTCGAAGAGAGTACAAATAAGTTTAATTTAAAATCAATTATGTCTTTTTCGAAGGATCTTGTAGAAACGCTGTTATCTCTACATCAGTGACAATCTAATTTATACAGAATGTTTTTACGGTTTATTTGCTTTATTGGATTTAAATTTTTTTATCTAATAGTACCTACTCAAAATTCAAAGAATTCGATCAAAAGTAACCGAAGACCTGTTTAAAATTTCAACATTTTAATTTTAAATAATACAGCTTGTCAAACATAGCTTTGCGTTTCATTTTTGTAGAAGATGCGCAAACGTTAAAGATAGTACGCTTTCGGAAGAAAAAGGATAAGTAGCACGGGCGAGAAATATTACTCTAAAAGTAAAATCGGTGTCAACAGCAATACAATCTAGCACAAATCGAACACAATAGACAAAAACGTCATGTGTAGGTATTTAAAATAAAATATTTATCAGCATTAAAGAGGTTCAATTCCTGGCATATCAATATCTGTATTTGAAATCATATTTATTTTTAATTCTCGACACAAACTCCATTTTAACCACCTTAAAACAACTTAATAAAACTCACTTTTCGCTTTACTAGGTACTTAAGACAATTTTTAAGTTCACGAAAGACCCAGTGCAGGTCCTAAGCACTCAAGTTTACTGAGCATTCAGATTTTTCGTATACCGTTAGGATATGAAACGCAAAGCTGTTTGACAAGCTGTACAAATCGTGTACTAATCGGAAGCATAACTTCCAAACGAATTTCGGTTGTCACACACACACACACATTTCTTAAATATTTTTGAAAGCACTACATCGCTCAAAATTTTTAAAAACAAGTGAATTACTTGAAAACAGTCAATTTTAGGCCTATATAACTTTCACATTTTATAAAGTACATTTAAAGACAATTCCAAAAATATAATAATATACAAAGTGTTCTACTTAAAATAACTAAGTTAGTTGCCACAGCAAATGAACCGTAAAAAACAAAACAAAACCGATTATACCAAAAAGCGCAAAACAAAAAAAACGATGCATCTTTTATAAAAAACATTTTGTTGGTTAATCAATATTGTAGAAGATCAAAGCGGTAGTTCATACTTGTTTATGTTTAAATTGGCCTTTTTTCATAAACTTTAAAGGTCTATAACTCGATAACCATCGAGTTTTGGACTATGGTTTATACAGTGTGTACAAAAAGTAATGTAACGCGTCAATATCTCGTCTTGCAATAATTTTACAAACAAAAGTTTTTATAAAATTAATTTTATATTTGATGACAAAATTACATTATTAATTCCAATCATTGCTATTGAACTTATGTAGACAAATAATTACAATGCACATTTTTTGTTAATTAAAAAAATAATTGCATTTAACTTAACTTATGAAATTTACGTATGATAATAACTTACACAACTATCACTAATGTCTTTTAAAGTCTTGGATCACACTTAAACACTCTGAACACACAAGAAAAAAATAAAATGTGTACATTAGCCCTTGTTTTCCATGCAAATTATTTAAAATCTTGAGGTCGCAGCCTAGTCGCAAGCGAAACTCGACCGTATATATGTTACGGTCAATTTGAATATTCAGGGCAGTTTTCATAATGCTTGGTCATTATAAACAATGACCGATAAAATCAGGCAATTTAATAATTTTGTATTTGTCTACGACAATCTAGGATAATTTATTACATTGCCCGGTCATTATAAATACTGCAATTATTTCTCTGGTCACTTTAATTAATTGACAGCAATTTGGCAACGTGCGTATTGTGTGATTCTCGCTGGCCAATCAGCAACCATTTTCCTAACCTAACCTAACCTAACCTAACCTAACCTAATAAATAGAAACTCTAGGATTTGACTTTTTGTGTGTAGGTATATGTATTTGTAAGTACCTACATACCTAATATGTTTTTTTTAGTTAGGCGCACTTTTTTTTTATACTTATTTTATCACCACCAGTTTGTTTCTTTACTTGTTTGTTAGTTATTTAAATTTTTTTTTTAATATAATATCTTTTTATTTTTGTATGTAGAGAAATATGAATAAAAATTTTCTCAAATTGCCCACTCGATTTCCAGCATTATTCATAATGCCCGGGCAATGTAATATTTTCTATATAATTTATCATTTTGTCACATCCCATTGGGCACTTTTTAAATTGCCCGGGCATTATAAATAATGCCCGGACACTTTTTAAATTGCCCGGGCATTATAAATAATGCCCAATTATTTACATTGACCGTAACATATACACCTCAGCCAACAGAAAGTTGTCCCTCGCCTGTCCCTACCTTGTTTATAAAGGTACCCTATTTGAACTATACAGTGTTTTGTTTTTGCGCATCGTTACGTCACTTTGTTTTCTTTTTGGATGCAAAATTTAATTCTCTTTCAAACTGTATGAGGAGGTTGTATATGTCTAAAATTAATCGTTTTTGAGTTATTTAAGTTTTTATGAAAATGACAGAAACTCGACTTAAAGAAAATATTGATATTTCACAACATACCAATGTCAGAACGAATTCCTTTAAAACTTTGTTCGACATTTGTGTCGTTGTGATTGATGACTAGTTAAAATTTTAAAAATAATACACAAGGTGTTTTTTATGGTCGGTCCAAATGGTTAAATTTCAAACACGGATATGTCAAATTTTTTAAATGGAACAGCCTATATATTATTACATATTCTTATAGATAATTTCATTATCTTTAAAAAAATTTGAAGGTCTATTACGTCTCAAATAAATATTTCTTGAGTTATTGCGGTTTTCATGATAATTAATGGGCACAAACGAAATATTTAATAGAAATTAATTAGTCAGCTTTGGAAATACCTCGATAATTTATTTTAAATGTCAAATAAAGTTCAATTTTCATCTTTAAGTTATATCTTTCACCTGATTATAAATTAGTTTGATAAAAATAAATAAAATCAAAATTGTTTAATCGACATAAAAGAGTTTACTTTTATAGGCCAATATATAGAAAATACATACCTTCTAAGAATACATATTGTATGATTAGTTTTTGCAATATACCTTAAATTGCACCCTTAGCATTTAAGAACTAAAAATATAATTAATATTATCTATCGACTGCTCTTATAAACAGGACATTTTTAGTAATATGACTTCGATTACGCGTATGTTTATTAAAATATACGATTTTAGGTCTATCGCAAAAACTAATCATACAATATGTATTCTTAGAAGGTATGTATTTTCTTCACATTGGCCTAAAAAAGGAAACTCTTTTATGTCAATTAGAGAATTTTAATTTTATTAATTTTTGTTAAATAGTTTATATACAGGTAAAAATATAACTTAAAGATGAAAATAGAATGTTATTTGACATTTAAAACAAATTATCGAGGTATTTCCAAAGCCGACTAATTAATATCTATTAAATATTTCGTTTTTGCCCATTAGTTATCATGAAAACCGCAATAACTCGAGAAATATTGATTTTAGACATAATAGATCTTAAACAAATTTTAAAGATAATTAAGTTATTGATAAGAATATGTAAAAATATAAAGGGTGTTCCTTTTAAAAAAATTAACTTATCCGTGTTTGAAGTATTTAAAAAACCATAGTAACGTATCGGTGCGCAAAAACAAAACACTGTTTGCAGTTGAAATTCATTTAAGGTTATGTAGTAAATCACCACAAACAACTTTTATACAAAAATTTTTTGTAAAGTTGTCACAAGACGAGATATTGATTCGTTAGGTTATTTTTTGTACACATTGTATAACATTTTTTGCTTAAATTGACTCAAGGAACATGCTCCTTAAGTTTTCCTGTTTGGTCATGTAATACCCTGTATATTAAATAAAAAACATTAAACCTATTAAACAAATTAGATTTTTACTGACCAAGCTGCCAAAGTATTAAAACTAGCATTTTATCAAGATACCTACCCTTAAAAAAAATATAAATGCTTTTTTATACAACTTATTAATATAAATCAAGAAATCACTTTAAATAATCCAAGTTTTTGGTAATAACTAATAAGCCAAATATGTACAGGGTGGTCGAAATTCGATGAGATTACCTACATCGTTATCTCAATTAAAATTTAAGATGGAGAAACAGTTAAATTACCAAAAATGTGCAGTTTTTTAAGACGAACTGAGAACGGGACAAAATGAAAAAAAAACTGGTGACCCTACCATTTAACCAACTCGGTATCTCTTACCGACTTACCGTTTACGAGATCTCCATGCTATGCATGATAACTGGGACATCCTGTATAAACAATTAAATCAAGCTATTATTATATAAATAAAGCTATTGCTAAAAAAAAACAATATATTTAAAAAAGTATTGATTTTTGCGACACCCTGTATAAAGACACCGCTGTTACATCAAATGTGAAGGAAACTGATTTGTTTACTGTTTATTTATACAGCGTTTTTGTCAATGTGATCAATCTCTTGCTTTTCGCAACAGGGTTGCATATAATTTCCGGTATCGACCGATTTTATATTAAAACTAAAATTCTGTGAAACAAGAAGTTATATCGAAAGCAAAACATAGCGGTACAAAGAAATTGAAAATATCGAGGTTGCCTTGCTTACGCGATTTCCGCATTTTTAAGTTCTGCCTGAATCGTCTCCGACAACGATATCAAAACTCATTTAGTCGCAGTGGTTCCTAGAAAGTTAATAAAATTTGAAAGTAAAATGAAATACTGCAATAAAATGATTTTGTAACATGATTCATCTTATATTTAAGCAAACATTTTAGATATATCACTATTTTCCGAAACATTAATTTTGAGCTGTTGAATACCGAGAACAAACCGGCGTTCCGTCAACTCTCTTTCCCTGAGCAAACACAACGACGCATACATAAAGAAGCTTTATCTCATTTGACTAGATTTGCAATAAAATTTCTGGAAATTTTATGAATCTAGTTTTACGATGCATGTAATGCGGCTAGAAAAATAAATGCGGCATTTCTTGTAAAAACAAAATTTACGTCTGCTTAACGCTCAACTAGTAATTGCCTAGGGATGGGCGATATTAGCATTTGTTATCAAAAATAAACATTGATATGTGTGTTATTGGTTATATTCATAACATCAAATATCGGCTAGGTCAAAATATTAACAATTTTATAAAATTAGTAACATAAAAATGTCGACATACAGGGTCTCAGTTATAGTTAAGAGCATGGGGATTTCGTTAAAGGTACAGGTAAAGGATACAGAGCTGCTTAAATCAATCAAAATGATCTATGATAGAAGAGCTACTATTCTACAATAAAAATGGTTTTTTTTTTCATAAAACAGTTGCTCTTATATTATAGATCGGTTTTGGTGTCCGTTTGTCTTTCGAAGTGCGAGGACGTGTGTTATCTTCCTAGCGCGACGAGTTTACAAAGTGTTATTGACCGTACGGTCAACGTGATAATCTGATAATAGTGCATCGGTTAAATACAGTTTAAATTAGCTGAACAACTTAACAGAAAATGGCTCACACACAGCCAGTTACAGGAACGACACCCCTTACAAATAACGACACAAACAAGCTACCACAAGGCGAAGCAACGTGGAAAACAGTTGAATACAAAAAACGCCCCAGAAACAGTCCAGAACAAACAAACCAATCCAAACGCCAAACCACCATTAACGACTACTGGTTAAAAACGTCAAATCCTATACTCACTAATAATTCATACGCACAATTAAATGATAAAGATGATGACGCCGTAGAATCACCAGAAACAACAAGTAAAACCATAAAAGCACCGCCAATATTTGTTAGCGGGGTGGAAAATATTGCACCATTAAAAGAACTGCTAAATGCAATGGCTCCAAATCAATACTTTTTGAAAATACTTAGTAATAATCAAGTCAAAATCCAACTAACGCAATCTGAAAAGTACCTGCCGATTATGGATGAACTCAAAAAAAGGAAAACACAGTGTTATACATATCAAAGAAAACAGGAAAAAAACTTTAAAGTATTTCTCAGAGGTATGCACCAAACAACGGATATCGAAGAGCTCGCATTAGCTATTGAAGGGCAAGGCCATAAAGTAGTAAAAATAACAAATATCCTACAATCAAGTACCAAAAAAGCATTACCTTTGTTTCATGTAGCACTGGAACAAAACGACAGCAACAAGGACATTTACAAAATCAAAGACCTATTAAATACAGTGATAAACTTTGAGCAGCCACATAAAAAGCGGGAAATACCCCAGTGTATTAAGTGCCAGGATTTTGGACATACTAAAAACTACTGCTACAGAAGCCCTAAATGCGTCAAATGCGCAGGCAGCCACCATACCAATGAATGTACCTGGCAAAAGAAAAATAACGATAACGTCAGATGTGCAAATTGCCAAGGAAATCATCCAGCTAGCTATAAAGGGTGCCTAGTACGCAAACAGCTACAACAGAAATTATATCCAAAACTAAGAGAAAAAATACACGGAGCAACAAACCAGCAAAAAATAATAGATAACTATACAAAGCCAACAGTAACTTATAGTCAAGTTGTAGAAAGAAACGGACAACAGCAGCAAACATCTACCAATGAGCAAGTGCAACAACAAAAAATTCCAACGTCAGTACAAGAACCAAACAAACTAGAAGACATGATGGCCCAACTCATGAGCAGAATGGACACAATGCTAAACATTCTCACAGCCCTGCTAACTAAACTTAAATAATGACTTGTGAACTTAAAATAGGTGTATGGAATGCCAACGGCTTGGCTCAAAGGAGCCATGAACTCAAATTATTTTTAATCACACACAATATAGATATAATGCTGGTCTCCGAGACACACTACACCAAGAAAAACTACTTGCGGATACCAAGATACACAATATATACCACTCAACACCCCGACGGAACAGCGCACGGGGGGACAGCCGTGATTATTAAAACAGCCATAAAACATCACGAAAACGAAAAATTTGATAAGGATTATTTGCAGGCAACTGGTATCACAGTAGAAGACTGGCATGGCCCGCTTACTATCAATGCCATTTATAGCCCACCTAAACATTCAATTAAAGAAGAGCAATACACCAACTTTTTTAAAACCCTAGGCAACAGATTCTTGGCGGGCGGGGACTACAACGCTAAGCATCCGTGGTGGGGTTCACGGTCACACGTACCTACCCCGAAAGGTCGACAGTTGTACCAATCAATGTTGAAAAATCACTTAGTCCCACTATCAACGGGAGAACCCACTTACTGGCCGTCAGACCGCAGGAAAACACCCGATGTTATCGACTTCTGCATATTGAAAGGTATTGCCGTGAACTGCACAAAAATCA
Organism: Elmis aenea; assembly: GCA_947652605.1. Taxonomy (NCBI): domain Eukaryota; kingdom Metazoa; phylum Arthropoda; class Insecta; order Coleoptera; family Elmidae; genus Elmis; species Elmis aenea. The sequence goes on from OX393584.1 coordinate 19,586,277, forward strand.
AAGGATGTCTAGACCTATCATCGGACCACTCTCCCTTAATAATTACCATAAGTGCTCAACTGTTACGCAAAGTAAAACCCCCTATATTATACAACAAAAAAACCAATTGGGAACTTTTTAGAACAATATTAACAGAACGAATGAATAGCAAAATTCCACTATCTAACAAAATTGATCTCGAAAACGCAATCGATGAACTAAACCGGCACATACAGGAGGCAGCATGGGAGGCTACCCCAAACAAAAATAGTACAGAAAAACACATTGACTGCTCAAGAAACATAAAAATAAAAATCATAGAAAAAAGAAAACTTAGAAAGAAATGGCAAGACTCGAGATCACCACACGACAAAGCCAACCTAAATAAGGCCATAAAACAATTAAAGAAACTAATAGATGAAGAAAAAAACACGGCAATAGCAGAATACCTGCAGGGACTTTCGGGAACTGAAGTAACAGACTACTCTCTATGGAAAGCTACTAAGCAGATTAAACAGCCACAGCAACACTTCCCACCGCTTAAAACTGACAAAAATAAATGGGCAAGAAGCAATGAGGATAAAGCCGAAATTTTCGTCAAACACCTAAAAACTGTGTTCGAACCCTTCCCCAGTGAAACACCCGAAGCAGATGACCCAGAGATACGACGCTACCTAGAAGTTGCTCATCAAATGGAACTGCCAATTAAAAAAATTGAGCCAAAAGAAGTAAAAAACACCATACAAAAGGATCTAAATGATAAAAAGGCACCAGGTTATGATCTCATTACGGGTAAGGTACTGAAAGAATTGCCGGAAGAGGCAATTAGGCAAGTAACGTTTATTTTTAATGCCGTGTTGCGACTGACCTGCTTTCCAGCGCAATGGAAGGTCGCTCAAATAATTCTACTACCCAAGCCAGGAAAAAATCCTGAGGAAGCGAGGTCATACAGACCAATTAGTTTACTACCGGTAATGTCAAAGGTCCTCGAAAAATTACTTCTTAAGAGAATCAAACCATACCTCGAGAAAAACCAACTGATTCCAATGCACCAATTCGGCTTTAGGGAGAGGCACTCCACTATAGAACAAGTCCACAGGTTGGTGCGACAAATAAATAATGACTTCGACGAAAAAAAATATAGCTGTGCAGTCTTCCTGGACGTGTCACAAGCTTTTGATAAGGTCTGGCACACGGGCCTTCTTTATAAAATCAAAAAACAGATGCCTTATAACATCTACGAAGTACTAAAATCTTATATTAGCGAGAGACACTTCCAGGTAAGACAACAAGATATTTACACTGACCTGCACCCGATCTATAGTGGAGTCCCGCAAGGCAGCATCTTGGGGCCAACCTTGTATCAACTGTACACCGCGGACTTGCCTTTGTCGCCAAATACTAAAACTGCAACCTTTGCAGACGATACGGCCGTAATGGCGTCAGATAAAGATGCAAAAATAGTAACAAAGCACCTACAGCGGCATCTGGATAAGATTCAACATTGGTGTAGACGATGGAGAATCAGACTGAATGAGCAAAAGTCCGTACAAATTACATTCACCCTAAAAAGAGACAGCTGCCAACCAGTCAATATGAATGGTAAGGAACTACCACAGGCAGAATCAGTTAAGTACCTGGGAATGCACCTCGACCGACGCATGAACTGGAGGACACATATATGGCAGAAAAGGAAGCAGCTAGGAATAAAACTAAGCAAAATGTACTGGTTACTAGGAAGAAATTCAAAACTTTCATTAGAAAATAAATTGCTCATCTACAAGTGCGTGCTTAAACCGGTCTGGACATACGGCCTGCAGTTGTGGGGTACAGCCGCTAACTCTAACATCGATATCCTAGAAAGGTTTCAGGCCAAAGTGTTGCGAATGCTAGTGGCCGCCCCATGGTTTGTTACGAACGAAATAATAAGACAGGACTTACAAATAGTGCCAGTAAAAGAAGAAATCAAAAAGTACTGCAAAAGATACATGGACAGGCTAAGTCAGCATCCCAACCACCTGGCCGCGAACCTGATCAATGAAGGGACAGACAAGCGAAGACTAAAGCGCTGGAGAACAGCAGACTTAATAGAACGTTATGAGTAGTAGATAAGTACATAGAAATAAGTTCTTATGTTTATTGAAGGAGTGGGTGCCACTGGGCAGCCACTTACATGTCTCTCTGTTTCGTCATTTTAATTGTGTCAATGTCAAAGGATTTGTTTATTGTCTTCGGACAGATGGCAAATGTTCTGGGAGAAAAGAAAAAAAAAAAAAAAAATATATTATAGATCATTTAACCAACTTGTATATCTTACCGATAACAAGATCCCCATGCTGTTCACGATAAATGGGACAAAATATTGATAATCGATATTTTCCGATATTAATATACAGGGTATCCCAAATTCAAGGCACAACATGGGAATGTTGCGTATTTTAAGACCTGCTAAATTGCGTAATTTGATACTGAATTCAAATCTGTAAAAAAATGCCATTAATTCAAAAACTATTTAAAAAAAACGAAATGAGTTTGTTTCTTTGATTTTTTGAGCAATCGAAAAAAAAACGATTTTTATCTGAAAATGTAATACTGAAAATTCTGACTGCATTAATACAACCAACAAACCACTGGCACTGGTATGATTTAAAAGCAGGGTGGATAAAAATCATGATTTAAAAAAAAAAAAACAAAAAAAAAATCGATTTATTTGATTTAAATCAGATTTTTTTGATTTAAATCAGATTTTTTTGATTTAAATCAGATTTTTTTGGTTTAAATCAAATGTACCATATTATCGAATATAGTGACATATTCACATGCTATTTCTGTTTTGTGCTAATATCAAAATGAAAAATTAAATATAATGATTAAGAATTTTGAAAAAATCAGTGCTAAATGGTGAGGTTTAATTAATTATATACAGGGTGAGTCATTAGTGCGGGATCGGTCGATTGTGGCTAAACGGCTTGAGATATGAAGTTGAATCAAATACTATTTCATACAGTTTTTTCTAAACAACACAATAAAAATATTTTCAAATATACCTACAGGGTGAGTCACCTTTCTGGAACTAATAGTAATTTTTGTTTTTTTGTTTAATATTTTTGACCGCCTTAATTTTAAATTTGCATCAATATACCTAAGGTTTTTATACGGCGTTGTAAAAAAAATTAATTTTCTAAATATTTCAAGGTTTTAAGTCTTTATTTAAAAAAATCTCCTGAAGTTATTTTAAAGTACAGAGTTTTAATTTGGTATGGACATGCAGAAAACATTTCTCTGTTCGCTCGATATGAAAAAATTTGAATCACACATACAGGAGTGTTTATAAATAGGTGGTAACTTTCATGATTTTCAAAAGCTCGTAACTCGATTTTTTCAATGGCGAACCCCTGTTTTTTTTATGTCATCGAATTCGTCTTTAAAAGAGCTTCATATTTTGTTAAGTATGTCCTATACCCAAAAATCATACTTTTCGAGATATTCGACATTTTTCTTCAAATCGTTATCGAAGCAATAGAGTGCCGTGGAAATTGAAAAAACTGACTGTTCACTTCGCTAACGTCAAAAACTTGTCATTTATTTTTTGAATGATTGCATTTCCACAATGAATATTACTTTACAAGAGCAAATTGATATGGTTTATTCACCATTTCGTGTATTTAATTACTAATAGTAATACAATTTAGTTTTATTATAAATATTATATTGTATCTACTCATATAATCTGTGATTTAAATTGAAATTTTTTATTAAAAAATCACTTGATTTAAATCAATGATTTTTTTTTAAAAATCACTTGATTTAAATCATGATTTAAATCGTGATTTAAATCAATTGATTTAAAACTGCTCAACCCTGTTTAAAAAAACTGCAAAAAAAAAAAACACTGTATTATGAAAAGAACATTTCCACAAACATAACCTATCTAAAACGTAATGAATTGTTAAAATTTATCATATTTATTGTATCGCAACTATTTTTAAGGTTTGTATAGTAACTAAAAGGATTTCATGCTAAAAAAAAATCGGTAACTTATAACAGACAATATTATTAAACAATTGTTATCGTCTAAATTTGTTTTTTTTTTTAACTTTCAGTCACTGAAATTCAGTGTCAAGGTAAGTTTTCCTAGCTCTTGATTATGCTTCTCTATTTTTCTATCGTTTGGTAACTGTGACTTTTTTCTTCTAGTACATGCCTGATTTCATTTCATAGATTTTACTATTATTCTTTTTCTCTCTTTTCCTTTCCATCCTTAAAAATTATCTCAATTTCCCGAATCTACTTTTTACATGCGTAAAACATGCATCTAAATGGTTTAGCCCTAATATTTTTCTTTATATCTTTCACTCCTAAACCATTTAAAATTGTATCATTGCTGATCTTACAGATTCGTCTACATCCCTCAATTATTCTTTAAAATCTTAATTCCTGAGTCAGTAACCTTTTGCTTTTGTGTAATTTTAAGCATTGGAAATTAAAAATTGACTGTTGAAACTTGCATTAAAATATGAGGTTCAAAGCTACAACTGCATCATTTTCGTCATTAATTCAAAACAAAAAACAAAACTACTTCTTTGATCTTGACTTAATAGATACCTTAAACTTTTATCAAATGCGAAAAAAATATGTTTAGAGATTTATAATAAAGGGTGGTCCAAATTCGATGGGATTACATGGGTATCTCGCTTAATAGTCAAGATAGAGAAACGGTTAAATTACCAAAAATGTGCAGTTTTTTTGGGACAAACTCAAACCCGTTTTCAAAAATATTCATTTCCGGTTTTTGAGTTATTAAGGAAAAACTGTTTTTTTGTTATATTAATAAAAAGGAGATAAATGAAATTAAAAATGAATCAATAGAAACATACCTGAGAGAGCTGACAACTTATAAAGACACTGAATACTCCTTATGGAAAGCGACTCGAAAACTTAAACGCCCAATAGTTCATATGCAACCAATAAAACAAGATAATGGAGAGTGGGCACGATCAAATAAACAAAAAGCTGACGTCTTTGCTAATCATTTGGAAATGATCTTCCAACCAAATGAAGACCATGGATATGAACTAACAAACGAAGAAAATAGAAAACTAGAAGAAATACCGAGGGTAACACCTAAAGAAGTAGCCGAAGAAATCAAAGGAAATATTAACTCTAGAAAAGCACCAGGGTATGATCTAATCACAGGCGAAATATTAAAATATCTACCACGCAAAGCTATAGTTAAACTGACGTATATAATAAATGCTGCATTCCGACTGCAGCATGTACCAAACATGTGGAAAGTCGCTGAAGTCATAATGATAGCCAAACCTGGGAAACCACCTAATGATGCTAAGTCCTATAGACCAATATCCTTACTACCAGTCTTATCTAAATTATTTGAAAAACTCTTATTGAAAAGACTGAAACCAATTATAAACAGTAAAAACCTAATACCTGAACACCAATTTGGATTTAGAAGCAAGCACTCCACTATCGATCAAGTGCACAGAATAACACACGAAATAGAAAAGGCACTTGAGGAAAAAAATATCTGCTCTTCATTATTTCTAGACGTAGCCCAGGCCTTTGACAGAGTATGGCTCGAAGGCCTAGTACACAAGCTAAACAAATCTCTACCAAAGCAATATTGTGACATCCTAAAATCCTATCTATCAGATAGGATTTTCCGAGTGAAACAAGATGAAGAATATTCCACATTCAAAGAAATCAAAGCCGGAGTACCCCAAGGTAGTGTGCTTGGCCCAATACTGTACTTGCTATTCACTTCTGATATACCACAAACACAACATGTGAAAGTAGCCACTTTTGCCGACGATACCGCAATTCTAGCCATCGGAACAACTATTGAACAATCAACAGATAAACTTCAGAACGTAACAAATCAAATCTTCGAATGGACTAAAACATGGCGCATCAAACTAAATGAAACTAAAACAGTGCAAGTGAATTTCACAAATAAAAGATTAGTAGAACACCTGCCAGTGATATTAAACAACAACAGAATTCCACATTCTAACACAGCTAAATATTTAGGCATGAACCTGGACATTAAATTAAAGTGGAAAGAACACATTAAAAAAAAAACGTGAAGAGCTAGGCATCAAATATAGAAAACTATTTTGGCTAATGAATAGGAAATCTAAACTTTTAATTGAAAATAAACTTCTAATATACAAACAAATACTGAAGCCAGTATGGACCTACGGCATACAGCTTTGGGGGTGTGCTGGTAAAACGAACATTAAAATAATACAGCGATTCCAAAATAAGGTACTCCGGGCAATTGTGGATGCTCCGTGGTGCGTGAGGAATGTCGACCTCCACAGGGACCTGAGGATGCCAACAGTCGACGAAGAAATCCAAAACTTTGCCAACAAACATGAACAAAGGCTGCATGATCACATCAACACCGAAGCCCTGCAGCTCTTGGACAACCAACATCTAGTGAGAAGGCTTAAACGGACCAAGCCGTTTGAGTTAGCGAGTTAGTGTAAAGCAGAGCACTGTGCGGTTGTGTAAAGTGTCGTTCTTGAAAACAAGAATACAGAAGAAAAAAAAGAAGACACCAACGGGTGGACTCTTAACTTAAGTAGAACTATCATAAAGACATATTGCTGGTTGGCTAAAGTAGCTAGGTGCAATAAAACAATACAGTTAAAAAAAAAAAAAAAAAATTAGTAATGTGTCATGTCTCCGTTATTGTTTTAAATATCGAAAATAAAGATTATTTCCAAATATATAAGCGTTGGTGTATTTATTTTCAATAATACAAAGGTTTTTAAATATTTTTAAAGATGAGAAACAAAAAGTAGGCTGTGAAAACAAAAAAAAAAAACAAGAAATAACGGAAATGATAGAATATATTTGACAACTGTTCTGAGTTTGTCCCAAAAAACTGCATATTGTGGTAATTTAACCGTTTCTATATCTTGACTATCAAGCGAGATACCCATGTAAGTAATCCCATCGAATTTGGACCACCCTGAACATCTATATTTAAATTGTTAAAAACCATGTTCAGCATAAAATTAATATTGGTACCAATAGTAAAACAACGAAAAATTATGTTACCCTGTTAATACATTTTGTTTTCTTGGCAATCAATCAGTGTTTAAGGTTTTTCGCTAGTTTTCATTTGTCGAGAGCAAAAAATGTGCCTCATATATCTCGAGAATTTTCATATAAAATAAATATTATTTGCCCGCTTGATTTCAGTTTAAAAGGTTGTATAACAATTAAATGTCACTCTTTAATACTAATATTCATACATTTTATTTATATTTTAACACAAAATACAATATGTAGTTAAAAAAGAATTGCAAAACATAGTTAAATGCGTTTATTGTTTAACTTTGAAATAATTTTTCAAAAAACATAGCGTATCCAAAGTAGTATTGGGTTGTCAGTAAAACCAAGTTTAACTTCTCTCACATTTTCTGTAACATATAAACATTTAATTGTTCTTGAAAAGACAATTTTTGTTTTTATTGATTATAACTTTATTAACATCTTCTCAGTCAGTATCAAACTGTAGACAACTAGCAAATAATTTATTAATTTTTTTTTAGCAATTGTGTAACTTTAATTTTTCGAGACTAGTCTAAAAAATGTGTATTTTTCTTTGCAACCGATATTGTGAAAAACTTCATAAAACGATTTGATGGTATTATTTTTTATGTTACTTATTTCTACTTTAACTGCAATAAGAAGCTCCCTATTTAGTTTGTCGTTAAGCTTCTCTTATTTCGAAAACAAAAATTTTAAGGCTCGTTCTGCAGTTAACAACAATAAAATATTACTTTTAAGTGTAACATTGAAGTATGTTGTTGCTTAAAGAGTTGATAAAAACAAGAATTATGAAAAGCATGAGAAAAGCCAATTACACTATTTCTCGAGAAGGAATTCTTCAGTAGAACACTAACGGCAATGTTATGATGGAATTTTTTGACTTATTTTGTAATTACACGAATTGTGTTTTAGCTTTCCATGCAGAAGTCCACGATAAGCTTAGAATTTGAAACATCCTGTGTACTAATCCAGCTCTGAAAGTTTTGGGAAACTTCTGAAATCGACTGCAAAAGTTTTATAAAACACTGTTAATGCTGGATAATTTTATTAAAAAAGCATTACATGTAAGTTTCGTGATTATTTCCAAACTGTTACAAAAAAGAATGTTAGATCACTGTGTTTAAAATTTTGAAATTAACTTGCTTCTAGGTTAAAATCAAAGCTACAGAGCCGGTTTATTCAATATATTGTATTTTTAATAATAAAATTCAAAACCCACTGTACTTTTACGTTTTCTTCGTTTTGTTTGTAGTTGAAAGCAACCATTTCGTTTCATATTTCATCATAGTTTACGTTGTGCAGAAGTTATTCTAAGAACGTTTTCTCGTTGCAGTCTTATTAAGAGGTTTGAGAAGTCGGCTTTTGTTTTTATTTGATTTAATATAATACCTAGGGCAACAGAGAGAACATTCGGTGTGCGTTTCATCATTATTCTTAGTAAATTAAATCTGAATAGTTTTTTTTTTCAGTTTTAAGATTTTTCGAAACATATAAGCAATCTGGGTTATTGATGATGACATCAAAAATACTAATGAGTGAATCAACATCTTAAAAGAAAGATATTGATAAAACTGGAAATTAAAGATTAGCGTTTGTTTCCATGATACAGGCCAAATGAAAATGCAAGGTTTTATAAGAATTCATGACTGAGTTCTTAGCGATTAATTGGTTGACAATCGGTAATCGGTCATAATTTAATTATGCCAATAGACTGAACTATGAAAATAATGTTATGTTTTACCATAACTAGAATTTCTAATACAATTTTTAATCATAAAAACATATACCATAATCACCACAGTTGATAAAAGTGGTAAACATACTATAACAATTAATATCTACCATTAACACGTTTAGAAACAAATATTTCTCAGTTGGCATAAATATTTTTATGCCCATTAAGATGCAAAACATTAACTATCTTAAAATAACAGAAAAGTGTCTTAGGCCACTTGCAAAATAAACGGCTCAAATATACAGGGTGTCCCAGTTATCGTGAACAGCATGAGGATCTCGTAAATGGTAAGAGATACAGAGATGGTTAAATAAGTCAAAATGATCTATGATTTGAGAGCAACTATTCCATAATATAAAAAAAACTAGTGTTTACGGCCAGATGCTGTGATCTGGTGTAAATTTGTAGTGTATTTTGTATAAAGTGCGGATGTGTAAGTGTGTGTGTTGGAGTGCAGCCTCACACCCCTATAATTGTGGCTTAGGTAGATGTTGAATGAGTAAGACTATTAATCTGTACTGATTTATTAAAAATAATTAACGGTTTATATACAAAAAATACATGCTGAATAAACATTAAAAATTACATAAAAAATATTCCTATCGGACTAAGATTGTGTATTACCTTACTTTGCAATTTACTAATTGTGAAATCGACAGGTAGTCGATTCGCACATGTAGCAAATTGCAAAGTAAGATGTTTGTCGGCACGTGTGGTCGCTGCAGGAAATGAAATGTGAGATATTAAGTTAAGTAATTGAATTAAAATTGAAATATTAAAAGTATTTGAAATACAATTTAAATATTAATGAAATAAGAAAAAATGTTCAGATGATCTGAACACTAGAAAAAAATTAAAAGTTTTTGCTCTATTCATTAAATACAAAAATGACGTTTTCGATTTTTGCTTTTAACTTGTATATTTAAAATCATACCCAAAATATTTTTCGACATGATCAAGACACTGTTTTGCGTAGAATTGAAATTTGTTAATGAATTTTACCTGCCTTAATTTGTTTTTGTTATTTTAACATCAACTTTCTTATTTTAAATACGGGTCGTAGTTGGCTGTGACACTATTAAGAAGATAATTTTTTTCTCGTTTTATTGTTGTATGGGTTGTTAGGCTTATCTTTAAGTATAAGCATGTTTTAGCAATATTATTGTATTTTTTAAGTTTAATCTAAGTGGTCATTGAAAAAAACAAAGCATCATATAAATAAACTAGCTGTACTTAATTGAACACAAAGAAACCTAAATAGTTTAACAATTTTTTACATTACATAAAAATTTATGACTTTTTAATTACTGTTACTATTAAATCTAAATTGAAACATGCGTTCAAAGTGTAGCCCACTCTCCATGGGCAATACAAGTTTGAGATCTGCACTTTGTAGATAACAATGTTTTCCTAAGCATATTTCTTTTTATTTCATAAACTTTTGTTAAACTAGCCAATCTTAATTCTTTAATTGTATTCACTACACTTTGAACTTATGTTATAATTTACAATCAATAGCAATAGTAATTAAGAAATCATAAATTATGTATTGTAAAAAATACCTTAAATTATTTAGTTTTTTTTTGTGTTTAATTAAGTACAGCTAGTTTATTTAGGTGATGTTTTGTTTTTTTCCCATAGCCACTTAAATAAAACTTAATAAATACAATAATATTGCTATAACTTGCCTATTTTTAAAGATAAACCTTACAACCCATACATCAATGAAACGAGAAAAAATCCTCTTTTAAATGGTGTCACAGCCAACTTCGACTCGCATTTAAAATAAGAAAGTTGATGTTGACAAATAACGATAAGTAAAATTCATTAACAAATTTTAATTCTGCGCCAAAAAAGTGCCCTGATAATGTCGAAAAATATTTTGGGTATGCTTTAAATAAGCAAGTTTTTTTTATTGAATAGTTGCTCTCAAATCATAGATCATTTTGACTTAGTTAATTAACTCTGTATCTCTTACCGTTTACGGGATTCCCATGCTGTTCACGATAACTGGCAAACCCTGTACAATAATTTGTATGTGGCACTTTTTTGCGAAAAATGAGTTAAAACTGTTTACGATAACAAAATGTATGGTATTTTTATCTTTAAACATTTTAATTGCAATTTTTTTCATAATCATTACGGTTTTCGTCAATAGAAATTTTATTTTTTAACAGAAGTGCAAATGCATTAATTTTTAAAATTGCATAATTGTGGATTTGCTTCCCTGTATACCCTCAATGTAACACAACTATTTTAAAAACGTAAAACAAAGTAAAATGTCCGAGGACTCACTCATAAGAATGACAATGATTCAATGCATGAATGAAATTTTATATGAAATAAGTTATATAAATTACTTATACTTATATTTCAAAAAATAGTAATGATATTGAAAAAATACTTTAATAAACTTATAATGAAACTTGTTTATTTTGGAAGTGGCATAAGTCACTTTTATGTTATTTTAAGATACTAAATGTTTCGCATTTTAATGTGCATAAAATTACTTATGCTAACTATAGCGAAATTAACTTATATTTGTTATCTCGGTTACTTATATTTTTCTCGGTATACATGATTTCGCACAGACGTTAACGAATCGCCATTTATCGTTAATGCAAAGTGAATTAAGCCACTTTTAAAATCTATAGTTTATAAAGACTACGGACTTATGTTGATTTTGTCCGATGTGTTTACAAAAGTGACGTTTGATAAGACAGACGTCTAAGAAAATTAATAAGTAAATTATATAATATAAATATTTGTATACTGTATTTCGTTATAAGTTTATTTAAGTAATTTTTCAATATCTTTAATATTCATAAAATATATAAGTAATAAATAAATTCATCGGTACATTTTAAGATGCAATTATAACTAATTTATGTAACGTATTTTATGTAAAAGTTTATTCATGTATTAAATCAATTGGAGCGATAAAGACTTCGGACACTTTACTTGTTTTAAATTTTTTAAATAACTGTGGTCCATTGGGGGTATATAGGGAAGTAAATTCATCATTAAGCCATTTTCAAAATTAATGTATTTGCTCTGTTTAGCAAAAAAGATCTGTGATGAAAATAGTAATAGTTTTGAAAGAAAATGCAAGTAAAATGTTAAAAGACAAAAATACTACACATTTTTGTAACCATAAACAGCTTTAACTCGTTTTTTCCAATAAGTGACTTTTGTCACCTTGAAAGTAGCCTGCTAAAATAAAGAAAAACATCTTGAAATATTGAAAAACACCAACTAAATAAAAACACATCTAATAAATAAAATCAAATTTTACGAATTTTCCAAATTTATCACGAATACACCAGTTTCAATAAGCTCACATTATAAGTCCATTAATCATATAATCAAAGAATCATATTTAAAAGTCAATGATTGGCTGATCAATCGATAATCAGTCGATAAGCTAAGGTCCTTTAATCGTTAATCGACCAATTAGCTTATCGGTGCATCCCTAATATATTTTAATGTCAAAGATAAAGCTTGAGGTAGTCATTTTTAACCTGCGAGGCGCACCCCTTGGAAGGGGCCTAAAATATCTTAAAAGGCGCGTGAAGTAAAGTGAAAATCGTTGGAAAAACTATTTATTGACAACAACAAAACAGTAACACAAAATACATATATTCTAAAAATGACAACAGTCACCCATATGACCGGTTCTTATGCACCTAATAACTTGTATTTCGGATTTGAATATATTTCTAAGTTTAAATTAGCAAGAAAAAAGATAATGACACACTTAACCAAGAACAGTTGAAAAAAAGTGTTTTGGCAGTATTCCGATGAAGGATTAGAAGGGGTGCGCAAGTAAAATTGATACTAAAAAGAGGGGCGCAATATAATTTGATATGGAAAAGTTGAGAAACACTGCTTTGATGGGTCGTTTTGAACCTTCTAAATTCTACATTTTAAATCGTAATCTAAGCAATGACCGAATTTGGCAACTATTATCCAGGGTACCTTTAAAAACAGGGTAGGGACAGCCGCTGGACAACTTTCTATTGGCTGAGGTTACGGTCGAGTTTCGCTTGCGACCTCCAGATTTTAAATAGTTTGCATGGAGAACATAGGCGAATGTACACATTTTATTTTTTTCTTGCGTGTTTAAAGGTTTGTTCCAACAAGTCATTTGCACGGTACAGTAAACGGTTTGAGTTTGCGCAGTATCAATATCGCGTTCCAACACAGTCTCTGATAGCTTACCGGACGATCAGTAATCCGTTCCAACAACGATAAAACTAATCCATGAAAGGGGTTTTGCGAACGATCAGAGTAGTACATGAACTAAAAGATGAATTGTTCCCAGGATTTTTAGACGCCTGCGCTGTTCATAACTAACGTGAGCTCAGCTAGAGTGCTAGATTATTAAGGTGTTTACCCTAGCGATGCGTACATTTGTATGAACCCAATAGACGCAACTGTCATTTACAGTTAGGCCAGTCGTAAAAGCGTTCCAACACCCGCTAATTCTTGGCGATACGTGTATTAGTATTAGTACGCATGCGAATAAAACGGTTCATGAACTAATAAGAAATCAGTCTTAAACTGCTTGTTGGAACAAACCTTAAGTGTGATCCAAGACTGTAAAAGACATAAGTGATAATTGTGTAAGTTTTTACTATACGTAAATTTCATAAGTTAAGTTAAATACAATTACTTTTTTAATTTTTAAGAAAATGTGCATTGAAATTATTAGTCTACATCAATTTAATAGCAATGATTGGAATTAATAATGCAATTTTGTCATAAAATATGAAATTAAATTAATGAATCTATACTTTTCAGTTGCTCATTGGACATTAGAATCATAATTACCTAATTAAAGATGCTTAATATTTGTATCAACACAATTATCTATCTTGAAAACAAAGGTTTGTGTAGCATAGAATTAGCTAAATTTTGGGATTACAATATAAATTTAAAGATTAACGCCGTTATTAAATAATTTTGTTAAGTTAGGATTCTTCATTTGATAAATATCATTGAATTAAAGGTATTTTTGTAAACGTAAAAAAAATATAGGTATATGTTTACTGTAACGTCTTGTTTTTTATTCCTTAAAAGCAGCGCTCGAAACCGAAAATAAATTGGTTAACGGTTAACCGAAAATCGAGAACTTTATATTTATAACGGATTTTACCTAAAAACCAGTTTTTTTCATAAGAAACTGGTTTACTGTAAAAAACCGATTTAACTTTTAAACCGGTTTTTGACAATATTTAGAATAGGAATGCAAATTATGAAAAGATATTATCTATTTATAATTTTATAAAATATGTACAATCAAGCGTTCAGTAATGACTTCTGGTAAACTAATCGCATTTAATACAATTATATATTTTTTTTAAGTAATTTTTATCCAAAAAAATGTTTAAAAAACCGATTTTTTAATGTATTGTTTTGGTTAAAGTTACGTTTTTTTGACAATTAAATAACGGTTTTGGTTAAAAACCACTTATACGAAGAAAAAAAAACGGGTAACCGGTTTCTTACCCTGCTAAATGTAATTAGGGGAGACCGGGGCTAGTTGTCACAAAATTTAGGTTTTATTTTTTTAAAGTCTTATTTTCATAATTTAATATCAGTTTTTTTTTCTGTTGCATACCTACATGTGTCGTGCTTTATATTCTGAATAGTTGTTTGAGCAACATCGAGTTATTTATGTGCAAAAAAAGATTTATAGCGCAAGCAAAGTGTAACAACTTACCCCGAGGCCGGGGCATGTTGTCACAATAAGCGGGGCAAATTGTCAAATAAATGTAGTAAATGATTAATGAAAAAAAAAATTGATAGACAATTTGTAAGAAAAACGATAAAAATAGAAACAATACAAACAATCGAAACACATAGAAATAATTTAGATGCAGATCAAACACATAAAACCCGCCTAGATATCATCAACTGAATCACATTCGAGCAGCCGTGATTAAAACGTCCGCAGGTTGTGCAGAGCGATTTTTTTTTTTTTATATGTTCTGACCATCTGTACAGAAGAACATCTTGAGTAATTTTTATGCGTTGGGGCAAGTTTTCGCTTGCGACAACTTGCCCCGTCAACAATGTGACAACATGCCCCGAGGCCACTTTTATGTTAAAAATCAAGCCATTTGTCTCGAAATAAATAAACACACCCTAATAATTATATGAACTTTTAGCTAAAAGGTGTAGCTTTGATGATGTCATAATAGTATTCACTTTAAATACAATCTCAATCGTGTAGAGAACCACAAAAGGGACCAATAAAATGTACTTTATTGTACGTCAAACAAATAAAAATGAATGGTTTAGGTACCATTTATGTGACAGGGGCCAAACTCATATGACTGAAGAAAGCTACATTCAGTGCTTACGTAGATATGTTGAAAATATGATAATAATGTGTTCCAGAGTTGTTATAGCGATTGTGACAACTTGCCGCTGTGACAATTAGCCCCGGTCTCCTTTACAACAATATATTGTTGTAACTATCGTACACACAAAAAAGCACTATTATTACATGTGTTTTAAATTCTTTTATGTACACTGCGTGTATCATGGGTTGCATGCTTACAGTGGAAATACGCGCTCCGTAAAGGTTTTTTAAACATTAATAGCTAATAACAATTATTAACCCTTCATTATACTAACTTTTTAGTTGCTATACTTACTAACGCATCTATTTTCGTATGCCAATTGAGTTTTTACCTTCAAATTTCGTTTAAAAATTGAATTATTGAAAGAAATCCTATATAATCCCATTGCCGCTATTAGAATTTGGAGGGTTTGTGAAGCTTGGCCATACCGTGTTATACAGGGTGTGTAAAAATTGGCGGAAGCGCTACACGTGGCGATGTTCTTCGTAAAATTCTAAGTCGAAAATCTTAATACGAAAATGTTGTACCATGCTTCCTATGGCCTCAGGAACCATTTAAAGAAAAAAAAAATTGGCAACATTGCATACATTGATTTGCGTTTGGACATTTTTTTATTAGCAATTTTTACTTAGATATTTATAATATTTGGTCGATCTGAAAGCCTTTAGTTCGTAAACATAGCTGCAAACTTTCGGGTATCGTAAAACACAAACTAGAAATAATTACGAGAAAAATAGAGATGACAGCTAATGACAATGTTGCCATATGTATTATTTTCATTCAAATCAGTGATTTACATATTTTCAACACCAATTTTTGAAAGGAAGAACACAATATCTAGGAAAAAATACTATTCGAAATTTATTTTTATTCCAAGTTGCAGCTTTTTCATTTGCAAATATTAAATAAGAACGCTTATTAAAGGACTAAATGTCAAAACTTTGAGGACCTCTTGCAGACACAGCAAGCGTGGTACAACATTTTCGTATTAAGATTTTCGACTTAGAATTGTACGAAGAACATCGCCACGTGTAGCGCTTCCGCCAATTTTTACACACCCTGTATAGAGGTACCCTACTATTATCCACCTCCTTGCAATTTCAAGCAAGCAATGTTTAAATAATAAGTTTGTGTGCGTAGCTTTCAAATCAATTAGAATAATACGTGAGGTATTGGTGTCATATATTTACAGGGAGAAAACGAAGTTTCCCCTACACTAAACATGCAACAAATTGCAGTTAAAAGAGTTGCAAGTTAAGCTGGGGACAAGCAAGCAATAGCACATAACAGTACAAACACTGCACGAGAGGGTGCACTCCACAATCATGCGACTGTCAACCGCATGATGGATGACGCGTACAGAATCATCCGCCTTCTTCGAAACAAAATCGTGCTCGCATGCTACGCTACCTGTTATCGCGATCATTTGACTAACAGTTGCAACGCACCAGACTTACTAAATATTACAAAACCGAAGTTCTAGCTCATTTCATACGATCTTAGCTTTAATGAAATTAAAGCTCCCGTTGTAAAGCTTCATTAAAATTTACGCGAGTACCACGATGTGAAGTTTAGGATGATCAAAACATTATTTGGTTTGCTAAGTAGCACTTGCGTCTGAATATTTCAGTAATGTATTAATTTACAGTAGCTGAACAAAATTTTTAGTGTTATTTCAAATAATAAAAACACAGCGAAGTATTTAGGTATGACTCTAGATGTTCATTGGACATGGAAAGAGCTTATCAAAATAAACAAGGTGCACCGAAAACGTTAAAATGTCGGCTTCTGGAACGACAGCCCCAGTTGTCGCTATACAAGAAAGTATTAATCTAAATTCTAAAACAAAAGTGGACATATTGAATTAAGCTTTGATAGTGTTCCACGCAGATTAGCATTGATACAGTACAGCAGTGTTTTCCAACCTGTGGGGCGCGCCCCCCTAGGGGGGCGCGAGGCTATTGCTAGGGGGGCGCGCAGCTGTTACCAAAATATAACTTTTTAATACAAACAAACAAAATGAACTTTGTTTATACAGAATATGGTGTATTGTTTTGTAGTCCATTAAATAATTCTTATTTATCAGAAACGTATTTATGAAAATAGATTGTAACAAAAAGTGAGGGGGGCACAAAAAAAAAATTTTGAAAAAGGGGGGCGTAGGTACAAAAAGGTTGGAAACCACTGCAGTACAGGGTGGACCAAATTCGAATGTTTTACGGGGTATCTCGGTTACCGTAATAGATAGCGAAAATCTGATTGCGGTCTCTTGGGCTATTGTTTTGAGAAAATAGTGCCTGTGCAATCAGATTTTTTGTATCGTTTTTCATTTTGGCACTACAGACGAAAAATGAAATTTCATTATTTTTGAGAATTTGCTGTAACTTCTCTATTTATTAAATTAGAACAAAATGTTATATAGGTTTTAGATACAGATTTTTATGCTTAATTAAAAACAAAATGATTTTTTTAAAACCACCTTGACTTTTGAGATATGAAGTAAATTTACATTTTTTTAAATGGAAACTTTAATTGGCCATGACTATGTGAAAGAGTATTTTTTTAGCTTTTCAAAAATATATAGTTTTATATATTTGTTGCTAAAAATGACCGATAGATGGCCAATTTTGTAAAAATTCGATCATTAAAGTTTGCCATGATTTGTAAAAAAGTGATGTTTGCAATTATAGAACAAGTAAACGTCATATACAAGTAATTTTTTTAACTTTTAAGCAAATCCGTGTATTATTTTGTATTTTATAACTGTTTATTGTGGTTTTGTGAACATGGCTAAATTTGGACAGTTTGAAAAGTTTAATACGTTAGAACAGGGAACAGGGATTCCCAACCCCGTGCCCGCGGGCGCACGTGCGCCCGCTACAAAGTGTTAAAATAACGAGAAAAATAAACAATAAAATCTTAAAAGTAAATAAAAAGTTGGTTTCGTTTTTAAAATCTCACTAGATTTAGCGAAAAATTCGCTAAATTGGCAACACTGACTACAGTCCATCCCCACCCCACCTGTAATACAATATCCCACTTTTACACTACGATACCAACATAAACTTGGTTCTTTTTTTTTCGGGCCGATGTTAGCAGGCATTAATCGTTTTCGATCACCCGATATACCGCCAGTATGTACAGGGTGGTCCAAATTCGATGGGATTACATGGGTATCTTGCTCAATAGTCAAGATAGAGAAACGGTTAAATTACCAAAAATGTGCAATTTTTCGGGACAAACTCAGAACAGTTGTCAAATATATTCTATTTCCTGTTTTTCTTGATTAATTTTGTTTTGACAGCCTACTTTTTGTTTTTCATTTTTTTAAAAATTGAAAAACCTTTGTAACTTGCGTATTATTAAAAATAAATACATCAACTCTTATATATTTGGAACGGGAAAAAAATAAGGAATTTAAATAGGTTATAGCCAACTATAGCTTCCTTTTAAAAAAAGGTAAGTTTGTGTCATAACTTTTTACCGGCGAGTGCAATTTTTTTTTAATAATTTCAAAATCTACAAAAAAAACATCTAAAAATAATCTTCATAATCTTTTTCGATACTTACAACAATAAGAGAGATATGACACATTATAAATATAACAAAAAAACTGTTTTTTTTCAAATAATTTCAAAACCGGAAATGATCAAATATTTTTGAAAACGGTTCCGAGTTTGTGCCAAAAAACAGTACATTTTTGGTAAGGTAACCGTTTCTCTATCTTGCCTATTAAGTGAGATACGCATGCAATCCCATCGAATTTGGACCACCCTGTACATAATACTTCATTATTTTTTTTAAATCCGACTTGCGCCCGCCACTATTTTTCTCAATCGCGATTGCGCCCGCGCCACAATAAGGTTGGGAACCTCTGCGTTAGAAGTTTACATTGTAAGTGATAAAAACGTAGCAGCTGATGCAGAATTTACTTCGAAATGACGTTTAGTTGTTTAATAATAGCAAACATCACTTGTTTACGGATTACACGGCAAACTTTGATTAGGAAATTGTTACAAAATTAGCCACATCTCAGTGATTTTTTGCAACAAATATATAAAACTACATATTTTTCAAAAGCTAAAAAAATACACTTCCACATAATGTCATAGCCAACTAGGGTTTCCATTTAAAAAGTTTACTCCATATCTCGCAAGTCAAGGTGGATAAAAAATAATAATTTTGTTTTTAAATTAAGCAAAAAAGTCTGTACAAAAAACCTATACAACATTTTGCTCTAATTTGATAAATAAAGAAGTTACGACAAATTTTTAAAAATGATGAAATTTCATTTTTCGTCTCTAGTGCCAAAATGGAATCCGATATTAAAAATCTGATTGCATAGGCGTTATTTTCTTAAAAAAATAGCCCAAGAGACCGAAATCAGATTTTCGCTATTCTATTGCGGTAACCGAGATACCCCGTAAAACAATCGAATTGGACCACCCTGTATGGGTATCTCGCTTAATATTCAAGATTGAGAAACGATTGTTACCAAAAATGTGCAGCTTGTTGAGACAAACTCAGAACAGTTTTCAAAAATTTGAGTTATGGAGTAAAGTGTTTTTTTGTCATATTAATGTGTCATATGTCCGTTATTGTTGTAAATAGTTTATAGACATTATTTTTGTGTTATAATCGATTACACTAAATAATAATTTTTTTACGCTCGCCGTTAAACAGTTATGAAAAACTTACCATTTTTTTAAATGGAACCTATAGCTGGCTATGACCTATTTGAATTCCTAATTTTTGTCTCATTCCAAATAA
The DNA here is from genome assembly GCA_947652605.1 of Elmis aenea. Taxonomy (NCBI): domain Eukaryota; kingdom Metazoa; phylum Arthropoda; class Insecta; order Coleoptera; family Elmidae; genus Elmis; species Elmis aenea. Next base: position 19,606,215 of record OX393584.1, read on the forward strand.
ATATGGGTTGCTGTATTACGAAAGTTTTTTTAGTTCTTTTTAAGAAAAACAGGCTGTGAAAACAAAAAAAAACAAAAAAACAAGGTGTTTAACCTTTTAAAACTCATGTGGTACAAGTTACGAAGGGTTTTTAATTTGTTGTTGTTTATGTTTAAAACTTTTCATAGAAATGCAAGTATGAAACCTGCAATAAAATTAAAATGTTTGTTCTTACCTAGTACAGCCGCGTGTAGGTGTGCAGATTGTTCATCGCACAGGGGCAGCTAATTAAAGGAGCGGCATATTGATCGATTAACGATTATATGTAGGTACATGATTTATTTTATTGACTCTATGATGTGTCGGCCTGTATTTATTTAAACAAAGTATAGCCGTGGTTTAATTATTGTTAAGAATGTTGAAGAACAATAAAGTACTTTTCAAATTAATTTACAAACAAATTAATAGTCTATATGCATTGCACGAATATCGTTTAAGATTTCTACAAACAATTAGGTCTAAACGTAAAAATTTTTGAGCAAACAAATTCCAAGTTATACACTTCGTCGCCTGAGAGTTATTTTGTTCCATACGCCATTTTGGGGCATATTGTTCAATATCAAGATTATCTTTTAATTAATTATTACCTATCCTTTAACATAACCAAAATTTGAATTCGATACCTAATAACGAAGTTCTGAGTGTTAACTTTGTTCCATATCAAAAAATCTATTAACGAATTGCGGTTTTATATGTTTCATGGCCATACATTACATGTTTTACGTGTTATTTGTTGCTTATTCAAAATATAAATGGTTAAGGATCGTTTTTGAAACAGTAATTGCGTTTTTTTTTGTTTACAGAATGTGTTTGCTTTACGTAGGGCGAAATTTTTTTTTTTTTATAAACGTAAATATAGCTTCTACAATTTAAGCGCTCATGGCAGTCCTAATGACATTATTTATTTATTGTGCATTACGGCACATAGACACAGACGGAGGAGAACTGGTTACAATATTATTAGTGCCGTAACAAAAATTTTGAAAACTTTAACATCAAGTAATGTAATAGTTTAAGGCCTGTTCAAGAAAATTAAACGCCTAAATATTTTTTTAACGGAGTGATAAAAACAGAAAATCGAAAGTCGATTTTCTCAAAACGATCTACATGTGATATGGAACAATACAACTTGAGGGCGACGACTTATCAATGTTTAAAAAGCTTTACAGAACTATAAAAATACTTTTAATCGATTTCTGATCGAATTAATAGTCGTTATGCATGGCTTAAATGTTGTTAAATATTTATACATTCAATAAAGCCTCCAGGAAAATATTTGAACTTTTTAAAAAAGCGAATTCCAAAAGTATACATTTGGCAAATTTTGAAAAACTTTGAAGAGCTATAAAAAATATTTTTAATCAATTCCTAACGAACTAATGGTCATTACGCATTGCTTATACATTTATACAAAAAAATAAGCCCAACACAAAATTTTTTATTTTAAACAAATCAGATTCAAAGGGTATACATCAAGCAAATGTTTAAAAACTTTAAGGAGCCATAAACAATATTTTTAATCGATTTCTGAACAACCAAGTAGTTGTTACGCATTGCTTAAATGCTGTTAAACATTCAACAAACAATTGGGCACATATTTGATTATTATATAAAAAAAAACAAAGTTATACAATTACCAATGTTTAAGAAAACTCTATTAAACTATTAAAATATTTTTAATCGATTTTGAACAAAATAATAGTTGTTGTGCATTGTGTAAATGCTACTTAATATTTCTATAAACAATTAGAACCATAGCAAAATTTTGTAATAAAAATGTTTAGTTTTCTATTTGTTTTCGTTGCTTTTCAAGGCGGGGCGACCTTTTTAAAGTTTAAACAAAGGTAAGTTTGAACCCGGCAGCCTTATTCGTAACACCTTATAAAATGTTAAAAAGTAGTTTATTAAAACCATTCCTTTGAATGCACCCACATTGCGGGATATGTAGCGACCGTAATGTTAATATATACATCATTCAAAAATGTTCTGCTATAGCGAAGTACCAGAAAAATGCCTATTTTTAACCAAACAACAAATTTCAAATATACACATACAACGTTATAGTTTCTTATATTTTTTTAAATATGACATTCCATTGGTGATAACTCATAAATTTAATTTTGAGCAGTTGGCAAACTTTATTCTAATGGTACTTACTGTTTCCCCGTAGAGGGCAGCATCAAATGTTACTTTCGCCTGTGTACGTGTCCAAATGCTTGCTGCAGTCTCAGATTATTAAAATGGTGTTTAAGTTTAGTTATTTAAATGTGAAAGTAAGGTAAGTGTAAAGAATAAATAGTACCTCACATGATTTCATTTGCTTTGTAGTTTCCGTTCATAGTTAATTATAATAATTTAATTTTAACATGAACTAACCAATTTAGCGAAAATTAAGTGACTCATAACCCCAACGTAGGGCATACTAGACAGTGCTTTCAATAAAAACTGTGTAATGAACAATTCCAACATGCTAAACATGAAATAATTACGATTAGATTTGTTCAGCAAACTGTAAAATAATAAAGCCGGGACTGTGTAAGATACGGTCCTGCTCGGATGGCGAATGTCATACAATACACCTGTTCATTCCAAACGCACCCTTAATTCGTATTAGCTCAAAAAAATTTAACACTTCACAAAAAATGTTTATTAATAATTTTGAAACAATTATCGTTATAATGCATATGACAGCAAATAATAAACTAAATAACACCTTGACATGAAATTTACAGAAATTGTTCAAGTTACGTGTATCTAAAGCTGTACATTCCTTTGCAATAATCAGTTTGTTCGTAATTAATATCAACAATTAACGCTATATTACATTATTTGACGTTTTTTCACTGCTTTGATATTAACTTACGTTACAGCAAATATTTATGTTACTTATCGGAAGGTGGAAATGATTATTCTTAAATCTTTTTGATCTTTTTTTAACAATACCGTAATAAAACAGATTCCTTTTCAAAAATTTGTGAAGTTTTTTGTACCAAAAATCAATCCTTTTTGAATTATTTAAGTTTTTTTTTTAAATATCGGATGCAGATCTTTAAGAAAATATTAATATTTAACATTTTAAAAACACCAGTGTTAAATAATGCGAAACTTTTGTTAACAATATTCCTACAGTGTCTTCTAAATAATTAAATTTTTTATATAATACACAGGGTGTTTGTTATTGTCGGTCCAACTTGCTGAATGTTATACACGAATTTTTTTTTAAATCGAATGTTCTGTATTTATTTACATTATCTTGTAGTTAATTTAATTATCTTTAAAAAACATTGAAGGTGTTCATTGTTTAAAGTGTTATTAGTATATTAGTATTTCTCGAGTTTTTGCTGTTTTAATGATAATTAATAAGCAAGCGTGCAATAATTGATAAAATTAAAATAGTAGGTAATGTAAAAAATGGTTAAGAGTAATACATTTATTTCAATTTCAATCTTTATCATAGTGTGTTACGTAGGATAAAATCGCCACAATTCCTTGTTTTTAATGAATGTTATTATTTAAAAATTTAGTCCCCTTGTTCTACTGAGGTATTAAATTTGTCACTTAGCACCAAAAAAATAGGTTGATTAATTCAAAACATATTTTGATACGATTATTTACTCTTTACCGAAATATACAAAAATAGCTTATTTTTGTTTATTTATATTTACTGCCCCTAGAGATCTTTTTTTTCTTCACATTATAGCAGTAAAATAATACTTCTAACACTCTCTTATGTTGTTAAAGTTAAAAATTTAAGTCTACAGTTTGTTTCTCGTATTAGAGCAGTAAATAAATGACTGGCAAGTTTTTTCTGTTTAACTATTGGGAGTATTTATTAAACAGCCCGAAAAACAACACATTTTTCTAAATGAACGAAAATAATTTACAGCCCAACAGTAATAAGAAATGTATTGTATTATTTTTTACAACTTTTCCAATACCTAATATTTTAATTTTATTAATTATTGCATGTTAACTCATAAATTATAATTAACACAGCAATAATTCCAGAAATATTAGTCTTAGACATTAAACACCCCCAATGTTTTTTAAAGAAAAATAAATTATCTTCAAGAAATAATATAATAATAATATAATTATAAATACACGGTGTTACTTTTAAAAAAATATTGACTTATTCGTGTTTAAAATTCAGCTAAACCGACCAAACAATACAAACAGCAAGTGTATTATTTTAAAAGTTTAATTAATCAGAAGGCACTATAAGTTGTTAATAAAATTTTCAAATTATTTAACACTGGGGTTTTTAAAACGCTAAATATAAATAATTTGTCAACGATCTGTATCAGATATATATAAAAAAAAGTTAATGATTCAAAAACGATTAATTTTAGAAACACACAACTTTATACATTTTTGAAAGGGAATTTATTGGGAATCTAAAAAGTGAAAAATATAAAGTCATACGGTTTCTAAAATCTTATTAGTGCGATTTAAGAGTTTAATTGGTTTTGTGTATTGTGTGATGAAGTCCGCTTGGAAAATATGATTGAGTGCATCAAATGTAAAATATGGGTACATGAAGCTTTTTGAAATGTATCAGACGATGATAATGTTTACTACTGCCTTAAATGTCATTAATATCTAAAGAAATTAATAACCTTTTAGATGCAATATTTAATAAATAAAGTCATGAGTTTATTACCATCTGCGTGTTATTATTTTTAAAGCAGACTTTAATATTAAAGGAACAGTTATGATTTTGGACATAGGTACGATTCATGATATTGTTGCTGAAATCGTATCTTTTGGTCCCTTCCAAAAAGTAGTATATATACAGGGTGTTGCATGACCAAACGGCTAAACTTAAGGAGCATGTTCCTTGCGTCAATTTAAGCAAAACATTTTATATAAACCATAGTCCAAAACTCGATCGAGTTATATAGACCTTTAAAGTTTATAAAAAAAAGGTGAATTTTAACATAAAAAAAAGTATGAAATACCGCTTTTATCTTCTAAAATATTGATTTAACAACAAAATGTTTTTTTATAAAACATGCATCGACATTTTATTTTTGCATTATAAGGCAATAAATCTATTTATAATGACTTATTAATTATATACAGGGTGTTGCATGACGAAACGGCTAAACTTAAGAAGCATGTTCCTTGAGTCAATTTAAGCAAAAAATGTTATATAAACCATAGTCCAAAACTCGATGGTTATCGAGTTATAGACCTTTAAAGTTTATAAAAAAAAGGTCAATTTTAACATTCAAAAAGTATGAAATGTCGCTTTTATCTTCTAAAATATTGATTTAACAACCAAAACATTTGTTATAAAAGATGCATCGGGTATACCATAAAGCTCAAAAAAGATAGCGATGCATCTTTTATAACAACCATTTTGTTGTTAAATCAATATTTTAAAAGACAAAAGCGGTATTTTATACTTTTTATGTCAAAATTGACCTTTTTTTTATACTTTAAAGGTCTATAACTCGATAACCGTCGAGTTTTGGGCTATGGTTTATATATTTTTTTTTGCTTAAATTGACTCAAGGAACATGCTCCTTAAGTTTGGACGTTTGGTCATGCAACACCCTGTATATAATTAATAAGTCATTATAAATAGATTTATTGCCTTAGAATGCAAAAATAAACAGTCACCCTATCATTTTGCCTAAATACTTTTTTAAATAACCGTACCAAATTATCTTGAAAATCCAATTTTTTGGAGTAGTACGATTTTGGCAGCTTTCCACTATATGCAAAGTGACCAGACGTCCCGGATTGTGCGAGACTATCCCGGATTTGAGTTTTTTGATCCGCATTGAAAATTGTCCCGCATAGGTTATGCAAACCTTTTTACCGTTTTCGCCGTGGCACAAAGTTGTCGTTTATACTAGATGGCACTAACGTGTATAATTCGTTTTGAATTCGTTTAGTTAGGGTTTCCAAATTCCTGACATTTTGGAACCTTCGGGATACGGAAACGGCAAATCGTATTTCTCGAAAAGTCTCGTGAATATAATCTTTTTTATTTAATTTTTGTAGAACACCGGTAATGAAAAATAAAATAATAATTTTATTTAGTAAAGCTGATGCTGGTGTCACATGTGCATGTCTGGTAGCGTTCTTAAAGTATTCCTCAAGGCAAGAGATTATTTTAAGGTCTGTTTTTTGTTAAAAAAAACAGCATTTTTTAAATAATTATTGGACTTGACTCACTTCCAAAATAAGCTATTAAATAACTTTTCTTTAATAATAATGCCGTTTTAAGGCCTATGTGTGCAAATAATTGAGATATTCACTTAAAAATCACAGGCGTATTTATGCTACTAATCTGGAGTTGAAAAAAATTTTGTTACTTCCTTAATCATTAAGGAAGTTTTAACTATCAAGGCGAGAACAAAATTCCTTTTATATTAAAGTCGTTCCTACGCTAATGTTCGGTTATCAGTTAAAACCAACCAATTATCGATATCATAATTTCTTGTCGAAGATTTTATCCGCGCGATATAAAACAAACTTTAAACTGTCAGTTCCAGCTTGCATGGTGGATCGGAAAATTGTCTGGGTGAAGTTTTTTTCCCGTAAAGTTATAGAATCGTAGACAATTCGGCGATTTAAGGCCTGCATACTTTAGAAACACGAACGTAATAAAACTTGTAAATATCCTGAGAATTTATCGTCGGCACTGTGCGTCGAATGAAACATCGTCAAATAAGTTCTACGTTAATTAAAGAGAAATTCCAACCAATAATCACTTCGCATTAGTAAATTAATTGCATTAAATTGCTGCAATTTGTAACTAAAAGTAGACAGTTCAGGTGAACTGAGTTTCGCTAAGAATCTTTTACTAACATTTATCAAAGTAAAAACTGATTTATTAAACTTAAAGCAATGTCGGAGGGGCAATTTTGCGTGGTAAATACAGGGTGTCCTAGGTAACGTGAACAGCATACATATTTCGTAAACGGTAAAAGATGTAGAGTTGGTTAAATTGGTCAAATAATCTATGATTTAAGTGCAACTATTCTATGAATAAGATATCTTAAAAAAAGTTTATAGTTTTTGCACTATTGTTAAAAAACTAAAAAATACGTTTTCAATTTTTCCTAACTTACTTATTTTTCTTATTTCAACATCAACTATTTTAATTAATACGGGTTGTAGTTGGCTGTGACACCATTAATGAGAGATTTTTTCTCGTTTTATTCATTTAAAAGTTGTTAGGTTTATCTTTAAAAATAAGTAAGTTGTCACAATATTATTTTATTTATTAATTTTAATCGAAGTTACCATTGAAAAGAAAACTGAACATTACATAAATACGCTAGCCGTACTTAAACACAATAACTTAAAACTTAAATAATTTAAAATGATTTTTACATTTCATAATCATTTATGATTTTTCAGATTCTCTTGCTATTATACAGGGTGTCCCCGTTATCACCGCAAATATTTTAAGTGGTGATAGAAGACCTTTTTCTAAGAAAAAATTCAAGTACAATTTTTTTCTAAAATCAAATGCTAAGCATATATCAACACACTTGATTTATTTACACTTCTGCATTTAAAAGGCTCTGTCGCCGAAAATCAATTTTATCGTAAAATACCTTACAGCTTTTTAATAGAGAATAAAATTCTCTACAAAATTGATTATAATTATTGTTTGTCTACAGGCAATGCTTTAAAAGTAATAACGCAGTTTGTACAAAAAAATGTGAAAAATTTAAAAACTTTAATTGCTTCTTAGACTTTGCAACCGCTGTATCTTTAAAACGAAAGGTTGTACAAAAAAACCGACGGCCCATTCCGGATAGCAAATTTTATGGGCTACAACTTTGGTTCAGTGAAATTTTCGGAAAATCAAACCGATTTTTCGGAAAAGCCGAAAATAAGGAAAAGAGTGGAAAAAAAATATCCTAGAAATATTGTTTTGTATTTAAAAATGCTGTTAAAGAGAGAGTGCAATTATGTCATTGAAAATGATGGAGGTCATTTTGAAGACTTATTGAAGTAATTTTGGGGTTACATGTTAATTTTATTGTGTTAAGGATGGATTTGCATTGTTTTGCATTTTATCGTTTTCGAAAAAAAAACGGGGAATAATGATATTTTCTATTAAAAATGCCATAGCATCGGTACCATTCATAAAATTATGTATCTCATCAGTTTCAAAGCTTTTTATGTTTGAAATTCTTCAGAAAACTACCCTTTAACATTTTTTTAAGGAGCTAACGAACAAATTTAACAAAAAATTGTAAAATTTCATATAAATAAGTTATGTAAATTTTGAAAAACGCCGCATCTTTTTAACGAAACGTCGTAGAGCAAAACGGATGCCTATTGCGGATAAGGCATTTAACAGACTACAACTTCGGTAAATATGTTGTTCAATAAAACTAAATATATCATAGAAATGTTTATAATACTGAAAAAGGTGAAAAAAACGATAAAATGCAAAACAATGCAAATCCATCTTAACGCAATAAAATTAACATGTAACCACAAAATTACCTCAATAAGTGTTCAAAATGACTTCCATCATTTTCAGTTCATAATCGCACTCTCTTTAAAAGGATTTTTAAATACAAAACATTATTTCTCGGAATTTTTTTTTACTCTTCCTTATTTTCAGCTTTTCCGAAAAACCGGTTTGATTTTCCGAGAATTTTACTTGACTTAAGTTGTAGCCCATAAAATTTGTTATCCGGAATGGGCTGTCGGTTTTTTTGTACAAAGTCAAAGAAGCAATTAAAGTTTTTACATTTTTTACATTTTTTTATACAAACTGCCTTATAACTTTTAAACCATTGCCTGTAGACAAAAAATAATTATAATCAGTTTTGTAGAGAATTTTATGAAAGGTATTTTACGATAAAATTGATATTTTCGGCGACAGAGCCTTTTAAATGCAGAAGTGTAAAAAAATCAAGTAAGTGTTGATATCTGCTTAGCATTTGATTTTAGAAAAAAATTGTACTTACAATTTTTTCTTAGAAAAAGGCCCTCTATCCCCGTTTAAAATATTTGCGGTGATAACGGGGACACCCTTTATATGAATTATAACATGCGTTCAATCAATTACTCTCCATGGCAATACAAATGTGAGATCTGCTTTTTGTAGATAACAATGTTTTCCTAAGCATATTACTTTTTTTGTTTAATGTAATGTTCTTAAAACAGCCAATCTTAAAAAGACAATTAAATACAATTGATGACCTATTTTAAGGGCAGTTAATCAAATAAAATGGAATATGCTTAGGGAAATATTATTATCTACAAAGTGCAGATCTCAAGATCGTATTGCTCAGAGACTTAGCTACACTTTTAACGCATACTGTAATTTAGATGTCATAGTAGTTGCAAAATAAAAATCATGAATTGATATGAAGTATAAAAAATATTTTAAATTAGTTAAGTTTTGATTTTTTTTTGTGTTTAATTTAGGAGAGCTAGCTTATTTAAGTAATGTTTTTTTTATGGCTGACTACTTTAATTAAAGTTAATAAATACATTGGACCAATGATGATGTTATAACGTTTTTTAAAGATAAACCTAAATCAATGAAAAGAGAGAAAAAACTAATGGTGTGACAGCCAACTACAAACCTGTATTTAAAATAGTAAAGTTGATGTTAAAATTACAAAAACAATGAAGTCAGGTATCATTTATTAAGACATTTTAAATCTACGCAAAAGTGTCCTGATATTGTCGAAAAATATGTTGAGTGTGATTTCATATAAGTAAGTTATATGCAAAAGTTAAAAACGTTTTTTATTTGTTTTTTTGATAATAGCGCAACTATTTTTTCAAGATTATTTTTCATAAAATAGTTTTCTTAAATCATTGATCCTTTTGACCTATTTAACAAATTTTGTATTACTTACCATTCAAGAGATCCCATTGCTGTTTTCGATAACTAGCACACCCTGTACAGGAAAATTAATCGTACGAAAACTTATCGATGTAAGAATAGTTATTTAATTTACCTACTTAGGTAATATAACACATGATAACTCCTTTATCACAGACTTTTTCACACACACTCTATAAGAGTACAATACGGTGATTCTGCCATGTCCTTATACGTTATTCATTTGACCAATTTGTTGGTAAAGAGGACCGTAAAAAATTAAAAGAAAAAAACTATCTCTAAATGAACTAGCCAGGCACATTGTTACTTCCTTTTACATTTACATGAACAGAACGTCCAAAGCTCTAAGTAGGACAACATGAATTATTTAGAGTAATCTTTTAGAGCTAACAATTGAAAGAGCTTAAGCCACCAAAAGACAAAGAAAAAAACCAAGATTAACATTTTCGCCAATCTTAATAAAGCATGCGACCCGACCTTTTTATTTATTTGGTGGTTATTTGTAACTAGTAGTAATTAGTAGAGGTTTATAAAAATAATTTACATTCAGACCGCTTATTATAAAAGTGGTGTAAATCCGTTGTTATTTGTTTTGGGATACTTAAGGGTTTGCATTTTAATCGATTGAAAAACATTGATAAAGTCTTACGTCTGCCAACTTTTCTATGAATTTAAATATACAGGGTTGCGCAAAAGTGTGGAAACAGACAAATATCTAGAAAACTATTGCAGATATAACAATGAAATTTTGTATCTGATCGTTAGGGTATTTTTCGGATTCGATGAAAACATTAAGGTTGCATACGACTTCCGGTTCAACCGGAAACGGACTAAAACTTTGAAATCTTAAACAAAAGGCCTTGTATATTTTTACATTTTTGGATTCCTGTTAAAATTTACTTTTAAAATTGTATGAGATTATATGGGTCTTAAGTCAACCGTTTTCGTAAAATTTACATTTTTATAAAAATGTTGTGCGATACAGCACTTTCATTTTTTTTTTACAATAAAGTTTTTTAAAAGGGCAGTGAAATGTCGTTTGAAAATTAGATAAACAATAGATTAATTAACACTTTGCTCGAGATTTATTTTTAAAATATTATACAGGGTGTTTTTTACACTTGGTCAAACTCGTGAAACTTTAAACATCGATAACTCAATTTTCTTAAATACAACACCCTATATATTTTTACATAATCTTGAAGAAAATTTGATTCTTTCAAAAACATTAACCATGTTTCATACCTAAAACTAATATTATTAGAGATATCGCGATTTTTTGTAAATTATTAGGACAACGTAATATTTTCGAGTAGGCTATAAAAGTAGACAGCGGTAATTTTAAAATAATTGAAAAATTAAAACAAAAAAGTTATGATAATATCTTTTCCTCACTTATTTTCGATTTTTTTTTAAATGTAGTTGTAAGTTTAAGATTTTTACGTTTAAATTGAGGTTTCTTAAAATTGTCCATTTATTCATTGAACCAGTGTGATGGGACAATTACTAAAACTAATTTTTTGTGCTTCTACATTATGATTTTCGGTTCAACCGGAAACTGTTTTACCCTAACCGTTTTTTTTTTTTTTTTAATTTAAAGATAAGTCTGGTCAGTGACAATACATTATCAAACGGTTTTTAAGACTTTGCAAACGATCAAAATTAATTAATGAAAAATGTTGTGGCACTCATAAGAAACCTCGATCTAAACGTAAGATTGGTAAATTACATCTACATTACTACATTATAACAAATTTCGTAAGGAAAAGAAAATATTATAACTTTCTTGTTTTTATCTTTCAATTGTTTCAAAATTACCGCTGTCAACCTTCATAGCCTACTCGAAAATATTACGTTACCCTAATAATTTACATAAAAATCGCGATATCTCGTAAAATATTAGTTTTAGGTATAAAACATGGTTAATGTTTTTGAAAGACAATCAGATTTCTACAAGACTACATAAAAATAGTTATATAGAGTGTCGTATTTAAGAAAATTGAGTTATCGAAGTTTAAAGTTTCACGAGTTTGACCAAGCGTAAAAAACACCCTGTATAATATTTTAAAAATAAGGCTTGAGCAAAGTGTTAATTAGCCTATTGTTTATCTAATTTTCAAACGATATTTTACTGCCTTTTTAAAGAACTTAAACATAAAAAAATGAAAGTGCAGTATCGCACAAAATTTTCATAAAGATGTAAAATTTACGAAAACGGTTGACTTAAGACCCATATAACCTTATACATTTTTTAAAGTGAACTTTAAGAGGAATCCAAAAACGTAAAATATACAGGGCGTTTAATTTAAAATATCACGTGTCCTTGTATAACGTGCACTTTTTTTTTAATACAGCATTTTGTTATTTTCTTTGTACATGTCTTGGTTTTATTTTTGTAGAACACTTAAATTATTTTCCAGCATCGTTTAATTCATGTTTTTATTTATTTATGCATACTGAATTATACCGGGTGTAAATGAAGTGTGGTAGGTACAGGTACATCCTCGTTTTTCCTTTAGTTGTGATTTTAGATTAATGAAATATTAGAAATATGATATGTGCAAAAAACCGGGCTTCTTGAGCACGTGCACACGATTGTTTCACTTCCGGTTTCGCCGGAAATGATATATATATACCGGGTGTTCCATTTAAAATAACAAAGTTGGGGTCAATTCCGGCGAAACCGGAAGTGAAAAAATCGTGTGCACAAGCTCAAGAAGCCCTGTTTTTTTCACATATCATATGTCTAAAATTTCATTAACCTAAAATCAAAACTAAAGGAAAAACGGGGATGTACCACACTTTATTTACACCCGGTACAATTTAGTATGCATAAATAAATAAAAACATGAATTAAACGATGCTGGAAAATAATTTAAATGTTCCACAAAAATAAAACCAAGACGCTGTACAAAGAAAATAACAAAATGCTGTATTAAAAAAAAATGTGCACGTTATACAAGGTAAGGACACACGTCCCCACACGGTATTAGTTATTTTCAAACCATTTTTTAATATTTGACTTATAAAGGTATGGTCAAAAATTAAGAATTTACTATTTTTAATTTTTTACATTTACGGTTAATTAGAAATTGACGAAATCTTTTTTTTTTATTGATACACCCTGTATATTGTAACATTTTCAGCTGCAAAATTAAAAACTATGTTAGCGAACATCAACATCATTTTTTTTTTAAATTATGAAACAAAGTTAATAAAATATGTGAAAAAAATAACTAACACAAAATCAAAATAAATGTAACCGCTGTCAGTTTATTGTTAAATTGTATTGTTGTTTATCAATAAAAACTTTGATAATGGCGCTAAAAGATATAGAATCATTAAAATTTCAGTTCGTTCAGATTCTGTAACCTTTACTGCCATTATCAAAATTTTCATTTTGACTGATAAATAACAATAAAATTCAACAATAAACTGACGGTAGGCACATTAAGCTACTTGATTTTGTGTACCTAATTATTTTTTTCAATATTTTATTAACTTTATTTCAAAATAAAAACCTTGATGTAGATGTTTCCTAACATGGTATTTATTCTGCGCTCGAAAATTTCAATATGTACAGGGGGGTTCCATTATAAAAAATTAAGTTGCGACATTTCCTGCTAAGCCAGAAATGCAAAACATTCAAAATATCTTCAATGAACTGTTAAATTTGGTCCATATATTCAAGCCAAAGTAAAAAAAAAAGGTTTGAAAATACCTAAGATCAGGGCTGTGGAGTCGGAGTCGGAGTCGGAGTTTAGGAGAAATTTCTGGTCAGTGGAGTCGGAGTCGGAAAAAAATTACCGACTCCGACTCCGACTCCGGGTACAACAAACAATTGCGAGGTGGTCCTTTGCCGCAAAATTAAAACTCAAATTTTAAATAATTTTTTTCTACTTTTTTTCTTTCTTATATTACACACCATAAAATGTCTTAGTATTTAATTTTTCCGGAGTCGGAGTCGGAGTCGACCTACTAAAATTATCAGGAGTCGGAGTCGGAGTCGACTTTTTTTTTCCCGACTCCGCAGCCCTGCCTAAGATAATCGACCCATCGAGATTTAGCCTAACCCTGTATGTTGTATCTACTGCCACTCTGCTTAAAGTGACAGTTTGCTAACACTGTTGGAATTTGATAAAAGCTTGAATGATTTGAGTCATTCATTTATTAATTAAAAGATACTAACCTTTTGTTGTGGGAAATCTCTTGTAAGACTCTTAAACTAATTTTAAGAATCTTGTTTTTTAGCAGTCGTATATGCGAAATATTTAATACTAAAGTAGCTATTTAAACCGCTACAAACCTAACTGTTTTTTAATAAAATGCTGTACTTACTTCAATACACTGAAAAAAACATCAATAACTAAATCAAATATCTATATTAAAATTTTATTTATAAACCACAGTCTTATTACTTAACAAATTACATTACAACTACAGTATAAATGATTGAATTTGCTTGTTAGTGAAACATATCTTTGGTGAATTTATAAATTGCCTGTTAAACATAAAACGAAAACAATACAAATCATTCTGGCCAAAATTAATTTTTTACACAAGGAAGACCCATAGACGTAACTTAATACAAATATTTAATACTTAACATAATACATCCAACATTGTAGTATTGAATCAACTGTTTTTAACTTATTTATTATTAGGTTTCTTGTACTCACTTGCTTAAGGCACACTTAAATTACTCTTAAATATAAATAGTAGTAAAATTTTATGTTCAAATATTATCTAAAATTGTCTCACAAGAACATGTACCTACACGTCAACATTACGTGAGGTGCTTGTACATAAAACGTGTTAAACACAACTTTTAGTTTTAAAAAGGTAATACTGCATTATTAAACTATTTATAATGACTTTAAACAGCCATGAAAAATGTTTTAAAATAACTGACCAATGACCATCATAGTTCGCTACGCAAATAATGCTGTATGAAATTTTTGGACAAAATTTGTTTCATTAACACATTTTTGGCAAACAATATTGAAACTTATCTTCTTTAATACAGTTTTGCCGCCTTTTTCAATCAACGATTCATAACGATTTCATACAAAACTATAAACAAATTTGTTTTACTTAAAAAGATTGCACTTTTAAAAATTCGTTAACATATTTTTTATCAATAAAGGCACTCTCTACTTATGAGATTTTGTTGTTACAGATATCTATCATATACAGGGTGAAACGATTGTACTGCGTTGGTTATTAATAAAATTATAGAGCCGGTTAAAATAACAAAGGTGGACAGAGGTACAAACAAAAATTAAATAGTGTTAAAAACTTTACCAACAATTTTAACCCTAGGCACTCAAAGTTGTTTTTACAGTAGGGTTGAAATTATAAATCAACCTAACTTTCAGTGGTATGTTGTAAATATTTAAAACTAAGCTAAGAAAAACAATTAACATGTTATTACAGTTTACGTTTTTGTGTCCTTTAGTGAATCGCAAGCTGAACGCATATACGTAACAATGCTAAACTTCAAGCCATTTTATTTTGAAAACTGTTCCAGGATTGCCAATTTAACAAAGTTATCGTTATATGGATAACTTTGTTAAGCATATCGTCACCCTGAATATATACACCAACGAAGCGTTCGAAAATGGTACACTAGTTGCAATTTGTTAAAACAAGAACAAATCAAAAGCTTCACAACCGTCAATGCAGCGCCAATAAAGTTCTTTTAATCTATTGGACAATGCATTCTTCGTATTGGGTTTGGTGTTTAAACGCACCTAATTAGCAACCTAGTGGACGTAAGATAAGAGCCAAAATGTGAACATTTTTTTGTATTTTACTAAATAAAAATAATGTTCCATTTTTCGAACACCAGCTGAGTTAATTTTTTATTTAACGTACTTACTACTTTCGGAGTTTATCAATATTTAAAATACACTACATCATCCAACACCACAAACACATCAAGAGGTACTTACAGATTTACAATTGACTAGTTATTAAAACGGAAACGGAATCTCATCTCCACTGGATTCTTGGCTTGATGGTGGTGTGTCAAGCTGAGGCAGACCTAGGTCGAGATATTCTTCATTTGCGGTTATCGTTAGAATTCGATCTAAGTCTTCAACCAATTCCGAGAAAATTGGACGCTCATTCGGTTTGTAACTCCAACATTCACGCATCAGCATGTATATTTCTAGAGAGCAGCATGGTGGCTTTTCCATTCGGTGACCACTACGCAAAAGTTGGAATAGCTTTTCCACACTCGGTACTGACGGATATGGAGTACCTTAAATAACCACAAAAACATTACTCGATTCGTTATTAAAAACTACTTAAGCCAATCAATACATAGTTTACTAACTACGATTGGCAAAAAGGTTTAGAACAATCTTTTATGGTAAGGTCTTTTAACAATTTCCAAAATTTTACATCCAGTGTGACACAAAAACAACGATTTTTGTCTTATCTTCATTGTTCAATGTTTTCACGAATGCTTCAAGGGGCAACTTAAAGTGATTTAAAAAAGTGAAATTTTACCTTTCAAAAATTATTCTGTTACTCTTCCAAGCATTCGTATTTTGTGGCTAAAACTTCAGTCAAGAGTAAAAACTGCTATTTAAGACACAAAAATTTTACTTATGTTATACACAAAGTGGACTTATGAAATGGGGGATAATACAGGGTGATTGATTGGGACCGGGCATTAAAAATATATGAAAAAATTAAAAGGGTATTGATCTGAAATTTTAGTTATGACCGTAATGGCATCTGATCTGTTTAATAAAAATATTTTCAAGATGGCAACACTTCCGGAAATACCGAAAGTTGACGTCTACTTTCTTATTTCGAATACAATGGTCTATTTTTTATTGCATTTTTGGATTTAACACGTTATTTTAGGGGGACTTTTATTAGCATTCCCTATACCTAAGTGACGTCGTTTTTAAGATTTTTGGACATTTTTGAAATTTTTTGATGCTTATATTATCTACCACCGCCATTTTTGATGAGGAGACGCTCAATTGAGTCTATGCATATAAAAGAAACCTTGGAGTTCATCCTGGAATTTTTTCAATTGATGCATTACTTGCAGGGTGTCCAAAATTTAATTTAATTTTAATACAACTTTAGACCACTAAAACTCGTTTTTTAAAAAATACAATACCCAAATTTATTTTTCGTTTTCTAATGTAAAATTAAATTCTGCATCAATCTGTAACTGTATTAACGTTTCCTTTACCTATCTGCAACAATTTTCGAGTTATTAAGAATTTTTGATAAAGTTTGGGAAAAAAGTTGTAACATTTTTAAATAGTAAGCCTTAAAAATAATAACAAATGCCAATATTAATAACTGCCAACCACTTTTATTGCGTTTGTCTGAAGTATCCACGAAAATGAAAAATCAAGAGTATTCAAACACGGATATTTTGAATTTATTTTACATTCACGCACAATTATCACAAGATTGTTGAAAGTGCGAACGAATAGTTGAGCATTTTCCATTTTCATAGATACTTCAGACAAACGCAATACAAGTGGTTGACAGTTATAATTATTGGTATTTTTTATCATTTCCAAGGCTTACTTACTATTTAAAAATGTTACAATTTTTCTTATAAATCTTATCAAAAATTCTTACTAACTCGAAAATTGTTGCAGATAGATATAGGAAACGTTAATACAGATTAATGCAGAATTTAATTTTGCATTAGAAAACGAAAAAAAAAATTGGGTATTGTATTTAAAAAAAAAAAGTTTTAGTAGTCTGAAATTGTATTAAATAAAAATAAAATTTGGGACACCCTGGAAGTAATGCATTGATTGCAAAAATTTCAGGATGAACTCCAAGGTTTCTTCTATGCATAGTCTCAATGCGAGCGTTTCCTCTTCAAAAATGGCGGTTATAGATAATATTAGGCATTAAGATTAAATCAAAAAAATTTCAAAAAAGTCCAAAAATCTAAAAAACGACGTCACTTAGGGTAGGGATGCTAATATATGACCCTTTAAAATAATGTGTTAAATCCAAAAATGCAATAAAAAATAAACCATTCTATCTGAAATAAGAAAGTAGACGTCAACTTCCGGTATTTCCGGAAGTGTCGCCATCTTGAAAATATTTTCGTTAAACAGACCAGATGCCATTATGGTGACAACCAAAATTTCAGCTCAATACCCTTTTTCACTCTTCTTCTTTTGTTACTTTATTTGCCAAAATATCTGAAGGGTGGCGCGAAGGAATTAAGGGGGAAATTTATTTATTAAAACAATGGGAACAATGGGAAATAGGACGAATTTAAAACAATTCCTCGACTTTTTTTAGTCACTACTGCAAAAGATTAAAAGAGGGCGCTATAAAAATTGGCATGGAAAAGGGGGACGCAATTTTAAAAACGTTAAGAAGAACAGCTTCAAAGGATGAATTATTTAGTTTTCAATAATATATTCTTTACTTTTTGATTTTGGCATAACCATCAACGTAAAATTTAATTCATGAAAACGTTATGGCAAACATGCGGTAAAAAATGCATTCGTTGCTCAATCTGCAGTTTGGCTCGTAAACTGTTCACTACAAAATTGTTTTACAGTCTGAACCTAGGTGTTGTGCGGCATACATAAATATCGCGGAAATTTCGAAGTGATTTTTAAGTTTATTTTAAGAAAAAAGTCACAACTTAAAATAACAACCAAAACAAAAAAACAACTGCTCTAAAAAAAGAGTGCCTAAAAAATATAACTTACCTCCTAGCGTCATAATTTCCCATAACAAGATTCCGTAGGACCATACATCAGATTGTGTGGTGTAGACTCTGTGGAATAATGCCTCGGGCGCCATCCATTTGACGGGCAAACGGCCATCAGTTGTTTTGCGATAGTAATCATTACAATGGACATCTCTTGCTAATCCAAAGTCAGCAATCTTCAAAATGTAGTCGTCACTAACCAAAACGTTTCTCGCAGCT
This sequence comes from Elmis aenea, assembly GCA_947652605.1. NCBI lineage: Eukaryota > Metazoa > Arthropoda > Insecta > Coleoptera > Elmidae > Elmis > Elmis aenea. The sequence continues at coordinate 19,625,042 of OX393584.1, forward strand.
AAATCCCGATGAATGCACTAGAACGAAAAAAATTGTAATCAAGAGGTATTGTTTACAATGATGGATGTACTTACTCGTCTTGATGCTAAATATTCCATTCCTTTAGCCACTTGGTATGCGAACGAAACAAGGTCTTTTTGAGTTAGGGTATCCTTTTCCTTTTCAATAATACCTATAGCTGGTTCGTATCCCGACGATGGTCTATGTTGTCTAAGAAAATCTCTTAAATTTCCATGGGGTGCGTATTCTACAACCACAAACAAGGGCCCACTTTGTGTACAACACCCTAGTAAATTGATGATATTAATGTGTTTTCCAATCATTTTCATCATTTCCATTTCCGAAACCAAGTCCATCATTTCGTTATCTGTATGCCCCTCTGCAAAAAAAAAAATGAAATCGTGGAATCACTCATTATTGCCTCGGTTAGTAAAAAGTCACCTTTAAGCATTTTAACTGCTACAATCGAATTACTTCCAGGTTTGAGCAGACCTAGAGCTTCACCTTTAACAACTTTACCGAAAGCACCTTCACCCAAACTTTTCCCCAAACAAAGTAATTCTCTTGGAATTTCCCATTCTGAATCCATGGGCAGCTCATATTCTGACATTAAATCATTTGCGTTGTTGCAATGAGTTTTTTGCTTTTCTATTTTGACTATCGGCATAAGCTGTAAGTAAAACGCCACGAAATTATAAAAAACATACAAACTTTGCTTAACCCTCACCAAAGGTTCGGAGACGTTGGAAGAATCGTGTTGCAGTTTTTCAACAATAACCTTCTTTGTCCATTGCGTCACGACGGCAGCGCGAGCTGTTTCGATGGCCAAAAGTTTTTTTAATTTCTCCCTATAAACAAGTAATTTAAAAATGAATTCACAGTTGTTAATGCCAAAAAACTTACTGTCGCAGTTTTCTGAAAATGACCATCATTATGATCGTACCGATTATAAAAAGTATGCACAGTCCTCCAGCTAATATTAAAATCAACATGGATTGCGGTTGAGATTCTTCCTCCAACGCTAAAACTTATTTAGGTTAAGAAATTGTAGAGATATCTCGCCTAATAAAAACTGTATAGTGCTTTCTAAAGGATACGCATTTTATGAGTAATGTCGAAAAAATGTATCAACTTAAAACATTTTACTTTGTAACAAATGAAAGTATAATTTTCGAAGCGTGATCATGGAGCGATTTTTCCATAAACATTTTTTATTATCTTTCAAAGTTATGGAATAATTCCTGGAGACGAAAACTAAGGCATACATTCCTCAAAGTAAATATGGAACATGTCACCGTCATAAAAAAAGGACCAATGATCACAGAGGACCCGAACAAAGAATCAGCCACGAAGTGTGTTTAATTCCCGTGGAAATGCCGCACCGTGTGTTGGATAACTTATTACCAAGCAAGAAGATAGCAGATAGCATTTGATTTTTTTCAAGACCCTTAAGTTTTAAACGTTGCATTCATAAAGTGACTAAATTTCGTTGCACATACAGTCAAGTTTCTTTTGATTGAGATTTTAAAATCATGCGGTGCCTATTTGAAAAAATTATTGTGGACTTTCTAAATAATGTAGCATCTGCCATCGCTATGGCAGCTTGTCCGGAATGGGTTGCAAACAGTGCAACCATCCAAACATCAACATTATGCGTGAAATCATTGTTATGAGGTTATGACACATAAAATGGGAGAGAAGGTTTTGATACCTTCAGCCAGAATGATGTTGATGAGTTAGTTGCGGATAATGCCTTAACTGGCGATGATATTATTGACATAACTTAACATATCGTAGAAGATCCAGAAAACGATAGTGAAGCGAAAGAAAAACCTATGTCGCTTACTGCAAATATAATTCTAGAACGAGCCCTCAAATTCCAACATGAGCTGAGAAATTAAGTGTTGATATCACGCACTGCATAAAAATTTAATAAAATTATTATCGCAAAGTTTAATCACTGATCAAATGAAAGAAAAACACATAACGAGGGTGAAGAACTGTTGTCTTTACCATTCAGATCCGATGCGCTATCACTTCTAGTGATGAAAGTGATTTTGCACCAGTTCGGCAATAGTGCCGTAAATTGTCAGACAACAACGATAATTCTGATGAAAAATGTATAAAGAAGTGTTACTTTTCAATAAAATTAATGAATTTTCATAAATTTTTATCCTGTTTTGGGTTTATTTTTACTAATTGCTTTGGTTTTATGGTTTTTAGAAAATTATGGAACGTATCCCTAATTTTTCAACGAAAGTGTTTTTGCGCGTTTTTTTAAGCGGTTTTCTGCTTGTTTCCCGACTATGTGCAACGAAATAGAGCCACTACGAATATAATGTTCAAAACTTAACAACTTTCTCAATATCAATTTCTGCTGTATGACTGTTTCATATTTACTACAAAAAACAATCTCCAAGATATAAAACTGTTAAATACAGGGTGGTCCACTTTCTAGTAGCAAGACTTTAACAGTAGATAGAAAAACTTATTTTAAAGCGAGCATTCCATATCAACATAGGTCCAAAAACGCTTCCTTTTAAAGATACAGGGTGTTGAAAGTTTCGAAAAATAACGATACTGTTTAACAGTTTCTCAACCACTTGATATATTTGAACCAAATTTGGTATACAGCAGCACCTTACAGGTTACCACAATCAGTGAAAATTTCAAGTCCCACAAGCAACCAGAGGCGAAGTTGTGGGGGTTCAGTTTCAATAAATTTTATAAAAAAACTAGCACGGTCCTGTTCAAAATCAAACTAGAACCTGTTTTTAGAACCTGTTTTTGGGTAGAGCATTTTATTTTAAACAAAAAGTGTCACCTCACTTTTCTTGGTATCTGCCACCGTTTGGCGCGAAATTTGATTTATTTTACTATTTTCGCGAAAAATTTGCTCTTATGTTCGATCCAAAAATATAGCTAATATTCGTAATAAAGAAGTAATTACCGATTTTTGCAGTTTTGAATAACAGAACATACGAATAATGAGGGAAGAAGTTCTGCCAAATTAAAGATTAATGAGCATCTACTCTGCAAGTTGCAATTTTCTGCTTTTCGCGATATTTTTAGATCAAACTTGGGAGCAAATTTTTCGCGAAGATAGTAAAATAAATCAAATGCGCGCCAAACGGTGGCAGATACGAAGAAAACTGAAGAGACACTTTTTGTTTAGAATAAAATGTTTTACCCAAAAACAAGTTCTAGTTTGATTTTGAACAGGACCGTACTAGTTTTTTATAAAATTTATTGAAACGGAACCCCTACAACTCCGCCACTGGTTGCTTGCGGGACTTGAAATTTTCACCGATTGTGGTAACCTGTAAGGTGGTGCTGTATACTAAGTTTGGTTTAAATATATCTACTGGTTGAAAAACGGTTAAACATAATCGTTATTTTTTCGAAAATTTCAACACTCTTCTTTCGTTTCGTTTTTTAAAATGAAGCGCTTTTGGACCCATGTTGATATGGAATATTCGCTTTAAAATAAGTTTTTCTATCGACTGTTAAAGTCCTGGTACTAAAAAGTGGACCACCCTGTATTTAAGATTTACTATGCCTTCATTGGTTCACCCTTTATTGGACAATTAACCCAGTGAATTACTGAAGATGCGTAACTTTTTTTACAGTTACTAAATTTTCATACAATATCTGGTTCGGAACGTCTTATATTCACTGGATAATTTTGGGAATCCCTGTAGTTGCGTAAACACAAGCCGAACAACTGTTTCTGATTGATTATCGAGAAGCGTTCATCTTTACTTCAAAAATTGACATCTTCATTTATTCCACAATAAAATATTTTCTGTTGATATTTTAGACAATAATAATAATAATAATAATAATGTCTTTATTGCCATAAGAAACAAACAAACAGTACAACAATATTATTACATATATGTTATATGGCAACCGCAAGGCGTAGTTCAATCCATTGTCTAGAACAATAGATTGCTCTTCCACTCAACCTTGTTTGAAGGTACATTCAAAATAAAACTTATAATAATAAAAATATGAATATAAATATGAGGCAACATTTATAATGTAGAAGACAATATAATATTTCCAAAAACAACCCATCCACATGTTAACTGCCAAAACTTGCAAATCTGATTCAACAAAATCTGATTTAAAAAAAAAAAAATTACTACAATAATAGCCTGCCCTCAGCCACAATACGGTAAAACCTTTCTCTTAAAGGACTTTGAGTCACAGATTTTCAAACTGTCCGGAATAGAGTTGTATAATTTGTAAATATTAAAAGAAAATGATCGTTCAAAGAACTTAGTTTTGTGTTGTGGTGGACTGATACGACCCCTATTCCTGACGTTCAAGTTGTGGACATCAGTTCTGAAGGTAATTTTGTTTAGTAAATATTTAGGAGCTTTAGACAGAAATAAATTATGGTACAGAGTGACGCTTTGTAGGATACGTTTATTTTGCATATTGACCCATCCCATTAACTTAAATTTAAGGGAAATTTTTTGAAATTTTCTTATGCCATAAACAAATCTAAAAGAACTGTTTTGAACCCTTTGAATTTTACATTTAGTATCGTAATCTAAGCAGTGGCCATAAACTGGTGCCGCGTAATTGAAATGTGAGAGTACCATTGCGTCGCATAACATTTTTTTTACATAAGTATTAAGATAGCTTCGGTGAGGATATAAAAGTTTTAAATTTAGGTATGCTTTTTGTATGCATTTTGATACATGATTTCTGTATCTAAAAGAATTATCCAAGGTGAGCCCCAGAGTTTTGAAAGATTCGACAAATGGTACATTGACACCATTAACTTTAATAGCTATCGCGTTGTTTATTTCCATTAAAACTGATGTAAATATGAGTGTCATCAGCATACATCACATATTTGGTGAAGTTCAAGCATAGTGGCAATTGACAGGTGTAAATAATGAACAACAGGGGTCCCAGAATGGACCCTTGTGGGACGCCACAGTTAGTAAATCTTACTTCTGATATTTTGCCATCATATACAACCTGCTGACTACGAAATTATAAATAACTTTTTATTAATTGAATGGCTGGATTATCGAAACCAATAAAGTGTAACAAAGAATACAATACTGAATGCTTGATCGTATCGAATGCCTTGCTAAAATCCAGAAACACAACCAAAGTCAGCTTTCCTTCATCTGCGGCTCTTATAAGGTCATCGGTAAGGTTTAACAGAGCAGTAGTGCAACTGTATTTACTTCTGAAGCCGGATTGAAAAACTGGTAAAATACTATGTTGTTCAAGATGTGTTTTTATTTGTTTATGCATAAGTTTTTCTAAGACCTTAGATAGAGTTGATAGTAAACTTATGGGTCTCAGATCTTTGTATTCTACGGGATTGCTGATTTTTGGTAAGGGTATAACAAGAGCATTTTTCCAGGAGGCTGGAAATTGTTGGTCAATAAAACACGAATTAATAATGTTGGTGACGCATGGTATTATTGTTGGACAACACAATCTAAGCATCCGAATTCCAATTTCATCTGATCCCAGTGATGCTGATTTGATTGAGTTTATGGATTCAAGCACATCAGTTGTGTCGACAGTTTTAAAAGAGAATAAATTTTGAGATTGAAAGTTTAATTTAAAATTGTTATTATAAAAGTTGATGATTTGGCTGTGGTATATGTTAAATAAGTTTCCTTCACTCAGCACCCCTTTAATATTTTAATGATAAGTTTGCTACTTAACAGAAAAAAAACTCAAATCCCATGCGTACTAACTGCATTTACATGCAATTAATTCCTGTAGGTAACTTACAATCAACAACTCTAAGATATGCGCTGGCATGTGATTGACCCAAACTATTCGATGCAACGCAGGTGTACCACCCTTCGCTTTCGTATGTTACGTTATGCAGTTCGAGCGTTTCGGGATGTTTCGAGTGACGGCTTGTCTAGAAACAATCAGTCAAAATAAATCAAATAATTGATGTACTTACATCACAGGTAGATTAATTATGTGTTAGGCAAATAAAAACAAGTTAAATGTTTCGCCAAACACCATGTTATCGTTAAGTTATACTTTACAAGAACAAAATTGGAACACCAGAAACAGTTAAAATATTATTTCGTTAACGTCGCAAATAAGGGTACTGTTAATATACATAAATGTAATTAAAAATCACCTATCTTCCTTTTAAAGGATTTCTTGTTAAAATGCCTAGACCACTTTCAAGCCTCTTTATCTTTCACCAGAAGGAATCTACTGAAGACGAGAGTCTTGAAATTGGTCTAGTACTACCGAAAGAGATCCTTTGGAAAAAGTGTGATTTTTATTACTTTATCAATAAGTTTAATTAATAATTACTACGTTTTTCAAAGCACGATGGGTCCGTCCCACTTCAGTAAGGGAGCCCGAATGGCGAAACTTGCTGGTAGAAATACTAGACCAGTTCAAACTCCCGATTATCAATAGAAATCTTATTTATTTTTAACTCTACTAATAAATAGAAGAATTTTTAAACTTCTTTTTACAAAAGATTTCTTACAAGAAAGATAAGCGATTTGTAATTATACTTATTTACATAAATTAACGAATCATTACAATATATTTTTACATTTTATATAATCAAAATTTTTGTTTACATGACGGTCTTTATTAATATCCTTACACAGATTTTTAATAAATGATCTAAACTTTTTTTGTTTCTTCTGGTATTTCTTCAAGTTTTTATTTATTTGTTTCAGTCGCTGTCGAGATGGTTAGAATATGCACATTGAATAGGAGAAGGCAGAATGTCCAGAGAAGCACAAGCTATCCGGTTTAGACGGGGACATCAAAGATTGATGCGTACGCTGAAGCAACGATAAAAATGAAAACTTAGATGTGCTACATTTCTGATATATGTTTACGTTCATTGATCGTTGAGCAATATGTATAGCCCATATTTACATTAGCGAGCCATTTGTTCGAAGAAGACCATGGCAAAACTGGAATGAGAAGATGAAAGAGAGAAGCTGCTTTCAATAGAAGCATTGGGTGGAGAGGGTAAAAATACTTTGAAACAAAAGCAACAAGAGGAAAGCTTACAAGCAAAAACTACACACATAAGCAAGGACAAAAGTTGTCCATTATAAAAATGAGCAATTTTCCATTCATATTTATCTACAATTTTTGTGCCGGCAATTTTTTTTACGTTTGCTCTAATGGGTCGAAACCAAACATTTTTTACACAATGCAGTTAATTAAACTCTTCAGTTTGTATGGGAAGCTGGCTCTAGTCTGTGTTTATCGTTCATACTAGTAATTTGTGGGTCATGATTGCTAGCAATCATACTTGATGTACGTTTTCTACTATCCTTCACTGGAAGTAAGTTTGTAAGCGGCACTTTTTAAGGTTGTCAATAGGGTAAAAACGTACTACTTATTAAAAGGTTGTTTGCTTCTACAAAATGGCAAGGTTTCTCTTCTCCATTTGCACTTGTTATTCAGGCGTACATTGTCCCCAAGATATTTTTCGACACGTAAAGCAAATGAAAATATTCCTTTTCTAATTTATTTTTTTCATAAAAAAAAAAAACCTCAGGCGGTTAGGTCTTAATTAAATCTCAGAGTAAATTATTAATCTGCTTTAAATGTAACTTCAGACATCTTGTGCATGACCATGAAATTGGCTTTTAAAACTCAATAAGTGTTGCATTTATAAAACTTGTATAATAAATAAGTGCTAGCTATCCGGTTTAGACGGGGACATCAAAGATTGATACGTACGCTGAAGCAACGATAAAGATGAAAACTCAGATGTGCTAAATTACTGATGTATGTTTACGTTCATTGATCGTTGAAGCACTATGTTTAGTCCATATTTACATTAGCGAGCCAAATGTTCGAAGAAGACCATGGCAAATCTGGAATGAGAAGATGAAAGAAAGAAGCTGCTTTCAATAGAAGCATTGGGTGGAGTGGGTAAAAATACTTTGAAACAAAAGTAACAAGAGGAAAGCTTACAAGCAAAAACTACACACATAAGCAAGGACAAAAGTCGTCAATTATAAAAATGAGCAATTTCCCATTCATATTTATCTACAATTTTTGTGCCGGCAATTTTTTTTTAAGTTTGCTTTCTAATGGGTCGAAATCAAACAATTTTTACACAATGCAATTAAAAACTCTTCAATTTGTATTGGAAGCTGGCTCTAGCCTGTGTTTATCCACTAGTACTTTTTGGGTCATGATTGCTTGAAATCATACTTGATAAAGATGAAAACTCAGATGTGCCAAATTACTGATGTACGTTCACGTTAATTGATCGTTGAAGCAATATGTTTAGTCCATATTTACATTAGCGAGCCAAATGTTCGAATTTATTCTGAGCTATAAATATAATTTTACTATAAAAGACAAATTGACGTACTGTAAATTTAGATCCTTTGATCTCAAAATAAAAACTACGAAAAGAAACGAATCATGAACGTCCCCAAATATACTTGGTAAATGATTTTTTTCGCTGTAAATATCATTTCGAAGATTAATAAGAATTTGTAAGGTATACTCACTTTTCCAGCAGTATTTGATATGTGCTTTAATTATTTAATTGATTCATTAATTCGTTAGCATAAATAAGTTTATTTTCACTTATCTTTCCACAATTTATGTGCGTTAATGTTAGTGTTTGTTACAACTTTAAATTTTGTTAAGTGATACTGTTTCTGGTATTGAGGTTCGTCGTAAGAGAGATGGATTTTTAATAACTACAACTCGAACTACCTGCATTCGTAGAATTACATGATTATTATTTTAGCGTTATGTAAAGTTACAAATTGTAGGGTGGCGTATTCTTCCAAATAGTGTGCATGCTCTTGCAGTCAGTCAACGTTGAATGGATGCTTTTACGTTATATTCCAATTTCTTTGACGGCTAAATAAATCTTGATTTATTAAGGTAAATCCTAAGTACAGAGTGGACCAAATTCGATGGGATTATATGGGGGAGAAATCGTCAAAAATATGGTAGTTTAAAAAATTAGAGTTTTAAGAGTTTTTAAACAAAATAAATATACACCGTATAAAACTCTCTTGCTGCAATAACTACACCCCAACGATTATTCAAGAAGAATTAAGTTTTCGTTTTTATTTTTCTACAAAAATGTGCTGACAATCAGTTTCTAAAATTATTATGTGGAAATATGGTTGTACCATAACTAATAATAAAAATTTTAATAAAGAATGTGATCATGATTGGGCGAGTAAAAACCACACTTCATACGTGAAAAATAAAACCAAGGCAATTTTACCCTAAAAATGTGGGGTCGTTTGCTGGGCGATAACATTCTGGCACAACATTTATTTCATGAAAATCTAAGAGCAAACAATTACATGCATATATTGCAACATGTATAAGATCCTATTCTAGATAACGTTTCTCTTGCGAAAAGAAGATTGCTATGATTTTAGCAAGATGGTGTCTCTGCACATAATGCGCATGTAGCAACAAATTATTTACATCAGAATTTTGCAATTAGTTGGTTAGGTACTAACGGGCCAACCAGGTAACCCGATCTAATGCCATTGGCTTTTTTATGGGATTTTATAATAAAGAATGAAGTTCAAAAGTAAATAATAGCATAGACCTAACAGAGTGCACACAGCACTCGCAAAAATTAAACGCTCTCATCTTAGGAGAACTATTGCTGAGGAACGACGAGGTGTTGTTAATGTCTTGAACGTAAAGGACAGCGGTTCAAACAATTTTGCGATTTAATTCATAAACTCGTTATTCAGGCTACCTTTTTGTTTATAATTTGTTCACAATTTGTTTTCACGTACCCATATAATCCCATCGAATTCGGTCAGGCTGAAGAATTAACGAAAAGTTTTAAATATCACAGCCACAAAAGCTATTTTGCAGCTCTAATTAGGCAACAAGTACCAATTTTTTAAAGCTATTCGTGGCAAATTAGCCTGAGAAGTTTTTTGAATACACAGATACAGCATGTACACATATATTTCAACATAATTGTTTTCACATGTACCCATATAATCCCGTCGAATTCGGTCAGGCTGAAGAATTATAGAAAAGTTTTAAATATCACAGTCACAAAAAGTATTTTTCAGATCAAATTAGGCAACAAGTACCAATTTTTAAAAGCTGTTCATGGAAAATTAGCCTGAGAAGTATTTTTGAATACACAGATACAGCATGTACACATATATTTCAACATAATTGTTTTCACATGTACCCATATAATCCCATCCAATTCGGTCAGGCTGAAGAATTATAGAAAAGTATTAAATATCACAGCCACAAAAACTATTTTTCAGCTCAAATTAGGCAACAAGTACCAATTTTTAAAAGCTATTCATCGAAAATTAGCCTGAGAAGTTTTTTGAATACACAGATACAGCATGTACACATATATTTCAACATAATTGGGGATCTTAGAATTCTTCATCGAAGAATGACTAAATTAGCATAGATGCGGGTTTTACATACATAGGTACTTACAATTAGTAAGAATATGAACTGAAAATATGCAAATTGTGCCCAGTTCCCGTAAATGATGAAAAAACTGAAGTTTTTTTTATCAGGATATTTTAGGAATTGGACAAAATTTGCATACGTTCAGCTTAGATTCTTAGGGATATAAAATCACACTTGATTGCTGATTTAACCATCCGTGTATCTCTAACACTTTCCGACACTCTGTGTTGATTATTTATATCTAGGTATTCGAATATCTCAAGAACATCAACTTTTTCTGACTGCAAAAGCATATGCAAGTATTCAGTTTCAATATTAGTAGTTTTCTATTGCTTTACTTCATTATTTACAACGCATATTTAGTTTAAAGACTTTACCTATCGATATCATGAATGATTTTAACTAAAAATGCCGCATTAAGACGTAAATTCTCAACTTAAACCTATATCTGTGTGTTTATATGTGTATGTCTGACGATATACTTTAACAATTATTGTGAATGGTATTCAATAAAACACCTAAAAATTGAGAAAATGCAACGAGAAAGTTGTCAACGTAGCGAATTCCGGTTTCATTGCGACCTGCGAAATGTCGATTTACAAATTCTTGCCAAGGGAAACATAGAAAGTCAGTGAAGCCTGCGAATCCCTCTTGTATGCGTGCTATTAACACCTGCTCCCTAACTTCGAGTTTACTTGCCTGATAAACCTAGCAGCACGCAGCGCAGGAGGCTTCAAAACTGACTTTCCACTTTTCCCTTGGCAAGACTCAATGGATTAACGTTTTGTAACATGCAGTGAATCAAGAAATGGTTACTTTAAAAACATTTTGAATTAATTTCCTATTTTCTGTTGTAATCGTCTCCGCACAAATTTTCATTACAACTCAAATATAGTGAGTGACAAACTACAACTGCTTCATTCACCAAGAAATTTTATTTTAATCAAATTCATTCTGATAATAAAATGGTAAAGTCTTAATGCGTTATCTCAGGACACCACCGTTCATTGAATAAAAAATAACGATAGATGTTGAAATACAACATTTAAGTTCCAATGTCAGTAATATCTATTTTTGAAACATCAATAATTAAAAACAATTTTTGTTTATATTTCATATTCTTCAACATTAATAAAACTACATTTCCCACATTTTTTTAAAAGAAATGTCTTGCTTATAAAATAAGTAGAAGGTTTCGACTTCGCAGATTGTTTTGACTTCTTCATGGTGTGTAAAATTGAGGCAAGATTTTCTTTTTTCTGTTTGATGTAAAACAACTGTTATCTTGATAAGGGTGAGTCATGTTTTGGTTAGAACTTGAAACAGACAGTCCGGTTGACAAAATTACAAAACCTTAGAATTGGGAACTTCAACGTAGTCAATTTTAAAAACAACATAACATTAAGGCTCATGGGTCGTCCCTTAGTTTCCAAGTAACGTAAGTCTATTTTTGTAATTTTACGATATTGAAGATTTTGGATTAAGCTGATGATGACAATTTAAATCTATTGACCAATGAAATAACGCGGTTTTGTCACTTTCGACCAATTCCAATCAGATTAAACAAAAAATATATAACGCAGCCGTGTTTTAGTTAGTTGTTATAGTAACGTTGCGTTAGCAACCAATCTATAACGAACATTCATATTTCATTCTTCATTGTGATGGGTGACCACATTTTTCCAAAAGAATAAATCGTGTTTTGGCTGCAAAACATTACTAGAAACTTATAACAAGATATATAATAAAAAAAGAAAATTAGCCGATTAACATAAGGAAACTTTCACGCCACAAAAAAAAATCCACTCGTGAAATTATTGGGACCATAAAAACGACAAATATTTCCAAAAATTTTTACGTTTTGTGTCTTAAAAATTACGTTATCCATGCCAGATTTATGTTACCGTTGGTGGCATATATTTAAAGTACGATGTACACCCCTTAATTACATTATACAGAGTGCCGTCTAGAACGAATTCACTGAGTTTATATCAAGTCGACAGTTTTTTTGGACTTACAACACTTGGGAACTAAGAGCTCATTATAATACAAAAGTTACTTAAAACGAAACCAATGAACACATTATTGTTGCATTTAGAAGAATTCCTTAAATCGATCTACTTAATTTTGTAAGCACAGCACACAGAACTAGACAGAAATTTGAAAAAAGTTGTGGATTATGATGGAGAATATGTAAAACAGTTTAATATGTTTGGTTTTTGCTACCGATGTTTAATTGATTTATTGTTAAAAGACATTACTTTGGAACACACTTCTCGGGTATTTTTCGAGAAAAAAGTGTCTGGATAGACTTAGATTGTTATCGTGTAATCCTACGATTGCAAATGCTGGTTAATAAATATTATACCTCGATAATAGGCTCTTGAGATGCTATAGAATAGTTCTCAACCTTTGACTTGACCCAGGTGATATGAGGATTTAAATCAGATACTAACGAACATGTAAAGTTGGCACTACCACCAATAGGAACAGTTTTATTTTGCGGACTTTTTATTAGAATAGGTCTGTTGTGATATCGTTCTAGAAATTAAATACATGACATAAATAACCTCATGCGCCCATACAAAAACTCAGTTTTAATTAATTATGTTTGTGCTGCGAGTTGCAAGGTGGACCAACTTCTGTAAGCTCGCGCGAATAGGATAATGCCCGCCATCTGGTAGGCGTAATTTGAAAATACTGCTCCCTCACACATTTAGTTTAAAAAAACATTTTTTAATTTTAGATCATGATTAAATACAACGAATTTTAAGATAATATAATTATTATATTGAAATACAATGTATCCCATCACTTGTTCCACGTGATTCAAACAAGATTCCTGTTTAGCACATTCTCAAAAATACTGGTTTAAACAAGTGTTTGTGTGTTGTTTTCTTAACTAAATCTTACAGCAGAACATATTTAGAATATTATTGCACTACTTAAACGTAAGAATAACGTATAAGAATTACGACGCTAAAAGTTTTTATTTTTTTTAACTGATTTATTTTACTTCGGCATGTTTCGCTGCTATGGCCAATCACCGAAGTGGAAGAGAAGGGAACTAGGATTGGGTGAGTAAGGGTAGAGGGTAGGTGGAAGTACTGTCACAGCATTTGCCTATAGTAGGTAGGGGAAATCACCTGAAACCCCTACGATGACAGACGGCCGCGGGATTCGAACCCACGCCTCCCGACTTTACTCGCTAGGTTGCATACCAACCGGCCACCGAGCTCGGTGACGCTAAAAGTTAAAATTAAAAAATGGATCCGCAACTCTAAAATAAAATTGATTCTTTTAATTCAAAACGTTAAACGAGATTTCAAATGGTCCAACCTGCACTCAAAACACTTAAATAGCCATCGTTAATTGATCAGATTTTTACATTGTCATTGAAGAAATTGCCTATATAAGTATGGAAGCAGCTAATGTTATTGAAATGGGGATTGATCATTAAAAAAAACTTAGTTTCTTTATATAAATTTGGTAAATACATTGTTTTTTCTCAATCGTATGAAAAACAACACAAATTGATTTGCAACTATTCCAAAATAACTTATAGGCCGTAAAAATTCCAGGAAACATATGCCCGTGTGGAGGATTCTATATTTTGTTGAAATCCATATTAGCTGCACAGCTTTTGTTTAGATAAAACAGTCGATCAATTAACAATATACTATGAAAATTATTTATGTTCAACAAATAAACTTGCAGAATCGCAAGCTTTATTCACAAATGTAATCCTTTTTATTTATTAGATACAAACCTATTTCGAGCATAAATTTTACTTCAAGGTTTTAATTTTAGATAGAAAAGTGCTAGTTAGGTTAAACAAACAAGCTAAAGTAATATTTTTGCTCAAATACAATAAGGAATATCAACGATTATTTACAGAGTAAATTCCATCACCACAGAAAACAAATACAGATAGTATTCAAATTAACCGCAACCATGTGTAAATAAATCAGTTCGCAAGAGAGATTTTAATGGCTCCACCACCAATAACACTGACGCTAGAATAGCATACCTGTATGCTAAGTGCTTTTGAATTTTTAGGATCATTATCCGGATCAGTTACATTTTCTCTTCGAATCCACTCAATGAAAGGTTCTAAATCAGTTATAAGTTGTGGACATTCTAACTTAGCCGTCGAGTTTACTAAGACGGTTACATTTTGTGGATATCCATCTTTTATGTACGGTTTAGATGGAAAGCGCTCTGTTTCAAAATGTAAATACATTAAGAGGAGATAATCATTGTAAAAACGGAAATAGCATTATGCAACAGTATGGCATGTATTTATAAAATTGATATAAAAAGCCGAAAATACTTTATTTGGCAATGTGCGAATTACATATCATATTTATACATTATTTCAATATTCGCTTATACTTGCTCTCGGCTTTCGTGACTCACAAAACGATTTACAACGAATTTAAAACCCAAAACCTCTGCGATTCTTTAGGTTTGGCGAAAAAAATTAAAGCCGTAAACTGGATGTGATAAATTACCACGTTCATGCCCACTCACGACTCGTGAACAAGACCCACGCTAAACGAAATGCAAACGTTAAGAATGATCAAAAGCTGCTTTAAAAAGAAGTTCTGTTTATATTACTTTAAAAGTAATAATTACGCCCTTTTCGATGAAGCAAAACAGTGAATAAATAAAAGTTGCCATTATTCAAGCTATCGACTTAAAGTGGAAATTTAATTTTTTTTAAACCGATTTATCGACCTAAAGGCCGATTATTGATCGATCAATCGGTAAGAGGCAAAAACGGCCAATAACGGACTATCTACTGATTATTCGGTATAGTCTAGGGACATATAAAACAAATTTAAGTTTTTTCACTGATTAAAAGACGATATAAATGTCAATTTAAAAGATTTTAAATGTTTTATGGAATAAATGACGACTGCTGGTGGGCTTTTAATCAATTCAGTGACGAACCATAGGCAACACAGAGCGCTTTGACGTTTACATCAAAGCTCCACTAGATGGCGAATACAGTAAAGCTGGTAGCGTCTAACATAACTTCAAAACTCTTAACAGAAGTGCTACTTGAGTTACCCCTAATTTAACATGTTTAATTTCAGTTTCTTTGAGTATTTATTAAAACTAACCAAACCTATATTCTATCCTCGATTATGAACATAATTTGAGTACACAAAATGTAGTTAATAAACCCTTTTTGGCGTTTAATATTTCGTTCCACGAGTGATGAGCAAAAAGGTCTTGTGCATATTTCATTTTCAACCATGTGCAGTCCCAAAATACATTAAAATGTAGAGTATATTTTAAGTGACGTTTTCATTGCATTTGATTATCCTTACTCAAAGCCAAACAAATTTGCGTAATGCTGTTTCTAAAAGTTCTTTAAATCTATAGCTTGTTGCGCAAGGAATTTCACTGCTATCTTTATTGTTGTGCTACCAAGTTCGTTGAAAGTGTGTAACGTTCCCTATTCAAGGAGCTTTGTAACACAAACAATAACAGATTTATAAGTAAATTCCATGCAAATCGGGACGCCCTGTTTACAGACCAGCAAAATCTTACTAACCTACAACATTAACGTAAATTGTGTGATTTTTACATCCAAGTATATTGCAAACAAAGCAAGTGTAGTTGCCCACATCGTCCGTAACCAAATCTTCGATGATCAAGGACCAAGGACCATAGCGAATTGATCCCAAACGCCTTTGAATGACAGCTTGATCTTTGAGCCAAGTAATGTTTGGTGTGGGGTTTCCGCCAGCCTTACATTTCAAATTGACCATGTTTCCAGCGGGCTTCACTTCAAATGTTGGCATATTCTTCGGCTTTGTAAAGTATGGAGGTGTCAGATTTGCTAACTTATCAACAACACCTGCAGATATAGATTTATATCCACTTTCGCGATTGTCATCATCTTGATTGTTAGTTTGTAATATATCCGAGGTAGGCTTTGGCGTCCCTGAAAATATTGATGCGTAAGAATTTGTCGCTAATAAAACCATTAAAATGCACTACAACAATATGTGTACGTAATAGGATACATCAAACGTGACGTTAAATCGCTGAAACTTTAGGGAACGTTACGGTACAAACGCCATTGACAAGCTTAATTGAGTTATAGGTGCACAACTAATAGTTCGTCTTTTATTATACCGATCTCACTTCGTCAAGTTGAGACAATCAACTTCTCGTCGATTTAGTAAAATTTTCGCCTGCAGTCGACTGACTACACAACTGATTAAATGACAGATTATATCATTTCACTGCGATATGTACAATACATATCAACAAATCAATCAATGTGTATTATTTTTTGGAAACATTCCAATTGTGATTAATGGAATTAACATTCATCAAAATGTAATTAGAGTGAAATGTCCTTAAAAACATTTGATAACCAAGAAACTATTGGCCCTAATGTGGACATTTTTTTAAATGTCTGATACACACTAAAAAACTTAAAAATAGAGGAATTTTGTCCACAATCAGTAAATAAAAGTTTCTAGTTTTAGTTATTTTAAAACTGCCCGGAGATTTACTTGTACCAGTTTTCTAATATTGGCATTTATTTTAAGAAACATCCAAGTTTTTCACTACAGCAAGAATGGGACTATAATCTACAAAACTATTCTTTTCCAAAAAAAAATTATTGGCTAGAGCACATACTTAATTCTGTATATTTACATTCGAATCACTTTTTATTTCAAACGTTTTCTTGATATGTATTTGTATTATACACCTAAATCTTTCTACGGAATTTTTAAGGGCAATTAAATCAAGACTTTGTGAAAGTAGACTAATGTAAAAGTACAGAATTCAAATAAATAGGAAACTGAATTAGATTACATGAAAATTTTAAGCCTATAAGTAGAAAAATGTGGAGAAATACATAAATTTACTATAAAATTTCTTTACGAAGATAATAGACTATTAATTAGCTGAATTAACACACAGAAATTCGTCACCTATTAAACATTTAACAAACTTTATGGAACAATATCGCATAAGTTACTCGAATTTTTTTACGATGATAATCGACCAACTATTGGCTGAATTAATACAAAAAAGTTGTTCGCCTGTTAAACATTTAACCAACTTTGTGAAACAATATTATATAAAATTACTCAAATTTCTTTACGAGGATAATCGATCGACAATGCTTATATTATTGTCCATAATATAGATTAATTGTGACTTAATTTGGTTACAAAAGCATATTTCATTAGCCTCTCTTTACAGAAGCCTCAGAGACTTTTATAATACATTACATTGTAACGTATTAGGTAAAAGACGAGTGACTACTGATAGATAAAGTTAGTGTTACTCATCATTAAGGTATGTAAAGCTTTATCATTGTTTACCAGACACAGAAGTGACGAAACTTTTTGTTGACAGTTTTTAAATACAATGCGTCTAAAATTCAAGCCTCACCATAGGCTTTTAAATGGGAACAGAGAGAAATTATTTTAATTCATTTAACGAAGCACATTTTCTTTTTACAATAAGTAACTTTAGCCCCATTTCTCGTTTACTAATTTTATTCGATATAAATACATTGTGCTTACCATTACTGGCTTCTTCATTCGGATTTAATCCACGAGTAGATATGATCATTGCAACAAGAAATAAATATGGTGTCGGACCCATCTCTGAATCTGTAGTTTACGGAACTGCATCTGCAGAAAAAAACATTGATGTAAAAGTCTATAGTTATTTGCTCAACTCGATGAAATACTTTTATATTTAATAAAATGGATAATTCCATTTATATGGCGGGAAAACAACCCTCACACTTTCGTTTTCCAAATCGTTTCGATTCTTGAAGCGTTATTTCTCCAAGTTATACAGACGCCGAAGGAAATGATTTTATTTGGAAATAAGTCTGTAGATATGGTAAGATGGCCAGCAGGAACCTCATGCCCAATGACTATTCAGTTCTTTTAAATATATTTTATATTAAACTACGCAAATGTTTTATTTCGTAAGAGACATTTTTATTTATTCAGTTGCTAAAAACGATTTGCCAAACGCAGTCGCGGACTAAGAAAGGTTGGTACCTACAGCGAACACCCCAACACTCGAAGCGGGCAACCCCCCTTCCTTGGCGAATAATAACAAATACCCCTAGATACCCCGGCACCAGAGCAGACTACCCCCATTTCCCACCCTAGTACGCCACTGGCTAAACGCTAAAACAAAGAAGACAACGACATCAAAAACGCAATGAACTCAATACGCTTCATAAACGATCAAAAGCTGCTCAAATTCTGTCGGCGTATATATAAGTCTATATAAAGATCATAAATATTAATACACAAACACACACGCAAAATCTGTTTTTTGTGTGCCAGTACTAAAATTTATTTGGAAAAGCTATATATAGCTGCCAACTATAAATTAGTCAACATGTCGATTCTAAGAATCGATCGATCATACTGATCAGGTGATCAGGTGAAAAAATAAACGCAATCGTAAAAAGTGTAGGGCGCTTTAAATCAACGTTTGTTGGTAAAATTCGGGCGCGCTATAATTAGATCTGTCGAATTATACAGGAAAATAAATTAATAATCACTGGCATTTACGCAAATGTGAATCATGCGCAATCCTAAATTAACCAGAGCGGCGCGCACCAAGCGTTATAAGAAAATATTAAAAGATTACCAGTTTTATTAATTTTACGCAAATTTGTAAATCTAAGTTTATATACAGGATGTCCAACACATAAAGAAACTATTAGTAATAGATATGGAAAAAAAAAACAATATCTCCAAAGCTTTTGAAGATCTCTTCTTAAAAAGAATAAAGCCTCATCTTGATAACAAAAAATAATCCCTAACCCCCAATTTGGCTTCCGCCACCAACACGCTAAAGTGGAGCAAGTTCATCGAGTTGCCAGAAAAGGCAAGACTGACTTAGAATGCAAACGATATACTGCACGACTGCATTCTTAGATATCACTCAAGCGTTTGATTAGGTTTGGCACCAAGATTTGATATTTAAAATTAAAAAAATGCTACTTCATCCATATTGCAGGATACTCATATCATATTTATCTTAAAGAAATTATTTAGTCAAACATTGTAAAACTCATACAAGTCTTTCGCCAATTGTATCTGGTGTTCCACAAGGAAGCGTTCTTGGCCCAGCCCTATATTTACTGTACGCTTCTGATTTGCCTGTAACCAACAATACAGAAATTGCTACCTTCGCAGATGACACTGCTATAATGGCGTCACACAGTGACCCAAAATTGGCATCACACTTCCTCCAGAATCATTTAAACAAAATAAAAAAGTGCCTTCAGCTATGGCGCATCAAAACCAATAATACAAAGTCTGTGCACATCGCCTTTACCCTCAAGAAGCAGATCCCAGGGTAACTCTAAACGGTAATCCACTCCCACAAAAATATGAAGAAATATCTGGGGATCCACCTAGATAAAATACTTACTTGGGCCAAACATATCTGGCTTAAACCACTTAACTTAGACATGCCTACCGAAAGATGTACTGGCTGATGAGCCGACATTTTCACCTGGAAAAAAGCTGTTGTACAACAAAGCCATACCTGTATGGAATTACGGCTTACGGCTGTTGGGGATGTGCAGAGAAACTAACATATTGAGAATTCAACGATTTCAATCAAAAATTTTCGCAATATCCATCTGTAAAGCTCCACAGTACATACCAAACCAAGAAGTCATCCATCGCGACTTACAATTATTACTGTCAAAGAAAAAATCTTATCTTCAGCACCAAGTACCAGTCACGACTAAAAAGCCACCCACACATATTAGCTGTGGATTTCCTGCGCCACAAACGAAAAGCTGTTCGATCCACTGGATTTGCTTCGACGTAATTAGGTAGTAACAGATAAACCATGTGGACATAAATAAAAGTGTTAAGGATAACCTATGGAAGCACGCCACTGTGCTGACTTCAACTATGTCTTTGTGTTCATTAGTTCTTATCAATTATATTGCTTATTGTCCTCTACGATAGCTTGCAATAATTCATGGATGTTAAAAAAAAAAAAGTTATATCTTAAATGAAGTCCAAGTTGGTTTAAGTTATTAAAGAAAGAAACTGATAAGTTGAATGAATTGATAACATTCAACTTTAGTTTATTTGTGCTTGTAAGCTCACGTATGTGTGGGTGTGTACACGTGTGTGGGTGATATGGGAAAACAAACTTATTTGCTATTTGCATAAGTAAATATAAAGAATATCCATGAATTTTAAGCAAAATTTAATGAAAGACAATAAGTGTTTCCGATTTGTTGATTTAGTCATGTAATACCTAGAATTGTTAATATCACTCACTGGTCACTACTCAAGAGTGGGCGAGGTAAATCAATAAACTTTCTTCAACTAGTCAATATAAACAAAAACCAAACTAACTGACCTTTACTACAAGTAACAGCCCGAAAAATAACAAATACTACTCGTCTACAAATATTAGTTTTTCGACACTTAATTTTTTCCTCTTCACATTCCAACATGTAGAGAATTGAATTTTAAAAATTATTTCGAACAGTAGTAGCAAGGCTGGTTTACTACAAAAAAATAAGGTACACCAGTTCGAAATTTTACTAAGAAAACTAGAAGTATAAGAAGCATCCCGGAAGCAACAGTCTAATACTGTTTGACGTAAACATTGAGCTTTTTTCATCGCTCAATGTTACTTTTAGTTAGCGAGCGAAAAAATAGAACATAAATTAATTATAATATACCAATGTTATTTTTAGACTTCAGTATAAACATTCAGGCAAGTCTGCTTTTGCAATGCAACGGCCGGATGTACGGTAACAACTTTATTGAAACCAATAACGTAAAAATAAATGCTAATTTTTTTCAAAAATAATTTGTCTGTCTCCTGTAACATCTTCATGGTTTATTAATCTTCTCTTCCAAGTTAATAAACAATGATCTGAATTAATTAAAATCACTTGGAGTCAACAATTGGGAAGTATCTAGGATGTGGCAAGAGTTCTCGACCATTTTTTTGTACTAACTTTTGTTTAACGTGGTGTCATTTAGAAATAAAATGTACACTGCACGGCAATTACATAACTAACCATCCATAATTATCGAGAAAACCATGTCTCAATGCCCGCTTCCTTTCCTGGTACAATGAAATAAACTTTTATTTATTACCCAGTCTTTGAATAGAAAGTAGAATTGGCCGTGCAGAAAGTAAAATTAACACTTGCAATCAATATTTCGACTGTTGTTTCGTATATAGATTCTTGCAGTTTATTCGCCTCCGAGCAAAGCTGTTTTTAATGTTGGGTCAAGATATTAATTTTAAAAATAACTATGCGTGTACCGTTTCTGTGTTCAACATGAACTTTCAACATTTTCAATAATACTTGTGATATTCAGTCTTTTGCGTATAAGATCAGTTGAATTCAGTTCCTATTTTAGTACAGAAATATGTGTAGGTATGTATATCTACAAACAAGGCTTTAAAACTTTCTGTATAATATTATACAGCAAGATGCACATCTGTGATTCAGTGGTAGCTAGCCGGCGTCGAGGGCACACAATATAATTTTGAAAATATGCTTGCCTCATGTTGATCGCGCTGTCATTCAAACCGAAAGTTTGTAAAAGCTGGTGTATTCATGGTCCACAGAGGCAGCAAGGGCAGGTAGCGACCGAGATGATGGCTGAAGTTCCTGCACGTGCGTGCCACATGTGCAGATTTGTAAGGCATTACAGACCCCGACTCGTGTTTCCGTCGTCTACACAGCACAAACTATACTGTAACTGTAGCTATTTTTTACGGAATATCATTATTCACCGCTTAAATGTTTTAGCACGTTATATTTTACACACTGCCATTTGAAATAGCGACGTCACACGTTCGGCTATTTTAGTATCAAACATTTTGCGAGTAGCAAACATAGACGAAAACTTAAAAAAGTATAAAAACTCCTTAAACTCTTACAAGCGTTATGTACCACTTTTTTTTCACCATGTTGCACGGTGGTTTAAAAAGTGTACCACAATATCGTTTAAGCTGCACGACCGCTTAGAAACTGCACCAAAAAATTTAATATGTACTTGTTTAGCGTTAATTTACGCTGCAAGTACCTATTGATAATTGTTTTTATCGATGCTGGTGTATCAACTACTTACAGTTGCGTTTTGTATCCCAGCAACTTGCATATAATAATACTTATTCTGTTAGTGTTATTTCAGTGTAAAATATTTGTGGTATTATTAAAAACATCTGTGCCAAGTATGGCCAATACTTAATATTGTTGTCAAGTTTGAAATAAGTGATTGTTGCGTTGTTCACAATCATTTGGTTGGTACTCTATTTGCACTAGTGTGAAAATTTAAAAAAAAACTATTATTCATAAGTAAAAATGGCTAAAATTAATTTTTCAGACTTGTCCTTTGAATTGAAAGATGACGATGGATGAATTTCTTTCTTCCGGAATTAAAAGAAGATATTCCGACTGATTAAGAAACTGTAATTTACATATAGATGTGCGGCGGTTAGATGTTGTAAAGGAACTTGACCAAAAAATCGAATATTACGAAACTTTTTAAAATGATTCTAGTTCAACAGATCCTGAAAACCACATATATTTAAGGTATTTTGCTGCAAGTTTAAACATTCAGGAGCTTTAATTAGTGTAGCAGATAGTTATACAGGCTAATAGTTAACAAATAATCGACAAGATATATATCTTATTTGTTTGAAAAATAAAATAGAAGTAAAATTGCTTGGGCGATAAAAAAGGGATTGTATGAAAAAATGGTACGTTGGCAATCTCACCATCCGACTATTTTCCCTGCTGGGTACATCACCATTTGGATATAATTTAATTACATCAGACAAAACTCTTCGACGATTAAAAAAACAGCGCCAGAGAAACTAGAAATTGATCAGCAATGCTCAACAAGCGAGATTTTTGAGTTTTATGGTTCGAGATTTTTGAGTTTTATGGTTCGAGAATTTTTCTTGTGCTGTTCAAGCCAAAACCAGGGGTAAAATTTCTTGGCGTTAACAAAACGGACCGTGGTAAAGACATAAGTTTCAATCCTTAGCATATGAGAATTTTTCCATAATATTTTAATTGATTTAGAATTACTAAAGTCAAGTAGGCTTTGAAAAATGAATTTTTTGTTTGTCACTTTAAGTCTTTAAAACAGTTGCAAATGATTTACTACTTTTTAAAATTTTAAAATGAAAACAGAAAGTGAATTGGCTAGTTTTATGCTATCTTTAAAAAGCAAGGACAGAAGTATACAGTAATTCATTTCCAGAAGATGCGAGTTCCGAAAAGTACAATCATTAATCGACAAACTTATTTGTTTGAAGCGTAAAATAGAAGTAATAATAAAAAAGGGGTTGTATGAAAAAAATGGTACGTTGGCATTCTCACCATCCGACTATTTTTCCTGCTGGGTTCATCACCATTTGGTTATAATTTAATTACATCAGACAAAATTCTTCGTAGATAAAAAAATCAGCGCCAGAGAAACTAGAAATCGATCAACAATGCTCTACAAGCGAGATTTTTCAGTTTTATGGTTTGAGAACTTATCATAATATAGGGTGAATATAACAAAATTCATAAAATTAAATAGCTATAGCACATTTTATTAAAGCCCCGGGGAAGCAATAGACAACGCGCCCCCCATTACTCTTACAAAGGTTTAAATTTCATTTTAATAGTATTTGTAAACAAAATATTGTGTATTAGCTCGAATCCGGGCCCCCTTTGCAACACCGGGCCCCGCGAATTAGTCCCGTCTACTCCCCCCCCCCTGTGATAGGCCCTGCCTGCACTGACCTTAACCCTCTCATGCATAGTGCTTTATTTTCTTGAGCGATAAAAGTCCAGCCACTGGCTTCCTCGTTCGCCGGATATAACAACCCCAGATTATTATCTTTGGGGATATTTAAGTGGAAAGATTTATGGTAATAACAACCAGGATACTTAATAATTAAAGATTATTTCGCAGTAGGCCAACGGCTAAAATCACCAAATTTAGAACTTTGGCCAGGTTACATGAACGTTTGACAAATAATAATAGCCCGACTAATGTAATAATTGGAGGTATAAAAATTAAGAATGAATGTCAACGGAAATAAAACTCAAGCAGAAGTCTCTTTGAAAGCCAAGAGCTCGAACAAGGAATAATCCAAAGCACCCAGGTCGAAAAAGGCGAAGGCAGCCACACCCAAGCTAAAAAAATCAAATAAAGGTAAGAATTATTGGTGGATGGATACTGTACACTAATTATTGAAGTATCATTAACCACCGCCTTCTATTGTGGAACGCCTGCTGTTCGTCGAGCAAAAACCTTTCATCGGCGATAGTGATAACAAAATATAGCAATTTGAGGTGAATAATTTCGGTGCCATTCGTTACCTTATACAACCGCTATAACTGGTGATTTTTCACTTGAAAATAAGTCAAAAAAGATGTACATGACATTCGTTTTAAATAAACAAGTTATACAACCAAGCCGCATATCTCCGCCATATTGTACTTGATTCTTGTACACAGTAAAACTGACAATGCATCAACTAATCGCATTATCTTTAAAACCATATTAGGAAGTGTGTAAGTAATGATCATTAACTTAACATGGGCAACGTATAATCGTGTAAGACGCTATTAGGCATTATTCACTTCTGTTTTTTTAAATTTAAACACAATCAATAATACTACTTGCTGCTTCTCACATTAACAGTTGCTTTAAACCACATATAATTATACTCGAGAAGTAACCTTAATGTAATGAAGTTAAAATGCGTACTCACAAATGAGTTTATAATTACGTGAAGATGTACAACAAAAATAAAGTAAATGTTTGTTGCTGGAAAGTTGACGCATGTTTCTCGTTAAAGTTCCTTGTAGAACATTTCATGCAGATAAAGATAAATTAAGGCTTCATAGGAGAGGAAATCGATTTTTATTATTAAAATTACACTATTCTACATTGCTATGGCGTGTTTCAACATTAAGAATACGGGGATCTCAAAAACCCTTAAGAGATAACAGTCAGGTTAAATTAGCAGCGTGGTGTTTTTACGTATAGTTTAAGAAATATCATGGAAAACCGAAAAACTTCCGATACAAAATAACACGCAATTTAACGTTCAAACACAATCTGACAATAAAGTTCGTAGTGGTTTTATAACACAAGAACCAGTGGCATTAATTATGTGTTAGTTGTGAGGTTATTTTAAACTTCAATTTATGACAAACTTGAGCGCGTCGCATACATAAGTAATGACATTTAAAACATTAGTACTAATCGACATAGTACCTTCAGAAAAATGGAAAACGAACAAAGAGCGGTGATGGAATTTCGTGCAAAAGTTGGCACTAATACCACAAAAGCATATGAAATTATGCAAAACATTTATTGTTTGAAACATGCAGCAGTTTTCAAGTGGCACTAAACATTTTTAAAACAAAAGCTAAGAGATTATGATGTTAACGCAGACCGTCAAAAGTCGAACACGAAGAACAAATTTAAGTGCATGCCGGAAAACATCGTGCTATGTTGTATATAAATATATATTAAAACCTATCTAGACATACGGAATTGAACTTTGGAGAATATACAGATCTGCAGCCAATTCCTTAAGGAAAGCGCATTTGGTCCAATATTTCATTTGTTATATATATACATTAGATATACCAACAGTCCTGGTATAACGACTGCAACTTTCGCTGAAGACAGCAATTTTAGAGTCAAACAGGAATCCAGTTACAGCTTTAAAACTCTTGCAGAAAAATCTTTAATATGTGAAATCATTTGTTAAAAAAGTTGAAAATCAAGATCGCCAGAAGCGTTACTGCCAACAAATGTCACAAAGTGAAGATGTAAAATATCTTGGAATATACCTCGGTAAAAGATTAACCCGGATAAAACACATCAGAAAGCATGTTAATATTTTAATATGTAGATATTACATGGATTACGAAGAACTTATTTAAGTGCACGCCGGAAAACATAGTGCTATGTTGTATATAAATATATATTAAAACCTATCTGAACATACGGAATTGAACTTTGGTGGAGAATATACAGATCTGCAGCCAATTCCTTGAGGAAAGCGCATTTGGTCCAATATTTCATTTGTTATATCGCACACCCAGTTCAATACCGCCGTAACTGCAAAAATCTTTGTCTTCGAAATATGGTGGTATTGCATTGCTAAACATGTTAACTATGGAGTGATATAAAGCCACATGTAGTAAAAATATAAAAAATAGAAGGTTAACGTTGTATGGCTTTATAGTATAACTCTATAGTTAAAATGTTTAGCAGTGCAATGCCGCTGTATCTCGAAGACGAAGACTTTTGCAGTTACGGCGGTATTGAATTGGGTGTGCGATATATATATACATTAGATATACCAACAGTTCCTGGTATAACGACTGCAACTTTCGCTGAAGACAGCAATTTTAGAGTCAAACAGAAATCCAGTTACAGCTTTAAAACTCTTGCAGAAAAATCTTAATATGTGAAAAATTTGTTATAAAAGTTGAAAATCAAGATCGCCAGGAGCGTTAAACTACCAACAAATTTCACAAAGTGAAGGTGTAAAATATCTTGGAATATACCTCGGTGAAAGATTAACCCGGATAAAACACATCAGAAAGCATGTTAATATTTAAATATGTTGATATTACATGGATGACGAAGAACTTATTTAAGTGCACGCCGGAAAACATCGTGCTATGTTGTATATAAATATATATTAAAACCTATCTAGACATACGGAATTGAACTTTGGAGAATATACAGATCTGCAGCCAATTCCTTGAGGAAAGCGCATTTGGTCCAATATTTCATTTGTTATATATATACATCAGATATACCAACACTTCCTGATATAATGACTGCAACTTTCGCTGAAGACACAGCAATTTTAGAGTCAAACAGGAATCCAGTTACAGCTTTAAAACTCTTGCAGAAAATCTTTGTTATGTCAAAGAGTTGTTAAAAA
The DNA here is from genome assembly GCA_947652605.1 of Elmis aenea. Taxonomy (NCBI): domain Eukaryota; kingdom Metazoa; phylum Arthropoda; class Insecta; order Coleoptera; family Elmidae; genus Elmis; species Elmis aenea. The sequence continues at coordinate 19,652,471 of OX393584.1, forward strand.
AGTTGAAAATCAAGATAAACCAAAATAAGTCTATACATATAACATTCTCCACCCGAGAAGAACAATGTCCGCCAGTATTGTTAAACTGCCAACAAATTCCACAAAGTGAATATATTTAAATATGTAGATATTAAATGGATTACGAAGAACTTATTTAAGTGCACGCCGGAAAACATAGTGCTATGTTGTATATAAATATATATTAAAACCTATCTAGACATACGGAATTGAACTTTGGAGAATATACAGATCTGCAGCCAATTCCTTGAGGAAAGCGCATTTGGTCCAACATTTCATTTGTTATATATATAGGTACATAGATATACCAACAGTTCCTGGTATAACGACTGCAACTTTCGCTGAGGACAGCAATTTTAGAGTCAAACAGGAATCCAGTTACAGCTTTAAAACTCTTGCAGAAAATCTTTAATATGTGAAAAATTTGTTAAAAAAGTTGAAAATCAAGATCGCCAGGAGCGGTACTGCCAACAAATTCCACAAAGTAAAGATGTAAAATATCTTGGAATATACCTCGATAAAAGATTAACCCGGATAAAACACATCAGAAAGCATGTTAATGTTTAAATATGGAACCATTATGTCGATCACGAAGAACTAATTTAAGTGCATGTCGGAAAACATCGTGCTATGTTGTATATAAATCTATATTGAAACCTATCTGGACATACGGAATTGAACTATGGGGAACTGCCTCACATTGCAACATTAAAATTATTTAAAGATTTTAGTTTAAAATCTTAAGAACCATAACCCAAGCTCCTTGGTTCATTACCAACAAGGCCATTTATCAGGATCTACAAGTGCCATTCGTGGAAAACGAAATCAAAACAACCGCCAAGAGATATAAAGACAGCTTAAAACTACATCCAAATGTGTTTATTGGTAAAGGACCTAATGAAGCCATCGGGAGTGAGACGCAGATCAAAACGAAGAATACCGGCAGAGTTAGTGTAAAGTGCTAAGTGCTCTATAGTGCCCAAAACAAAAAATAGTCAATATTGTCTAATAAAAAGAAAGGCATGTTTTATTCGAAACATTGCCTACGTGTCAATTTTATTTGTAAAACTATTACTTCATGTCTGTCCTGTTCTCCGACAGGCGCTATAGATAAATTGTTTTATATATGGGGTTGACAAACAAAGAATATTCATAATAAAATAAAAAGCTTTGGATATTAGCGATACAATGGCTTACAGAAAAAAAATCTTAGAGTCAATGCACGCGTATTACTTAGTATTTATAGTACGTTACTCCAGACAGATCTTTTGATAGTGGATATGTTCAATACATACAGAAGTAGGAGTACAGGATTTATTTTCAAAAATAGCGGCAGAAAAAACTGACAGCACATGAGCTACCTACAAATGTTAAGAAGCTCAAAATAACATTGCGTATTTAAACTTTGTGAAAACAAGTATGACTTTTGTTTTCAAATAAATCGATCTTCCTGTCCCCCATAAAAGCAAATACAATATAAACTAATGACTACATATAATATGTATTGTATAGTAGAAGGAATAAATAGAATCGGCATTACTGTGTGGGCAAATAAGGGGAGAGTCAAATCCCAATAAGGGAATATCGTTGTCGTTATGGAACTGTTGTATACTCACACTATTTTATGAATGAAAAATTACTGAGAAAAATAGTTCATTCTTGCCAGGGTTATGGTTAATCAGAGACGTAGCTACCGTATAGCAAGGATAAGCAATGTTCAATAATGGGAGCTCCTCTGGTCAATCCCAAAAAAAACTTTTTTAATGGAGAAGCGGCAACGTAAGATTAAATAAAAAATTGGTTAATTTTAGTTATTGCTTTGGCAACGAAATAATTATTCAGTTAATAATTTTTATTGTGTATTAACTACACAAAATGGTTGTAAAACAAATCTTTTTGAGGGTATAAGCTTATAAAATTAAATGAAATAGATTTAATTATTCATTGTTCGACTACTGATAAACTCACGGCATTAAATTTTGCATTTCGTTATTTTGTATATTTGCAAATTACTAAACATGTTCATTAATATTTTGTTAAAATTAAATGCTGCAAGTATATAAGGAAAGTATTTACGTAAACTGGGAATATCGTTTCTAGCGAACCCGGATAGTAATCATCCATGTAAATTTCGCAGTAGACCAAGGATTTATTTAAATCACAGAAAATTTGGCCGGGTTATATGAATTTTTAACAAATGGAAGCCTGGCCAATGTAATAGTTGGAGGTATAAGGAAAAAGTTCAAGTCGAAATCTCCTTCGAATCCAAAAAATTAAACTAGGGCCCAACGAAAAACCCAAAGCACTCAAGTTCGAAAATTTGATAAAACTATGATTAAGGTAGCATATACACCATCAGCGGAAAATAGAATTGACAAATTTTTTTTGAAATAGTGGATGAATTTCAGCTCAAGGTTTTTGCGATAGCACCATGCCGAATACAAAAACAGATAATACTTGTTTTGACGAGAATAAATAAAGAAAAACAAAAAAGAAAGAAAAACGGTGACTTAATGTATCTGATTGTTAATTTTATTTAAAAGATCAGTCACAAAGGATTTTAGCTACTCCCTACTGCATTTAAAATAAAGCGTTACAGTTCCTTGGTGTTAATCCAAATTAAAATTTATATCTCCTTTAATTTGCACCGAGAGCAACCAACTTTAACACTACATGTGTAAGTCCATTTATAAATTAAAGGCCGACCCTGCGTTGCATGTTTGTCAACCACACGTTGCATGCATCTCCGCTCTCCGTTGCAACGATGCAACCTCAACATCGTAAGTCGCCAACGAGATTCTGTTATGCACTGGAGGTGTAAATACATTTACAACAGTGACATTAACATGACAATATTGAAAATTGATAATCGCCGCATAGAAATGATTTGTAAATAGAATCGTATTTTACATATTGTATTAAAGTAGCCAATTTTTATTGTAATACATAAACGTTTGTGTTTTTAATTAATGGTAAAGAAGCAGAGCAAATCCATGAAATGCAAAAAAAATATTGAATTAAATAAAGTACAGCTTAAGTTATCCAAAGTCCCCTTTAAAAGCAAATAAGTCAAAGAAGAACCTGGCCAAAACCCAAGAGCGCCCAGACGCAGAAAGGCGACGGCGGTCGCACCCAAGCCGAAATATTCGGAAAAGCTAGTGACCACGAAGGCCGCCAATCAGAAGTAGAACAAGGCTTGAAAAAAATTTAAAACCAACGTAGCGCTTACCTTTGACGGAAAATATAGGCCAGTTTGAGACAAAAATTATTTGAAACAGTGGATGAAACCTTTACGCTTTAAAAATTATTTTAGTCTCTAATACTAAAACAATATCATATACATATGGTAGGGCTTACCTTTGACGGAAAATATAGGCCAGTTTGAGACAAAAATTATTTGAAACAGTGGATGGAAACATTTACACTTTAAAAATTATTTTAGTCTCTAATACTAAAACGCTATCATATACATATGTATACATATACACCAGCAGCAGAATATAGAGTTGGCAAAATTTATTTGAAATAGTGGACGAATTTTACCTCGAGGTTTTTGCAATGCCGAATAAAAAAACAGATAATACTTGTTTTGACGAGAATAAATTTAGGGAAACCACGACTAAATAAATGTATCTGATTAATTTTTGTTTTTAGTTATTGGTAAAGAAGCAGAGCAAAGCGAGACATTATGGTTTCAACGAAAAACATTTTATACAGAACTCTAAACAAAAAGAGCTAAAAAAATAAGATAACAATGCTTTAGCAAAAAAAAATAGGTACCATCAGGAAGTTAACTGAAAGTGCATTCCGCAGGATTTAACCCAAAAAGAAGGCAGAAATAAATTATTTTGTATGTTTGCAAAATACTTAACATGTTAATTAATATTTTTGTTAGTATTAAATGTTACAAGTATTTATTATATATAATGTATCCGACGCAAAAGAATACAAGTAAAGTTTATGCAATAGCACATTTTATGTTATGTGGAAATAGACCAACAAATTTTTTTGCTGTTACAAACAAAAAATGCAATACTTAAAATAACTAACAAAATTCCAAGGTTTTGGATTTAATATGTTCGCATTTTCTTTAGCTTCTTAAAGAAAAAGAAGAACTAAAAGAAGAACAAAGTACCACCACTGGACAACAATGTTCTAAATTTCGTATATCTAACGTTCGCATTCCATGGATGTATATGGACGATAATATTGTTGTCTGGAATTGAATATAAATTCTAAAGAGATGAAACCACTGCATGAGTTATTTTTCTTTTGCAACAGATAGGCAAAGTCGACAATCTATCGAAGAAATAGTAGATGACAACAAAGTACCATCGCTAAAGAACAATTATAATATTCGCTTCTGTTACGTTCACGTTCGTTCTCAGTTCGTTTGAAAAAAGGAAGCAAATAATATGTAATAATTCATTAAAAATCGATATAGTGTACCACCAGAAATGTTTGTCTTAAACGTCATTATAGTAATCCTGTTAATGGTTTTTTAATCTACGAAATTTTAAAGATTTTATTTGTTGTAGATGCTTTCAACGGTTCATACAAAACTACAGAACAACCAAGAAGGCACAGATCGGGGGGCGTCGAACGACGCCTCCACCTCGGAATGCATCGAGCGATTCATCTGACAAGGTCTTCAGCCGCCCAAAATCCCCTAGTTCCTCAAAATTCGATTCCCCAAACCACATCGCGAATCCAACACAATCACAGACGTCACGAATCGAAGGCGGGCGAACCACGGGACACAAGATAATCGAAGCAGACCCACAGAACAAAACTTTGATACTAGTAATCAATCAGTCAGTAACACAAAACGGGCTAAATTATTCAAATTACGATTTGAACGAGCCACCTGGAAAGTTTAACAACGCAACGGCGATTGAAGACTCTTCTGGGGAAAATCTAAACGCAGCCGATTGACAACGGGATATCAAGGAACCGTTACCACAAAACGCTCAAGATTTATTACTGAACGGCTTGTTGAGTAGCTTAGCAGAAGGCTGAGCTAGCGATAAACAAAATTTTTATGGAATCGATCAACACTCTGCGAAAGAACTCAAAGATCACCCCCGACCATGTTTCTTAATAAAGAATTTTAATCTCCGAAGCCGGACGGAAAAGAATTCATTCCACGTTTTCAGATGCACATGGAAAGTATTTCATTCGATCCCAATGTGCAGTTCAGTTCGTTAATCTGCAACCCAGTTTTGTTTCTCTTCCAAAGTAAACAATGTATGTTGTAATGTAAAGAGTAAAATTAAAATCAATATAGTGTACCCACAGAAATGTTTGTCATAAACCTAATTATAGTATTCCTGTTGTTTTTTTATTGTAAGAATTTAAAAAATTATAATTGTTATAGATGTTGTCAACGGTTCATACAAAACTACGGAACAGCCAAAAAGGCTCAAGAAGCGACAACGGAAGTTGTCCAGATCGGCGGGCGTCGAACGACGCCTGCACCTCCGAGTGCATCGAGCGATTCATCTGACGAGACTTTCAGCCGCCCAAAATCCCGTAGTTTCTCAAAAGCCGAGCGAAGTACAGGAAACAAGATAATCGAAGCAGACCCACAAAACAAAACGTTAAAATTAGTAATCAATCAGTCAGTAACGCAAAACGGGCTGGATCGTTCGAATTACGATTTGAACGAGCCTAAACCACCTGGAGATTTCAACAACCACTGCTTGAGTTTTTTTTTTTTTGCAACAGATAGGCAAAGTCGACAGTCCATCGTAGAAATCGTCGATGACAACAAAGTACCATCGCTAGAGAACAATAATTATAATATTCGCTTCTGTTACGTTCACGTTCCTTCTTAGTTCGTTTGGAAAAAGGAAGCAAATAATAAGTAATATTACAATTAAAATCAATTAATTGTACCTCCAGAAATGTTTGTCTGAAACGCAATTATAGTAAATCCTGTTAATGTTTTTTTAATGTACGAATTTAAAAAATTATAATTGTTGTAGATGTTGTCAACGGTTCATACAAAACTACGGAACAGCCAAGGAGGCTCAAGGAAAAGCGACAACGGAAGTTGTCCAGATCTGGGGGCGTCGAACGACGCCTCCACCTAGGAGTGCATCGAGCGAATCATCTGACGAGGTTTTCAGGCCGCCCAAAATCCCGTAGTTTCTCAAAAGGCGAGCGAAGTACGGGAAACAAGATAATCGAAGCAGACCCACAAAACAAAACGTTGAGACTAGTAATCAGTCAGTAACGCAAAACGGGCTGGATCGTTCGAATTACGATTTGAACGAGCCTATTCCGCCTGGAGATTTCAACAACCACTTCTTGAGTTTTTTTGCTTTTGCAACAGATAGGCAAAATCGACAGTCCATCGTAGAAATCGTCGATGACAACAAAGTACCATCGCTAGAGAACAATAATTTTAATATTCGCTTCTGTTACGTTCACGTTCCTTCTTAGTTCGTTTGGAAAAAGGAAGCAAATAATAAGTAATATTTCAATTAAAATCAATTAATTGTACCTCCAGAAATGTTTGTCTGAAACGCAATTATAGTAATCCTGTTAATGTTTTTTTAATGTAGGAATTTAAAAAATTATAATTGTTGTAGATGTTGTCAACGGTTCATACAAAACTACGGAACAGCCAAGGAGGCTCAAGAAAAAGCGACAACGGAAGTTGTCCAGATCTGGGGGCGTCGAACGACGCCTCCACCTAGGAGTGCATCGAGCAAATCATCTGACGAGGTATTTAGGCCGCCCAAAATCCCGTAGTTTCTCAAAAGGCGAGCGAAGTACGGGAAACAACATAATCAAAGCAGACCCACAGAACAAAACGTTGAGACTAGTAATCAATCAATCAGTAAAACGGCCTAGATCATTCGAATTGCAATTTGCATGAGCCTAAACCACCTGGAGAGTTCAACAACGCAACGGCGATTAAAAATTCTTCCGGGGAAAATTAAAACTCAGCCGATTGACACCAGGATATCAAGGAACAGATATCACAAAACGCTCAAGATGTATTACTGAACCGCTTGTTGAGAAAAAATAGCTTAACAGAATACTGACACTCTGCGAAAGAACACACAAAGATCATCTCCGACCATGTTTCTTAAGAAAGAATTTCAATTTCCAAAGCCGGAAGAAAAATAATTCATTCTATGTTCTCAGATGCACATGGAAAGTATTTCATTCGATCCCAATGTGCAGTTCAGTTCGTTAATCTGTAAGCCAGTTTTGTTCCTCTTCCAAAGTAAACAAAGTAGTAGTATGTTGTAATGTAAAGAGTAAAATTAAAATCAATAAAGTGTACCTCCCGAAATGTTCGTCTTAAACGTAATTATAGTAATCCTGTTAATGTATTTTTAATGTAGGAATTTAAAAAATTATAATTGTTATAGATGTTGTCAACGGTTCATACAAAACTACGGAACAGCCAAGAAGGCTCAAGAAAAAGCGACAACGGAAGTTGTCCAGATCGGGGGGCGTCGAACGACGCCTGCACCTCGGAGTGCATCGAGCGATTCATCTGACGAGGTTTTCAGCCGCCCAAAATCCCGTAGTTTCCCAAAAGCCGAGTGAAGTACAGGAAACAAGATAATCGAAGCAGACCCACAAAACAAAACGTTGAGACTAGTAATCAGTCAGTAACGCAAAACGGGCTGGATCGTTCGAATTACGATTTGAACGAGACTATTCCACCTGGAGATTTCAACAACCACTGCTTGAGTTTTTTTTCTTTTGCAACAGATAGGCAAAGTCGACAGTCCATCGTAGAAATCGTCGATGACAACAAAGTACCATCGCTAAAGAACATTCGGTTCTGTTACGTTCACGTTCCTTCTTAGTTCGTTTGGAAAAAGGAAGCAAATAATAAGTAACATTTCAATTAAAATCAATTAAGTGTACCTCCAGAAATGTTTGTCTTAAACGTAATTATAGTATTCCTGTTAATTTTCTTTAAATGTACGAATTTAAAAAATTATAATTGTTGTAGATGTTGTCAACGGTTCATACAAAACTACGGAACAGCCAAGGAGGCTCAAGAAAAAGCGACAACGGAAGTTGTCCAGATCTGGGGGCGTCGAACGACGCCTCCACCTGGGAGTGCATCGAGCGAATCATTTTCAGCCGCCCAAAATCCCCTAGTTTCTCAAAAGGCGAGCGAGGTACGGGAAACAACATAATCGAAGCAGACCCACAGAACAAAACGTTGAGACTAGTAATCAATCAATCAGTAAAACGGCCTAGATCATTCGAATTGCAATTTGCATGAGCCTAAACCACCTGGAGAGTTCAACAACGCCACGGCGATTAAAAATTCTTCCGGGGAAAATTAAAACGCAGCCGATTGACACCAGGATATCAAGCAACAGATACCACAAAACGCTCAAGAGGTATTACTGAACAGCTTGTTGAGAAAAAATAGCTTAACAGAAGACTGCCACTCTGCGAAAGAACACAAAGATCATCTCCGACCGTGTTTCTTAAGAAAGATTTTTAATCGTCGAAGCCGGACGCAATAGAATTCATTACACGTTCTCAGACATGGAAAGTATTTCATTTGATCCCAATGTGCAGTTCAGCTCGTTAATCTGTAAGCCAGTTTTGTTCCTCTTCCAAAGTAAACAATGTATGTTGTAATGTAAAGAATCGTTTTTTTTTTTTTAAATAAATAAAATCTTAAAATGGGGACTTTGCAGTTACCGAAATTAATTCTTGTTTGGTATTGAACGAAAATACCTATGACATAATAACACCACCACCATTAATTAAACTTGCTTCTTTTACAACAGAGAGCAAACGTTGATAGAACCAACTAATCGTAACAAAGTAACGCCACCAGTGACCAACGTCATAAGATTCTTTAGTGTTCCCTCTTCTTTAAAGAACGAAATTAAAGCACCAAATTATAATTTTTATACACTAAAAAAGTCGTGCTAAAGGATTATTATAAAAATTGTCACAGCAGACCCCTTTTTTTAGATCTTATTATTATGGCCAAGTTTATACGCTTAAACGACTCAGGCAAAGATATATAAAAGGAATTATTTTTTGGTCAGACAGGTTTATAAAAAGGACAGGATTTAGTTTTTGTCTGATATTAAAAGTACTCAAAAGATAACACAAGCGTTAATACTTGTTTCTTTTGCAGCAAAAAGAAATCGAAGATCTATTAAATTAAAAAAAGTTGCTTAGCACGTCTTCAATAAAACAGCAAATATCCAGAAATCAGAGGTGGTTTCTTGTATAAAAAATATGTAGGACACACATTTTTTGACGTTTCTTAAAATCAAAGGGCTAAAACAAGGACAGGTAAATGTTTAGAAAAGGAATATATATAAAAAGGAATCATAAGAATGCTAAACGGGACATAATAAAAACACTCTTTGAAAACCACTGGAAGACGTGTTTTTTTATGTCAAAATTTAAATTTCAGAACTACATCAAAACCTGTACTAAACGACCTTTATTTATTGGTACACACAGATCACAAATTTAAAACAGTGGCATTGCATGTAGACAACCAAATTTTTTTGTCCATTTTAAATATGAGTTCTTAGATGATATCACCACCGCTGTTTTTTTTTTTTAGAACAGATAGGCAAAGTCGACTATTTTTCGAAAAAATAGCGGATGACAACAAAAAATCATCGCTAGAGAAAAAGTTTGTTAGGTTCCTTTTTATATTCACCTGAAAAACTAAAGTGAAAAAGCAAATAGCCAATAGAGATAGCATAAACTCGTGTACCAAAAATATCGATTAATTTGGAAGCACAAGATATTACCTTAGTACTTAATAAATACAATGGGAGTAACATGAAATTACGACAAAATTTTACACCAAATTTTCAAAGTCCTTTAGAGCCGTAGCTAAGATGCAACAAGATTAACAAGCGTGCGTTAAGACAGTGGTTGATATATTAAAAACACGCTAAAAATCTATTTTTAAACATACCATTTACAGAAGACGAACGTAGAAGAAGAATTAAGAAACATTTTGACAGACTTCAAAGTCACTCCAACGATCTAGCGTCAGACCTTACTTAGGTGGTAAATCCAGGACGTCTTAAGAGGAAATGTCCAAATGTGTTAAGAGAATAATGCTCAAGCGGAATGGTATCGACGGATGGAGTGTCCCTCATGCCTAGTAAGAAATTAAGTCGTTTCGAAAATTATCTCTCGAATTGATCACAGGATCTGCACCAGTAAGTGCACGTTTTATGTAAAAATATGACCGGCAAAACAATCATAGTACCTGCATAAAAAGTTTTGAAAAATGCTGAAAATAATTAATTACTTTTCGGTACCTCTTACAAAATATTAAAATTAACATAATTTAACATTTTTAACGTATTGTTTCCAGGATCTTCATAAAAGCTATAATCACAAGATTTGGCCAGCAGTCTTCAAGACGTTTGCAGTCGGTATTTAAAGAATGACAGGAAAGTTTTACATTTAAAATATTATAATTTATAATAAATAGCTTCTTATGTTTATTAAAACATAAGAAGTTTAACAACCCTTTGAAAAAATTATGTGGGTGCCCAAGGTTATAGGTTTTGGGGAAAAAATCAAAAAGAAATAGTGGCAAAGCGTTGGCTTTTAAGAACCGTGGTGTTTTGAATTGTACACCATCGTCTTGGCATAAATAAGGTTCGCGGAAGTTGAGTCCACACTGTATTCCCGGCAACTCTAAGCAAGCCAAAAAAATGAATATGCATGGAAAGTTATAATTTGTTTATCAGCTCCAATTTGTAAGTAAAATTACCTTTTGAACATTGAACGAGGTCTGTAAACACATGTTGTGTTTATTGAGATATCAGAGCAAAACAACAAACTCTTTGGCGAATACGGTGTGCGGAAAAGCTCCATATACCGAATTTTTATTCAACCGTTCCTTTTTTCCAGAAACGTCTGGACCTTACGGGAAGAAACCTGCAGAACACAGCGATGGCTGACAAAAAGATTCAACAGTAATTTAAAAAAAAAAGTCAAAAGTCTATAATCGGAGACATTTACTAAAATTGACCCAAAAAAATTACAACAACGGCAACACGTCTAGAAGCAAGAGATAATAATAGGGTTCATCGAAAATTCTTCAATGCAAAAAATGGTTAAAGTGCTGATGTCATTAACATAGGTCCTAGACAACTATGAACTTATAAAAAAGTCGCAAGCTAATTTACTGGTCGTTTTTATTATTATTTATGAACGTGTGGCACATGAATAAATAAAAGAATAAAATAGATTTTCAAATCGGATGATTGGTATATTATGGTGAATATACTTGTACATACATGCATGTTTATTAATGAAGTGACACAACACTTACAGCAAACATCATGTACCTATTTTACTAACTACTGCATAATAGCTTCCAGATGGCCATTAATACCAAGAATTGTTAACGCATTGGGTGGAACTCTATAGGTTCGTATTCTTCGAAACTGCAACATCAGCACATTGAATACAAAAGAACAAGAGGGAATTGTAAGATAGAATATGCGGACTGTTGTAAATTAAAATATGTTTTTTGAGAAAGAATAACTCGACCTAGGCAGAACTATAAAAAGCATTACCTAGCTGGTGCTAAGACTAGAAACCTAAAGTTTGCAAGGTTATTTATCTTTTCCAGGGCCGTATTTATCGTTATTGGGTGCATCAAGCTGGGAGCCTCTCTCTATACTTTAAATTTAAAACATAGCTTCGTGCAACCAACTGTCCAGTTAAAATTGCAAAATAAAGTACTTATTTTAAAATATTAAATTCGTAACACAAAACTAGAGTCCCTTAAAAATATCCACGGCCTCCTACATTAATTTAAAATATTGTTTTATCGCATTCCCTAAACTATACAACACTGTTAAAATATTGTTAAATGTGTGAAAACTTGGAAGAAAAAATAAATTTTTAGAGCCGAGCTATAGCTCCTTTTCATGTATAATAAGTAAGTTTTTTAGTTTATGAAAAAAACAACATCAAACCATTTCACAGCAAAAAAATTCTTTGAATATAAAAAAAGACATCGAAGTGAACCTTAAAATGCTGTTACTTTTACATGAGATAACATGACAATCGAGTTCTTAAAGTGAATAAATATTATATTAAACGAGTCAATTATTAAAAAATATTTTAAATTTCAGAGAAAATATAGAGAGATGTAAATGTTAGTGCATGCCAATCTTAGTATAATATGTTATTATATTAGTACACAAATCGATACGATATTTTTAACATTTGTTTATGACTCTCATCCTACATTTATATATTTAAATAACTGACTGACGTAAGCGAAACCGTTTTTAATACATATGCAATGCTGACCTCAGGCCAGCATTATTTTTTTATTAAGTACAACGGTAAACATTGTACATACAATACTTGGTGGAAGAAATTCATATAGTCTGTGATAAGTCCTCAGCTCGTACAAGCCCAGAATAAGCAACAGAATGGAACGCTGAGTTATCCAGTCTTCCCCACATACAAAAGGAGATCAAAATGACGAGCCATGCTAAAGAAAATTCATAAATCAATTTAACAATCAAATGTTGTGAGATTTTTCGACAGTCTTGTTAATAAAATAACCCCTAAACCATGTCATAAAAGACCTTTCTATAATACGACAAGCGTATTTAGGTCATCACAATATTTCAAGCAGTGTCGACCCAAGGACGTGCTGCTGAACAGGGCGTTACGAGGAAGAACACGCAACATTCACAGAATTGGATGAGCCAAGTCAGATAAATACAGAAAATAATTTAACGCGGTACTTCATGCAGCCATTAATTCGATTCAAAAAAGGTTTTAAAGGAGGAACTAAAAAAAAAAATCTTGAATCCTAGGAAGTTAATTGTCCCATAAGTTAATAAGTACTCAGTCCTTCCATGAAAGACATGAGCGACCCAACTCCGCTGCGCATTTTAAAATTTATTTAAAAAAGTGTAACTCGTAATTTATATCCTTAGAATTGGATGAGCCAAGTATAAATACAGAAAACAATTTAACGCGATACTTCATGCAGCCAAAAATTCGATTCAAAGTTTAAAGGAGGAACTAAAAAAAAATTCTTAAATCGAAGGAAGTTGATTGTCCCATAAGTTAAAAAGTACCCAGTCCTTCCATAAAAGACATGAGCGACCCAACTCCGCTGCGAATTTTAAAATTTATTTAAAAAAGTGTAATTTATATCATTAGAATTGGATGAGCCAAGTAGGATAAATACAGAAAATAATTTAACGCGCTACTTCATGCAGCCATTAATTCGATTCAAAAAAAGTTTAAAAAGGAGGAACTAAAAAAAATAATTCTTAAATCGAAGAAAGTTAATTGTCCCATAAATTAATAAGTACTCAGTCTTTCCATAAAAGACATGAGCGACCCAACTCCGCTGCGCATTTTAAAATTTATTTAAAAAAAATTTAACTCGCAATTTATATCCTTATACAGGGTGTGCAAAAATTGGCGGAAGCGCTACACGTGGCGATGTTCTTCGTAAAATTCTAAGTCGAAAATCTTGATACGAAAATGTTGTACCATGCTTGCTGTGTCTGCAAGAGGTCCTGAAAGTTTTGACATTTACTCCTTTAATAAGCGTTATTATTTAATACTTGCAAATGAAAAAGCTGCAATTTAGAATAAAAATAAATTTCGAATAGTATTTTTTCCTAGATATTGTGTTCTTCCTTTCAAAAATTGGTGTTGAAAATATGTAAATCACTGATTTGAATGAAAATAATACATATGGCAACATTGTCATCATCTCTGTTTTTCTCGTAATTATTTCTAGTTTGTGTTTTACGATATCCAAAAGTTTGCAGCTATGTTTACGAACTGAAGGCTTTCAGTTCGAACAAAAATTGTAAATAATTAAGTAAAAATTGCTGATAAAAAAATTTCCAAACGCAAATCAATGTATGCAATGTTGCCATTTTTTTTTTTCTTTAAATGGTTCCTGAGGCCATAGGAAGCATGGTACAACATTTTTGTATTAGGATTTTCGACTTAGAATTTTACGAAGAACATCGTCACGTGTAGCGCTTCCGCCAATTTATACACACCCTGTATATGAGAATATTATTGACAACGCTTATTTCTGTAGCATTGGGTGAACGACGCTTCTTAAACTTAAAGTTAATTAGAACATACATATAAAATGTACAATTGTGTGTAATATTTAAAAATATTAATATTTCTTTTTGTATTGTAACAAATTAGTTATTTTTATCTTTCGTCACTAAATTTTCCATAAAAAAATCGACAAAACCGTAATTAAAAAATGGGTAAGGGACGCTTTCGAAAAATCTTACACAGGGCGCCAAAGGACCTACAGCCTGCCCTGACTACATTTTTAAGGAAATTTAAGTATGTAATAGTGTCCACAAAAGCAATATATTAGATTAAATCAACGTTTTTATTATTTTCTTGTTCTGTTTTAAGAAAACAACGTGAGAAAAAACACAATAGATATGTGCATCAGCAACTCTTAACCCATGCAATGTTTGTTCATCAGGCAAGCCAGTCGGCCAGTTCCGTTCGAATTATTCGGACGGGGAAGAAATATTTTACCAATGAAGTCGATGACGAACCAATTGTTCTTGCAGAACTGTTCAAAGTAATTTTTCATACAGTTTTGAATAAGGCAAAACAATAATTACAAACTCGATTTTAACAATATCATACGTGTTTATTCGGAGGTTGAGATTGTTACAAAAAAGGGGGAAAAAAATAAAAAAAGCACGCAGCAAAGAAACTGCTCCGACTGCACAAGAAGACTCATCTGCTGGTTTTGTAAAGAAGACAGATTTATATGGCAGTATGTTCGTCGACGAAATAGATGTTCTACAAATTATTTTTTCATTACAATATTACGAAAAGCCTTATAAATTATTTCACGCCAGCTAGATTTTGATTTTTGAGAAGAATCCTCCGAGCAACAAAATAGAAAATGTAATTTTTAAACATTGTTTCTTTAAAGGTGATACATTTTGTTTTCACTATTGCACTATTCTTATAGTAACTTTTTAAAATTGAATAATGTGTACCTATTTATTTACAATATCCAATGGGGCCCCGCACTACTTGATCTGGCCCCGGTTACGTTGGTCAAGAACATAAGAACACATATAAAATGTTCAAGTTTTTGTTTATTTAATTATAAATAAATCGAAATTTGCCCTCTTGGTAGTTGTTACAATTTGAGAAATAGTGAAAAAGTTAAAATTAAACTTAAAAAAGCAATCGTTAATTTTCATCGATTAAATGGAAAAATGAATGCATCGTCATAAAACGCCTCCAAGTGTAACTCATGGGCACTTGACGTACTCGAAATTTTAAAAGGTTAGCTATATGTGTATCCCGTTACGATACCTTATAACACACAAAAGTAAACACAGGCTAGTTGAAACATGCGTGCTTATGTATTTCTCAAGATAGGTTATGGTTCTAAAGATATCCAAACTGCCCCCGTTCAGAAACATTATATACGGATTCTTAGGCACTAGACTAGAGGCATGTGTTGTGTTTCAAGTGGCCTGCCTTTGCTTACTTAAGCACGCCTTACTGTGTGAAAGACCGGACTCATTTCCGTTTTTAAAACCGAACAACTTCCAATCCACATGGGGGCGTATTCAAAAGTAATTTCTCTTCATTTTAGATATTTGCTGACCCCTGTAAATTATGTTCAGTAATTCATTCGTCGGCATTGTCACCCGCTAAGCATTTATAAAAATGGGACAGTTGTGAAGTATATTTTGGGTGTCCTTTTTTTTGATAAAGATGTTTAAATAGAATTGTTTGCACTTTACGGATTTATATTTCGTAAAACCATTTACGAAAAACGTTGCAAAAATAAAAACAGTTAACACCTCAGCGGCAAACGAAGAAATACGTTTAGAAAAGATAAATGGAGAAACTCTTATTTTCCAACATTATAATTCAACCCGTTGCGTTGGGAAACTGGCGTTGCAAAAATGCGAAACAATGCATGGTTGAGTGTCAAGAAATACATTTAGCTAAGATAAATAGAGAAACTTCTATTTTCCAACGTTATAATTTAAGCCATTAGGAACACCGTTAATATTTTATACACAAACGATTTATTGGAGTCTCTAACGGCATCCACAAGACAGTGTTCTAAGTAAATTTATGTGCAGTGCCGGTCTTCCCGACCAAATTTAGTGCTAAATACAACACGCTGCTAATAACTTAAATGGTTGATGCGTTTTTCCTTTAAAATAAAAAATTACGAAAAAATTCATTTATGAACCTATCTTTGGGTTACAATTTATTTTTAAATTGGTCGCGTCTGTTGCCAGAGAGCATTAATTAAAATGGTCAGCGTAGATAAGTATGTGTGTTTGTCTGGCGGTATACATAAATATTTATTGTAACCGGTATTAAACAAAAACCGAAAAACAAAACAAAAATGCAAAGAGAAAATCCTTAATGCAGACTCAAAATAGCCCTCAAAGAGCAGCGGTTTGATGAAGTGGAGACGATTGAGCGAAATGTCACCGCCATCCTGAAGTAAATACGCCAAGAGAACGCAGAAAATACGTTAAGTCAAGATAAATGGAGAAACTCTTATTTTCCAACATTGTAATTCAAGCCATTAGGAACACAGTTAATATTTTATACAGCACAAACGATTTATTGGAGTCTCTAAGGGCATCCACAACACCCTCAAGGATGGGTGCAGTGCCAGTGTTCTAAGTAAATTTATGTGCAGTGCCGGTCTTTCCGACCAAACTTAGTGCTAAATACAACACGCGAAAATAGGATTTGGGATTGCCGTCCACTTTTCGATCAGAAAATCATTATGAATTACCGAGGATATAGACCTCCTGTTCCACGTGGAGGGTATCCTCATCGCGAAGTTCACGATGTGGCCCAGGAAGGGATTGAAAACCAATATAGGTACATGCGTGAAAAGATCGCAAATTATCTTTAACCCGATCGTTCTGGTCGCGGTTTTCTAAATAGAGGAAGAAAGACCTATAATGAAAGAAGAAGTAACCAGATGCGCGAGACCAAAGATCGACGATGGGGCACAAACGCGCCGTTACAATAAATGTACAGAGTGATCAAGAAGAAATGTTTCTTTGGCAGACGATAAAAAAATCAGCATGTAACCTAACCTGACCTAATGCAACGGCAGTTTCCAGGATGTTATACTATGTGTACAATTATTTTATGAGTAAGATTAAGATCTAAGATATGATAAGAATCTCAACAGTGTAATAAAATGACACTTTTTTAAAAAGTATATCAATTTTTAAAAAAGAGGACCAAAAGAGCAGCATGTAACGTAACCTGACCTTACACAATGGTAGTTTTTAGGATGTTATATGTGTACAATTATTTTATGAGTAAGATTAAGATCTAAGATATGATAAGAATCTCAACAGTGTAATAAAATGACACGGTTTTAAAAAGTATATCAATTTTTAAAAAAGAAGACAAAAGAGCAGCATGTAACGTAACCTGACCTTACACAATGGTAGTTTTCAGGATGTTATATGTGTACAATTATTTTATGAGTAAGATTAAGATCTAAGATATGATAAAAATCTCAACAGTGTAATAAAATGACACGGTTTTAAAAAGTATATCAATCTTTAAAAAAGACGACCAAAAGAGCAGCATGTAACGTAACCTGACCTTACACAATGGTAGTTTTCAGGATGTTATATGTGTACAATTATTTTATGAGTAAGATTAAGATCTAAGATATGATAAGAATCTCAACAGTGTAATAAAATGACACGGTTTTAAAAAGTATATCAATTTTTAAAAAAGAAGACAAAAGAGCAGCATGTAACGTAACCTGACCTTACACAATGGTAGTTTTCAGGATGTTATATGTGTACAATTATTTTATGAGTAAGATTAAGATCTAAGATATGATAAGAATCTCAACAGTGTAATAAAATGACACGGTTTTAAAAAGTATATCAATTTTTAAAAAAGAAGACAAAAGAGCAGCATGTAACGTAACCTGACCTTACACAATGGTAGTTTTCAGGATGTTATATGTGTACAATTATTTTATGAGTAAGATTAAGATCTAAGATATGATAAAAATCTCAACAGTGTAATAAAATGACACGGTTTTAAAAAGTATATCAATCTTTAAAAAAGACGACCAAAAGAGCAGCATGTAACGTAACCTGACCTTACACAATGGTAGTTTTCAGGATGTTATATGTGTACAATTATTTTATGAGTAAGATTAAGATCTAAGATATGATAAAAATCTCAACAGTGTAATAAAATGACACGGTTTTAAAAAGTATATCAATCTTTAAAAAAGACGACCAAAAGAGCAGCATGTAACGTAACCTGACCTTACACAATGGTAGTTTTCAGGATGTTATATGTGTACAATTATTTTATGAGTAAGATTAAGATCTAAGATATGATAAGAATCTCAACAGTGTAATAAAATGACACGGTTTTAAAAAGTATATCAATTTTTAAAAAAGAAGACAAAAGAGCAGCATGTAACGTAACCTGACCTTACACAATGGTAGTTTTCAGGATGTTATATGTGTACAATTATTTTATGAGTAAGATTAAGATCTAAGATATGATAAGAATCTCAACAGTGTAATAAAATGACACGGTTTTAAAAAGTATATCAATTTTTAAAAAAGAAGACAAAAGAGCAGCATGTAACGTAACCTGACCTTACACAATGGTAGTTTTCAGGATGTTATATGTGTACAATTATTTTATGAGTAAGATTAAGATCTAAGATATGATAAAAATCTCAACAGTGTAATAAAATGACACGGTTTTAAAAAGTATATCAATCTTTAAAAAAGACGACCAAAAGAGCAGCATGTAACGTAACCTGACCTTACACAATGGTAGTTTTCAGGATGTTATATGTGTACAATTATTTTATGAGTAAGATTAAGATCTAAGATATGATAAGAATCTCAATAGTGTAATAAAATGACACGGTTTTAAAAAGTATTTCAATTTTTAAAAAAGAAGACAAAAGAGCAGCATGTAACGTAACCTGACCTTACACAATGGTAGTTTTCAGGATGTTATATGTGTACAATTATTTTATGAGTAAGATTAAGATCTAAGATATGATAAGAATCTCAACAGTGTAATAAAATGACACGGTTTTAAAAAGTATATCAATTTTTAAAAAAGAAGACAAAAGAGCAGCATGTAACGTAACCTGACCTTACACAATAGTAGTTTTCAGGATGTTATATGTGTACAATTATTTTATAAGTAAGATATGATAAGAATCTCAATAACGTAATAAAATGACAGTTTTAAAAAGTATATCAATTTTTAAAAAAAACGACCAAAAGAGCAGTATGTAACGTAATCTGACTTTACATAATGGTAGTTTCCAGAATGTTATATGTGTACAATTATTTTATGAGTAAGATATTATAAGAATCTCAATAACGTAATAAAATGACGCGGTTTTAAAAAGTATATCAATTAAAAAATAAAAAACCACAAAAAAATTGTTCAAACGCTCATAACGACAGCGAAAAAATCGGACATGTAGCTGCGTTAGCCAAAACAAAAAGAAAACACGTGGCAATATTCATGACAATAGCAACTCAAAACATGGTGCCAAACCTCACAATACCGAAAATAATGTAAAATGACGACAAAAGACATAAGGTATGTTTTTTCATAATACTTTACAAACTAAAAATAAAATTCGTTTTATGGCCCTACCCACAGGGTGCAATTTATTTGTACAACGCCACGTGCTGTGGGTCCCAAAACACCTGTTGCATAGCCACTGCATTTTAAAACCATTTTGCTGGCGATAAAGAAGTAAGCAAACAATACCTTCTGTTTAAAATTATACCTAGTACAGTCTAATGCGGTAATATTTTGTACAACAATCTTAATTCGCCGTCACTTTTATTTTTAACTGATAAGTATTTTGCAAATAATATTTGAGATCATGGCAACATTAGAAGATTATATGGTGCAGAATAATGACCGCTGTTGTATTTGAATGAGCTGTTATGGGTTCGTTAATTCGTATATTGAACCCTTTTTATGTACAACAATTCTATAAACTAGTGTTTAAAATGCTTTTAGTTCTGATGTTTATTTTCCTTCATTCGAAATGGAGAATTTTGTGGCTCTATTATAAGTAAATTCTACAGTTCAACGACGGCTATAAAATAGTTATGACTAACCTGTCATTTTATCGTGTCTCGTTCCTAAACACAATTTTAAAAGCAGGCTTTTAAACGTCTAAGCGTTTATTGTGATTTGCTCAAGACAGCATACCCTGTATTCAAGACCGTAGAACCAACCGTATCGATATTATAAACAAACATCCTGTATAATGTTTTCGAAGATGAAAATATGTGACTATATACTCAAAGGCGGGGTTTTAAATAAACAAAAGGGTCCATAAATTTTAAGATGACTTAAGCGGGTTTAACGCGTTTTCGTGATAAATATTAGCTGAAATATGATACACTGGGCTAGAGTTGAAACGAGGTCCCTTGCTCGTTAAATTTTCTTAAGACGGACCTTGAAGAGCTCGCTTTGGTGTCACCGGATATGATATTTAACAGGCAATTCAAACTTACAACTTATCAACATGCAGTACGGCAACAGCCTGTTTAGTATTCTTGCGAGGATAACTCACTTGCTACCTTACACTTATATATAATATACTTAGAAACAATAGCCTCCTCTATAAAAAATATCTATTTAAATTCCATTGGCTCGTTCAGCGTTATATGATGATGCACAAGAAGGGTTATGTTCGTGAATGTCTAATTACACAATAAAGTAAATACAGTTCCTCCTCTTTGCTAAAATCAGTTTGCCGCGTAAATTATTATTACTTGGTATGATTTAACAAACATTGCTGATTATTTATTCGTCAGCGATTTGAAATAACGATGTATGAGATTACGGTTATCATACATAAATAAGCAAAGCTTTAAGTTATTTTCATTGTCTTGAAATGAAATTAAAACTAATGATTCGTTAATAAGCGGATGGGAGATGTTTCATTTATTATCTATCTAATTAAACGATTAATAGAGACTTAAACGATTCTCTATCGCTAAAAATTATCGAATTATACTGTAAAAGGGCAACCATTTCTATGAAACAATGAATGAATGCGATTCGCAAACGAGAAAGCATACTACCGAATAGCAAAAGTTGCTGTACCCGATCATATTGTACTTCATTCAATGGGTTTGCAATATACAGCATTTGCATAAAAATTAAATTTCTTTTCTTTATCGACTGATTATATTTAAGCGTTTCTTCATCAACATCAAATTTTGCTTTTAGATTTTGCTAAATCATCAAGTTGTTATCATTTCAAACACCAAAGTTGTAATAGTATAATTTGACAAAACTTCAATTGTCTTAAGGCACATGTTTAAAGAAAAAGTGGATACTTTACAAAATCAAGAAATACGCCTTATATTTTCAAGAAATGTAATGTTTTAATTCAATTACATTTAAAATCAGTTAATAAATTTAAAAAATTGTTATTTATTGGACCGCGCTGTAGTTACTTGACGTAGGTACCAGGATCATATAAGAAAAACCTGACAAATCACACTTCTTTGAAATTAGTTTTATATATCACTAGATTCTGGGTGCAAAGGCCGACATGTTAAAAATAAATTTCAGATTCAAATACCGACTGGTCGGTCTATAATGTAACGGTCTGATAAAATTTCATTTTAGATACAAAAACTGTCCTTGAGGATTTAGGTTTAAAAGCCAACATGGCCAAAGAGCCAAGCCGCGCACTTTCTTCGTATGGCCATGTTTAACAAATTTGGACTGGAAAAGTGAAATCCTGAATGTTTTGAAACAACCTGGTTATTGGCACTTTAAATTTCAACCATAAAAAAGTACTATTCTAAAGGGTAGAAATAACAATAACAGCGCTGTTGTTAAAGGGGAAGCAGTTTACAGGAATGACGTTTGCATACCCAAAGGTTTATGTAAACATATCGGTCAAACGAATCCAAAAGAGATAGCACATGGAATGCCAATTAAAGTGTATTGAAATTATTAGAAAATATTATGGACTAGATTAGATGAAATAAGTTCCTTAAAGTTTTTTGTAGAAGCTTATGCAGACCTTTTCACAGGTCATTTACCTGAAAAAAAGTATTTATTGAATTAAGGTACAAAAACAGACATGTCCATATTATTGAAGTCTGATGTTTTAGATAAACTGTGTATCTCTCCCTTCTAAATAGTAATTGATTACTCTCCACCAAATATTACAAAAAAAGAGTACGCTTTGCTCATTTAGCAAATAATGTCAGTTCAACACAACCATCACCTCTTAATATTAAAAAAAAAATTGTTTGGGCCAAGATGTTGAATACAAAAAACGAAATGGATGTCTATTTTAATCAGAAAATGACATCAACTAGCAAAAAGTTAAAAAAGTCAAGATGAACACTGTGCTTCTCTTTCACTTTTACTAAGGAACGTCGAGAAGATGTGGAGATTGAAAAACGAACTGTATGTCTCTCCACGTTAAAAAATGACTTTAAAAAAGGTATATGGTTTGGGCTTAGCCCATATTGGACGTAATATTTATTGTACGGAGAAATCGTGTGTAAAACTTCCATGACCTCCCAATAATTGAAAAAAAATATAGTCTGGGCTTAGCCCATATTGAACATAATACTGTACGGAGAAATCAAGTCTAAAACACGTCCATCTCCTCCTAATAATTTAAAAAAAAAAAACTTTGAGCTTCGCTCCTACTGGACGTAATATTGCATGTAGAAACCTAGACTAAAACACGTCCATCACCTTATAATAATTTTAAAAAAAAATAGTTTGAGCTTAACTCCTATTGGACATGATATTGCATGTAGAAACCAAGTCTAAAACACGTCCATCCCCTCCAAATAATTTTTAAAAAGTAGTTTGGGCTAAGATGTTGAATACAAAAAACAAACTGGATGTCCATTTTAATCAGAAAATTACATCAATAAGCAATAAGTTTAGAAAAGTCAAGATGAACACTGTGCTTCTCTTTCACATTTTATTAAGGAACGTCGAGAAGCTGTGGAGATTGAAAAACGAACTGGACGTCCCTCCACGTTAAAAAATGACTTTAAAAAAGGTACATGGTTTGGGCTTAGCCCATATTGGGCGTAATATTTATTGTACGGAGAAATCATGTGTAAAAAACACTTCCATACCCTCCAAATAATTTTAAAAAAATAGTCTGCGCTTAGCCCATATTGAACATAATACTGTACGGAGAAATCAAGTCTAAAACACGTCCATCCCCTCCTAATAATTTTTTAAAAAAATTGTTTGAGCTTCGCTCCTACTGGACGTAATATTGCATGTAGAAACCAAGTCTAAAACACGTCCATCCCCTCCAAATAATTTTTAAAAAAGTAGTTTGGGCTAAGATGTTGAATACAAAAAACAAACTGGATGTCCATTTTAATCAGAAAATTACATCAATAAGCAATAAGTTTAGAAAAGTCAAGATGAACACTGTGCTTCTCTTTCACATTTTATTAAGGAACGTCGAGAAGCTGTGGAGATTGAAAAACGAACTGGATGTCCCTCCACGTTAAAAAATGACTTTAAAAAAGGTATATGGTTTGGGCTTAGCCCATATTGGACGTAATATTTATTGTACGGAGAAATCATGTGTTAACAACTTCCATCACCTCCCAATAATAAAAAAAAATAGTCTGGGCTTAGCCCATATTAAACATAATACTGTACGGAGAAATCAAGTCTAAAACACGTCCACCACCTTCAAATAGTTATTTAAAAATAGTCTGGGCTTAGACTACAAAAACTGTACTCAGCTACGTATCGTAACACTGTGGTATTCCTTCAGCGCAAATAAATCTTTCGTCTTTTACTAAAGAAACATTGGAAACATAAACCGACACACCCATAGACTGGTTAAATATGGGGTTCAAAAAGGGATCTGACTTCAGAGCTGAGGCAAAACAGTTATTTATCATCAAGACAACACACCAGCTCATTTAGCGATATAAGTACCATATCTCATGAAAGCCCCTCGTACAAGTCCAAAACACGCCCATCACCTCCAAACAATTTTAAAAAAAAGGCTTTACCTACAAAAACCTGTACTACCTCAGCTACGTATCGCAAGACCATCTAAGTCAACAACGATCATAAAAAAAGTGGAAAGTCGAACAATTCTGAAATGGACACTGCTTCTACTTCCGCGAAAATATATTTTTCGTGTTTTACTAAATAAATATTCAGAACATGAACCGACTTAACCAAAAAATAACTTAATATGGGGTTCAAGAAAGATCCTGACGTCACAGATGAGTCTAAAACACGTCCATCCTCTCCAAATAATTTTAAAAAAATAGTCTGGGCTTAGCCCATATTGAACATAATACTGTACGGAGAAATCAAGTTTAAAACTCGTCCATCCCCTCCTAATAATTTTTAAAAAGTAGTTTGGGCTAAGATGTTGAATACAAAAAACAAACTGGATGTCCATTTTAATCATAAAATAACCAACAAGCAAAAAGTTTAAGAAAGTCAAGATGAACACTGCCTCTTTTTCGCATTTTACTAGAGGAACGTCGAGAAGATGTGGATGAAAAACGAACTGGATGTCCCTCCACGTTAAAAAATGGCTTTAAAAAAGGTATATGGTTTGGGCTTAGCCCATATTGGACGTAATATTTATTGTACGGAGAAATCATGTGTAAAACACTTCCATACCCTCCAAATAATTTTAAAAAAATAAGCTGGGCTTAGCCCATATTGAACATAATACTGTACGGAGAAATCAAGTCTAAAACACGTCTATCCCCTCCTAATAATTTTTAAAAAAATAGTTTGGGCTAAGATGTTGAATACAAAAATCAAACTGGATGTTCATTTTAATCAGAAAATGACATCAACAAGCAGAAAGTTAAAAAAGTCAAGATGAACACTGTGCTTCTCTTTCACATTTTATTAAGGAACGTCGAGAAGATGTGGAGTACGAAAAACGAACTGGATGTACCTCCACGTTAAAAAATTACTTTAAAAAAGGTATATGGTTTTGGCTTAGCCCATTTGGCCGTAATATTTATTGTACGGAAAAATAATGTCTAAAACACTTCCATCACCTCCCAATAATTAAAAAAATATTTTTGGGTTTAGCCCATATTGGACATAATATTGCACAGAGAAATCAAGTCTAAAACATTTCCATTACTTCCAAATAATTTTAAAAAAATAGTCCGGGCTTATACTACAAAAACCTGTACTACCTCAGCTACGTATCGTAACAACTTGTACGACAAAATTGACTTTTAAAAAGAAATGGACACTTGTGTTATTTTTTCAGCGCAAATAAATCTTTCGCCTTTTACTAAAGAAACATTGGAAACATGAACCGACACACCCATAGACTGGTTTAACATGGGGTTCAAGAAGAGATCTGACATCACCTCCCAATCATTAAAATAAAATTGTTTGAGCTTAGCTCCTATTGGACATAAACCAAGTCTTAAACATGTCCATCACCTCCTAATAATTAAAAAATTATATATAGTTTAAGGTTAAGTCCATTTAGTCCATATTGAACATAATATTGTACGGTGAAATAAAATCTGGAAGACGTCCATGCCCCCCACAAACATTTATTTAAACGTGGTTTAGGCTAATCGATGGTACGATCAAACAACAGAAACGCAAAAGCTCAACAATTTACTCTTATACTTTATTTATTTAAGTAAACAACAAAACAAGAACAATTGTAAAGCATTCAGATTTTTGAATAAGAGTGAAACAGATGCGTGAGTGCAACGCAAACTTAAGTCTATTTAAATTTACTCAAGCTATTTTATACAAAAAAATGAATGCAACGTGTTTTTTTTTTTTTAAATCCAGTAGCAGTAATAAACAGTTATCTATAATAACACCACCAAATAAGTACCTACGGGGTCAGATTTATAACTGTAGTGTGTTATAAAAAACCTTTACTCATTAGTGAAGTATAAATGTGAAAAATATCCTTTTGTTTTGTCAGCAAACGCCCGTAAGTCTCTCAAATCACTCAGCTTTTGTATTCTACGACCATATGGTGTATCCGAGCATAATTAAGAATATAAATCGTTAAATTGGGTACAGACTTTAGCATTAAGCTTTCTTCGCCCACAGCTCAGCGCCAAAATAAATTTACTATATACTAATCAAATCATGAAGTTATGAGTATAATGAAAGAACCCTTCAAAAGAATAACCATTTTTTGAGTAAGACTTAAAAGCTTTTTGGACCAACGACGACAAACTAAATAAGGATATTATAGAGTATCGCTTCCATATTATCACTAAAATATTTCAAACAAGTGCTAATGCTAGAAATCAAAATACGAATAACAAAAAAATACTTGCACATTTTGTTAACCGAGCATTCAAACGATTTCATTCGCCGATGCTTGACTTCATGGGTTTTTCCCTAAAACATGTCCTTGCAACAATGCCTTAAAGGACACGTTTCTCCCTTAACAAATGATCAGTCAGTTTAAGAGAGAAATAACCATGACGAGGGTAATTTTATTTGGTCTAACACAAAACTGAAATGGTTAATGCAGGCAAGGTCAATAGAAAATAGAAAATAAAAAACAGTTAACGAAATATTCTACGAGAGGCCTTTTCAGAAAAGGTCGTGAATGTTATACAAAACTTCATGGGCAAATGTCAAAACCTTAAACATTTATAGTATACTTCATGGAAGTGTATTTGTAAAACGCAACGCCCAAAACGAAAAAACAAACCACTAAATGCCGTAGCAAAAATGCACACAAACAGACTGCTGTATTAACGCCTAAATTTACTTTAAAAAGCAATAATAACAAAAGAAAATATGATGCAAACCAAGCGAATTTGCGGGGAAAACGAGAAAAAAAAATTGAAAGCGCGCTAACGCCAAAATGTATTCTTAAAACTAAGTCGTTCAAAGAAAAGAAAATAGTGCAAAGCAAGACAAAACGATTTCATTTACGGATGCGTGACTGCATGGATAAAAAATTACTGCTTTTCTGAAACATGTCCTTCAACAATGCTTTAAAGGAAACAGTTCTCCCTCAATTATTGATCAGGCAATATCGTTTGAAAAAGAAATAAACACGACGAGAGTAATTTTATGTTGTCATACACAAAATTAGTTATACTTAAACTGAAAGAGATTCGTAACGCCCAAAATAAAAAACAAACCACAAAAAGCCTTAGCAAAAATGAGCACGAAGAGACTGCGGGGCAAACGATGATAAACGTTTTATAAAGCGTATTAACGCCCAAAATTAATTTGAAAAAACAATAATAGCAAAGGAAATTAACGCAATTAAAGGGTTTGTGGGGCAAACGATAAAAACATTTAAAGGCGCGCTAACGCCAAAATTTATTTTTAAAACCAAGTCGTTTAAAGAAAAGAAAATAATGCAAAGCAAGACAAAACGATTTCATTTACCGATGCGTGACTGCATGGATTAAAAAATCACTGATTTTCTGAAACATGTCCTACAGCAATGCCTTAAAGGAAAAGTTTCTCCCTTAACAAATGATTAGTCAAACACGTTTAAGAGAATAATAATCATGACGAGAGTACTTTTATTTGATCTAACAAAAAATTCGTTATAAACTGAAATAGTTAATGCAGGCACGGTCAATAGAAAATAGAAAATAAAAAACAGTTAACGAAATAATTTACGAGAGGCTTTTTCAGAAAAGGTTGTGAATGTTATACAAAATTTCAAACAAAACGATTTCATTTACCGATGCGTGACTGCATGGATAAAAAATCACTGCTTTTCTAAAACACGTCTTGCAGCAATGCCTTAAAGGAAACGTTTCTCCCTTAACAAATGAT
Source organism: Elmis aenea (assembly GCA_947652605.1). Classification (NCBI taxonomy): domain Eukaryota; kingdom Metazoa; phylum Arthropoda; class Insecta; order Coleoptera; family Elmidae; genus Elmis; species Elmis aenea. Next base: position 19,680,356 of record OX393584.1, read on the forward strand.
CAGTCAAACACGTTTAAAAGAATAATAAGCATGACGAGAGTAATTTTATTTGGTCTAACAAAAAATTTGTTATAAACTGAAATAGTTAATGCAGGCAGGGTCAATAGAAAATAGAAAATAAAAAACAGTTATCGAAATATTCTACGAGAGGCCTTTTCAGAAAAGGTCGTGAATCTTGTACAAAACTTCATTATCAACGTATTAAGGGTATTAACGCCCAAATTTCATTTAGAAAAACAATAATACCAAAGGAAATTAACGCAATGAAAAGTTTTGTGGGGCAAACGATAAAAAAAATTAAAAGCGCGCTAACGTCAAAATTTATTTTTAAAACCAAGTCGTTTAAAGAAAATTAAGTAATACAAATCAAGACAAAACGATTTAATTACCGATGCGCGACTGCATGAATAAATTGAATTTTGCTAGTAGTGGTTGCAATATTTACAGCTGAAATCCACAATTTAAATTTTAAATTATCGTTTGTGGCTTACATTTCTTGTTAACATACACTGGATTGGTCTATAAGAGAATTCGGTTCGCTATCTACATTTAGGTGCGTCTATGAATCATGCGGGAGTTTCCGTAAAAAAAATAGCTGCTGTTTGGCTGCTGTTTTCACACCCGTAAAAAAAAATCACTTCTTTTCTAAAACATGTCCTCCAGCAATTCTTTAAAGGAAACGCTTCTCCTTCAATTAATGATCAGTCAAAATCGTTTGAAAAAGAAATAACCACGAAAGCAATTGTATGTTGTCATACACAAAATTAGTTATACTTAATATGAAATTGTTAATGAAGTGTCAATGCAATATAGAATAACTATAGAAAACATTAAAGAAATACTTAACAAATAAAAAACAAACCACAAAAAGCAGTAGCAAAAATGCGCACGAAGAGACTGCGGTACAAACGATGACGTTTTATAAAACCTATTAACGCCCAAACTTAATTTAGAAAAACAATAATGGCAAAAAAAATAACTCAAATCATGAGAATTTTTGGGGCAAATGACAAAAAAAAAATTGAAAGCGTGCTAACGCTTAAATTTATTTACAAAGCAAAATCGTTTGAACGAAAGAAAATAATTCAAAGCAAGAGAGTGATCGAGGCAAACTGTAAAAGTTGCATGAAAGCGCATTAGTGCCCAAATTAAAACTTCAGAAAGGGAACGGTAAACGAAGCAAGATTAATATGAAATGTTAACTATGAAATCATCGCTTGTTCGGTCACAAATGGTTTAAAAACATTGTAATTTCCATTTACTGACTGCTTGGCAACATTCAAAAACGTATAAACGTTCAGCACGTATAATTAGAATTTCATAAACAAATTTGTGCGTAAAAAATAGAATTATTTTTCATACTAGCTCAATGTTAACATTATTACAGTTTGTTTACAAAACACCAAATTACTAACTGGTTAATGAAAACTTGTTGAAAGCAAATTGTCGAGCGCCGAACAAAAATCACAAGGTTGCGTATGAAGCATTAATGAAATAGAGAAGAGTTAATATAAGAGCTAATAATTTACATTAATTATGTCAATTACAATGCGCACATTAATTTCACTTACCAATTAAAGTTTGCCGCAATTCAACTTTTATATTGCCGAGGCTGCAAATGAAAGTTTTCTGCTTTTGTAACTGAAATACTGTGGCAATCAAGAATTTTCTATTTTCAGGAGCAGTTTTTTTTTGTGAGCACAGATTTATTTATATTCGCTGTTTAAGGAACTGAGTAGCACATTAACCAAGTTTATTTAGTTTCGTGGAGATTCTTTAAAAAATAGTTTAAAACGAGTGTAACAATCACATCACTAAAAACGGCACGTTAACAAAACGATACTGCACTGCCGACAGGAAAAACATTCAAGAGACTGTCGCGTCTGGCGTAGGCAGATTTGTTCTTAGCAAGCCAAGTCTATTTCTACAACAGTTCAGGGACTGATTCAAGAAGCCGCGCTTGCGGCGTATAACCATAAGCTTCACTACTAACTATTACGAGTGCTCGCCTCGTCTAATCATTAAGGATTTCCTTTACCAAAACTATAACTCCATTCAATAAGTTATTAGTATCCTGTAGCACCGATCTTTGCTAAGTACATCGCTTATTTGATCCATTCGGAGAAATTTGCTGATATTGTTTAATATAATATCCAAAAAACAATCCATATAGCCTAAGTATAGCCGTTTTCTAGCAAAGTATAAATATTGCTTTTTCATTAGAAATTGCAAAGACAAAGTGTAATTAATCGTCTTTACAGGAAATTTTCCAAACATTATTTTGTGTTGGACGATATTATAAAAGATTGCAAGAAGCTAAGCACAATAATGAAATGGAAAAAAATACATTCTATGGGTTTCGAATGAAAGTTGCCCAATAATACCTGTGCCAAGTTGGAAAAAAAACTACTAATAAACGTAGACGTCCATCTAGTCTTGATTTAGAAGAAATGCTTGCAAGTAAAAAAAAAACAAAGGTCTAATGCAGCATGTTCCTCCCTGAAATGTACGCCTGGATCAAAAGGGACACTGGATGATTTGGTCAACAAGAAATAGATACAAATTTCCAAATAGCACTGGATATTGTGGAAGTTGTGAAACATGCGGATTGATTTTTAAAAAGTTTCACACTGAAGTTTGATAAAGAATTGGTGTAAGCACTGCATAATGCTGTTTATTTACAACATGGGATATTGACAATTTTAACTTGTTACAATTGTAAATTTTGTCGTGACTTTCCCTCAATAAATACAATCAAGATACAAAGAATATATTTTTTATTACTTAAAAAAAAACATGCATTAACATTAAAGGGTCAAATAAAAAATATTGTAAGTCCAAAACACGACCTTTCCTACCAAATAATTAAGTATGAGAATAACAATTTGTATTTGAAAACTTGATAGGTTTTTTTTAAAGATAAACTGTAACAGAAAAATGCATCTGTAAATAAAAGCGATGAAACCAGTGATCGAGTTTTTCGTTGGGCAATATAAAGAATAACGTTTTCTTTTATATTAATTTTCACTCCAAAAGCTTTTAGGCCTTATTACGGTACTGGTAATAAGTTTTAGCCCAGCAAAAAAAAACTAAAACAGTTACTGCAATAATGACCCGGAGATGAAAATTAATTATGAAGAAGCGATAAAAGATTTCGTCCCTATAAAGTGGATGTTGCAATAAAAATTAAAAATGTCGTTTTTTCCGGTAAAAGTAAACCGAAATATCTCTTGGCGCCAAGGTTAATTGGTACATTTCAATTTTATTAAAACTTTTCTATAACGGAAGTTTAATGCAATGTAATAGCATTTTGAAAAAATGTGAGTACGTAAAGTGAGATAAAATTAATTCGAAAATTAAAAAAGTTGATAATTAATACAACACTGTCGGAAATATGGAGAGAAGCAAGCACTGCATAGTCGAAGATCGTCAACAAATTAGGGATCTTCACAAAAGCGGTTTATCATACAGGAAAATAGCCAGGATCGTAAATTGCTTTTTAGAAATGGCAAGCGATGTCTTGAATCCCAGAAAAAAGAGAATTAAAAAAATTAGGGGTCATCTCCGTAAAACTACCCCAGTAACTGATCGCGCGATCGTGATTACTTTAAAGAAGAAGCCCGTTTTGCCTTCTAAGAACATTGTTACGAAGCTTAATCTTAATGTTTCTGCAAGAACAGTTTAAAAAGACTTAAAACAAAATTAACATAGTCGAGTAGCGCGAAAGGTCCAATTTCTTACTAAGTATTTAAAAGCTCGCATGAAATTTGCACTGGACCATCGCGAATTACTTGGGGGTACGGCAATGAAGACGTATCTTGTCGCCCGATGAAACAAAAATCAATTTGCACGGATCTAATGGCAGACAACCTTATAATCAAGAATATCTTTCAAGGTTTACAGAGAATACCGTGAAACAAGAATGGGTATGTTTTTCATGTGATGGCGTTGGGCCCATACACTGGATCCAAAGATTATACCATTACACAAAAAGTGTATATTGACGTTTATGAACACATGATGTACTCTTTTGCCGAAGAAAACATGTTTTAAAAGAATAGCCGACGACGATAACAGAGCGCTTAATAATTATTATGCTTTGTTTATCCACGAACACAGCAACACATAAACATTAATAAAGGGTAGAAGATATTTAATTGGTTCTTTTGTTATGTTACTAAAACGTATAGGCAACACTTATTAACAAAGATCTAAAGACTTTCATATCGCAACACTTAAAGAAACAAGAAGCAAAAAAGTTTGTAAAGGAACTTAAAATAACACCTTAGATCTCCAAGCGTCGGTGAGATATGTCTACCGGAAATGTCGCACGCGTTTCTCGTAGATTACATGTAACAGTGCAGGTGCTTCCTGTTGTACCACCGTAGGACGCTGTCGAATGTTTCTTATTAGCAATTCTTAAAAATCTCAACGGTGCCGTTACTAATAATAGAATCGTAAGACATTTATCTACTACCCAAGCTCAGCGCAAAGTTTATTTCTTTTTGGCTGTTCATTTACACACGGGCACAGTAAATGAAGCTTCTATTTCTTACGGCGGCCGTTAGACAGATTTTATTAGATGTAATAAAAAAACTTGTTAAAAAGAGTGCCCTTAATGAAAAAAGGATAACAAACGCAGTTTTTAACTTTTTGGACAGAACTACAAAATAAATGAAAGTTTGCACATTGAATACTTAATTTTTAACTGCTGTAAAACAAAAATCTCAAATCAAAACTCCACTGCTTCAACTTTTTTTTTAGAACAGAAGTGTTTAAAGAGCATGTTTGGTGCACAGCAAGGTTTCTTTCAATAAAGGCAAACTGAAACCAGTTTCTTAAATAAAAACAAAATTTTTTACCAACTGTAAATTACAAATGTATGTAAGACATTGATTTTTTGACGCATTTATAACCACAAAAGAAAATTTCAGGATTACAAAAGATTGCATCAAACTGTTATAATTTAAAGGGACTTTGTTACTATCAGAACTCCATGTATATAAAACACAAATTTTTTGACGTTCCTTAAAATCAAAGAGCTAATACATGGACAGTTAAATTCTTAGAAAAGGAACGTAAGCGTCATAAGAATGACAAAAGGGGCACAATAAAAACACTCTATGAAAACCACTGGAAGACTTGTTTTTTTATGTCAAAATTTAATTTTCAGAACTACATCAAAACATGTACTAAACGACGCCCCCACCTCGGAATACATTAAGCAATTCATCTGACAAGGTTTTCAGCCGCCCAAAATCCCCTAGTTCCTCAAAACTCGATTCCCCAAACCACATCGCGAATCCAACACAATCACAGACGTCACGAATCGAAGGCGAGCGAACCACGGGACACAAGATAATCAAAGCAGACCCACAGAACAAAACTTTGAGACTAGTAATCAATCAGTCAGTAACGCAAAACGGCCTAAATTATTCGAATTGCCACCTGGAAAGTTTAACAACGCAACGGCGATTGAAGACTCTTCTGGGGAAAATCTAAACGCAGCCGATTGACAACGGGATATCAAGGAACCGTTACCACAAAACGCTCAAGATTTATTACTGAACGGCTTGTTGAGTAGCTTAACAGAAGAATGAGCTAGCGATAAACAAAATTTTTATGAAATCGATCAACACTCTGCGAAAGATCACCTCCGACCATGTTTCTTAACAAAGAAATTTAGTGGCCGAAGCCGGACGGAAAAGAATTCATTCCACGTTCTCAGATGCAAATGGAAAGTATTTCATTTGATCCCAATGTGCAGTTCCGTTCGTTAATATGCAACCCAGTTTTGTTTCTCTTCCAAAGTAAACAATGCATGTTGTAATGTAAAAAGTAAAATTAAAATCAATAAAGTGTACCTCTAGAAATGTTTGTCTTAAACGTAATTATAGTATTCCTGTTGTTTTTTTAATGTAAGAATTTAAAAAATTATAATTGTTGTAGACGTTGTCAACGGTTCATACAAAACTACGGAACAGCCAAAAAGGCTCAAGAAAAGCGACAACGGAAGTTGTCCAGATCGGTGGGCGTCGAACGACGCCTGCACCTCGGAGTGCATCGAGCGATTCATCTGACGAGGTTTTCAGCCGCCCAAAATCCCGTAGTTTCTCAAAAGCCGAGCGAAGTACAGGAAACAAGATAATCGAAGCAGACCCACAAAACAAACCGTTGAGACTAGTAATCAATCAATCAGTAACGCAAAACGAGCTGAATCGTTCGAATTACGATTTCAACGAGCCTAAACCACCTGGAGTAGTGATTGCAATACCGGTATACCGGTATACCGAATACCGGTATACCGTGCCATTTTTCAATACCGAAATACCGTCTCATTTGATGGTCTAATACCGGTTTTCGGTATTTTTTTTTTAAATTTGAATTTTATAATGGCAGTCTGCCGTAAATTTAAAAAATGCAGTAAATGCAAAATACAAAACTGTGCCGCAAAATGATGTATTTAAGTTAATGAAAAGGGAGATGAGATTATTAGAAGACGAAGGAGAAAAAAACCTAGAAATAGTATAGGTATTATGCTAACAATTCCACCAACAAGTGTAGAATCGGAGCGAGCGTTTTCTGCGGCAGGAAAAATTTGTATCAAAGTTCGCCCACGGCTTAGCGAAGAAACAATTGATGCCTTATGCTTTTAAAAGTATTACTCTAAAAATAGTTAAAACGCCTATATATATTTAAATTCATATGTACCTAGGTTTGTTTATATTTTGTTTTGTTTTGTAAATTATAGAACATAATTTTATTTTGTACACAATACACATATTTATTGTTTACATATCTTCAGTTTTTTGTGTCTATATTTTTACAAGTGCATTTTTTTCTCTCTTTATTTTGTGTAAATTTGTGTTTTTACATTATACTCACTATATGCACATATGTGTAAAATATATTATGTTTTCAAAATCAATACTTTTTTTTAAACAGCAATACCGGTATACCGGTATTACTTGCGAATAAATACCGAATACCGGTATCGTAATTTTGGTCCGGTATTGCAATCACTAACCTGGAGATTTCAACAACCACTGCTTCAGTTTTTTTTTTCTTATGCAACAGATAGGCAAAGTCGACAGTCCATCGTAGAAATCGTCGATGACAACAAAGTACCATCGCTAAACAACAATTATAATATTCGCTTCTGTTACGTTCGCGTTCCTTCTTAGTTCGTTTGAAAAAAAAGAAGCAAATAATAAGTAATAATTCATTAAAAATCAATTAAGTGTTCCTCCAGAAATTTTTGTCTTAAACGTCATTATAGTAATCCTGTTAATGTTTTTTTAATGTACGAATTTAAAAAATTATAATTGTTGTAGATGCTTTCAACGGTTCATACAAAACTACAGAACAACCAAGAAGGCTCAAGAAAAAGCGACAACGGAAGTTGTCCACAGATCGGGGGGCGTCGAACGACGCCTCCACCTCGGAATGCATCAAGCGATTCATCTGACAAGGTTTTCAGCCGCCCAAAATCCCCTAGTTCCTCAAAATTCGATTCACCAAAACCACATCGCGAATCCAACACAATCACAGACGTCACGAATCGAAGGCGAGCAAACCACAGGACACAAGATAATCGAAGCAGACAGAACAGAACAAAACGTTGAGACTAATCAATCAATCAGTAATGGGCTGAATCATTTGAATTACGATTTGAACGAGCCTAAGCCACCTGGAAAGTTTAACAACGCAACGGTGATTGAAGACTCTTCTGAAGAAAATCAAAACGCAGCCGATTGACAACGGGATATTAAGGAACCGTTACCACAAAAAGCTCAAGATTTATTACTGAACGGCTTGTTCAGTACCTTAACAGAAGACTGAGCTAGCGATAAACAAAATTTTTATGGAATCTATCAACACTCTGCGAAAGAACTCAAAGATCATCTCCGACCATGTTTCTTAAGAAAGAATTTTAATCTCCGAAGCCGGACGGAAAAGAATTCATTCCACGTTCTCAGATGGACATGGAAAGTATTTCATTTGATCCCAATGTGCAGTTCAGTTCGTTAATCTGCAACCCAGTTTTGTTTCTCTTCCAAAGTAAACAATGTATATTGTAATGTAAAGAATAGTTTGATTTTTTATGAATAAAGTTTTAAAATGGGGACTTAACGTCATAAGAACAGCAAACGGGACACAATAAAAATACTCTTTAAAAACCACTGGAAGACGTGTTTTTTTTATGTCAAAATTTAATTTTCAGAGCTACATCAAAACATGCACTAGACGACCTTTTTTTTATTGGTACACACAGATCAGAAATTTAAAACAGTGGCATTGTACGTAGACGACCAAACATTTTTGTCCGTTTTAAATACAAGTTCTTAGAAGATATCACCACCGCTGTTTTTTTTTACAACAGATAGGCAAAGTCTTTCGATAAAATAGCGGATGACAACAAAAAATCATTGCTAGAAAAAAGCCTGTTAGGTTGCTTTTTACATTCACCTGAAAAACTCAAGTGAAAAAGCAAACAGCCAATAGAGATATCATATATTCGTGTACCAAAAAATCGATTAATGTGGAAGCACAAGTTATAACCTTAGTAGTAAAAACAATGAGGGTACATGATTATAATCAAAAATTTTCAAAGTCCTTTAGAGCCGTAGCTAAGATGCAACTCAAGTAGTATTAACAAGTGGTAACAAGTAATTAACGCTTGAACAGTGGAAAATTATCCATTACGTTTTGGCTTTAAAATAAGTTAACCGATAAAGACTGAATCCGATTCCTGGAAAAAAAAACAAAAGCCAATAGGGCTATCATAATACAATCCTTCGATGAAATGGTGGAACAAGAAACCATCGCTAGAGAAAAAGTCTGTTAGGTTAATTTTTACATTCCCTAAAAAACTAAAGTAAAAAACAAACAACAGCCAATAGAGATATATATTTTTATGGTAAAACCAATATGTAACTAACATACTTTAAATTTTTGGAGATACAACAATAATTATTAACTCCGTATTCGTTTTACATTATCACTGTAGTTACACACAGTATACATTATGTACAAGTCTAACTATTATATAACTATTGCAATTCATAATTATTTTAATGCAAATACAGCATCAGAATATATCAATGTTTAACAATCATTTGAAAACGAACGACATATCTGAATAAGAGCAGTGTTTTTAAAATCGCTTTGCAACAAATATATCCCCATCATATGTAATCATTAACACTCGCTGAATAAAGCTGATAAAAATTAATTTTTTTTTCATCAATATTTTTAGAAAACAACTGGTAAAACAGGTTAAGTTATGTATAACGTACCAATCAAATTTCATCTTTAGACAATTATTATTGGAAGAAAAGCTTTTTTTTAGGACGATATTTGTAAGACTTTTATTGAAATATAAGCTGAGGCCATTTCTTTAAGACATGCAAAAAACTGCTAATAGGAACATATAATTTAAATACAAATGTAAAATGGATCTACAACGTCGAACGAAAAAATTCGTGGACCAGGCTTGGCCAACTTGCTTAAAACACTTTAAAACCAAATATTTAATGAAAGGTTATGCTGCCAATTGATGAGATTTCAAAATATTGCGTATTTTGAGCCTTTTTCATGAAACCACAATGAATTCGGATGTGTATCAAAAAATATATTAATTTGGAAGCACTTGATAAAACCTTAGTAGTAAATACAATGAGGATACAAGAATAAGATCAAAAAGTTACACAAAATTATTAAAGTCCTTTAGAGCCGTAGCTAAGATGCAACAACACAAGTAGTATTAACAAGTGTGCGTTAAGACAGTGGTTGATATATTAAAAACACGCTTAAAATCAATTTTTATACAAACGATTTATAAAAGACGAACGTGAAAGAACAGTTAAGAAACATTTTGACCGACTTTAAAGACACTCCAACGATCTAGCGTCAGATCTTACTCAGCTGGTAAATCCAGGACGTCTTAAGAGGAAATGGCCAAATGTGTTGAGAATATTGCTCCAGCGGGATGGTGTCGACGAATGGACTTTCCCTCATGCCAAGTAACACCATCAAATTAGGTCATAGAACTTATTTTTGTATAGATACTATATACTTATATGTGAAAGATTCTGAATGTTTTAATAAGTACTACAAATAAAAATTATAGGGCACATCATTGTTCGTTTAATTTTACCATCTTCCACCAAGACTTTAACACACTCAGTTTATAATAACATAAAAGGGAGAAAAAAATGTTGAGAAAATAACAAAATCTTTAAAAGCCACTAATTTTTGTTAAAAAAAAAAAGGAATTATAATACGTTACAAATTTTCATTGTAAGATCTTTAGGATTATTAAATTGATACGTGTGGGTTCAAGCAATGGCAGATACGGTCTGCAGCTTGTTGATGTTGTCAACGGTTCATACAAAACTACGAAACAGCCAAGTCTCAAGAAAAAGCGACAACGGAAGTTGTACAGATCGGGGGGCGTCGAACGCCACCACCTCGGAGTGCACCGAGCGATTCATCTGACGAGGTTTTCAGCCACCCAAAATCTCCTAGTTCCTCAAAAGGCGAGCCAAGTACGGGAAACCAGATAATCGAAGCAGACCCACAAAACCAAACGTTGAGACTAGTAATCAATCAGTCAGTAACGCAAAACGGGCTAGATCATTCAAATTGCAATTTGCATGAGCCTAAACCACCTGGAGAGTTCAACAACGCAACGGCGATTGAAGATTCTTCCGGGGAAAATTAAAACGCAGCCGATTGACACCAAGATATCAAGCAACAGATACCACAAAACGCTCAAGATGTATTACTGAACAGCTTGTTGAGAAAAAGTAGCTTAACAGAAGACTGCCACTCTGCGAAAGAACACAAAGATCATCTCCGGCCATGTTTCTTAAAAAAGAATTTCTATCTCCGAAGCCGGACGAAAAAGAATTTATTCCACTTTCTCAGATGCAAATGGAAAGTATTTCATTTGATCCCAATGTGCAGTTCAGTTCGTTAATCTGCAACCCAGTTTTGTTTCTCCTCCAAAGTAAACAATGTATGTTGTAATGTAAAGAGTAAAATTAAAATCAATAAAGTGTACCAACAGAACTGTTTGTCTTAAACGTTATTATAGTATTCCTGTTAATGTTTTTTTAATGTAGGTACGAATTTTTTAAATTATAATTGTTATAGATGTTGTCAACGGTTCATAGAAAACTACGGAACAGCCAAGAAGGCTCAAGAAAAAGCGACAACGGAAGTTGTACAGATCGGGGGGCGTCGAACGACGCCACCACCTCGGAGTGCACCGAGCGATTCATCTAACGAGGTTTTCAGCCGCCCAAAATCCCGTAGTTTCCGAAAAGCCGAGTGAAGTACAGGAAACAAGATAATCGAAGCAGACCCACAAAACAAAACGTTGAGACTAGTAATCAATCAGTCAGTAACGCAAAACGGGCTGGATCGTTCGAATTACGATTTGAACGAGCCTAAACCACCTGGAGATTTCAACAACCACTGCTTGAGTTTTATTTCTTTTGCAACAGATAGGCAAAAAGTCGACAGTCTATCATAGAAATCGTGGATGACAACAAAGTACCATCGCTAAAGAACAATTATAATATTCGCTTCTGTTACGTTCACGTTCCTTCTTAGTTCGTTTGAAAAAAGGAAGAAAATAATAAGTAATACTTCCAATAAAAAGTACCTCCAGAAATGTTTGTCTTAAATGTAATTATAGTAATCCTGTTAATGTTTTGTTAATGTACGAACTTAAAAAATTATAATTGTTGTAGATGTTGTCAACGGTTCATAGAAAACTACAGAACAGCCAAAAAGGCTCAAGAAAAGGCGACAACGGCAGTTGTCTAGATCGGGGGGCGTCGAACGACGCCTCCACCTCGGAGTGCATCGAGCGATTCATCTGACGAAATTTTCAGCCGCCCAAAATCCCGTAGTTTCTCTAAAGGCGAGCGAAATACAGGAAACAAGATAATCGAAACAGACTTACAAAACAAAACGTTAAGACTAGTAATCAATCAGTCAGTAACGCAAAACGAGCTGGATCGTTCGAATTGCGATTTGAACGAGCCTAAACCAACTGGAGATTTCAACAACCACTGCTTCAGTTTTTTTTCTTATGCAACAGATAGGCAAAGTCGACAGTCCATCGTAGAAATCGTCGATGACAACAAAGTACCATCGCTAGAGAACAATAATTATAATATTCGCTTCTGTTACGTTCACGTTCCTTCTTAGTTCGTTTGAAAAAAGAAAGCAAATAATAAGTAATAGGTATTTCAATTAAAATCAATAAAGTGTACCTCCAGAAATGTTTGTCTCAAACGTAATTGTAGTATTTCTGGTAATGTTTTGTTAATGTACGAATTTAAAAAATTATAATTGTTGTAGATGTTGTCAACGGTTCATAGAAAACTACAGAACAGCCAAGAAGGCTCAAGAAAAAGCGAACGGAATTGTCCAGATCGGCGGGCGTCAAACGAGGTGGAGCCTCGGAGTGCATCGAGCGATTCATCTGACGAGGTTTTCAGCCGCCCAAAATTCCGTAGTTTCTCAAAAGGCGAGCGAAGTACAGGTAACAAGATAATCGAAGCAGACCCACAAAACAAAACGTTGAGACTAGTAATCAAACAGTCAGTAACGCAAAACGAGCTGGAGCGTTCGAGTTACGACTTGAACGAGCCTAAACCACCTGGAGATTTCAACAACCACTGCTTGAGTTTTTTTTCTTTTGCAACAGATCGGCAAAGTCGACAGTCTACCTTTGAAATAGTGGATGACAACAAAGTACCATCGCTAAAGAACAATTATAATATTCGCTTCTGTTACGATCACGTTCCTTCTTAGTTCGTTTGAAAAATGGAAGCAAATAATAAGTAATATTTCAATTAAAATCAATTAATTGTACCTCCAGAAAAGTTTGTTTTAAACGTAATTATAGTAATCCTGTTAATGTTTTGTTAATGTACGAATTTAAAAAATTATATTTGTTGTAGATGTTGTCAACGGTTCATAGAAAACTACAGAACAGCCAAGAAGGCTCAAGAAAAAGCGACAACGGAAGTTGTCCAGATCAGGGAGCGTCAAACGACGCCTCAACCTTAGTGCATCGAGCGATTCATCTGACGAGGTTTTCAGCCGCCCAAAATCCTCTAGTTCTTCAAAAGGCGAGCGATGTACGGAAAACAAGATAATCGAAGCAGACCCACACAACAAAACGTTGAGACTAGTAATCAATCAGTCAGTAACGCCAGACGAGCTGGATCGTTCGAATTACGATTTGAACGAGCCTAAACCACCTGGAGATTTCAACAATCACTGCTTGAGTTTTTTCTCTTTTGCAACAGATTGGCAAAACTACAGAACAGCCAATAAGGCTAAAAAAAAAGCGACAACGGAAGTTGTCCCGATCGGGGGCGTCGAACGACGCCTCCACCTCGGAGTGCACCGAGCGATTCCTCTGACGAAGTTTTCAGCCGCCCAAAATCCCGTAGTTTCTCAAAAGGCGAGCGAAGTACAGGAAACAAGATAATCGAAGCAGACCCACAAAACAAAACGTTGAGACTAGTAATCAAACAGTCAGTAACGCAAAACGAGCTGGAGCGTTCGAGTTACGACTTGAACGAGCCTAAACCACCTGGAGATTTCAATAACCACTGCTTGAGTTTTTTTCTTTTGCAACAGATCAGCAAAGTCGACAGTCTACCGTTGAAATAGTGGATGACAACAAAGTACCATCGCTAAAGAACAATTATAATATTCGCTTCTGTTACGATCACGTTCCTTCTTAGTTCGTTTGAAAAATGGAAGCAAATAATAAGTAATATTTCAATTAAAATCAATAAATTGTTCCTCCAGAAATGTTTGTCTTAAACGTAATTATAGTAATCCTGTTAATGTTTTGTTAATGTACGAATTTAAAAAATTATATTTGTTGTAGATGTTGTCAACGGTTCATAGAAAACTACAGAACAACCAAGAAGGCTCAAGAAAAAGCGACAACGGAAGTTGTCCAGATCAGGGAGCGTCAAACGACGCCTCAACCTTGGTGCATCGAGCGATTCATCTGACGAGGTTTTCAGCCGCCCAAAATCCTCTAGTTCTTCAAAAGGCGAGCGATGTACGGAAAACAAGATAATCGAAGCAGACCCACACAACAAAACGTTGAGACTAGTAATCAATCAGTCAGTAACGCCAGACGAGCTGGATCGTTCGAATTACGATTTGAACGAGCCTAAACCACCTGGAGATTTCAACAATCACTGCTTGAGTTTTTTCTCTTTTGCAACAGATTGGCAAAACTACAGAACAGCCAAGAAGGCTAAAAAAAAAGCGACAACGGAAGTTGTCCCGATCGGGGGCGTCGAACGACGCCTCCACCTCGGAGTGCACCGAGCGATTCCTCTGACGAAGTTTTCAGCCGCCCAAAATCACCTAGTTTCTCAAAAGGCGAGCGAAGTACAGGAAACAAGATAATCGAAGCAGACCCACAAAACAAAACGTTGAGACTAGTAATCAATCAGTCAGTAACGCAAAACGAGCTGGAGCGTTCGAGTTACGACTTGAACGAGCCTAAACCACCTGGAGATTTCAACAACCACTGCTTGAGTTTTTTTTCTTTTGCAACAGATCGGCAAAGTCGACAGTCTACCTTTGAAATAGTGGATGACAACAAAGTACCATCGCTAAAGAACAATTATAATATTCGCTTCTGTTACGATCACGTTCCTTCTTAGTTCGTTTGAAAAATGGAAGCAAATAATAAGTAATATTTCAATTAAAATCAATAAATTGTTCCTCCAGAAAAGTTTGTCTTAAACGTAATTATAGTAATCCTGTTAATGTTTTGTTAATGTACGAATTTAAAAAATTATAATTGTTGTAGATGTTGTCAACGGTTCATAGAAAACTACAGAACAGCCAAGAAGGCTCAAGAAAAAGCGACAACGGAAGTTGTCCAGATCAGGGGCCTTCAAACGACGCCTCAACCTTGGTGCATCGAGCGATTCATCTGACGAGGTTTTCAGCCGCCCAAAATCCCCTAGTTCTTCAAAGGGCGAGCGAAGTACGGAAAATAAGATAATCGAAGCAGACCCACAAAACAAAACGTTAAGACTAGTAATCAATCAGTCAGTAACGCAAAACGAGCTGGATCGTTCGAATTACGTTTTGAACGAGCCTAAACCACCTGGAGATTTCAACAACGCAACGGCGATTGAAGATTCTTCCGGGGAAAATTATAACGCAGCCGATTGACACCAAGATATCAAGCAACAGATACCACAAAACGCTCAAGATGTATTACTGAACAGCTTGTTGAGAAAAAGTAGCTTAAGAGAAGACTGCCACTCTGCGAAAGAACACAAAGATCATCTCGGACCATGTTTCTTAAAAAAGATATTTAATCGTCGAAGCCGGACGCAATAGAATTCATTCCACGTTCTCATATGCACATGGAAAGTATTTCATTTAAACCCAATGTGCAGTTCGTTAATCTATAAGCCAGTCTTGTTCCTCTTCCAAAGTAACAACGTTATGTTGTAATGTAAAGAATCGTTTTTTTTTTTTTTTAAACAAATAAAATCTTAACTTGGGGACTTTGCATTTACCGAATTTCATTTTTGTTTGGTATTGAACGAAAATACTTATGACATAATAACACCACCACCATTAATTAAACTTGTTTCTTTTACAGACAGCAAACGTTGATAGAACCAATTAATCGTAACCAGTGACCAACGTCATGATTCTTTAGTGTTCCCTCTTCTTAAAAAAAAACTAAATTAAAGCACCAAATTATAATTTTTATACACTAGAAAAGTCACAGCAGGCCAGGTTTAAGGACCTCGCAGACCAACGCGATATAGCGGGAGCGGGAGCGGGAGCGAAAATTTTGTGCTCATGGCGAAAATAGGATATCGCGAGGTTGACTACACCAGCGCGGTTTAGAGGATGCGGGACATGTGTTAATCGCTATACAGATCCCGCGCATTTTTCGCTCCCGCTCCCGCTCCCGCTATATCGCGTTGGTCTGCGAGGTCCTTTATACGCTTAACGGGTCAGGCAAAGATATATAAAAGGAATTATTTTTTGGACAGACAGGTTTATAAAAAGGACAGGATTTAGTTTTTGTCTGATATTAAAAGAAAGTACTCAAAAGATAACACAAGCGCTAATACTTGTTTCTTTTACAGCAAAAAGAAATCGAAGATATTTATTAAATTAAAAAAAGTTGCTTAGCACGTCTTCAATAAAACTGCAAATATACAGAAATCAGAAGTGATTTCTTGTATTTAAAACAGTGGCATTGCACGTAGACAACCAAATATTTTTGTCTGTTTCAAATATAAGTTCTTAGAAGATATCACCACCGCTGTTTTTTTTTTTTTTTTTTAGAACAGATAGGCAAAGTCGACTATCTTTCGAAAAAATAGCGGATGACAACAAAAAATCATAGCTAGAGAAAAAGTTTGTTAGGTTCCTTTTTATATTCACCTGAAAAACTAAAGTGAAAAAGCAAATAGCCAATAGAGATAGCATAAACTCGTGTACCAAAAATATCGATTAATTTGGAAGCACAAGATATTACCTTAGTACTTAATAAATACAATGGGAGTAACATGAAATTACGACAAAATTTTACACCAAATTTTCAAAGTCCTTTAGAGCCGTAGCTAAGATGCAACAACACAAGTAGTATTAACAAGCGTGGGTTAAGACAGTGGTTGATATATTAAAATCACGCTAAAAATCAATTAATGCCATGTTGACATAAACGAGCGTGTGATTTTACAGTAAAAAAAATCTGGTACAAACATTTTACGTGTCCAGATAACGATTTTTTTAAATGCTGGATGTGATTAATCAATTTCACGTTGTTATTCAAAGCAGGTAACACAAAACATTAAACTAATTAACGCTTGAACAGTGGAAAATTATCCTTTACGTTTTGGCTTTAAAATAAGTTAACCGATAAAAACTGAAACCGATTCCCTAAAAAAAAAGCCAATAGGGCTATCATAATACAATCTTTCGATGAAATTGTGGAACAAAGGAACCATCGCTAGAGAAAAAGTCTGAGAGGTTAATTTTTACATTCACCTAAAAAACTAAAGTAAAAAACAAACAACAGCCAATAGAGATATATATTTTTATGGTAAAACCAACATGTAACTAACATACTTTAAATTTTTGGAGATACAACAATAATTATTAACTACGTATTCGTTCTACATTATCACTGTACTTACACACAGTACTATACATTATGTACAAGTCTAACTATTATATAACTATTGCAATTCATAATTATTTTAATGCAAATACAGTATCAGAATATATCTATGTTTAACAATCATTTGAAAACGAACGACATATCTGAATAAGAGCAGTTTTTAAAATTGCATTGCAACAAATACATCCCCATCATATGTGATTATTAACACTCGCTAAATAAAGTTGATACAAATTAATTTTTTCATCGATATTATAAGCAAACAACTAAAACTGGGCAAGTAATGTATAAGGTACCAATCAAATTTCATCTTTAGACAATTATTGGAAGAGAAGCATTTCTTTAGGACGAAATTGGTAAGACATTTATTGAAATATAAGCTGGGGTCATTTCTTTAAGACATGCGAAAAACTGCTAATAGGAACATATAATTTAAATACAAATGTAATTTTTAAAACTTGAGATATATTCGCAAATTGTTTTAAAAGAGTCTAGAAACTTCTTACACGTTTAGGAATTGAAAAAAAAAACAAATGAAAGATGCGTTCATTGACAACGATCGCCAATTTTATATCACAAAACAATAAGTGGTGTTTCATTGCGTTATTAGAGTAAGAAAGGATTTTTTGAAATTCCGATTCAAGACGATATAACAAGTGTTTCCATTAGGAGTAACGAGTACTCGGTGATTTCTTCGCATTTTCTTTGAAACGAGAAGAAAATTATCAATTTTTGAAACGTTGATGATAACAGGCGATGAAAAATTGATAATCTACATCTAGAACATCAAACGAAAAAAATCGTGGTAAACTTGCTTAAAGCACTTTAAAAGCAAATATTTAAAGAAAGGTTATGCTGTCAATTTGGTGAAATTTCAAAATATTGTTTATTTTGAACTGTTTTCAAGAAACCAAACGATGAATTCGGATGTGTACAAAAAAATAGATTAAATTGGAAGCACTATATATAACCTTAGTAGTAAATACAATGCGGGTAACCTGAAATAAGGTCAAAAATTAAACACCAAATTTTCCTTTACAGCCGTAGCTAAGATGCAACAACATAGGTAGTATTAACAAGCGTGCGTTAAGACAGTGGTTGATATATTAAAAACACGCTAAAAGTCTATGTTTAAACATACCATTCATAGAAGACAAACGTGGAAGAAGAGTTAAGAAACATTTTGACCGACTTCAAAGACACCCCCACGATTTATGGTCAGATCTTACTCAGGTGGTAAATCCAGGACGTCTTAAGAGGAAATGGCCAAAGGTGTCAAGAGAATAATGCTCCAGCGGGATGGTATCGATGGATGGACTTTCCCCCATTCCAAGTAACGCCATCAAATTAGCTCATAGACCTTATTTTTGTACATATACTATATACTTATAAGTGAAAGATTCTGAATGTTAATAAATAATTACTACAAATAAATATTATAGGGTACAATATTGTTCGTTTTATTTTGCTATCTTCCACCAAGACTTTATAACAGTCAGTTTTATAATACCATGATAGGGAAAAAAAGGTGTTGAGAAAATAACGAAACCTTTAAAAGCGACAAATTTGTTGCAAAACAAAACAATTATAATACGTTACAAATTTTCATTGTGAGATCTTTAAGATTATTAAATTGATACGTGTGGATTTAAGCAATGACAGATACGTCTGCAGCTTATGGTTTTTGATATGTTGAACAGGGAATTGACGCCCTAGCAGACATTTCATTGAAAACTTTGGCAAGATACGGAATGTCATAGGTCAGGAGATGGTATTGTAAATTGGACAAAACCAATTTCATGAATACTTGCAACATAAGTCAGCAAACCAAGATGACAAATATCTAAGTAACAGTTAAAAAAATTGAGAAAAAGGTGGAAGAAAACATATTGAACATGTGGAGAAACATTACTTTAAAACCAAATTGGAAATGGTCCTTATTTATATAGCACAAGACGGACGTGTGGAATATCCAACGCTTTTTAGGTTCTTATTGTCAGTGCCGCACCTTTTCACAAAATGTGTGACCTACATCTGAACCTCTATAATTACCTAACGGAATGTACATAAAAAATTTATTGACAAAAGACTATATCACACAATTTTTATACATATTATATACGTAAAACGTTTAATATTTTGAAATATATTTCAAAGTAACTTGAATAAAAGATCTGTTATTAACTATTTGTTAACAAAATTATTTACTGTACAATGTACATGTAATATACAATGTGCCAAAAACACGCTTTTTATATACATACAAATTATTGCACCCATTAAACAACCCAAAATTTACGTTATTTCAGTCTGCTAGATACCACGTCATCAATAGTACGAAAAACTATAAAAATACGCGTGCGTTTAGGTAACAGTGGATATGTAAAAACCTACGATATTTGGATTTTGAAAATGATAAATTAGATGATCACCGTAATTTTTGGTTGTTTTACAAGTTTCGTTTCTTTCCCATGGTGTTTTCTTTGCCCCAAATTTAAACGTAAGTTCTTTACTGTACAAAACCATATATGCACGAGGATATACTCGCGAATTTGGGGTCATGCGAATGCAGTTAAAATAAATGCAGTTTCGGTGCTTGTAATAATGCATTTTTATACAATTTGATAATCTTTATAATCTCGGGAGTATTTTCCAAATATTTTTGCGCAAATATGCTTAATGACAAGCTCAGTTTTCCTTTAAGTGTAATTATCTAATGACGTACTTCAAACACTCAAGAAGGCGTATGCGTGTTTGAAAACAGTGGATTACTTCACTAAAAACCATCAAATATAAAAATAATAATATACAAAGGCAAGATTATTTAATAAGCTGTTACTCAGCTACTTTGGTTACATTCTTATTATATCCACATTGTTCGCTAAAACTTACAATACTGATAGGAAAAGTAAAGTTGTGACTAGGTTTGTAGTCAATTCAAGAGGAACACATACAAAAAAATTTACTACATGTTAAATATAGTCGATGTATAACTGTATATTTGGTTTGCTATATTCTAAGATATATTTAGCGTGGAGGTCTAGCCGGTAAAGGGGGTGGTGGTGTTGATCGAGCAGGAACAGGTGGTGGAGCTCTTTGTGGAAGAGGTGGTAAATTGGGCTCAGGCCTTGGAGGAGGTGGAGGAGGACCTTGTGGTTCTGGTCTACTCACAACATCATCATTTATTTCTTCATATATTCCACTCTCTTCCTGAGGAAAACTTTGTGTCTGAATTTCAGCAGGAGGAAATACTAAATCCTTACTAGGAATGCTTATAACGCCTGCCTATAACCAAAATTACAAGAATAAACCATTGGCGGTCCTTTTTTTGCAGAAATCAAAAAGTTTTAGCTAATTTGTGGACATTTGTGTACTTCTGTTCCTCAAAACACAAAATCGTAAAAATTGACACTTACTCTAGGAGTATTTCTCTTTGGCATAACAGGGGATTTAGCAGGAGGTGGTGGTCTATTTGGTGGTACAGGGCGAGGTGGAAGATTATTCTTATGAACTTCAGGGATGCCCAAGCCTAAAATCAAGTGTTTTTAGCACCAACATATTGAACGTTTTATAAAACATACAATTATATTCTGGTTGCACATTTGGTGTGTACAAAGGAACTGTGTTACTGGAACACATATCTATTTCTTCTCTAGCTTGTTCAACCCAATTGGGTGTTTTTAAAGACATGGTCAAATTGTAATCCAGAATCTTAAATAAGCATAAGTAGAAAAAAATACTTTATGAAAACCGAAATTATTAATTTCCATACCCTCACAAACTTTTTAGCAGCAGCCGCCAAAGCACACTGTCCATCCCTAAAAGTGACCCACATGGTCTCCGCTACAAATCTCACTAAAATAACCTCGCCAATTTGTTGTGTTAATTCTTGCAATAGGGTCATCATTAAATTATCATCGAATATAGTGCCATCATCGTTTTCAGGTGCTTCATCACAATGAATAATGATAGTACCATCAGGTGGACCTAAATCTGCTATGACTTGATAAAACACTTTTTGTCTCAACTCTGCATCAACCGTTCGAGCCTCAACATCGATAATAGCAATAACAGGACGATGATCACTCTGCTTAAGTTCAGCTTTACCGTAATGAATTAAGGAACCAGCTAAACAATCTTCATTATCTATAGAATTATCAGGAAATAATGGCCTGCGTTTCCACAAAACTCTATCAGTCCAAGCAGGAGCTCTACATTTTTCACTTGTATCATAATCATCACTAAACAAATCATATTTGTAAGTTGGAGCAAAGGTAATTTCCCCTTCTATAAAATTTTTGAAGACATTTCCAGCTTCTTTCTGTTTCTGTAATTGTATGACATAAACTGTTACAAATTATAAATGCAAAGTGTGGTGTATTTTCACCTTAAGTTGATCATGCTGCAATATAATCTCAAAATCATTTTGTTTTATCAATTCTTTCATTTCCTCCTTGTCCATATCAACACGGTAATTAAAATCACCACACCAGAATAAATATTCGTGAGAATTCAAAGATCGCCCCTAAAACAAACACAGCATACATAATCCTGTTATGATGCTAAAAAAATGAAATCTGAAGATTTACAAAGATGAACTCGTGTATTGTAAAGATTGATTTTATTATTTTCAAAGATAAAGAGCTGATAAATTTAGAAGTTTTAGAACTTATCATTTTAATGATAAATAGCAGATGCAGAGCAACATCGCAAACATTTAAGATTAAAACTGAAATTAGACAAAAGGCACAAATTACCATTGGAAAACTGACTCTTCTAGTAATTTCAGCATAGTCAGCATTACGTTCTGTAACTTGTGACTGCCCAGCAGCAAAATGGGCACATACAAAACAGAGAGAAGTGGCATGGAACACAAAACGTATAGCACAAGCTCCTTTATTGCCTAAAAACATTAATAAGTCTATACTAATAACTTCTTCAATGTAATTCATGACCTACCTGTAGCTCCACCGAGACCAGTTTTAACAGAATCAATGGCTACATCTCGAATATATGGTACATATTCAGGTCTAACGAATAAATATAAACAAACACCCACTAGCTGTTGATATGTTACAAGTACGTAAGGTCGATCTCTTGATAAAACTTTTTGTAATTCATCAGCCCATGCTTTAGCGTTTTCAGTACTTGCAGCAACAATATTTGCTGCATTTAAATCAACAATTTCTTCAAAGCCTACTGCAAATATGTCAATGGGGACTGATTTTTCATTTTCTGGATGATTTACATCTAGAAGAGAACCAGCATCCATCAAATGGGAATCCAACAACCAGTCTGATAAAGACACATCTTTGTAAACTACACTACGGAAATGTTTGCCACCATTAACATTGTATGTTCCAACAGCCACACGTATGGGTAATGTAGACGTATACTCCGTATATCGTTTACACATTTCTCTTAGAACATGAGGAGGTGCTACAAAATACACGTATACTGAAAGAATAAAAATTCGACTTTTTTGTTTTTACCATGAAGAGTATTATATGGTAAGAGAGTTCTTGCACGATCTGCTAGTTCTGTATTGAGAGTAGAACCCACTAGCAGCACATCTATTGCCTCCTGCTTTGAATTATCTAATAAATTATTCTGAATTGTTCGTGCTGCAGATCGAGCTCCATCCATCAACTGAAAAACCAGACCGAATTCAAACAGTGGAATAAAGAATCATTCAACAAGTTGATGTGGGCCACAGCAAAGATCTGAAAAATATTTAATGTGCTGGCCAGTACCTTGGAACCACCTTGTATTGCACCAGTACCCGCATATATTTTGCTAATTTCGTTTCCATTGTTAACCCACATTTGTTTGAAGACTTCTTCAAATCGAGAAACTGTCTGTTTCTTATCAACAAGCTGCATTGCCTGTAACTGTCTACCTAAAGTCTGCAAAATCACAAAGTTTAGAACAAACAATTACTAACACAATTTTTTACCTCTAATCCTATAAATGTTTGTACACAATTTGTTCTATCTAAGCAGTCTAAACAGTTTGTTCGAAGTGTACCCATTTGAACACTAAAAAAAACAATGGATGAGAAGGCTCAAAAAAGAATTGCCAAGCAGTAAATTTTAAGAGCAACATTTTCAAAGGGCATTAATAAAAAAATTTTAAGCAATAAAATATGATTTAGTTTCCAGGGGTTTGGAGCAGTCCAATGTTTTAATTGCTCCGCTCCGACATCAAAATGCCTGCTCCACCTCCGCTCCAAATATTGTTAACATTAAAAAAATATTTATGATTAAAAAAATTGTTAAAAAAAAAGTTTTAATTTTATCAGATATGTAGAAGTTGGTCAAAAATATCAATATTTGACCCTAACATACAAGTAAAGTAAAATAAATGTTTGAAAAAACAAATGACTGATCTTCAAACCTTGAAAAAAGGAAAAAAAAGTAGTTTTTTTAGAAATAAACTGGATCAGTGGAGCAATCAAAATTATTTACTCCGGACTTGGCTCTTGCTCCGAGCAAAAACCCATTGCTCCACTGCTCAGCTCCAAATCCCTGTATAGTTTCAATACATCAATGATTTTGTTCAATCACGTAGAATTGTACAGAAGTTGTTGGAAATGTTCAAAAGTAAAGTAAAGAGCCACTAAAACACAAATACTCCTTAACTTTGAATCATTACCTATAAACATTATTTGCATCTGATTGATAAAAACCAAACTCTTGTAAATATTGTTCGATTCTGGCTTTGAGTTTAGACAAATTGGCTTGGTTGCCACCTCTACATTCTTGGTGGTAGTCAAAAACTATATGTGGTACATCCGCATGATTAGATTCCTTATGGTGTTTCTAAAAGATTCTGCATTCGGTCAAACATTTATTTTTTACAATCACAACCAATGTACCTGAAAATCATTACTAAGCGTAGCTTCACCCTCTTTACTACCGATTATACTAGTGCCAAGCAGATTGACTATTACTTGTTTTCCATATCTATCCTTTATCATCGACATGTGCCTGTCAAATGCAGATTTAGATGCTTCATAACCACGAGAAATTTTAACTTTATGCGAACCCACCTAGGAAATAATATTTTTTCCGTATTAACACATAACTGCTATTAGATACAAAGCAGCCGCTAATATATGGATCGGAAGATAGTTTATCAAAAGCAATTTTATAAATTAAACACATCAAGAGTAAAAACTGGACTAAGTTGGAATAAAATATAATTTTTTATTTTAAGACAATACAAATCAAAATAAAAACAAAATTTACACGGGGCAAATATAATAGTGCTTGCATTTATTACCTGTACACCAGGTTGTTCCCAAAATAATGGTACAGAACCTCTTGTTTGAATATAAGAAGTGACTTCATTGTCCAAAAAAATTACTTGCTCTGTTTCTACAAAATTTGCAACATGACCCTCATCATTTGTTCCTCTAACGTTAAATCTGTAAGGATTTTCCAACGTAAGAAGCGATATTAAAAACGGTTAAAGAACAAAAATACCTAGTCCCTGCTCGTTCACAACTAAGCCTCGATATAACAGCAGCTAGTGCTTTTCTATGACCAACATATACAGTACGAACTTCTACGGAGCCACACATAGCCCGAACTAACCAAGAACTGCAATCTACGCCAAAGCGAACCAAATGCACATGAAGCATTCTGTTCCTATAATTCCAGAAACGTATTAAAACTTTATTCATCGAGATAAACTTCGCACATACCAGAAAAACCGGTGGTCTGTCTGTGAGGTTTTTTCTTGTCGTTGAGCGCATAGCGTTAAATCTAAAGCACTGCTCCCAGCCTGTCCTGAATACCAAGAGAAATAGAACGTACCCGAGTTCAATACTTTTCTAACCTAAAAAGCAGCAGATGTATTAGTACTTTAAAACTCTTATCACATCTGCAAACACCTCTATTATCCTATCTTCATTTTGTTGATAATGTAATGGAATAAACTGTGTTTGTGTAACCCTAAATATTTCTGAATCTTTTACTTTCCCAACTGAGAAACAGCCAGTTATCATAACAAGATATAAAACACTAGACTCTCCAGCATTTAGCTGCAAAACTCCTAGACAACCATACGCATCGAGTATTTTTGTGTACTGTTTCTTAACGGCTTCAGTTTCCTGTACGGCTGTAAATATACTTATATCAATTATGTGATACAATAAACTATTATTACTTAGTTGTAAAATGCACAGTACTAGACTACTTTTCCTTCAGTTCAAAATAAAAGTCAAACTTACATAGAACTGCAACTGCTTGTGACTCAAATAACAATGTTTCTTCTTTATTTCGGTGTTCTAACAGTATACTATGAGGACTAGGTGGTTTAGACTTTTCAAGAACCCTAAATCCTTTATACATAGCCATTTTTGTACGACTTTATACCATTACCGGTTACTTAATTAAATAATTTAATGTTATTTTATTAGAACACCCCTTGACATTTAACTGACAGTAGCGGTACTGCAGTGATACCAAACCAAATCAGTTCAACTGATTTAAGTCCCACGTTGCCAATGTTACAAAACGCATGGCGCCAGTTTCAAAGTTTGTGGATCGTAGGAAAGCCATTCTTTATAGTAACTTTAAATGTATTATATTTTTGAGAATTTCGCTATTATGAAAATGCTGAAATACTTTACGAGCGTTTAAGAGGACTAATCTCATTGTACAGTTAATTTTATCAGTATTAGAAATATTGTATATATCGTTATTTTAAATTAGGGTTCATAATAAAGGATTAATGTATTAAGAATTTCAATAAAAAATTAACGTGTTTATTTAATATCAAATTACTAAGAATAAACAAATTTTTTATTCGTATGGTCTAGTTTTAGTCAGACATAATTAGCATGTACAAGAATTGTGCAATTATGTACATAACAGAAATAAACGGTATCTAAAGGTAAAGGTACAAATTTTGTTGAAGCTGGAGTAACTGTAACAACAATCTAGATTAATTAACACTTTAAAGGTGTAATGTTTGGAAAATAAAGACAAAATTTGGGTTACAGACAGTTTTACGATTGTTGGCATGTTGTTATCAATTTAAGTCAATCACTAAGACAGTGAGCATTACAAATACGTATTAAATATTTAGAAGTATGTGATCATGGTTTCCAACAGTGCTTTATTATTTTTATATTCTGTATTTCTGGTCGTTAAATGTTCACCAATAAACAACACAGCTTTGTTAGTATCAGCTTATGCTAAGGTCGCACGCTGGGGTGCTGTATCAGAAACTACTTCCCCCGTGACTCCTGAAATTTCTGAATCACTAAACGAAGGAAGAAGCAATAGCGACCAAACAATGTGGAGCCATCGGTTAGTAAAAACATATTTTATTTGTTATATTATCTTAGCTGTTTTTTGTTGTAGAAATTACGCAAACGCAAGAAGAGCTCAAAATACAAAAAGTAAGCCGGAATCAATAAAGTATTACTACACTAATAGAAAAGTGCCATCATCCAAACTAGACGAAGACCAACCTGAACCTTTCCCTGCCAAAGGAGAAGTAATACAAGAAAGATTTCACCCAAGGCCGTATTTTGAATTTGCTCCCGGTTATCCCCGTCCAAATCGCCAACCAGAATCCACAAAACCCAAAGTTAAACCATCTACAGGCACTGTAAACGATGCAAAGCCCCCAATTTTAGTTTACGGACAACCTTTCGATTCAACACCAACATTTAGTAAAGCGCCAAGTAAGCCTAACCTTCCCAAGTCAAATGGAAAGCCACCTGCTGACTTGTATAGTTCTCCATATAGTTCCTACAATCCGCCGGATGATATAAAAACAAATGGCGATGGACAATACTTAGATTATCCTCCATCTTCTTTTTACGGTGCACCGCCACAGTTTCAAAAGCCTTCACTAGATGATTCAAAAAAACCTACCCTGCCTGAATCATATGGACCACCTTCTATCAATGTCGATTCTTACAAAAATTCGAATGATGACAGCAACGAAACAATACCAGGGCCCGTTTTTTACGGACCACCCAAATTACCATCGCTAATATATGATAGACCAACTTCTGTCAATGTCGAGTCTTACAAAAATTCGAATGACGACAGCAATGAAACAATACCGGGGCCCGTTTTTTACGGACCACCCAAAGTACCATCGCCAATATATGGAATACCTGAGAAAAACAAACAAAATCCCAACTCTAATAACCATGGGCCTCCTAATATGGATATAGAAAAACCAGCAGAAATGTATGGATCCCCGCCGTTGCCACCAAGCGATTTTTACAGTGTTCCAGATACACATAATAATTCAAAAGAGCTTGAATCGATGGAGTTCGTAAACGGACATGAATTTTTGCCTACTTTGCCTCCAGATACGTATGAAGCACCGGTGGATTCTTACGGGCCACCCGGAGATACAAAACCGCCGTCACAAGCACCAGATGCTGGTAAAAAACCTGAGATAACCGAAATGATGGGTAACCAAGATATGATGCCTGAAGATTCGCCGCCTAAGCATACGGGTTACTTCTATCACGCTTCGTTGGTACCTCCGCCACCACCAGAAGATGATTCTAAACCAATGAAATATAAAGATGCTATGGATTTGGCACCACCATTACCACCTGATCATAACAACGCTCCTTCTTCGGATTATGGGCCTCCAATCACAGTCACCGATAAGCCACCAGCACCAGAAGAACCTCCAATAATGGATCATCCAGTTAATTTTTATTATCAACATCATCCACCAAACGGTAATCATAATCATGGAGATGACGCAGACTTATCTCCACCACCAATGAGTTCAGACGCAGATAATCACGATGTGCAATTTAACCCATACCACTACGATCATCACGAAATTTATCACGAAATTACTACGACCACGACAGCAGCTCCGGATGATAAACGTTTAAATACCAACGCTGGCCATTACAGCTATTACTACTTAGGACGAAAATTGTGGTACATACCGCTTTACTTTAGTGTTTATTTTATAGTGTACATTACTATTCTTATCATTAAATCAATTGCTAGACATAAGGTACAATTGGCCCAAAACTTTGAAAAATCAGCAAGTCGCAGCATGAGACAATTAAACGATGTAGATGATGTACACAGAACTGTACAAACTGCCCTTGATACTGTAGAAAAAAAGTTTATGTAATATTATTTAATAAATGTATCAAAAAAACTTAGGTTTAATTGATGTTCAATATACATTAATTAATGATAAAGAAATGTTTCGCCTAGAACGCTGTTAAACCTTATTTAAATGTCCAAAACGAAACTAACTTTATGGAATTGATCATAACTGGCAGTAAAACATAATGTTTAAGTACCGCCCCTAAAGCTAACCGCCAAAGTGAATAGAAGTCACGGAACTCAACAAAAAACAAAAATTACATTATCAAAAATGATAAATCAAAACAATTTTTAAAAAATTATTGGAAATTTATATTTAGGTATTGTAGAACGTTTATGAAATTATTATTTAGGTGTTTTTAAACGCCTGTACAAAAGAATGTTTTGCAAAAGGCCTGAATATCGAAAGCCAGATAGTTTTGGTTCTACGATTTCAAATTGTCATATTTTACTTTATGCTTGACATGCTGAGAAAGTCTTACGATGTTAAAATGGAGTATGAAAAAGTTTTAAAATTTCTAGAATTAGATGGCTCTTTTAATTAAGAGGTGTTGTAGGATTGTTACTTCTCTGGTCAGCAATAAAAACCAATTTTCTTCAACAAGGAAAAGACAACTGCAGTAAAGTTATTTGGGACATTATAAGTAAGCAGGAAAATGAATAATCGAAATTATTTTTATACTTCATGCACCTTTATATGGATTGTTGTTTAAAGATTTACTAACTTTTGAAAGTGATACTATATCCGTTTTAAATTTAGGCCAAGTTATGCGCGAATTAAGAAGTAAATATTGGGGGGAAAAATGTTGCTGCAAAAGTACATTCTGCATAAGTATAAGAATTGAAGTATGAGGGAAAAATTATACAATCGTTTACTGAAGATATTAATATCAATACCATAAATAAAGAAACTAGTATAGATTTAGTTGAACCAGTAGGAATTCCTGCAGAACATTCTTCCCAAGATACAATTAAGAAAAGAAAAAAGAAAATCAATTTTAATTATGAAAGTAAGAATACCTCTTCATAATAAAAAAAAAAAAAAAATGGAATGTGACTTTTTCAATATTATTGTAGACTTCGCAATTGATGCAGTATGCAATATATTTATTTTTTTATTCAGTAAAGATTCACATCACCGGGAAGGACAAAGAAAACAATGTAAATATTCTTCCAATCAACAAAACATTTTAATATGTAATGAAAAATTTGAACACTGTTTTATTTTTTATTGGGAAACAGGTAATGAAAACGATAAAGAAAGTCCAATACTTGCTATATACGGATCTAATATTTGACGTATCTTTGATCGAAAGCTCAATATCTAGCTGTAGTTTAGATTCAAATAAATTCTTTCACTTATTAAATATTTTTTCTTTAAATTTTTTTAAAAATGTGTGCTGACGGAAAAGATTATACAAAAAATAAGGAATTTTCAAGTTTCTTGCGTAGGGGAGCCAAATAATCTGGCGATGACCCTGTAAAGACGTAGATAGTTAATTTGTAAATCCTGAAAACAAAGCAATCTACAATGAATTAGTTGAGGGGCAGATATCAGCAAGTTTTATAAAACAGAAGTAAATCACAACAAAATGTTCCAAGGCGCTGAAATTAGGGATGCATCGATAAGCAATTTGGCCATTACCGACTAGCCGTCGTTTATCGGCCGATTACCAAATTTTTCATGATTGATTCATTGGTTTATACATAACAACGGACCCAAAAAAGGGAAATTTACTGTTTTAGCATCCTTTATTATTTGACCAACTTAGTCGTTCCCAAAGCACAAATTTTTATTGTATTAATCGCAAGTCTTAGGAGTCGCACACATTCAATATTAACGTATGCGTTAAAGATCATTTATATTTATGTATAAATCAGTAAATACAAATATGCTTTACTTACTTAAATGGATTTTTCGGATAACAATTTTTTTAGCTTTTGTGTAACTAACAGAATAAAGGTGTTTGTATACTCATTACACTATAATTCCGTTACATATGTTTGGTCATATTGTGCTAAATGGCTTTGTAAATTAAGAAATACAGATCAAGTTGATTCGTTACTGTGCTCCGTAAACGTTCTGGCTACAAACGCATTATTTTATAGTCGAATTTGCGTTGAAAAAAAAATAGTGTTCAAATGTAAAAACAACCCTGAAATCCTCTGAAATTGTAAACTAGCCGGAGGTGACAAAAACGGTATATTACTGAATCGTTTAATAACAGTGTTTTAATAATTACGTGAAATAAATTCAAACAATTTAAAGAAAAGTAACTTACCAACGGAGAAACTTGGCGTTTTTTACCTATTTACGCAATTTTATCATTTGAAGATGCTTGGCAACTGTATACAACTGAATGTGATAACATACTTGATGAGCCTAGTAGCTGCTCGTGGTATAGTGACTGAAAATTATCCAATTGCAACCACTGAAAAAATCGTGATCGACGAAGAGCCTGGATTAACAAGGTGAAAAAATATTAAATAAACCCTCAGACTTATTGGTGCTTCATTTACTGTATGCTATTATTTTTTTTAATGAATCCCAACTGTAAATAATCTTCAACATATACGGGAATAATTGTATTATGTCACTTATTTTACCATAAAAACTTCCAACAGTGGTGTGTAAAACAGTTTAAATAGTTGGTCGCAAATAAAATTTTAGGTACGAGCAAGGCTTAGAAGATTACGATGAAATGCAAGCCAGAGAAGGTCGTGGAATGATGGATGACGTTGTATATGACCATGATCATGATCACGATCACCACGAAGTACCAAAGGAAACCAAAATGGAAGAACAAAAGGCTGTAGCTACTGATCCGTGGGTTAGCTACTATGAATTTATCATAAACGAAGGCTCTTTTAAGTTTTGGGCAGTTTTTCAAGTAAGTGCGATATACAGTATATCACTGTTATTTATTAATTGTCGCTATTTTTTCAATATTATATGTGGGCGAGATATCAGAGGCCATATTATTTTTGTGTGTTGATATAAACATTATAATCTGATTATTATTAAGGCGTAATTAAATAACATAAATAGTAAACAATGACTGTTGCAATAACAAATGTGTTGATTGATACAAGCATTTTAGGACTTCAAAAATATGTAGCTTATTAAGATGTAATTAAACAACATAATTTTTAAACAATGACGGTAATTCCAGTCCATTAATGCAAGGTCATTCAAACTATGGGTCGCGAAATGTCTCTCAAGCGGGTCGCGACGAAAAACCCTTCCGACGTTGTACCAAAGATTTAAAGAATTAAAACTCAAGTTTGTATTGCACTTACATGTATGAGAGTGTTTCAAATACAAACTTCATAGCGGTACAAAAAAAAAACAGCTTGAGAAACGCTGTATTAATGCATAAAAGGTGGCCCACCGAAAAAAACAATACACTCGGACTTTAGCCGTGTCGACTATTAAAAAAAAAAAAAAACATTTGGCAGCAACCCTGGTTTAAAACAAGCACACTTTCTGAAAAAAATCCAGCCATATGAAAAAGATTGACGTAGCAGTCAGAGAGAAGAGTATAGAGGCATATGTAAATGATTATTATCAGTATGTAAATGGTGTGACTAGATGCCAATAAACAATAGCAGTTCTATTTACATGTCGGTAACTGCTTTTAATGAGTAAGTTATTCACATTATTCAAACCCATGCGTTTATCGCAGTAGCTTTGCGTATGCACTATAAATAATTACATTAACGGTGCAGCGATACTGTATCGGAATTAATAAACCCAATAGTGTTTGTTACGTTAAGTCTGCCTACACAGGGCGTCTTAGATAGGCGTAAACATCGTTTATATGCGATATACGAGGGTAATTCAAACATGATCTGGAATTTCGTTAATACGGTATGCGCCAGAACAAAAGACACCGAAATTTAGAAACCTTTGAAATATTATATATACTTTTTATTAATATATGTGGCAATGGTTGTCAAGGAAACTCAAAAATATGTTTATTCAAATGTTATCAAAACAATTGAGAATGGTGCTAACGCAAGAAAAATGTTTTATTGTTGAGCATTATTTTTGTTCATATGGAACTGGGCGGTCGAATGAACCTAGTTTGTTAGTGATTGCCACTCAATTTAGAGAAAATTTTCAGAAGCCACCAAGTAACAAGGATATGTTAGAGTCGTTGAAAAATTGAGACGCACAGCAAGTGTTCCAACACAACGTAAAGGCTGCACTGGTCGTCCAGTTACCGTAACAGCTAATGCGAATCAAAGCTCTTCTAACAGGTGGTAGAAACTCCAAAGAGAAGTCTCCGGCGAACGTGTATGAAAAGAATTATAGTCAAACGTCTACACGAAGAATGGCCAAGAAAATTGGGGGTTTCGCCTATAAAATACAGATTGGACAAAGTTTGAATAATGCAGACAAACAGGCGAGAGTTGCGTATTGTACTTCAATATTAGCAATGGTTTACGATGATCCAATGTTCCTTTCGAATGTATGGTCTTGACGAATGCCACATCCGTCTGACGGGATTTATCAATCGAGAGACAAATCGATTTCTAGGCTTTGAACGGCTAGACGTCATCGAAGATAAACCCCTTCATGGTGAGCGTGTAAAAATTTGGTGTGCAGTATCTGCTAACGGCATACTGTGTCCTTATTTTGTGGAAGACAAAAATCGAAATGCTGTTACTTTGAATCAGGTGCGATATAGAGATCTGATTTGATGCTTAAAACGAGTTTGGTGTTTTTCTATGGATGGGTAAGCAGCCCTTTGCAAAAACCCCAACTTGGAGGACCAGGTATTTTTCTTTTAGGGTTTACTTCCCTTAGACTGACGATCTTACAGGACTATAGAGTTCAGTCTACCCTTTTAGGTGGTTCTTCCGTTCCTTTGGCCATTGAGATCCATATATCTTCATCTGTCCTAGGGACCGTTGACCGGTTTTCACCTGTAACCCAGGCAGGGACCCTTACTGGGTGCTATCGGCCGGACCAGCTGAACCCAGGTTTTTTAACGAGGTTGTTACTCCTCCCCCTCCACCTTTCTCATCCTGACTTGGGACAGGCAATAGTGGAGTTTCTTGAAACTAATAAGTGTTGAGAACATTATTCACGATAACCCTTCGATTTTCACCTGTTTGGACCACTACTAAAGAGGCGTTGGAAGGACCAAAAAAAACATCAATTTTGTACAAAACAGATTTTTTAACAATCAAAAAGCATACACATTGCTTGAAACGCTAATTTTAGGAAGCAAAATAATGAGCAAAATACCGTGAATCGATACAACAGATATAGCCGACTTAAACGAGCATATAAGTGGCCTAGTCACCGAACCTTGAAAATTATTTCCAGAAGTTAACATTCAGACAATTAAAATACTGTTATATAATTATAATTAGTAATTTATTTTCTCCTTGTCAATTTTAACGCTAGATAAGCAACTAGCGTGAAATGATTTCGTTTCCGACTATAATATAATGTTAATAAATTCTTACCACGTATTTAACGTAACATTACACCTCATAGTAATTTAAATAAAAAACATATTTGCATGAAAAAATGCACTTGCTCTTCTTGTAATTATAAAAATTACGTATTTTAAAAACAAGTTTACTTTACGCAAACTTCAGGAGTTCTCTTAAAAAAGTTGGTAATATATGTATATCAAATTAACGTAAACTAAGCCGGAAATTGACCAATAACTAGAAAGGTTTCCAGTATTTTATTTTGAGGCAAAATGTATTGAAAATCGAGTACAAAAAGTCAGCCCAAAGTATTTCAACGAAGCTCAAAATCAGTCCAATAAGTAAAAAAGCTTTAATTACATACGAAATACTAACGCTCGTTATAAAATGAGAAAATGTAAAATCAATACGCGTATAACAAAAAAAAAAACATGTTAAATAAAAAAAAAACAACAACTAAGACACGATTTGACAAAAAATGAGTAAACGTTAAGCGCTCACTGCGACACACATACCATGCATTGTGGAAACGTCCAAAAATATGTGAATAACGACAAACAAAACCGATAAAGAAATTACAATGAAAAACCTGTGCCTTTGCTATAGGTATCTTAAAAAAGTGTTTCGACTGTCTTCTACATAACTGAACGCAGAGAAAGAAAATGTATCAAAAGTATTCGAAGTATCCATACTCTAGTCATTACGCGATATTTATTGGAAGATTGCGTATGTGATCAAGCAACTCACGATAATAGTTCAACTTTCAACTACTTCGGTGGGAAATAGGAGTGAAGCAATCTGAATGGTAAAAGAAGGCGAAACGACAACAAATTCATCGAGCGTAACTCCACACACCTCTCAAACGAAACATCAAAACTTAATAAAGAGAAAGACGCAGTACCAAACCCGGAAAAGAAGATTATAATATGGGCAACGGCCGCAAAAGCTTGGAAAATGGTTTGAAACCGCCTCTTCTTTAAAAGAAAAAAGTAGACAAGAAACACCAGATGTAAGGCATTAGCACTGAACTGTCATCAGAGTGATAGCGAATAATAGCCTTTACATTCGGTTCTAAACACAAGGCCAAACAGAGAGATAACTGCCAAAAGTTGGACACCGCTTATCACAAAGCCACTAAATGGGAGATCATACTTTCCAGGATTGTTTCTGTAGTGTATCTTTCCGTAAATTTTATTCAAAAGTAGTTACACATCGAAAAACTGTCATCAAAAGTATTCGAACTTTTCATATTTTAGTCACTAGTTAATCAACACCCATCTAGAAATACCAGCATGATAGCAAATCACCTCGATCCAGCTGCTTTTTGGCTGGAAATGGGGGTAGCGCAATTAAAGTGATAAAAAAAGTGAAGCGATAACAAATTAATCGAGCGCAACGCCACAGGTCTCCCAAACGATAAAACTTAAATTTAAAAAACCTGATAGAAGACCCGAAAACGAAGGTTTTTAAATTACCTTTTTATTTTCTTTACTCAAACTGAAGTTGCTTAATCAATAAGACTATATGAACACAAAAGAAACATTTAAAACTCGTCATTTCATTATTAATAAAACTGACTGATTCTCCAAATTATATGAAGAACATATTTGCTACATATTATGTATCTGCTGATACCTTATGTTCATGTAACAGCAGAATTGCTTGTCACATTATTTATGGTTTTGTTTTAGCTCAACTAATTTTTTCTTTTTTTTTAGTTGGTTACAGCAGTACTACTGATCTATTCGGCGTTGGCTGCCGTGTACTTCGCCAAATTTAATGTAGTTTCGACAGACTACGACTATTACTACGATTTGTTTGGAAGATCACATGGAAGATCATCTTCAACTAATGATAACAGCTGGTTTGGCTTAAACGCCCAAACATTTCAAAGGATACTGGATGCCATTTCTTCAAAAAAATATTCGTAATTGTTTAAGTACTTTCTGTATTTTTAAAAGTTACAGCGTTTATTTTGAAGTAAAAAAAAATCAGCCAAAACTTATATTTTAAATCATTATTAAATTTTAACACAACTTATTCGTTACAGCAACGGAGTTTATACTCGGGTCCATGTAAAACAACTCGTATGTCGTAGGCGACCCTGTTTAAATTAGGTAATAGCATTTTATGACTGAAAATTGATACATTAAATGCAAACACATTTAGTAAAATGCATATTGTTGCTTGCTGCTGTAAAATTTTTTTACGTGCTAATATCGACAGAACTAATTAGGATTTAGCAGTGACAATAATACCAAAGTACAATGCTAATTTAATATTAGGTTTTTGTTTAAATTAAGCACATAGCTGAAAACTTGTAATGACATTTAAATATATATAATTCACTTCTTAAGCCTCACCAATAAGACATCGTTTATCTAAAAGAGTCATCTCTCAAGATAATCGAAATCCGAAGTGAGGCCCAAGGACTGATAAACCCTGTATTTCATGTTTCATTAATTACAAAGAACCACTTTGTACAAAATGTCAAGTATGAAAGGGCTAAAAAAAAACTATAATTTTTCTTTCTACGTTTACCTTACTCGATAGGAAGTAGTGGACAGAAGTGTATAATGTTTATTTTCGATAATAAATGCATGTTATACAGATTACAAGAAGACTTTTACTTGAAAGCTTGGAATGATGAAAAGTGTAACGTTTTAATTTGTGCTCTGCACTGATTAGTCAACCGTATTTAAAAAATAAAACTAAACGAAGCGTCTTACAAGATATGAAGACAGTGGGGAATTAAGAGGGTGTCGTACCTGACTGATTTAAGTTTGCCTAATTCAGAAAAGAAAAAGAGAAAAAATTAAAAGAGCCCACAAGACTGATACATATACATTTTGATGATAAATTGGATTCCTCCTTTTCATATATGAAGATAAAATCTATTTCAATAAGGCCACAAAATATAAAACAAGCAGCAAAAACAAGAAATATCAGATAATATCGACAATTTGAAAACAATATTTTTTTACACCAAATAAAATGTTCACAAAATATTTGGAAATATAAAAGGAAATAATAAAAAAAAAAACTCAATTTACTGTAAAAATTCGTGTAAACAGCCATAGAACTACAATTTTAACTTAAACCGAAAAGTCGCCAGTTTAGCTGGAAAAATTGACCAAATTCATCAAGAAACATTTTATTTTTTAATCGAAATAAATGATACAAAAATAAGCAAATTTAATGCAAACGAATTTAAAACACGGGACAAAAGATTTATTCCTAAAGAAAATACAAGCAGGAAGTAGGGACACATTGAAGAAAAAATATTTTAGTCAGAATTTGGATTCTACTGAAGTTAGTGGCATTTTACTTAACAAAACCTGCACAAGAATAAAAAGCACAAAAAGTTACACTTTATTTCAAGAATAATGGAGAAACGCAGGGACCGATGAACGAAAAATGCTTTAATAAACTTGCATTCTTTAAAAAATGGTATGTTATTTAAAAGAACTGTTCGAGCAAAAATGATTGTCAATTACAAAAAAGTGAAAATACAAAAAAAAAGCGCCATTTCGATATTTAACGAAACTTATGAAGTACTATTTCATTTGTTGTAATCTAAGACATGACGGTAAATACATTACCGCAAGAATTCGTGTAAACAGCCATAGAAGTAGAAATACAATTTTAACTTAAACCGAAAAGTCGCCAGTTTAGCTGGAAAAATTGACCAAATTCATCTAGAAATGATTAACACAAAAATAATTCATGACCTCGTGCAAGTGATGTGCATTTTATTTTTTAATCGAAATAAATGATTTACAATAGGTTTATTTACAAAAATAAGCAAATTTAATGCAAATGAATTTGCAACAGGGGACAAAAGATTTATTCCTAAAGAAAATACAAGTAGGAAGTAGGGACACG
Organism: Elmis aenea; assembly: GCA_947652605.1. Classification (NCBI taxonomy): domain Eukaryota; kingdom Metazoa; phylum Arthropoda; class Insecta; order Coleoptera; family Elmidae; genus Elmis; species Elmis aenea. Next base: position 19,718,030 of record OX393584.1, read on the forward strand.
TTAAAGTAAGAAGATTTTAGTCAGAATGTGGATTCTTCTGAAGTTAGTGGCATTTTACTTAACAAAACCTGCACAAGAATAAAAAGCACAAAAAGTTACACTATTTCAAGAATAATGGAGAAACGCAGGGACCGATGAACGAAAAATGCTTTAATAAACTTGCATTCTTTAAAAAATGGTATGTTATTTAAAAGAACTGTTCGAGCAAAAATAAATGTCAATTACAAAAAAGTGAAAATACAAAAAAAAAAGCGCCACATTCGATATTTAACGAAACTTATGAACATATTTATATAAATATTTACGTAGTTCTTTGCCTCATTGGTCAACTAAACCAATAACAAAATTGTTTGTATGGTAGTAGCACATTACAGCTCCATAAAAATAATATTTAAGGACAGCAATATACTGAATGAAAACAAATTAATTGTGAAGTTCAACAAGAAATAACATCTGCTCCAAGGATTATTTTAAAAGTATTTGTTTAATGGAATCATTGATAAATTAGCGTTCTTATTGTGCGACATTTAAACAGTTTGCAAACGGAAATAAAACAACATAATAACAAGTAGAAGCGCTGTCGGTTGCGTTCAATGGGATAAATTCCTCCACAAACGTTTGCAATTTAAAAGAATATAAGTAACAGGTTCTGAGATTTTTTTACCGCGGTGGAATACAAACTAAGTCTCACTACCTGTGCAGTCGGTGCCATTGAACCTGTTAATACCACTTCCTTTATACACTACCGTCGAAGAACCAGCGCACAGGAACTTCGCGCATAATGGATTAGCAGGATTTTATCACAATTTTTTACGTAATGGTATCGAAAATTATAGAAACAAGCACGTAGCTCAACAAATCAAAATATTGAAATCGCCGAATAAAATGGAACAAAATTGAACACGTTAAAACCCAGATTTCTTCCTCATCGGAATACCATTGAAGGTCACAAAACTTAAATAAGCTGTGAATGACCCACAAGGTTTTTTTAAACATCAAAGACCTCCTCAAAAATATGAAGAAACAAAATAACACGTAAAGCACGGAGAAAATAATTCTAACAAGCAAATTTAAACCCAAAAAATCGCTGAAAATTGAAATTTTGTAATGGGTAAACTCTTTCTTTAGCACTGTTTTAATGGGGTTTTTGAATACTGCAATATGATACACTCCAGGCAAATAGAAATAAAAAACTCACTCTAATGAGGTTAAAGCCATAATATTATGAATAAAGCAGACTGACTCAAAAATTTATATAAATTTAGTTTTATTTGTAAAGCAACTTAAAATAAACCCGAATTAAAAAAATTTGCTCATCGGTTGATTTAAAACTGCTTCTTGCTATGTAAATCACAACCGTAACTTTGTGTAACATCCGATGTTTGCGGTTCATTATAATTATCTGCCAGACAATAAGATGGTCGTCGGAAGAATAATATTTATGGAAGGCATTGTTTTATAAGATTCTCAGCTTAGTTATCTGTTTCCGTTTTTTCCTCCGCTTTATTTCTCATGACAATTCAAAAAACGGAGAGCAGAAAACAAGATTAATTACAATGAGATAAAAATAACTAAAAGCTCATTAACGAAAAACAACTCCAATAGTTCATTTATAAAAATAAGCAATTTTAATTCAAAGCACGTTTAAAAAAAAACGAAACAGAAACGACATATTCCAAAAAAAAAAAAAAAAAAAAAACCAAGTAGGGAGTAGGGACACTTTAAAGTAAAAAGGCTTCAGTCAGAATGTGTATTCTTCAAAAGTAAGTGGCATTTTACCTTACAAAACCTACACAAGAATAAAAAACAGGAAAAGATAGACTATATTTCAAGAAAAATGGAAAAACATAGGGACCAATGGACAAAAAATAATCTAATAATTTACATTCTGTGAAAAACTGTATTTTATTTAAAAGAATTGTTCCAGCAAAAATAAATATAATTTCCAAAAAAAAAGTAATACAAAAGAATATAGCGCTGCATTCATTATTTCACAAAACTTATGAAGGTAACTATTTCATTTGTTGTAATCTATGCCATGATGGGATAGTTGCAGTTTATGTATTATCTTAAAAAAAGAAACGTGCTGGGTAAAAACGAAAAATTCCCTGTACCAATAATTATTGCCAAAACATTTCGTGTATCGTAAAAAACTGTGAGCCGGGTTTGGCACCGATGAAGGCAATTATTAAATAATGGGATAGTTACAATGTATACATTATCTCAAGAAAAGGGACGTGTTTTTTGGAAATTGACGGGGGTAAGAGGCTTGCTCCACGTCCGTTGATAGTTGGCCCAGTATTGTCGATATCGGCGCCTTTAAAATAAAGGAAATAAGAACAAAAAAAAGGAATTGTTTGCTTAAAAATTACTGAATGCAGTATATTAAAGTGATTTTTGAAAATTTAATGGAGGTTGAAGGCTTGTTCCACTTCGTCGATTGTTGGCCCAGTATTACTAAAATTGGCGCTTTTAAAATGAAGAAAAGAAGTACGAAAAAAGGGATTGCATGACATTTCTCAACAAGGTTAAAAATTACTAAATGCAGTATATTTAACTGATTTTTGAAAATTGCTGTAGGTAAGAGGCTTGCATCACTTACGCCGATAACTGGTCCAGTATTGCCAAAATCGGCACTTATAAAATGAAGATAATACGTACGAAAAAAAGGGATTTGCTCGTTATTTCTCAAGAGGATAAAAAATAACTTGAAGCAGTATATGAAACTGATTTTTGGAAATTGACGGAGGTTAAAAGCTTGCTACCCCTCCGTCGTTAGTTGCCGATTAGTTCCAAAATCGGCCATTTTAAAATAAAGAAAGCAAGAACAAAAAATAGCAATTTCCTCGTCATTTTTTGGCAGGGATAAAAATTACTTGAGGCAGTATATAAAACTGAATTTTGTCAAATTTACAAAGGTTAGAGGCTTGCTAGACCTTCGTTGATGTTTTCCCAAGTAGTGCCAAATTCAGCAGTTTTAAAATACAGGGTGTGTAAAAATTGGCGGAAGCGCTACACGTGGCGATGTTCTTCGTAAAACTCTAAGTCGAAAATCTTAATACGAATTTTACGAAGAACATCGCCACGTGTAGCGCTTCCGCCAATTTTTACACACCCTGTATAGAAAAAAAGTACGAAAAACAGGGATTTGCTCGTCATTTCTCAACAGGGTTAAAAATTTCTTGAAGCAGTATATTAAACTGATTTTTGGAAATTGACGAAGGTTAGATATTTGATATTTGCTCAAGTAGTGCCAAATTCGGCACTTCTAAAATATAGAAAAAAAGGGATTTGTTCGTCATTTCTCAACAGGGTTAAAAATTACTTGAAGCAGTGTATTAAACTATTTTTAAAAATTGACGTAGATTAGACGCTTGCTAAAACTACGTCGGGGGTCCGCCCAGTAGTGCCAAAAGCAACCCTATTAAAATAAAGGAAAAAACTACTAAAATAAGGATTTGCACGTAATTTCTTGACAGAGTTAAAAATTACTTGAAGCAGTATATTAAACTGAGTTTTTGAAATTGACGAAGGTTAGAGGTTGCTACACCGTCGTTGATATTTACTGGATTTGCTCGTCATTTCTTGACAGGGTTTAAAATTACTTGAAGCAGTATATTAAACTGATTTTATGAAATTGACGGAGGTTAGAGGCTTGCTACACTTCTGTTATTATTTGCCTAAGTAGTGCCAAATTCGGCACTTTTAAAATATAGAAAAAAAGTACGAAAAAAAGGGGATTCGCTCGTCATTTCTTGACAGGGTTAAAAAGTACTTGAAGCAGTATATTAAACTGATTTTTGGAAATTGACGAAGGTTAGAAGATTGCTACACCGTCATTGATATTTGGCCAAGTCGTGCCAAAATCGGCACTTTTAAATTGTAGAAAAAAAGTACGGAAAAAAGGGATTCGCTCGTCATTTCTTGACAGGGTTAAAAATTACTTGAAGCAGTATATTAAACTGATTTTTGGAAATTGACGAAGGTTAGAGGTTGCTACACCGTCGTTGTTATATGGCCGAGTCGTGCCAAAATCGGCACTTTTAAATTGTAGAAAAAAAGTACGGAAAAAAGGGATTCGCTCGTCATTTCTTGACAGGGTTAAAAATTACTTGAAGCAGTATATTAAACTGATTTTTGGAAATTGACGAAGGTTAGAGGTTGCTACACCGTCATTGATATTTGGCCAAGTCGTGCCAAAATCGGCACTTTTAAATTATAGAAAAAAAGTACGAAAAATAGGGATTTCCTCGTCATTTCTCGACAGGGTTAAAAATTACTTAAAGCAGTATAATAAACTGATTTTTGGAAATTGACGAAGGTTAGAGGTTGCTACACCGTCGTTGACATTTGGCAGAGTCGTGCCAAAATCGGCACTTTTAAAATATAGAAAAAAAGTACGAAAAATAGGGATTTCCTCGTCATTTCTTGACAGGGTTAAAAATTATTTGAAGCAGTATATTAAACTGATTTTTGGAAATTGACGAAGGTTAGAGGTTGCTACACCGTCGTTGATATTTGGCCGAGTCGTGCCAAAATCGGCACTATTAAATTATAGAAAAAAAGTACGAAAAAAAGGGATTTGCTCGTCATTTCTTGAAAGGGTTAAAAATTACTTGAGGCAGTATATTAAACTGATTTTTGGAAATTGACTAAGGTTAGAGGCTTGCTACATTTTCGTTGTTATTTGCCCAAGTAGTGCCAAATTCGCCACTTCTAAAATATAGAAAGAAAGTACGAAAAAAGGGATTTGCTCGTCATTTCTCAACAGCGTTAAAAATTACTTGAAGCGCTATAATAAACTGATTTTTTGAAATTGAGGAAGGTTAGAGGCTTGCTACACTTTCGTTGATATTTAGCCGAGTCGTGCCAAAATCGGCACTTTTAAAATAAAGACAACAGGTACTAAAAATAGCGATTTGCTGGTCATTTCTTGACAGGGCTAAAAATTACTTGAAGCACTATATTAAACTGATTTTATGAATTTGACGAAGATTAGAGGTTGCTACACCGTCGTTGATATTTGGCCGAGTCGTGTCAAAATCGGCACTTTTAAATTATAGAAAAAAAGTACGAAAAAAAGGGATTTGCTCGTCATTTCTTGACAGGATTAAAAATTATTTGAAGCAGTATATTAAACTGATTCTTGAAAATTGACCAAGGTTAGAGGTTGCTACACCGTCGTTGATATTTGGCCGAGTCGTGCCAAAATCGGCACTTTTAAATTATATAAAAAAAATACGAAAAAAAGGGATTTGCCCGTCATTTCTTGACAGGATTAAAAATTATTTGAAGCAGTATATTAAACTGATTTTTGGAAATTGACGAAGATTAGAGGTTGCTACACCGTCGTTGATATTTGGCCGAGTCGTGCCAAAATCGGCTTTTTTAAAATATAGAAAAAAAGTTCGAAAAAAATGGATTTGTTCGTCATTTCTTGACAGGATTAAGTTATTTAAAGCAGTATATTAAACTGATTTTTGGAAATTGACAAAGGTTAAAGGTTGCTACACCGTCGTTGATATTTAGCCGAGTCGTGCCAAAATCGGCGAAAAAACGTACTAAAAATAGCAAAAAAAGGGATTTGCCCGTCATTTCTTGACAGGATTAAAAATTATTTGAAGCAGTATATTAAACTGATTTTTGGAAATTGACGAAGATTAGAGGTTGCTACACCGTCGTTGATATTTGGCCGAGTCTTGCCAAAATCGGCAATTTTAAATTATAGAAAAAAAGTACGAAAAAAAGGGATTTGCTCGTCATTTTTTGACAGGATTAAAAATTATTTGAAGCAGTATATTAAACTGATTTTTGGAAATTGACGAAGATTAGAGGTTGCTACACCGCCGTTGATATTTGGCCGAGTCGTGCCAAAATCGGCTTTTTTAAAATATAGAAAAAAAGTTCGAAAAAAATGGATTTGCTCGTCATTTCTTGACAGGATTAAAAGTTATTTGAAGCAGTATATTAAACTGATTTTTGGAAATTGACGAAGGTTAGAGGTTGCTACACCGTCGTTGATATTTAGCCGAGTCGTGCCAAAATCGGCACTTTTAAAATAAAGAAAAAACGTACTAAAAATAGCAATTTTCTCGTCATTTCTTGACAGGGCTAAAAATTACTTGAAGCACTATATTAAACTGATTTTATCAATTTGACGAAGATTAGTCTTGCTACACCTTCGTTGATATTTGCCCAAGTAGTGCCAAATTCAGCACTTTTAAAATATAGAATAAAAGTACGAAAAAAAGAGATTTGCTCGTTATTTCTTGACAGGGTTAAAAATTCCTTGAGGCAGTATATTAAACTGATTTTTGGAAATTGACGAAGGTTAGAGGCTTGCTACACCTCTGTTGATATTTGCCCAAGTAGTGCTAAATTCACCATTTTTAAAATATAGAAAAAAAGTAGGAAAAAAACGTATTTGCTCGTCGTTTCTAGACAGGGTTAAAAATTGCTTGAGGCAGTATATTAAACTGATTTTGATATTTGCCCATGTTCGGCACTTCTATAATATAGAAAAAAAAAGTACGAAAGAAAAGGAAATTGAAGTATCTTAGACGCTTTGCTACACCTCCGTCGATGGGCTTTGGGCTAGTATTGCAAAAATCAGCCCTTTTAAAATAAAGAAAAAAAGTACAAAAAAGGGATTGCATGTCATTTCCCAACTAGATTAAAATTACTGAAATCAGTATATTAAACTATAATAAATATCTTATTTTATTTTACCTTGTGGCTAAGATAGGAAAACAGCGAATAAAAACTTTTATATTGTCAATAAAAATAGAAACCAGTATAGAACGATTAACAAAACGGACTTTGGAACCTTACAAAATTGACTGGAAAACAAAACGAAAAGTAGAATTTAATTAGAAGATGATACGAGAAGCAATGTCGAGGAGCGGGATCCTTCTTAATGCAAGTGCAGAGCGCAAAGTGAGGGGATCTAGAAAATTTACTAGGTAGCGGTCAGACTCGGTGCCGACATGGTGTAGCTCGGACGGATGAACACATTTGAATCTGACGATGGAATACTCGTAACACCGTCGTGATCAGGTGTTCAATTAAATACACTAACGCTACGAGATATAATTTTGTGCTTCGAGTGGGTACTGTGCTTCTATTAAAATGACAGTGATTTGATGTACATAAAAAATTAAGCTCGACGATTTTAAGGTACATGTTCCTTTTAGTAACGATTATAAATTATTGAGATTATGGACATACATGTGCATTGATATATAACAAAACGTAGCTAATTTATTTTTAAAGGTAGCATCAACGAAAATAAATAAATAACAACCGAAATTAGTACCAGAAGCAATTCATAAATATAACTAATTTCAAAATTGTTTATTTAAAAAAAAACACATGTAACAAGATAGTGCGTTTCAAATTTAAGTTTCAACTCTTAGCGAATCTTGCAGTGACAAATACTAAAAAAAAAAACACTTTTTTAATATAAAGAGGAAACAAACCTATAGAATTCCACGTTTATCGCAGCAAATTGGTCACCAAATTTTAATTGAAATAACATTTAATACAGAGTGACGTGAATAAGCAATTAGCTTTCTGGAACTTAATATGCTATACAACCAAAGGACTTAAAAATCTGTGTCAGAAGTAGTACCAAAAACAATAAATGAATGATATAACGTTACATAAGTAATAATTTGTGAGGTGTTTTAATGTGCGTTTAAACTTTGCAATGGATATTTCCAAAATCTGAAGTAACATGGAGTCCTTCTGCACTACTGCGGGCGGTCACTCAAAATATCGATCTGCACAGGCAGCGGCAAGCTTTTATCAAACCCCAATATACAACAACAGAAACTTGAGACAGGTAAACCAATATTGAAGTTTGTTTATAATTAGTTAGTCAAGTAAATCCATAGCGCACTAACAAACATCAGTTTTTGCGGCATCCTCTTGGCAGGCGAAATCTTAATTTAACTTTAACGGAATAGCAACATCATCATGAGGTAGTATAACGATTTGGCAATGTAAAAATCTTGTGACAATAAACTCTTTGTTGCCGTTATAGTTGTTGATGTACTGGTAATTATATCTGACACGTAAAATTTCGTAGCATGACCATAATGAAACGGAGGAGCTGACGATAACTAACGTTTCTAACATACCAGCTCATACAATCGTCTGTAAACAATTAATTTTGAAAAATTTAATAAATAGGAGTATTGCGAAAGCTGTATTTTGCGAATTAATCAATTATTAGTAATATTTAAGAATGTCCACATTTATGTTTTACCTTATAAAAACACCCACAAAACCTTGAATAAAAAACTCCAGCGGAGAAGAGAAAACTTCAGAACATTTTATGGTACTACGTTAAGAAAATACATTAATGTCCAGCATATACGTAAAAGTCACAACAAAAAAAAACTTTCAAGAGTTCAAAAGCAAGACAAAAGTGATTGTTCATTTTATATCACATTAAGTTTAACAAAAAAGTTGAACAATAAATAACCAAAAAAAAACAAAATATCTGGATTTCAAACCACTACTTAAGAATATTTCATGAAACGTAAACGCAAAAAAAAAAATCTGCTGAAGAACAAGAGCAAGAGAGAATTCTCAAAAGCGCTTTACAATGACAACAGAAACAAGAACAATAATTCATAAGAGCTTTACAAACGCAAAAACAGAGAACCACCACCCGAGAGCAACATCCCAAAATTTGGAAACGAATTGTTAATTTTTATTTTAGATGGGATTGAAATATCATTTAAACTTACGAACAAAATATTAAGAAACAGTTATGGATAACAAAGCACACCAAATATACGTTTAACAGATGTAATGTTTTGAAAACGAGTTAATTGGCAAGGTATCGCTACTTGAGAAGAATATTTCATAAAACGTAGACGTCAAAAAAATAATCTGCTGAAGAACTAGAGCAAAAGAGAATTCTCAAAAGCGCTTTCAATGACAACAGAAACAAGAATAATATTTCAAAAGCGCTTTACAAACGCAAAAACCGAGAACCACCACTTGAGAACAACGTTCCAAAATATGGAAACGAATTGTTAATTTTAATTTTAGATAGGGTTGATAAATCATTTAACCTTACTTATGAACAAAATATTAAGAAACAGTTGTGCATAACAAAACACACTAAATATACGTTTCACAGATGTGACGTTTTTAAAACGAGTTAATTGAGAAGGAATCGCTACTTGAGAACAATATTTCATAAAACGTAAACGTCAAAAAAATAATCTGCTGAAGAACAAGAGCAAGAAAGGATTCTCAAAAGCGCTTTAAAATGACGACAGAAACAAGAACAATATTTCAAAAGCGCTTTACAATCGCAAAAACAGAAAACCACCACCCGAGAGCAACCAACATCCCAAAATATGGAAACGAATTGTTAATTTTTATTTTAGATAGGATTGCATTAAGAAACCGTTGTGCATAACAAAACACAATGAATATACGTTTCACAGATTTCATGTTTTGCAAACGAGTTAATTGACAAGGAATCGCCACTTGAGAACAATATTTCATAGAACTTACGACGTCCAAAAAATAATCTGCTGAAGAACAAGAGCAAGAGAGAATTCTCAAAAGCGCTTTAAAATGACAACAGAAACAAGAACAATATTTCAAAAGCGCTTTACAATCGCAAAAACAGAGAACCACCACCCAAAAGCAACCAACATCCCAAAATATGGAAACGAATTGTTAATTTTTATTTTGGATAGGATTGCATTAAGAAACCGTTGTGCATAACAAAACACAATGAATATACGTTTCACAGATTTAATGTTTTGCAAACGAGTTAATTGACAAGGAATCGCCACTTGAGAACAATATTTCATAGAACTTACGACGTCCAAAAAATAATCTGCTGAAGAACAAGAGCAAGAGAGAATTCTCAAAAGCGCTTTAAAATGACAACAGAAACAAGAACAATATTTCAAAAGCGCTTTACAATCGCAAAAACAGAGAACCACCACCCAAAAGCAACCAACATCCCAAAATATGGAAACGAATTGTTAATTTTTATTTTGGATAGGATTGCATTAAGAAACCGTTGTGCATAACAAAACACACTGAATATACGTTTCACAGATTTAATGTTTTGCAAACGAGTTAATTGACAAGGAATCGCCACTTGAGAACAATATTTCATAGAACTTACGACGTCCAAAAAATAATCTGCTGAAGAACAAGAGCAAGAGAGAATTTTCAAAAGCGCTTTAAAATGACAACAGAAACAAGAACAATATTTCAAAAGCGCTTTGCAATCGCAAAAACAGAGAACCACCACCCGAGAGCAACCAACATCCTAAAATATGGAAACGAATTGTTAATTTTTATTTTAGATAGGATTGCATTAAGAAACCGTTGTGCATAACAAAACACACTGAAGATACGTTTCACAGATTTAATGTTTTGCAAACGAGTTAATTGACAAGGAATCGCCACTTGAGAACAATATTTCATAGAACTTACGACGTCCAAAAAATAATCTGCTGAAGAACAAGAGCAAGAGAGAATTCTCAAAAGCGCTTTAAAATGACAACAGAAACAAGAACAATATTTCAAAAGCGCTTTACAATCGCAAAAACAGAGAACCACCACCCGAGAGCAACCAACATCCTAAAATATGGAAACGATTGTTAATTTTTATTTTAGATAGGATTGCATTAAGAAACCGTTGTGCATAACAAAACACACTGAATATACGTTTCACAGATTTAATGTTTTGCAAACGAGTTAATTGACAAGGAATCGCCACTTGAGAACAATATTTCATAGAACTTACGACGTCCAAAAAATAATCTGCTGAAGAACATGAGCAAGAGAGAATTCTCAAAAGCGCTTTAAAATGACAACAGAAACAAGAACAATATTTCAAAAGCGCTTTACAATCGCAAAGACAGAGAACCACCACCCGAGAGCAACCAACATCTTAAAATATGGAAACGAATTGTTAATTTTTATTTTAGATAGGATTGAATTAAGAAACCGTTGCGCATAACAAAACACACTGAATATACGTTTCACAGATTTAATGTTTTGCAAACGAGTTAATTGACAAGGAATCGCCACTTGAGAACAATATTTCATAGAACTTACGACGTCCAAAAAATAATCTGCTGAAGAACTAGAGCAAAAGAGAATTCTCAAAAGCGCTTTACAATGACCACAGAAACAAGAACAATATTTCAAAAGCGCTTTACAATCGCAAAAACAGAGAACCACCACCTGAGAATAGCGTTCCAAAAATATAAAAACGGATTGTTAATTTTTATTTTACATTGGATGAAATATTATTTAAACTTACGTACGAACAAAATATTAAGAAACAGGTAGTTGTTCATAACAAAATAGACCAAATAGCTGTTTTACAGATGAAACGCTTTGAAAACAAATGAATTGACAAAAAATCACCAATTAAAAACATTTGAAAAGCATGGTAAAGCGACGGTTTCCATGAACGAAAGAGCAAAAAAAAAATGATTCAAAGGCTACTTGTGGTACAAAAGTAAGGATCTAAGAGTTGTTAATAAATTAAACAAAAAATTAAAAGTGTATGTGATAGTAATTTATAAATATCCGTCAATTGGTGTTCGTCGTCGAGTCATAGAAAAGCGTCGCATTTTGCCCTATTGACTTTTTAAGCTTGTCAAGAACTAGTTGAAAACAATGGTTAAATTAAATTTGCCTGGCCGTCGTTTAAATCGAACACGGTTTACAAAAAAATAGTATGCGGCGGCTATCGAACGGCTATACCTAGATAATGATGAGTATTTCCAATGATATGTATAGGTATAAATGCTAACTTGGTAAACCTGTTGTACAGCCGGTCAATATCTACCAAGAGTCCACTGCACTGGTCTGTGACGGCCAATGACAGCACTATGACATTTTTTATAGTAATAGTAATAATTACACATACACTGCTACCTACAACCAGTTAAAAAAATAAACATTTGCATTCGTTAGATATACAGAATTAAAGGATATTAATTTTATGTTAAGTTAACTGAGCGAAGACTTTTAATATGATAGTTAACTAAGCTTAACTAATCCCTTTGTAACTGAGCAATTAATTTTTGATCAATCATTTAAGACCCATCACTAAAAGCTTCAACATATTTAAGCAAATACCAGATAACCTTTGCAATTTTTATTTAGATTACGACTTATATATTTTATTATACATTACATAATATATGAATAGCTATGCAATGCCAGAGCGTGTATCGGTTAAGGAGTTTATAATAAGACAATATATCCATATAACGTTGAACGTTACCAGTAACCAACGAGTCTAGCAGAAGAGGCAATTTTTAACTCACGAGGGCAAACGCCACAATCTCACTGCGATGATTCTAGCCAAGGTCGTGCATTGTGCACGATGCACATGGTCACTGCCTGCTGCATTTCTTTTGTGCTCGAACTTTTCTCTAAAAATATAAAGTAGTGCTAGTGACCAGGCCGTCTCGCTCTAGAATGGAATTTTCTTATAAGCTTTAAGCGAAGATGCACAAGTAAAAAGTAGTAAATCTAAATCGTATTATTTCAAACAATTGAAATAAATATGATAATAAATAAAGTCTTAACGGTAACTGTGTTTTCAAATTAAACACTTCCTGCCCCCCAATGAAATGATAGTAACGCTTGGATTTAAAAAAAACAAAAAAAAAAAACACTTTTTTCGAGTGAAAAAGTATGGTTCTGGGATCCGCAGTCCGTTTGACGAAATATAAAATTGTCATAATTGCCAGCTTGTTCTAAAAACACAAAGAGCTACACTATAATAATATAATAATGATAATACTTCAAGTCTAGCTAGGAAAAATACAAAAAATTTAATAAATGCTTAGTAGGTACTTTTTGGCTTATGAGATTTAAAAATATATTGGTTTTACAATATTACTAAAGAATTGTTAGTCAGCGAACTTTACCCTAAAGGACGAGTCCTCAAGGTTGCGTATTACAAAAAACTTTGTGAAGAATACCTATGAATATTCACAATAAGCAGATATGAACAAATGATTGTTGTCCTGAGTGGTGGTGAACGATAATTGAAAAATTATATCAACCACGCAAAATCGCATACACCAAATGCGCTGTGCGTTTTTGTGTTTGGTTCGAATACTATAATCTTCACCTTTTTGGAAAAACAAGCTTTAAAAGAAACTAAAAAGGCACATTAGAATTTATAGGTTTTTCTATTCAAGTGCAACTGATAAATTCAATACCCACAGCAAGCTTTGAAGTATACGGAGTTCGATAGCATGATAGGTTTAGATTATTATTGAAGAAAGGTTTATTATCAACAAGAACATCCTTCGAAAATGGAAACACTTGAACAAAACAAAATCAAAAATGGCTAACTAGCTCAGAAAAACGTACCGACTTTGGAAAATAAAGTCATAATAAAGTAGGTGGAACTCGAGTATAAAAGTAATATTTCAAGCCAAGCAAGGAAAAAAGAAAAAATGCCATAAACACTTACGACTTCGTGTCTTTTAAACTCTTGAAACATAGTGATTTTAAACTAATAATAAGATGTTGTCTAGGAAATATTCACAAAAACGATAAAATTAATATTTAAAATGCCTTTTCAGCTAATGAACTTTTGTATTAACAAAGAATAATAATAAATAATAAAGGGTAAAACTAGTGTATTAGCATACATGACGCTAGTGTTTTACAAAATCTTTGTATAATCAACTATTAAGTCAATTCAATGATAATAGCATTACTGCTATAGCGCACCACCAGAATGTGTATTCACAAATAAAGAACCATCAATAAGGGTAAAACTGATGTATTAGTATACATGACGCTAGTGTTTTACAAAATCTTTGTAGTATCAACTATTCAGTCAATTCAATGATAATAGCATTACTGCTATAGCGCACCACCAGAATGTCTATTCACAAATAAAGAACCATCAATAAAGGGTAAAACTGATGTATTAGTATACATGACGCTAGTGTTTTACAAAATCTTTGTAGTATCGACTATTCAGTCAATTCAATGATAATAGCATTACTGCTATAGCGCACTACCAGAATGTGTATTCACAAACAAAGATCCATCAATAAAGGGTAAAACTGATGTATTAGCATATATGACGCTAGTGTTTTTTAAAATCTTTGTAGTATCAACTGTTCAGTCAATTCAATGATAATAGCAGTACTGCTATAGCGCACCACTAGAATGTGTATTCACAAACAAAGAACCATCAATAAAGGGTAAAACTGATGTATTAGCATACATGACGCTAGTGTTTTTCAAAATCTTTGTAGTATCAACTATTCCGTCAATTCAATTACAACAGAAGTACTGCTACAGCGCACCACCAGAATGTGTATTCACAAATAAAGAACTATCAATAAACGGTAAAACTGATGCATTACCATAAATGACGCTAGTGTTTTTCAAAATCTTTGTAGTATCAACTATTCAGTCAATTCAATGATAACAGCAGTACTGGTATAGCGCACCACTAGAATGTGTATTCACAAACAAAGAAGCATCAATAAGGGGTAAAACTGATGTATTAGCATACATGACGCTAGTGTTTTTCAAAATCTTTGTAGTATCAACTATTCAGTCAATTCAACGATAATAGCATTACTGCTATAGCGCACCACCAGAATGTCTATTCACAAATAAAGAACCATCAATAAAGGGTAAAACTGATGTATTAGTATACATGACGCTAGTGTTTTACAAAATCTTTGTAGTATCAACTATTCAGTCAATTCAATGATAATAGCATTACTGCTATAGCGCACCACCAGAATGTCTATTCACAAATAAAGAACCATCAATAAAGGGTAAAACTGATGTATTAGTATACATGACGCTAGTGTTTTACAAAATCTTTGTAGTATCAACTATTCAGTCAATTCAATGATAATAGCATTACTGCTATAGCGCACCACCAGAATGTCTATTCACAAATAAAGAACCATCAATAAAGGGTAAAACTGATGTATTAGTATACATGACGCTAGTGTTTTACAAAATCTTTGTAGTATCGACTATTCAGTCAATTCAATGATAATAGCATTACTGCTATAGCGCACTACCAGAATGTGTATTCACAAACAAAGATCCATCAATAAAGGGTAAAACTGATGTATTAGCATATATGACGCTAGTGTTTTTTAAAATCTTTGTAGTATCAACTGTTCAGTCAATTCAATGATAATAGCAGTACTGCTATAGCGCACCACTAGAATGTGTATTCACAAACAAAGAACCATCAATAAAGGGTAAAACTGATGTATTAGCATACATGACGCTAGTGTTTTTCAAAATCTTTGTAGTATCAACTATTCCGTCAATTCAATTACAACAGAAGTACTGCTACAGCGCACCACCAGAATGTGTATTCACAAATAAAGAACTATCAATAAACGGTAAAACTGATGCATTACCATAAATGACGCTAGTGTTTTTCAAAATCTTTGTAGTATCAACTATTCAGTCAATTCAATGATAACAGCAGTACTGGTATAGCGCACCACTAGAATGTGTATTCACAAACAAAGAAGCATCAATAAGGGGTAAAACTGATGTATTAGCATACATGACGCTAGTGTTTTTCAAAATCTTTGTAGTATCAACTATTCAGTCAATTCAACGATAATAGCATTACTGCTATAGCGCACCACTAGAATGTGTATTCACAAACAAAGAACCATCAATAAAGGGTAAAACTGATGTATTAGCATACATGACGCTAGTGTTTTTCAAAATCTTTGTAGTATCAACTATTCCGTCAATTCAATTACAACAGAAGTACTGCTACAGCGCACCACCAGAATGTGTATTCACAAATAAAGACATATCAATAAACGGTAAAACTGATGCATTACCATAAATGACGCTAGTGTTTTTCAAAATCTTTGTAGTATCAACTATTCAGTCAATTCAATGATAACAGCAGTACTGGTATAGCGCACCACTAGAATGTGTATTCACAAACAAAGAACCATCAATAAAGGGTAAAACTGATGTATTAGCATACATGACGCTAGTGTTTTTCAAAATCTTTGTAGTATCAACTATTCCGTCAATTCAATTACAACAGAAGTACTGCTACAGCGCACCACCAGAATGTGTATTCACAAATAAAGAACTATCAATAAACGGTAAAACTGATGCATTACCATAAATGACGCTAGTGTTTTTCAAAATCTTTGTAGTATCAACTATTCAGTCAATTCAATGATAACAGCAGTACTGGTATAGCGCACCACTGAATGTGTATTCACAAACAAAGAAACATCAATAAAGGGTATAACTGATGTATTAGCATACATGACGCTAGTGTTTTTCTAAATCTTTGTAGTATTCACTATTCAGTCAATTCAATTATAATAGCAATACTGGTATAGCGCACCACCAGAATGTGTATTCATGAACAAAGAACCATCAATAAAGGGTAAAACTGATGTATTAGCATACATAACTCTAGTGTTTTTCTAAATCTTTGTAGTATCAACTATTCAGTCAATTCTATGATAATAGCAGTACTGCTATAGCGCACCACCAGAATGGGTATTCACAAACAAAGAACCATCAATAAAGGGTAAAACTGATGTATTAGCATACATGACGCTAGTGTTTTTCAAAATCTTTGTAGTATCAACTATTCAGTCAATTCAACGATAATAGCATTACTGCTATAGCGCACCACCAGAATGTGTATTCACAAATAAAGAACCGTCAATAAAGGGTATAACTGATGTATTAGCATACATGACTCTAGTGTTTTTCTAAATCTTTGTAGTATCAACTATTCAGTCAATTCTATGATAATAGCAGTACTGCTATAGCGCACCACCAGAATGGGTATTCACAAACAAAGAACCATCAATAAAGGGTAAAACTGATGTATTAGCATACATGACGCTAGTGTTTTTCAAAATCTTTGTAGTATCAACTATTCAGTCAATTCAATGATAATAGCAGTACTGCTATAGCGCACCACCAGAATGTGTATCACAAACAAAGAACCATCAAAGGGTAAAACTGATGTATTAGCATACATGACGCTAGTGTTTTTCTAAATCTTTGTAGTATTCACTATTCAGTCAATTCAATTATAATAGCATTACTGCTATAGCACACCACCAGAATGTGTATTCACGAATAAAGAACCATCAATAAAGGGTAAAACTGATGTATTAGCATACATGACGCTAGTGTTTTTCAAAATCTTTGTAGTATCAACTATTCAGTCAATTCAATGATAATAGCATTACTGCTATAGCGCACCACCAGAATGTGTATTCACGAACAAAGAATCATCAATAAAGGGTAAAACTGATGTATTAGCATACATGACGCTAGTGTTTTTCAAAATCTTTGTAGTATCAACTATTCAGTCAATTCAATGATAACAGCAGTACTGGTATAGCGCACCACCAGAATGTGTATTCACAAACAAAGAACCATTAATAAAGGGTAAAACTGATGTATTAGCATACATGACGCTAGTGTTTTTCAAAATCTTTGTAGTATCAACTATTCAGTCAATTCAATGATAATAGCATTACTGCTATAGCGCACCACCAGAATGTGTATTCACGAACAAAGAATCATCAATAAAGGGTAAAACTGATGTATTAGCATACATGACGCTAGTGTTTTTCAAAATCTTTGTAGTATCAACTATTCAGTCAATTCAATGATAATAGCAGTACTGGTATAGCGCACCACCAGAATGTGTATTCACGAACAAAGAATCATCAATAAAGGGTAAAACTGATGTATTAGCATACATGACGCTAGTGTTTTTCTAAATCTTTGTAGTATTCACTATTCAGTCAATTCAATGATAATAGCAGTACTGGTATAGCGCACCACCAGAATGTGTATTCACAAACAAAGAACCATCAATAAAGGGTAAAACTGATGTATTAGCATACATGACGCTAGTGTTTTTCTAAATCTTTGTAGTATTCACTATTCAGTCAATTCAATGATAACAGCAGTACTGGTATAGCGCACCACCAGAATGTGTATTCACGAACAAAGAACCATCAATAAAGGGTAAAACTGAAGTATTAGCATACATGACGCTAGTGTTTTTCAAACTCTTTGTAGTAACAACTATTCAGTCAATTCAATGATAATAGCAGTACTGCTATAGCGCACCACTAGAATGTGTATTCACAAACAAAGAACCATCAATAAAGGGTAAAACTGATGTATTAGTATACATGACGCTAGTGCCCACAAAAATGACGCTATAGCGCATCACCAGAATGTGTATCCACAAACAAAGAACCACCAATAAAGGGTAAAATTGATAGATTTGCATACATGGATAAAGAAGCATCATTCGAACGTGCATCCACAAACAAAGAACCACCACTAAAGGCTAAATTGTTTAACTGTGTACTATATTAGATACAATCATAATTGGAAGGCAAAATGGAGGCTGTTAACATTAGATTGCACCTTGATTGTAATTTTTTAAGAGAAATACATTTTTATACGACTAATCTAGACCGATTTCGAAAATGTTTAATGTATATGCAACCAAAAAAGCATTGTAAATTTTTAACTTAAGCCTTAACTTCTAAAGGTGAAAATAACGTGTAAATCAATTGCTTTTTAAAAACTGTTTAAAGTGTTTATGTGCGCTGCTTTATATTAAGAATGACCGTAATATTTTTTTAATCACAGCCAAATGAAAATGTTGAGAGCGTATATGAATCAAACGCATAAATTATCCTATTCCTTCAGATTATGGATTTTGATCAAGAAACCATCACTCTTATGGCATGAACCAAAACGCAGCAAAGATAACAATTATGAGCTTAAAAAATGTCATAAACACTTACGACTTCATGATTTTTCACCATCAATAAGAATTTTTTCTGGGAAATAGCCACCAAAATGATGAAAGTAATATTTAAAGTGTCTTTTCAGCGAATGAACTTTTAATATTGTAGTGATTTTTTACTATTAGTATTGGAAGATTATAATTTTAGAGGAAACATCCCCTCAATGGCACCAGGTAACAGGATTATTAAAAGTGAATAATCACAATAAGTATTAATGTACTTTTAAGTTTAAGTGTCCTAATTTAAGGTAAAAGTATAACATTTTATATTTTGACACAAAAACGCCTCAACATTGATATTTATTACATTGTAATTCTTATATCGTCGTAATCAAGTCCCGAGGTGGTGGAATGAGTGCCCAGATTAGGTATGGCAAAAAAATTGTTTGTTTCCATTAACAAGTAAGTAATATCACTTTTAGATAGTAACTTATCTTAATGACAATATTAAAAACATCACAACAAACAAATTATATCTTAATTGAGGCCTGCACTTCGGCGGCTTCAGAATGTCTAACTTCAAAACATAAGCCACGTTATTTGCTGATTAAAGATTAGCCATGATTACTATAAATTATAAAATAACAGTATTAATAACAGGTGGGAATTAAATGAACTATTTTTTTACTACACAGACATAAGTAATTGTTGTTAGCTTTAGTCTACACACATTCACTATTAAGTATTCTGTGTGAGAACAAAAATAATGGAGTTAACGGAAAAAAACTGGAACACCAAGCCGTTTTAATATTGGTTAGCGATACCAGAATAGTTTGTTACCCTATGCGTGGACGATAGAACGTGTATAAAGCAGTTATTACCTTCCGGAAGTTTAAAACAATACACATTTTTATTTCACTGAATTAAGAAGGAAAGATCCAGTTGAAGACCAAACGAAGATGTATTGTACTCCAGATGGTTTAAGCTTCAGTTTTATTGTATTTCACGAAACGGTGGACTTTTATACTCCATGTAATTTAATACGATCTTAATAATATTAACGTAGCAATCTATCGACTTTTTAATGTGGGTTATTAAACTTGATCGAGCAAAAAAAATTACACGACCTTGCTAGGATCTGACCCTATAGGTTTTATTTGTTGCTGCAGGTAGCGTTTATAAAACCGGTATAATTAATATTAATGATAGATATATTATTGCGGACGATCTCGGAAGCAACCAAGCTAGCTAACTAATTATATAAATATATACAATCTGAGTTCCCAAAGGCGGTCACATGATTATAATACAGACTGCGTACATATTTATATACAGGGTGTTTATAAGGTAGCTTGGGATAAGATATTTAACTGCTTATTTTTTACAATCTATGTAGACAAAATAGTTGAACTTCCATGGCCCCTTGTTTAGATATCCTACAAAACCATTTAGAACAGTAAATTTCGCAGAATAATATTATTGAATCTGTAGTCTGTCAGTAGGATGCTCCATGCAATTATGCGAACATCGTTCACCAATAAAGTTTCCATTTTTGCGGACTGTCAACTTTGACATACAATATCTATGGGCTTCATTTCTTTTTTTTGAAAAAAAATGAAAGCTTGAATTAAATTGTTATCGAACAAATCCTTGAATGTTTTAAATTGAAGAAGTAATGGAAAAAAATGGGTGTACAATTTACTTTATGCACTGTACTCTCAATGTAATCTCTTGATAGTTTTCTGGATGTAATAAAACTTGCATTGTTGATTTTTGTAAGCAACGTAGAAGATAAAATATATATTTGCTATAAGAAAATATTACACTGACTTCATGGCAAGTATTAAATATTGCAAATATAGCTAATCCTGATATAGCGCTTCGCCAAACGACAAAAGGCAACGAAATTGGCATAACTGTTTAATAAAACGTTAAGAAAAACTGGAAATCTGCAGCTCGAAGAAATGATAAAGCATACAATTTATCAATCAACCATAAATACTGTTACTACAATATAGTCAAGCAGCTGCAAAACGTTAAGATTGAATATATAAAGGTAAATCATTATTCTATTAGCATCCTGGATTAATTAATTTTGTGTGTAGCAGATAGCATATTTTAAGCTTGTTTGTAATAAAAGCTACTAAATAGTAAAAAAAAAGGACTAAAATCGGCAAAAACAGCTATCGGAAAGTATTTGCAAGAAGTCCAGAACATTCTGAGGATATCTCAAGTGGCATCTTTAAAATACCTTCTTGGCTATCTTTGATCTTGTGCATATTAACCGGAAACAGACCAATTACCATTATGTCACGTCTGATACTCTCATCGAAAAACACAAAAACATGGACCACCCATCATATAAGTTACTGAGAAGTACTAATTATTGCAGTTTAAGCTCTTCAAATATTTAGCTACCGTCTTATTAAAATACCAACTTTATACGGGTAAAATTTATCCGCATTTATAAAAACAATAAGCGCAATTTATGTCTATAGCGATCCTAATTATTAATGGTAGACACGACTTGGAAAGAAGTTTAAATCGTCGTCACTAATACAACTCATAAAAATTCAAAACTCGTAAATTCAAGGCTCTCATTGATTTATTTATGAGATCGAAACTGTTAACAAATTAATAAAGAATTTCCAGTTTTTTTTTTGCATAAATGTTTTACATCAAGTTGGGTGATGAGTGACTCCAGTTATGTGAACTTGCTCAAGTTCAAGCATAACACGCTACAACGGTTTCCGGATTATATAAAAGTGTGGGAACATAATTTTATATTTCACACAGACTCTGTTACAAACATTACTAGAACACATTTTTATTAGACTAAGATGTTTGGTCATAGCACAAAACCAATAACGACTTTAAAAATCATATTATTAGCACCAGAAGCCAATTAGTAACTGCCAGAAAAATTACCAAATGGAAAATGGCTTAGACACGTAAGAAATTATTTTTATGCATATACAGGGTGTCCCCGTTATCACCGCGAATATTTTAAGTGGTGATAGAGGACCTTTTTCTAAGAAAAAATTTCAAGTAAAATTTTTTTCTAAAATCAAATGCTAAGCTGATATCAACCCTTACTTGATTTTTTTACACTTCTGCATTTATAAGACTCTGTAGCCGAAAATATCAATTTTATCGTAAAATACCTTAAAGCTTTTTAATAGAGCATGAAATTCTCTACAAATTAGTGTTATTTATTTTTGTCTACAGGCAATGGTTTGAGAGTTATAAAACAGTTTGTACAAAAAAATGTAAAAAATTTACAAAATTTAATTGTTTCTTAGACTTTGCAACCGCTGTATCTTTAAAACGAAAGGTTGTACAAAAAAACCGACGGGTCATTCCGGATAGCAAATTTTATGGGCTACAACTTTGGTCTAGTGAAATTTTTTGAAAATCAAAACGATTTTCCGGAAAAGCTGAAAATAAGGAATAGAGTGCAAAAACAACATTTTCTACAAATATTGTTTTGTATTTAAAAATGCTTTTAAAGAGAGTGCGATTACGTAATTGAATGATGGAGGTCATTTTGAACACTTATTGAAGTAATTGTGTGGTTACATGTTAATTTTATTGCGTCCAGATGGATTTGCATTGTTTTGCATTTTATCGTTTTCAAAAAACAAAAACTCCCGGTAATTATGATATTTTGTATTTAAAAATGCCATAGCATCGGCAACATTCATAAAATTATGTATCTTATCAGTTTCAGAGCTTTTTATGAAGCTTGAAATTCTTCAGAAAACCACCTCTTATCATTTTTTTAAGGAGCTAACGAACAAATTTAACAAAAAATTGTAAAATTGCATATAAATAAGTTATGTAAATTTTTAAAAACGCCGCATCTTTTTAACGAAACGTCGTAGAGCAAAACGGATGCCTATTGCGGATAAGGCATTTAACGGACTACAACTTCGGTAAATATGTTGTTCAATAAAACTAAATGTATCATAGAAATGTTTATAATAGTGAAAAAGGTGAAAAAAAAAAACGATAAAATGCAAAACAATGCAAATCCATCTGGACGCAATAAAATTAACATGTAACCGCAAAATTACTTCAATAAGTGTTCAAAATGACCTCGATCATTTTCAATCACGTAATCGCACTCTCTTTAAAAGCATTTTTAAATACAAAACAATATTTGTAGGAAATTTTGTTTTTGCACTCTATTCCTTATTTTCAGCTTTTCCGGAAAATCGGTTTGATTTTCAAAAAATTTCACTTGACCAAAGTTGTAGCCCATAAAATTTGCTATCCGGAATGACCCGTCGGTTTTTTTGTACAACCTTTCGTTTTAAAGATACAGCGGTTGCAAAGTCTAAGAAACAATTAAATTTTGTAAATTTTTTAAATTTTTTTGTACAAACTGCTTTATAACTCTCAAACCATTGCCTGTAGACAAAAAATAAATAGTACTAATTTTGTAGAGAATTTCATGCTCTATTAAAAAACTTCAAGGTATTTTACGATAAAATTGATATTTTCGGCTACAGAGTCTTATAAATGCAGAAGTGTAAAAAATTCAAGTAAGGGTTGATATCAGCTTAGCATTTGATTTTAGAAAAAAGTTTTACTTGAAATTTTTCTTAGAAAAAGGTCCTCTATCACCACTTAAAATATTCGCGGTGATAACGGAAACACGCTGCATGTATATATACATTTTTTTAATATTTTAAACAAGTAATAAGAGCATTGCCTTAAGGAAACGATTAGCAATCACAGTAATAATTTATTTTTTTTAAGATAAGCGCCAAAGGCAAAGTATTGTCACCAAAAAAGTGATACATTTGTTTAAAGTTCCCAAACGAAAAATTGCTAAATTGCGTAAAGAATCGCTTTAAATTAAGATTAAGTGTAATTTATTTTATAAAAGTGAAATATACAACCGAATAACAAAACATTGGCGTTACCTCAGGGACACCTTATTGGTTGGACACGCCATACTATATAATTCATAGCATAGCGTTACAAATAAGTAGATGACGTGCTAAATAACTGTAAGAGGAATTCAACTGTACACCAAACGAGCAGGAATTTTCTAGTATTACATGAATTTTGTGCACAATAAAGATTAATTTAAAATCGCAACTGTAGAGTAAAATTGATTAACTGTCTAGTACACAGTTAATCAATCAGATAATAATAAATTACAAAAAAGTAGACTGAACCAGGACAACAATGTTTATGCACAACCAAGGGTAGAATTGTGTTTATTATAGCAGACATGTATTCACCAACAAAAAAAAAACACCAGTAAAAGATAAAATGGTTGAAATGTATACATCGATGAAGAACCATTATTAGAATGTGCATCCACAAATATAGAACCACCACTCAAGGGTAAAATTGCTTAAATGTGTACTACATCAGATAATAATAAATTACAAGAGGACACTGAACCAGGACAACAATTTGTACGCACAACTAAGGGTAGAACTGTATTTATTACTGCAGATATGCAACCACCAACAAAAAATCACCAGTAGACGATAAAATTATTGGAGAAAATACATGCATAAATCGATAAAGAATTATAATTGGAATGTGTATTTACAAACAACTTAGGGGCAAAATTGCTTAAATGTGTACTATATCAGATAATAATAAATTACAAGAGTACACCGAACCAGGACAACAAAGTTTACGCACAACCAAGGCAAGGGTAGAATTGTGTTTATTATTGCAGACATGCATCCACCAACAAAAAATCACCAGTAGAAGATAAACTTAGTAAAGATACATGCATATATCGATAAGGTTTTGTCATTGAAATGTGCAATTGCCAGCAAAGAACCACCGCTTGAAGGTAAATTTGTTTAATAGTGTACTACATCAGATAATAATAAGAGTACACTGAATCAGAACAACAACTTGTACGCACGACCAAGGGTAGAATTGTATTTAACATTGCAGACATGCATCCACTAACAAAGACCCACCAATAAAAGGTTAAGTTAAACTGATCAATTAGCACACACGACGCTTTAGCGTTTTTCAAAATCTTTGTAGTATCTTTTATTTAGACAATTTCAGCACCAGTATGTGTATCCACAAACAAAAAACCCCAATAAAGGGTAAAATTGATAGATTTGCATACAAGGATAAAGAAGCATCATTAGTAAGTGCATCCACAAACAATGAACCACCACTAAAGGGTGCATTTTTAACTGTGTGCTACATCAGTCATCACATGAAGGCAAACATAAAGGCAGTTAGCATTATGTTGCACATTAATTATAATTTTTTAACAAAAATAAATTTTTAGACGACTAATCCAGTCCGATTTCGAAAATGTTTATTATTTGTGGAACCAAAAAAGAATTGTAAATTTTTAACTTAAGCCTAAACATCTTAAGGTGAAAATTACGTGTAAATCAATTTGTTTTTAAAAACTGTTTAAAGTGTTTAAATGCGCTGCTTTTTATTAATAATGATAGTAATTTTTTTTTTAATTAGCCAAATGAAAATGTTGAGAGCGTATATGAAACAAACGCATAAATTATCCTATTCTTTCAGAACGAATATGGATTTCCACCAAGAAACCATCAACCATCACTTTTGTGGCATGAACAAAAACGCAGCAGAGATAACAAAGCAAAAGGCCGTGTTTGCTCGATAGCTTTATCAGTGGCTGTTTTTTTAGTACTTCTAACAGTGATGTCAATTGCTGGTTTAGCTCTTTATATGGGAGCACTACGCACGGAACCATCAAATAATGGTAAGCTTAAATTGTATTGTTCCTAATTTTTGTTTAAACATACGAGTTGGCACATATTAGCTTTAAAAAGCGTTTCTTTTAGGCTTGTTGTCGTTCATTTGTAGCGCTAAATTATTAAGAGGTGATCGTTTTATTGGTCCTCTTCAAGAAAAAGCTCGAAAATACAAACAGCAAATAGAAAGCGTTTATCAAAAAAGTGCACTTGGTGCAGCACTAGTATCTTGCAACGTAGAAAAGTTTGGTAATGACACGCTTACCATATTTTTTAAATTGTCCTTTAATCGTAAAAAGCTTCCAAGGTAATTTATTTGCTTTTGTCACGATATTTTAATAATAGGAGACTGCTTGCAGGACCGTTACCAAGATTGAAAAAGTCATAAGAGATATCCTTCTAAACGATGCCTTAAGCAAAAGGCCAGTGTTTCGAAACGTACGCTTTGACCCAAGAAATATACAAGTTAAACAGTTGGTACACACCGAAAACCTCTACCAAAGAATAATATCTAAGCCAAAAGAATCCCCAAAAACTCCAAGTCCCGTTGTGAAAAAAACATCTAATAAGACAAATATCTCTGTGACAACGGGTATGCCAATAAAGAAAAAAACAGTTGGGGAACAACATAATAATGTAAAAGATCAAAAATTACACGTTATTCAAGGATCATTTCAAATCAGTAAAACAGAAGCTGACATCACGGAGAAAAAAACTGTAGAAACGACAACTCAAAATAGTCATTCAGTTAAACTGTCCACTTTGAGTACAAAAAAATCTACTATGAAAAATGAAAAAATTGTAAGTGAGCAGTATAAAATTACTGCTGCAAAAACTACTAGTGTTACTCCAAGAGTCTCGTCATCGAACAGCACAAATGCAGATAAAACTGAACACAGTACAGTACCAACTTATTTCAGTCAGTTTACATTCACAATTTCTCCACATTTACTCAATAGTGATCCATGGGTTCCTATACATTCCGATGTAGATTTACCGAACGAACAGCAAAAAACTACGTCTGCAATTAACATCTATCAAACAATGTCACCAGCAGCTATTGAAATTCTCAACAAACAACCTGTTTATACGAGTTTCACAAATCCAGGCTTAACATCTCATTCGATAGACGCCGAAACCTTAGGTTCTACTAGCATTATAAGCCATCCATTGCCGGTAAATAAAATAACTGAGAGTACTGAACCGGCAGTACCCTTAAAAGATGCGGATTACAAAAGTACTGGACTGGCGCAAGGATCGCCTTACGACAAAATTGAAAAAATCCATGATCAGCAGCCCGATTCTTCTGTTGAGATCAAAACTTTAAAATATACACCAGGTGCTTCTCCAATCGATAATATCGAAGACACTCAAAAATTACTTAATAATAGAATAAATGTGGAATCGGCGTTAAATACTACAAGTTTTAATACGTACGAACCCTATCCTACAGCAGTTATAGATAACTCCGTTGTTCCAGTTCGTTCAAGGAACGAAACGCTTCAATACATTAACAATTTCAATAGTAGTTCAGATGCTACTGTTAAACAGTCAGAAATTCTTGACGAGCCAATAATTGGACAAGGTCAAGCCGAGGTGATAGATGCCGACGAAGAATCATTAATGTTGCAAACACATACGTCAACAAAATTACCATTGGTTACTTTAATACCTGTAAAATCGAATTCAGGAATAGGGAGACCATTGAGACCTCGGCCAAAAAAAAGTAACGAAACTGCTATAGTTGAAAATCGCAGTTTTCCTACTGACCCTTTCCATCGAAATTCCAACTCTGATTCCGAAGATATTGTTAAAAACTCCCCAGCGTTAATTCAGACTGAAGTTATCACTTCGGTTAGCACAGAAATAAACAAAATAAAGCTAAATAGAAACCGTTTACACGATTTTAATATCGTTGAAGTTTTACATTTTGAAACGGAGTCTTCCTTGTTAAACACGACACCTCTGCCACAAACTAAAGAACTATATTCTTTAAGCCACCTATCCGAAAATATACGGAATCCCAAAATGAAACCGAACGAAAATAATACTGGGGTAGCAAACCAGTTCAGCGTACGACAAGAGGTGGCCGTTGTAAGCATCAATTCAACAACATCGCACAAACAGGATAATTATTTATTTCTCAGCAATGAGCATCAAGATAATAATAATTTTCTTAACGACGAACGTTTAAAAAAGTTATCAGAAATAAGTAAACTGAATAGCAACAGCAGTAACGTTGGCACTATTTCTAATAAAGCCATTTCGCCAAGCTACACTATCAACCAAGCTGGTTTCAAAATTCTAACCAAAACCTTTAATAAAATCCCTTCATTTAAAGATGAAGATAAAAAAATAATAGGGTTTAATACAATGGGCACTCCCAACAAGACGGGTAAGTTTTTGGTTTGAGAAGTAGAGTATAATTTTTGAGCCAAATATTGTTTATAGAATGTAATAATAACTACACGGTTAAATGTGGCGACGGTCAGTGTATACCCGACACTTTGAGATGTAACCAACTTATGGACTGCAACGACGGAGCTGATGAAAAAAATTGCAACTGTGCCGATTACTTGCGCTCTCAATTTTTAATACGAAAAATCTGCGACGGGGTTGTTGATTGTTGGGACTTTTCGGACGAAAATCGTTGTGGTAAGACGAAGAAAACGTCTTGACGTCCAAAGTAAAATTTATCGTCAATAATTTTTTAGAGTGGTGTAGATCTGATCAATACGTTTGCGGAAATTCAAAAGTTTGTATAGAGAAACAAAAAATCTGTGATGGTATTAGGGACTGTCCTCATGGTGACGATGAGAAGCAATGTGTCACCGTGGCACCTAATATTCAAACGGCTAACGAATTTCCGTACAACGCAGAAGGTAATAATAGCAGCAGAAAACGCAGTTAAAAATTTTTGCTTTAAAGATACATTAATTTCGTTTTATACTTGCAAAAGTAGTTATTTCTATCGAAAATATATGAGCTGAGTTATACTTGTTTAAAATTCAGGTAAAAATCTGTTATGAGAGTAGTGAGCAAAGTATGTATGTATGTGGTACCTTGCACGGCTAACAATAATTATATTAATATAGAGAAGTGTAATAAAAAATGTAACGTATTTAATTTTTAAAGGCTACTTAATGGTTCGCAAGTTTGGAAAATGGGGAAAACTGTGCGTGGAAAATTTTGACAATGTTATATCAAGATCCAAATCTTCGTGGCACATTAGTGATTTAGGAAAAGCTGTTTGTAAAGCAATGACTTATCAGTACGTATAAGATTTTTATCACAGAAATCGAACAGTTCTATTTAACGAATGAAATCTTTTCCTTATGGAGTATTTTGTAACAGACTTTTTTTTTAGAAATTTGACGGCAATAACAAATACAAAGGAAATAGTTTATCGCAACTCTTCAAAGGACAATCAGTTTTTTGAATTATCCCACACGATCCATAACGATACAAAATCCAGTTTGTCGTTTAAGGAGAGCATTTGCAGGAGTGGAGAAGTTGTAAAAATTCAATGTGATTTGTTAGAATGCGGCGCCAGACCTCAAGCTGCTAAGCACGTAGCAAGGTACAATTTACTTATATATTTGTTGTATTAATTGTAAGTAATTCATCTGAAAAGAAATCATCACTATAAGTAACACAGGCGACAATATAGGATTGTAGGTGGTGGAAACGCAGGTTTGGGGGCATGGCCATGGCAAGCAGCGCTTTATAAAGAAGGTGAATTTCAATGTGGAGCAACGCTTTTATCAGGCCAGTGGCTTATTTCAGCAGGACACTGCTTCTATCAGTGAGTATTTTGCTGTAGCTGTTATTATTTCATTAAAGTTGATGGTCATAAAAATACTAGAATTTAAAGTAATGTATAAGAAAAATAAAAATGCAATAATTAATCCTTGTTTAAGACAATCTAGCTTTAATTAAGCTAATTACTGACGTTTGTTTTATTATTTGCAGTTCATTGGGAGAACACTGGGTGGCACGTCTTGGCGCTCTTCGTCGTGGCACTTCCTTACCATCGCCTTACGAACAACTTCGTCCTGTTGTCCGTATTATACTACATCCTGGATATGTAGACACAGGATTCGTTAACGATATATCACTTCTTAAAATGCAGGATCCGATAGTTTTTAGCGATTATGTTAGACCCATCTGTCTACCACTTGCTGGAAGTCCACCTAAAGACGGTCGTGTTTGCACAGTTGTTGGATGGGGTCAGCTCTTCGAAGTGGGCAGAATATTTCGTAAGTATTGTACATATAAAGACAAAAGGACTAGAAAACTTTTATGTAACCTTCAAGTCACCAGCAGGAAATCGTAAATGTTAGTTCAGTCACAGAATTACATGAAGTCTTTTTATATTCCTTTATATTTCATGCAAAGAAATAGAAGTGGAAAAAAATGTTTCAAGAAATAACAACGAAAAATAAAATAACAAAGAACCACCACTAGAAAACAAGACTGATGGTGACATTGGATTAAATGAAAAGATAAATTAATTATCGAGGCCATAACTATTTTGATGGCAATATTACCTTAGCGCTTTTTTTTAAAATTTTATCATTTAAATTTACTTTGCAACTATTCAGACACTTTCAGCATAAAAATGACGCTATAGAGTTTTTCAAGTGGAAAACAGAATGTCCTACGAATTAAAAAAAAACGAAATAAAGTGACAAAGCACCATTACTAGAAAACAAAACTGCAAGTTCTGCGATATTATAAATAGAAGCTGTGGAAATAGATGAGGAATCACAACTAGACAAACCGTTCACATTTTTTAAAAATCAGTGACTATAGCTGCGTTTAGGTGAAAATATGTGAATTGTTTCACATGTGGTTTAGCTTCACACTTTACCAGGTTTCATTTACTGTTTCATAAAACAATTCCGTTCCTATAGAGGAAAATCTTAAGTGCGTAACCGAATCGGTATTAGATGTAAGTATCTGTTGTCAAAAATGGAGACATGTAGGGACGAAAAGTTCATTTCACACATGCTAAAGACTGGATCTGATAAGTAATGGAATGTTTTTACTTTCGTAATAAATGCCAGCATCATTAATAGTTTTACTTCATTTAAACTAACAAATAAACCGATAAACAATCAGCAGACATGACCAAACACAGCTCAATTTTAGGATCGAACTCTTGCAGCATAGCCGATCACACATCTTTAAGACGCCGGGGTTACGAACCAAAAAAGAAACATAAATTCGTGCAAATTTGTACAACTGGCAGGTTTAAACTTCCTTTGCAACTATTCAGACAGTTTAAGAATATAAATGGCGATATAGTGTTTTTCAAAATCTTTGTCGTATTAGCAAAACCCTTTTGATGTTTATTTTTTGACGTTTCTAGGCGCATCTGTGATGGAAATTGTTGTGTAAATTGTAACCCGCAAAATAAAGCAAACGGTAGTTCACTCACAGAAAAGAATGAATTCTTTTCATACAAGTCTGTTTCCTGAACTTTTATTATTAAGAAATAGAGCTTTCCCAAATAGATTGGAGCTTTTGCAGGATGCCATTTTTTTTTCAGCTGATACACTCCAAGAAGTACAAGTTCCTGTAATATCAACATCAGAATGTAGAAAGCGAACCATGTTTTTACCATTATATAGAGTAACAAATGATATGTTCTGTGCGGGATTTGAACGTGGAGGAAGAGACGCTTGCTTAGGCGATTCTGGTGGACCATTGATGTGTCCAGAAGCTGATGGTCGTTGGGTTTTACACGGTATGTATACAGCCCATATTTCATGTATCAACAGAAAGTAAAGTTGCGTATTACAGGCATAACAAGTAACGGCTATGGTTGTGCACGAGCGAATCGACCAGGAGTGTATACCAAAGTTGCAAATTATGTGCTGTGGATCCAGTCTTTCATCAATAATCTTAGTAACAATGACTCAACTACCGTCATTAGCAAGGCAACCTGTGCTGGTCATAGATGTCCTTTAGGTGAATGTCTACCAAACAGTAGGTTATGCAATGGATACATTGAATGCAGCGATGGAAGTGACGAAAAAGATTGCCCAAGTATTCTGTGAATACCAAAAACTATCAACAATGTGTCGTATGAACTACCAATGTACCTTACAAATAAACAAAAAAAAAACAACGAAATATAATGCCCCAAGTTAAAATAAAATATTCGATTTTTATATTAAAAATGTAAACAAACTTGGTATTTTTCAATATATTGTACCAAAGACAGTTAAATTATCGTTTTTAACCAAACTCCATTTCTATGATAAGCTTCACTGATAACGTAACCCGCTTTCATGCATGGTTGGGTGTAATGTAAGGCAATTGTCCCGTTTTACTTTTAAGAAGTTTTAAAACATCCTCGCAGCGGAAATATTAGTGTCTATAAGCGGTTGGTGTTACCACAGCTATTTACTAATACAACTTTTTCAAATGATAAAATCCCTGGAAAGTTGATTTTAAAACGTTCAGAACAAAATACAGTAGAGTATATATAGCAAGTTGCTGCTTATTATAACAAACTAGACAACTGCTCCCACAGTGATTTTATGTTATAGATCAGCTAATAATTAACGGTCGAGTTAACATGAGCGTACTGGGGTAGCCCCACAACTTTTTACCGAAATTCTCAGATAATCGTAACACATATCGGAAACCATTAATACCATTATTAAAAAATTTGCTTTTGTGTCGTTCAATACCAAAAATTGTGCAAGTAGATTTCTCGTGACAGTACTGGCTAGCTTCTTCGCTGGGATTTGCACCTAACCTTTTATCGGGTTGACCCGTCTTTCGACAAATAATAGACGAACGACTAGATTATTGAACAAATTGGCATAACAAATTTTTTCGATGGCAATATTAATTTAGGGCGTTTTGTTTTAAATATATAATATTTTAATACCATCAATAAAAAAGCATACAGAAAAACATAAATTCTTTTCATACGAGTCTGTTCTTTGCTCACTTTTTGTAGTAGTGTAAAAAAGAAAGCAAGAAGAAAACAAAGAACCACCACTAGAACATTAAACTTAAAGTGCATTAAACGAAAAGATAACTAATAATCAGTAATGACTAATGACTGCATATGCATGTAAACTAATTGGTTTTTACGCGTTCCTGGCCTGGTTCTTTTCCCACGGACTGCAAGTGATGGCGAAACAACAATGGAATATTTTTACTGTTGTGATAAATTTTAGCATCATTGTATGAAGTAGGAAGAATATTTGTTAAATATATACACCGATACTAGCTTTGCGCAACTTATAACTTAGCAGTGAGAAAACGTAAAAGTTGGTATACACTCAGAAAAGCTTGAACTCTTCTCATATCCTTTTTTCAGTTTATATTTTATACTAAGCGATAGAAGCTTAATTCAATTAAAACGAAATCGTTAAAGGTAGTCCAAAATCAAAAAAACACGAATGCTTTTTAAAGCAGTCTTTTTGCATTTAAATTTAATGCAAAGAAATAGTAGTGCAACAAATTTTCTTTTCACACAATATAAAAAGGAAAAGGAAAAAAGAAACGAAGAAAACGAAGAACCACCACTAGAAGACAAAACTGAATGTTCCATTCAATTAAATATATTAATTTTAAACAATCAGTAAATATAGTGTCGTCTAAAGAGACTATATCAATTTCTGCTAAAGCAATCGTATGGTCAGACGGGTTAACTTTTATATTAAATTATTGCATTATGGCACTTGGAAGTACAAAGAATATTTCTGAAGTATATGTAACGACAAAACAACTTTAAAGCGTAAAAATATATATTATAAATAGACGCCGCCACTAGGAAGTTTTTGTGTTATAACCCAACAGTAGCAAAGTCTTAAAGTTGCTATACATTCGGAAGCTTGAACTCTCTTCAAACCCTATTTTCTGTTTATATTTTATGCTAAGCAATAGAAGTACAAAAGAGGATCTTCTACAAAATGATAAATAAAACAAACAGAAATTCACGACGAACCACCACTACAAAACAAAACTGATTCAATTAAACGATATCGTTAATATTTGTCCAAACTCGGAAAGACACGAATGTTTTTCATATCCGTCTTTTTTCTGCTTATATTTTAAGCGAATGTTGTACATAATAATAAAAACATGACCATGTATGTCGAGAAAGAACCACCACTGAAAGACAAAACTGATTGTGCCATTCAATTTAATTAATTAATTTTAAACAATCAGTAAATGTGGCGTAGTCTAAATTGACTGTGAATTTCGACGTAAGCATTCGTTTGTTCAGATGGGTTGTTTTAAATTAAATTATTGCATTATAGCACTTGAAGTACAAAGAGTTTTTCTCAAGTATGTGTATGTAAGGACAAAACAGCTTTAAAATGTTATATTACTGAAATAACACGTTCTCAAAAAAGTCCTGCTTGAAAGGGTTAAAGCATAAAAAAAAAAACTAATATATAATAAAAAGACGCCGACACAAAGAAGTTTTTGTGTAACTTATAACCCATCAGGAGGAAAACATAAATGTTAGTACACTCAGAAAAGCTTGGAACTCTTTTCATACCCTTATTCTGTATATATTTTATACTAAGCAATAGAAGAGAAAATCTCCACAAAATAATGAATAAAACAAACAGAAATTAACAAAGAACCACCATCACAAAACTAAATCATTAATGTTTGTCCAAACTCGGAAAAACACGAATGCTTTTCAAACCAGTCTTTTTTCTGCTTATATTTTAAGTTCAAAAATAAATGTGCAAAAGAGAATGTTCCACCCTACACAATAATAAAAAGATGATTATGGATATAGACCAAGAACCACCACAAAGACAAATTTTATTGTGCTATTCAATTAATTTATTTAAAAAAATCAGTAAATTTGCCGTCGTCTAAATTAACTATGTCAATTTCTGCGTAAGTATTCGTTATCGATACGGGTAAAGTTTTATATTAAATTATTGCATTATAGCACTTTAAGTAGAAAAAAAAAAGGTATATGTAACGAGGCAAACAACTTTAAAGGGTAAAAAAAAATAACCCCCCAGCAGGAAAACTTTGTATACACTCAGAAAAGCTTGAACTCTTCTCATACCCTTTTTTCTGTTTATATGTTATTCTAAGTGATAGAAGCATTAAAGAGAATCTTCTACAAAATAGTAAATAAAACAAACAGAATAATCAACGAACCACCAGTATAAAAGAAAACTGATTCAATTAAAACGAAATCGATGAATGTAGTGAACTCAGAAAAACACGAATGGTTATTAAATCAGTGTTTTTGGGCTTAAATTTAAAGCAAAGAAATAAAAGTGCAAAAAATTATTTTTTCACACAATATAAAAAGGAAAAGAAAAAAAGAAACGAAGAAAACGAAGAACCATCACTAGAAGACAAAACTGAATGTGCCATTCAATTAAATTAATTAATTTTAAACAATCAGTAAATGTGGTGTCGTCTAAAGAGACTATGTCAATTTCTGCTAAAGCAATCGTATGGTCCGACGGATTAACTTTTATATTAAATTATTGCATTATGGCACTTGAAGTACAAAGAATATTTCTCAAGTATTTGTAATGACGAAACAACTTTAAAGCATAAAAATATATATTATACTAGGAAGTTTTGTGTTATAACCCACCAGCAGGAAAGTCTAAAAGTTGTTATACATTGGGAAAAGCTTGAACTCTCTTCAAACCCTGTTTTCTGTTTATATTTTATACTGAGCAATAGAAGTATAAAAGAGGATCTTCTACAAAATGATAAATAAAACAAACAGAAATTCGCGAAGAACCACCACTACAAAACAAAACTGATTCAATTAAAACGAAATCGTTCAAGGTGGTCCAAACTCGGAAAAACACGAATGCTTTTCATACTAGTCTTTTTCTGCTTATATTTTAAGTCAAAAATAAATGTTCAAGCGAGAATGTTTTACACAATAATAAAAAGATGACCATGGATGTCGACAAAGAACCACCACTAGAAGACAAAACTGATTGTGCTATTCAATTACATTAATTAATTTTAAAAAATCAGTAAATGTGGCGTTGTCTAAATTGAATGTCTATTTCTATCGAAATTCCAACTGATTCCGAAGAAATTGCTAAAAACTCACCAGCGTTAATTCGGACTGAAATTATCACTTTGGTTAGCACAGAAATAAACAAAATAAAGTTAAATAGAAACCGTTTACACGATTTTAATATCGTTGAAATTTCACAGTTTGTCCTTGTTAAATTCGACACCTCTGCCACAAACTAAAGAACTATATTCTTTAAGCTACCTATCTGAAAATATACGGAATCCCAAAATGAAAAACGAAAATAATACTGGGGCAGCAAACCAGTTCATCGTACGACAAGAGGTGGCCGTTGTAAGCACCAATTCAACAACATCGCACAAACAGGATAATTATTTATTTCTCAGCAATGAGCATCAAGATAATAATAATTTTCTTAACGACGAACGTTTAAAAAAGTTATCAGAAATAAGTAAACTGAATAGCAACAGCAGTAACTTTGGCACTATTTCTAATAAAGCCATTTCGCCAAGCTACACTATCAAACAAGGTTTGAAAATTTTAACGAAAACCTTCAACAAAATCCCTTTATTTAAAGATGAGGATAAAGATAATAGGGTTCAATACAATGGGCACTCCTAATACGACGGTTAAGTTTTGGTTTGAGAAGTTAAGGATAATTTTTGAGCCAAATATTGTTGGTAGAATGTAATAACTACACCGTTAAATGTGAAGACGGTAAGTGTATACCGGACACATTGAGATGTAACCAACTTATGGATGCAACGACGGAGCTGATTGAAAAAATTGCAACTGTGTCGATTACTTTCGCTCTCAATTATTAATACGAAAAATCTGCGACAGGGTTGTTGATTGCTGGGATTTTTCGGACGAAAATCGTTGTGGTAAGACGAAGAAAACGTCTTGACGTCCAAAGTAAAATTTATCGTCAATAATTTTTTAGAGTGGTGTAAATCTGATCAATACGTTTGTGGAAATTCAAAAGTTTGTATAGAGAAACAAAAAATCTGTGATGGTATTAGGGACTGTCCTCATGGTGACGATGAGAAGCAATGTGTCACCGTGGCACCTAATATTCAAACGGCTAACGAATTTTCGTACAACGCAGAAGGTAATAATAGCAGCAGAAAACGCAGTTAAAAATTGTTTGCTTTAAAGATACATTAATTTCGTTTCATACTTGGAAAATGGGAAAAACTGTGCGTGGAAAATTTTGACTGTTATATCAAGATCCAAATCTTCGTGGCACATTTATGATTTAGGAAAAGCTGTTTGTAAAGCAATGACTTATCAGTACGTATAAGATTTTTATCACAGAAATCGAACAGTTCTATTTAACGAATAAAATCTTTTCCTTTTGGAGTATTTTGTAACAGACTTTTTTTAGAAATTTGACGGCTATAACAAATACAAAGGAAATAGTTTATCGCAACTCTTCAAAGGACAATCAATTTTTGAATTATCCCACACGATCCATAACGATACAAAATTCAGTTTGTCGTTTAAGGAGAGCATTTGCAGGAGTGGAGAAGTTGTAAAAATTCGATGTGATTTGTTAGAATGCGGCGCCAGACCTCAAGCTGCTAAGCACGTAGCAAGGTACAATTTACATATATATTTGTTGTATTAATTGTAAGTAATTCATCACTATAAGTAACACAGGCGACAATATAGGATTGTAGGTGGTGGAAACACAGGTTTGGGGGCATGGCCATGGCAAGCAGCGCTTTATAAAGAAGGTGAATTTCAATGTGGAGCAACGCTTTTATCAGGCCAGTGGCTTATTTCAGCAGGACACTGCTTCTATCAGTTAGTATTTTGCTGTAGCTGTTATTATTTCATTAAAGTTAATCGTCATAATAATTACTAGAATTGAAAATTGTATAAAAATGCAATAATTAATCCGTTTTACAATGCTGTAGCTTTCATTAAGCTGATTACTGACGTGTGTAATATTATTTGCAATTCTTTGGGAGAAAACTGGGTGCCACATCTTGGCGCTCTTCGTCGTGGCACTTCCTTACCATCGCCTTACGAACAACTTCGTCCTGTTGTCCGTATTATACTACATCCTGGATATGTAGACACAGGATTCGTTAACGATATATCACTTCTTAAAATGCAGGATCCGATAGTTTTTAGCGATTATGTTAGACCCATCTGTCTACCACTTGCTGGAAGTCCACCTAAAGACGGTCGTGTTTGCACAGTTGTTGGATGGGGTCAGCTCTTCGAAGTGGGCAGAATATTTCGTAAGTATTGTACATATAAAGACAAAAGGACTAGAAAACTTTTATGTAACCTACAAGTCACCAGCAGGAAATCGTAAATATTAGTTCAGTCACAGAATTACATGAAGTCTTTTAATATTCCTTTATATTTCATGCAAAGAAATAAAAGTGGAAAAAAATGTTTCAAGAAATAACAACGAAAAATGCAATAATTAATCCGTTTTTACAATGCTGTAGCTTTCTTTAAGCTGATTACTGACGTGTGTAATATTATTTGCAGTTCTTTGGGAGAAAACTGGGTGCCACATCTTGGCGCTCTTCGTCGTGGCACTTCCTTACCATCGCCTTACGAACAACTTCGTCCTGTTGTCCGTATTATACTACATCCTGGATATGTAGACACAGGATTCGTTAACGATATATCACTTCTTAAAATGAAGGATCCGATAGTTTTTAGCGATTATGTTAGACCAATCTGTCTACCACTTGCTGGAAGTCCACCCAAAGACGGTCGTGTTTGCACAGTTGTTGGATGGTGTCAGCTCTTCGAAGTGGGCAGAATATTTCGTAAGTACGTACATATAAAGACAAAATTACTTCAAAGCGTTTAAAAAAATATACAACATGACAAATAGACGAGAGGACTAGAAAACTTTTATGTAACCTACAAGCCACCAGCAGAAAGTGATAAATGTTAGTCCAGTCGCTAAAAAACATGAAGTCTTTTTATACGATTTCTTCTTCTTTATATTTCACGCAAAGAAATAGAAGTGAAAAACAAAACGTTCTACGAAATAATAAAAGGAAAAATAAAATGAAAAAGAACCACCACTAGAAAACAAAACTGATTGTGTCATTTAATTAAATGATAAGATAAATTAATAATCGAGAAAATAACTGTTTTTGATGGCAATATTACTTTAGGGCATTTTTTTAACAGAATGTCCTACGAAATAATAAAACAAAATATAAACTGTCAAAGAACCACCACTGGCAAACCAAATTGCAAGTTCTGCGATATTATAAATTGAAATTGTGGAAATAGATAGGGAATCACAACTAGAACAAACTTGATTAAGCCATTAACATTTTTAACAGATCAGTGAGTATGGCATCGCTTAGGTAGAAATATGTGAATTGTTTCACGTGTGGATTAGCTTCACTCTTTACCAGGTTTTATCCACTGTTTCATGAAACAATTCCGTTGCCAGAAGGAAATGTTAAGTGCGCAACCGAATCGGTATTAGATGTAAGTATCTGTTGTCAAAAATGGGGACATGTCGGGACGAAAATTCATTTCACACATGCCAAAGACTGGATTTGTTAAGTGATGGCGAGACCGATAAACAATCAGCAGACATGACCAAACACAGTTCAATTTTAGGATCGAACTCTTGCAGCATAGCGATCACACATCTTTAAGACGCCGGGGTTACGAACCAAAAAAGAAACATAAATTCGTGCAAATTTGTACAACTGGCAGGTTTAAACTTCCTTTGCAACTATTCAGACAGTTTAAGAATATAAATGGCGATATGGTGTTTTTCAAAATCTTTGTCGTATTAGCAAAACCCTTTTGATGTTTATTTTTTGACGTTTCTAGGCGCATCTGTGATGGAAATTGTTGTGTAAATTGTAACCCGCAAAATAAAGCAAACGGTAGTCCACTCACAGAAAAGAATGATTTCTTTTCATACAAGTCTGTTTCCTGCACTTTTATTATTAAGAAATAGAGCTTTCCCAAATAGATTGGAGCTTTTGCAGGATGCCATTTTTTTTTTCAGCTGATACACTCCAAGAAGTACAAGTTCCTGTAATATCAACATCAGAATGTAGAAAGCGAACCATGTTTTTACCATTATATAGAGTAACAAATGATATGTTCTGTGCGGGATTTGAACGTGGAGGAAGAGACGCTTGCTTAGGCGATTCTGGTGGACCATTGATGTGACCAGAAGCTGATGGTCGTTGGGTTTTACACGGTATGTATACAGCCCATATTTCATGTATCAACAGAAAGTAAAGTTGCGTATTACAGGCATAACAAGTAACGGCTATGGTTGTGCACGAGCGAATCGACCAGGAGTGTATACCAAAGTTGCAAATTATGTGCTGTGGATCCAGTCTTTCATCAATAATCTTAGTAACAATGACTCAACTACCGTCATTAGCAAGGCAACCTGTGCTGGTCATAGATGTCCTTTAGGTGAATGTCTACCAAACAGTAGGTTATGCAATGGATACATTGAATGCAGCGATGGAAGTGACGAAAAAGATTGCCCAAGTATTCTGTGAATACCAAAAACTATCAACAATGTGTCGTATGAACTACCAATGTACCTTACAAATAAACAAAAAAAAAACAACGAAATATAATGCCCCAAGTTAAAATAAAATATTCGATTTTTATATTAAAAATGTAAACAAACTTGGTATTTTTCAATATATTGTACGAAAGACAGTTAAATTATCATTTTTAACCAAACTCCATTTCCATAATAAGCTTCACTGATATCGAAACCCGCTTTAATGCATGGTTTGGTGTAATGTAAGGCAATTGTCCCGTTTTACTTTTAAGAAGTTTTAAAACATCCTCGAAGCAAAAATATTAGTGTTCGATAAGCGGTTGGTGTTGCCAGAGCTATTTACTAGTACAATTTTTTCACATGATAATATCCCTGGAACGTTGATTTTAAAATGTACAGAATAAAATACAGTAGAGTACAGCAAATTGATGCTAGTTATAACTCAATAGACAACCAATAGAAATTATTAATACCGTTATTAAAAAATTTGCTTTTTTTGTCGTTGAATACCAAAAAATTGTGCGAGTAGATTTCTCGTGACAGTCCTGGCTAGCTTCTCCACTGGGATTTGCACCTAACCTTTGATCGGGTTGGCCAACTTTTCGTCTTTCGACAAATAATTGACGAATGACATGAATATTTAACAAATTAGCATGACCATTTGTTTTCTTTGGCAATATTATTTTAGGGCGTCTTTATTCTGCTCAAATTTAAAGCAAAAAAATAAAAGTGCAAAAAAAAACTTCTTTTCACACAATGTAAAAAGGAAAATAAAAAAAACGAAGAACCACCACTAGAAGTCAAAATTGTTTGTGCCAATTAATTTAGTTCATTGAACATCAGTAATTCAAGCGTCGTCTAAACTGACTGTCAATTTCTGCATAAGCAATCGTATGTTCAGACGGGTTAAGTTTTTTATTAAATTATCGCATTATGGCACTTGAAGTAGAAAGATTATTTCTTAAGTATACGTACTGGGTGGCACGTCTTGGCGCTCTTCGTCGTGGCCTTACGAACAACTTCGCCCTATTGTCGGGATTATACTGCATCCTCGATAATAATATATAGACACAAAATTCGTGAACGATAAATTATTTCTTAAAATGCCAGAACCGATAGTGGGAGGACGTAGGGAACAAGAACAGGAGCGAATGGAGAAAAATATGGAAAACAAATGGAAATGAAAACTCAACTCTGAAGATATTGCAACAAACTCACCAGCGTTGGTTCAGACTGAACTTATCACTTCGGTTAGCACAGAAATAAACAAAATAAAGCTAAATAGAAATCGTTTACACGATTTTAATATCGTTGAAGTTTTACGTTTTGAAACGGAGTCTTCCTTGTTAAATACAACACCTTTGCCACAAACCAAAGAATTATATTACCTAAGTTACGTATCGAAAAAAATACGGAATCCCAAAATGAAACCGAACGAAAATAATACTATGGCAGAAACCAAATTTTACCGCACGACAAGAGCTGGCCGTTGTAAGCATCAATTCAACAACGCACAAACAGGATTTCTTATTATTTATTTCTTAGCAATAAGCGTCAAGATAATGATAATTTTTTCAACGACCAAAAAGATATCAGAAATAAGTAAATCAAATAGCAACAGCAATAAAGTTGGCACAAACAAAACTGATTCAATTAAAACGAAATCGTTAAAGGTAGTCCAAACTCGGAAAAAGACGAATGCTTTTCATACCAATCTTTTTTCTGCTTATATTTTAAGCTCAAAAAAAATGTGCAGGAGAGAATGTTCTACACAATAATAAAAAGATTACTATGGATGTCGAGAGACAACCACCAATGGAAGACAAAACTGATTGTGCGGTTCAATTAAATTAAATAATTTTAAAAAATCAGTAAATGTGGCGTCGTCTAAAATGATTATGTCAAAATCTCCGTAAGCATGGGTATGTTCAGATGGGTTAAGTTTTATATTAAATTATTGCATTATGGCACTTGAAGTACAAAGAACATTTCTCAACTATACAGGGTGTAGACTCGGATCACGCAACATAGCGATTTCAATGGTAAAATTTTAAAAGTCGAATTCTTGCTCCGCTAATTATTTTAGAAAAAAAGTGCAAATACGTTTTTTGTAGAGAAAAAAATTCTGTATCCATAAATGTAATCAATATTAGAATAACTTTTTTTATACCTTGTTTTATGTGCATATTTTATAAATGTACAAAAGAGTATAATCTTTAAAATAGTAAATAAAACAAACAGAATGATCAAAGAACCACCACTATAAAACCAAACTGATTCAATTAAACG
Organism: Elmis aenea; assembly: GCA_947652605.1. NCBI lineage: Eukaryota > Metazoa > Arthropoda > Insecta > Coleoptera > Elmidae > Elmis > Elmis aenea. The sequence goes on from OX393584.1 coordinate 19,760,398, forward strand.
AATTCTTATAAGTTTGTCAATCCTGGGAAAAACACGGATGCTTTTCATACGTGTTTTTTGCATTTAAATTTAAAGCAAAGAAATAAAAGTGCAAAAAAAAGTTTTTTCACACATTATAAAAATGATAAATATAAAGAAAACGAAGAACCATCACTAGAAGACAAAACTGAATGTGCCATTTAATTTAATTAATTAATTTTTAACAATCAGTAAATGTGGCGTCGTCAATTTCTGCATAAGCATTCGAATGTTCAGACGGGTTAAGTTTTATATTAAATTATTACATTATGGCTTTTGAAGTACAAAGAATATTTCACAAGTATATGTATTGACAAAACAACTTTAAAGCGTTAATAAAAACATATATTATATATGGACGCCGAATAGGAAGTTTTTGTGTAACTTAAAACCCACCAGCGAAAAAACGTTAAACATAGGCTACACTTAGAAAAGCTTGAACTCTTTTTATACCCTGTTTTATGTGTATATTGTATAAATGTACAAAACAGTATCATGTACAAAATAGTAAATTAAACAGAATTATTAAAGCACCACCACCACAAAACAAAACTGATTCAATTAAATGAAATCGTTTAAGGTAGTCAATCCTCAGAAAAACACGAATGCTTTTCATACCAGTGTTTTTGCGTTTAATTTTCAAGCAAAGAAACAAAAGTGCAAAAAAAGTTTTTTTTACGATATAAAAATGGTAAAAGTAAAGAAAACAAAGAAACAGCACTAGAACACAAAACTATATGTGTCATTCAATTAAATTAATTAATTTTAAACAATTAGTAAATGTGGCGTTGTCTAAAGGGACTAAATCATATTTTCCATAAGCAATCGTATGGTCAGACGGGTTAACTTTTATATTAAATTATTCCATTATGGCACTTGAAGTACAAAGAATATTTCTCAAGTATATGTAACGACAAAACAACTTTAAAGCGTTAAAAAAAAACATATATATTATAGACGCCGAATAGGACGTTTTTGTGTAACTTATAAGCCACCAGCGAGAAAACGTATAACATAGGCTACACCCAGAAAAGCTTGAAATAGTTTCATACCCTGTTTTATGTGTATATTTTATAAATGTACAAAAGAGCATCATCTACAAAATTTGTAGTAGATTAAACAAACAGAATTATTAAAGAACCACCACTACAAAACAAAACTGATTCAATTAAACGAAATCGTTAAAGTTTGTCCAAACTCGGAAAAACACGGATGCTTTTCACATCCATCTAGAGATGCTAAATTCCGCCTTTACAAAACAGTATTGCGACCAACAGCACTATATGCCTGCGAAACTTGGATACTAAATAAGAAAACAAATAAAAGATTGCAGAGGTGGGAGAGGAAAATACTTAGAAGAGTGTTGGGAGGAAGGAAAACAGAACAAGGATATGAGAGAAAAATAAACAGGGAAATTTATCACATATACAAAGGACCAGCAATTGACTTGAGTAATAAAAGCGAAAAGATTACAGTGGCTGGGTCATATCGAAAGAATGGCAGAGGGACGAACTCCAAAAATATGCCTGGAAAACACCAAACTACAAGAAGAAGAAACGTTGACCGAGAAGACGCTGGATAAAGCAGTGCTATCAGACCTTAAAGAAAAGGTGATAAGAGATTGGAAGACCAAAGTCAAAAATAGAAAAGAGTGGAAGAAAACCATGGAGCTTTGGGCCTAAACGGTCTGTTAAAAGAAGCTCTCTGTATATATTTATTTCCAAGCGCCTTTTTCACTATTATAACAATCATGGATCATAACTTACCCTTTTTTCTGCTTATTTATTTTTAGCTTAAAAATAAATGTGCAAGAGAGAATGTTCTACACAATAATAAAATGATGAACAAAGATGAAAACAATGAACCACCACTGGAAGACAAAACTGATTGTGCCATTCAATTAAATTATTTAATTTTTTAACCCTAGAAGCCCAATCTACGTCATTTTGACGTACACTCCAACACATATTCGCGATCTCTTTAGCATGCTTGCTTAGATCGCCGTGATCATCCGAGCCAACTAGGTACATGCCCAGAGCTAACAGGAGACAGCAGTGTCCCTTTGATAAGTGCCGCCATTTTGTTGTTATCGCAATGTTCACGTCGTTATGAAGTATGTTTGGGCTTTGTTAACTGTTGCACTTTTCGAATTTTCTGAATTATATTTGACTTAAGTGATTTATGTTTGATAAGAGTTGATAAGTTTTTCATAAAAAAATATAAATAGTTGATTTTTGTAAACAATTTGTAGTATATAAGAAAAAATTACAAGGATCTCAGTTTTCGTTCCATTTTTTGTATGTTTAATTAAAGTGAACATTTCAGAGTTTAAATAAACAATGTTTTTTCTAAATTTCTGTTTTTTTATTTACATAGAAAGTATTTCACATAAACCATACAAAAAACTAGTATTTGCAGTAAAGTTTATTTAGATAGAGCTCTTTTATAATTGTACGTCGTTTTGACGTATGATTGGGCTTTATAGCCTCAAAAATATGATTGGGCTTCTAGGGTTAAACAACCAGTACATGTGGCGTCGTCTAAAGGGACTGTCAATTTTGCGTAAGCATTCGTATGTTCAGCCGGGTTAAGTTTTATATTAAATTATTACATTATGGCACTTAAAGTCCAAAGAACATTTCTTAAGTATATGAATATGAATTGACAAAACTACTTTAAAGCGTTCAAAAAAACAACTTATATGTTATATATAGACGCCGAATAGGAAGTTTTTGTGTAACTTATAACCCACCAGCAAGAAAACGTAAAAGATAGGCTACACTCAGAAAAGCTTGAACTCTTTTTATACCCTGTTTAGTGTATATATTTTATAAATGTACAAAAGAGTATCATTAAATTTACAAAATAGTAAATTAAACTGAATTATTAAGGCACCACCACCACAAAACAAAACTGATTCAATTAAACGAAATCGTTTAAGTTAGTCAATCCTCAGAAAAACAAGAATGCTTTTCATACCACTGTTTTTTGCGTTTAATTTTAAAGCAAACAAAATAAAAGTGCCAAAAAAGTTCTTTTCAGACGATATAAACATGAAAAAGTAAAGAAAACAAAGAAACACAACTAGAAGACAAAACTGAATGTGCCATTCAATTAGTAATTAATTTTAAACAATTAGTAAATGTGGCGTCTACTAAAGGGACTATATCAATTTTTGCATAAGCAATCGTATGGTCAGACGGGTTAACTTTTATATTAAATTATTGCATAATGGCACTTGAAGTACAAAAAATATTTCTCAAGTATATGTAACGACAAAACAACTTTAAAGCGTTAAAAAAAAACTATATATTACAGACGTCCAGTTTTTGTGTAACTTATACCCACCAGCAAGAAAACGTAAAAAACATAGGCTACACTCAGAAAAGCTTGAACTCTTTTTATACCCTGTTTTATGTGTATATTTTATAAATGTACAAAAGAGTACCTATCATCAACAAAATAGTAGAGTATACAGACAGAATTATTAAAAAACCACCACTATAAAACAAAACTGATTCAATTAAACGAAATCGTTAAAGTTTGTCCAAACTCGGAAAAACACGCATGCTTTTCACATCCATCTAGAGATGCTAAATTCCGCCTTTACAAAACAGTATTGCGACCAACAGCACTATATGCCTGCGATACTTGGATACTAAATAAGAAAACAAAGAAAAGATTGCCGAGGTGGGAGGAAAATACTTATAAGGGTATTGGGAGGAAGGAAAACAGAACAAGGATATGAGAGAAGAATAAACAGGGAAATTTATCACATATACAAAGGACCAGCAATTGACTTAGTAATAAAACCGAAAAGATTACAGTGGCTGGGTCATATCGAAAAAATGGCAGAGGGACGAACACCAAAAATGATAGCCTGGAAAACACCAAACTACAAGAAGAAGAAAGGTTGACCGAGAAGACGCTGGATAAAGCAGTGCTATCAGACCTTAAAGAAAAGGTGATAAGAGATTGGAAGACCAAAGTCAAAAATAGAAAAGAGTGGAGGAAAACCACTGAGCTGTGGGCCTAAACGGTCTGTTAAAAGAAGCTCTATATATATATTTATTTCCAACCGCCTTCCGCCTTTTTCACTATTATAACAATCATGGATCATAACTTACCCTTTTTTCTGCTTATTTATTTTGAGCTTAAAAATAAATGTGCAAGAGAGAATGTTCTACACAATAATAAAATGATAAACAAAGATGAAAACAATGAACCACCACTGGAAGACAAAACTGATTGTGCCATTCAATTAAATTATTTATTTTTTTAAACAACCAGTACAAGTGGCGTCGTCTAAAGGGACTAAGTCAATTTTGCGTAAGCATTCGTATGTTCAGACGGGTTAAGTTTATATTAAATTATTACATTATGGCACTTGAAGTACAAAGAATATTTCTCAAGTATATATATTGACAAAACAACTTTAAAGCGTTAAAAAAAAACATACAGGTATATTATATATGGACGCCGAATAGGAAGTTTTTGTTTAACTTATAACCCACCAGCGAGAAAACGTAAAAGTTAGGCTACACTTAGAAAAGCTTGAAATCTTTTCATACCGTGTTTTATGTGAACATTTTATAAATGTACAAAACAGTATCATGTACAAAGTAGTAAATTAAACTGAATTTTTAAAGCACCACCACTACAAAACAAAACTGATTCAATTAAACGAAATCGTTGAAGTTAGTCAGTCCTCAGAAAAACACGAATGCATTTCATACCAGTGTTTTTTGCGTTTAAATTTAAAGCAAAGAAATAAAAGTGCAAAAAAAGTTCTTTTCAAGCAAAAAGAGAATGAAACTAAGAACCACCACTAGAAGACAAAACTGAAGGTGCCATTCAATTAAATTAATTAATTTGATACCATCAGTAAATGTGGCGTCGTCTAAATTGACTGTCAATTTCTGCGTAACCATTCGTTTGTTCAGACGGGTCAAGTCTTATATTAAACTATTGCATTATGGCACTTGAAGTAGAAAGACTGTTTCGTAACTATATGTAACTAAAGCGTTTAAAAATATATGTGCAATAAATGGACGCCGACACCGAGAAATGTTTCTGTAACTTTTAATATCGTAATTGTTAGTCCGCTGACAGAAAAACATGAATTCTTTTCAGACGAGTCTGTTTTTGTTGATGTTAAAGAGGAAGACGACAAAGAACCACCACTAAAAATATAACCAATTGTTCCACTTAGAAATATTGCGTTGTTTAAGTTGAAGCTTGTAAATTCCTCCTGTATATATGCATTCGTTTAATCCAAGTAAGTCATTTGTTTATGTGCAACAATTTTTTGGGCAATATAAGATGAAACGACTTTGAACCAAACTGTACTACAACGTCGAAAAAATTCATGTAGACGAATTAAGTTAATATTGTAGAAATTAAACCAAAATTGATTATTTGCGCACTCCTGACCCGGTGTCCCGCTAGGGTTTGCACCCAACCTTTAACCGGGTTGTTCAGGTTTTCGTCTTTTGAGAAATAACAGACGAAAGAAGTTAATATTGTACGAGGGCTATCCAGAAAGTAAGTTCCGTTGCCACGTGTTGCTGCGCAGGCGCTACTGTGGCAATTTATCGCATGCGCTTCTGTTGCACTGACTAAGTAGGAAGGGATAGACACCATTTTGAGATCGCTTGTTATTGTGTGTGTGGCGCACGGTTAGACTTTATAATATCGAAGCGAATTGCAAATCCCGTCATCTTAATGCCAGGAATGTGAAACCTTGAGTTATTCATTAAAAAAATCAGAAGTGTGCGGAGAAAATTCAATTAGCGATTCAATGGTACGAAGATGGGTACAACTGTTCAATGAAAGACATGAGAATGTGCATGATGAAGAACGAAGTGGCCGCCGCCCATCTTTGGTGACCGATGTTTGTGCATGGAGTTGAAAAGACGATTGGGGAAAACCGAAGATTCACTATTACGAAGTTGTCACTACAATTTCCGCAAGTTTCCCGTTCTCTTTTGCATCAAATTGCTTCCTAGAATCTGCAGTAGGGTGGAGTGAAAAATGTAATTTTCGAAAATCATCTTTCCTATATATGGAAAAGTGTAAACGACGTGTGTTTAAACACCCAGTGAAATTTCAACTTGATTCGTCAACGTTTAGCGGTGCCCCCACTACTTCAAAGTTCAAATAATCGCTATATCGGTGCTTCATTTCTGTTTACCGTTTACTGTGTAATGTTTATGTATTTAAGACAGAAAGTGAGTATTGAGTAACTGATTGTGAGTATTAATACATCCTATCTATAACGGGTAAAAATACCTATATGGTTTCACATATTTATTTTCAAGTCGAATACTGCAATTTCATTGAAACCTATTCTTGTAGCTTTATGTGTGGAATATGTATAAAACTAGGAAAAACGTAGACTGTCCTGTGTTTAGGGCACCGTCAAAATTTAAAGAAAAGGTTTTACCAACGTATGCCGATTTGATGGAAAATTATTTTTGCATACGTCAAATCCTTACTGGAAGTCTCACCAAAAAAAGCGGAACCGACATTAGTAAATATTGCGTTTATATTAATTGTAGAGCTAAAAACATTATGGTTAAAAGCATCTATTCCAGTAGTGTCAGATCAACAAATTTTACATTTGATCAGAAAGTATAATGAGAAAGTAAGGAACATTAAGAAACTCATGAAATCCAGATACAATGAGGCTCTTCAAGGAAAGGTGAAAGAGTTCAGAGAGTGCGCAGAAAAAAAACTTTTTGATATTTCAGCAAGCAAATGTTCTGACTATGTTGTGCAAGTGCAAAAACAAAGTGCCTTCTAGGGAACGTGAATTGTTAATGGATCAGAAGAATTCTAGAAAAATGGTTATTGGTCGGTTGACGTGGCAACCATCAAACAAAATGAACGTTCAATATACAGAAAGGAATTAGAGAGCAAGGCTCGAGCCACAATTTCTAAATCACAAGAATGCGAATATAAAACAAGTAGCACATCATCAGAAGACGATGGTGATTCAGAAGAAAAAGATAGTAAGAAAAGCACTGCCAGTTCTCAGAAACCAACTGAAACCTTTCGTTTACCAAGTGTAGCACAAGCTTGTGATCGAACCGAAATCTCTGATAGATCAGCTGCCATTATTGCAAGTGCAGTACTTAAGGACATTGGTATAGAAGCAGAGGCGGACTCGCGCAAAATAATCGACAGAAGCAAGGTGAGAAGAGAAAGGAAAAGAGCTCGTTATATTTTGAAGAGAGACGAAACAGAGACCGGAAATATAATAAATGCTATCTACTTCGATGGACGAAAACATAAAACGCTATCTCAAAATATGGTAGGAGACAAAAGCCATATAACAAAAATCACTGAAGAGCATATTGTGTTTGTATCTGAACCCAGCTCGAAATACTTCGGTCATATTACCGTTTCATCTGGTACAGCCAAAGCAATTGCAGATAACATGTTACAATTTTTACAAGAGTATATGGATTTGTCAGATTTGGTTGCAATAGCATGTAATCGAACTGCTGTAAATACTGGCATTCATAATGGTGTCATTCGTCGGCTAGAAATAAATATTGGCAGATCATTGCAGTGGTTCATCTGCCTTTTACATGCTAATGAGCTACCACTGCGTCATTTGATGAAATTATTAGATGGAAATACTTAAGGCCCTTCTACATTTTCTGGTGAAATTGGTAAAAGGTTGGAGACTAGTGAACAGATTCCGCTTGTTGAGTTTGATAGAATAGAAACTGAATTACCAGAACTAGATATAAAACAACTTAGCACAGACCAAAGATATCTTTATGAAGTCAGTTTTGCCATATCAACAGGTGTTGTACCACAGAACCTAGCCAGTAGGCAACCTGGGAAAATGTCACATGCCAGGTGGCTAACAACTGCAAATAAATTACTGCGATTATATGTGGGAACTAGGAAAACTTCTAACGAATTGAAAGTTTTGACAGAATTTATTTTAAAAGTTTATGTCCTTACATGGTTTGTTATTAAAGTCAGATATGATCCAATTCATTTATGTGCCTTAATACAACGTTCCCGATATTTGCCAACCAATTTACGGAAGATAATTGACAAAATAATCCAAGTGAATGGATATTTTGCATATCCAGAAAACGTGCTCTTAGCAATGTTGGGTGATCAATTGTCACACATAAGAGAGTTGGGTTTACGGCGTATTTTAAAATCCCGAGCCAACTTTGTGACCGGAATACGAAAATTCCAAGTTCCCATTATAAATTTTAAAGCAAATAACTACACAGAATTAATAGATTGGCACAGAACCGTTTATACCGAACCACCAGTTATGAAGAAACTTTCCACAGAACTTGAAGAAATGATAGCAAATGTCCCAAGTGAAATTCAAATTTTGAAGTTTCCTTGTCATACCCAAGCAGTGGAACGCTGTGTAAAATTAGTTACAGAAGCGTCATCATCTGTATGTGGATTAGAGGCAAGAAATGGATTTATAAGATGTCGAATTGCGTCTAGGCAAGTATTATCCAAATTTGAAATCAAATCAGATTTCATCAAAACTTTAACATAAATTTGATGAAAGAACAGGGGAGGTGTGGTGGGTGGGCGGAACTCAACATGCAGCCACCTCCTCGTGGTGAGTTCTGGGTTGTTTTGATAAAAAAACAAGCGAAGAGCTGCATAATACAGAATAACACCGTATATTTAATTGCTAGAAGAAAAATAATTTCTTTAGGTAGCTGAGGGCACCGGATGATAAACTTTTAGGAACGTAATCTTTGGCACGCTCAACACACTCCATATGCCGCCACTTTTCCACATATAGGATAAAGAAATTTTTGATTTTAATATTTTTTTGCTGTTTTCACTCCGCCCTAATCTGCAGTATCGAAAACTGTGTTCTTGTTTGGTGCCGAAACTTCTGACGGGGCAACAGAATGTTCAACGTCTGGCCTGACGTTAAACCTTCTGTTGCTCCGTCAGAAGAAAAAGCACTTGAGTTTCACCCAGTAGAACAATGATGTTGATGACTTCTTGAGCTGCATCGTCACTGGGGATGAGACCTGGGAGGCCCACAAAACGCCTGAATCAAAAAAGCATTAAATGGAATGGAGACACACTTCATCGCCAACAAAGACAAAACTGAAACAAACCCTAACCACTCAAAAAAACATGTACACCGTGTTTTGGGAGAGACAAGGCGTCTTGCTGGTGGACTTCATGCCACGCGGTGCAGCAATATACGCAAATGCTTACTGTGACACCCTTAAAAAACTGCGTCGCGTATCACAGGCGGTAAGTTCTATGACAGGGGCATACAAAAACTTGTGCCCCGCTATAAAAAATGCCTAAACAATGGTGGAAATTATGTGGAAAAATGGTTTAAGGTTTGTACTTTACAATGCAATTAAAAAAATTGTTTTTATACGTTTTGTTTTTGTTTAATAGCCCAACGAAACTTACTTTCTGGATACCCTACGTAGAATTGAAAGCAGAACATGAATCAATTGGTTATTTGCGTAATCCTGACCCGGTGTCCCGCTGGGGTTTGCACCCAACCTTTGACCGGGTTGTTCAGGTTTTCGTCTTTCGACAAATAAGATACGAATGAAATATTGTGCAAAATAAAACAGATTACGAGCCAACTTAAAATTCGGTAGGGTAGATAAAAAGATTGTCTACGTGAGGCACGACAAAAGCGTTAAATCATACAAGAACAAATGAAACAAACAACGAAAGACTTTTAGGCACCTGAAGTTCTGTAAACATTTTTCATCTCTGGAAATGACATCAGAAGCTGTGAAACAGAATGAAAAGTTGTCAGCTGCCTAGAACAAAACACAAATTTTGATTATACAGGGTACGCTAAAAGTATGGAAACGCTGCTGTAACGGTGCAAATACAAGTTTTATAAAAAAATGTTTTGCATATAAAAGGTATGGCAAATTGTTAGTTACATTTTGAAGTACTTTAATTTTTTTCTTTTAACTTGTGCGACAGGTGATGGTCATATTATTTTAAATGGCAACCTATATTTTTAAGTTTAATTGATAGACTTATTTCTCTTTTCAATCATATAAATTTTTCTTATTGTTAAATTTAAAAAAAAATGTTTTAAAATATTCATTATTTTTTACTATATCGTATTTGACTAAATAAAACACAATCGCTGCAGTAATTGACAGTTTATAATTTGTCTAGTTACGTTTTATTATTTTGAGAGCATTTAATTGAAACGCCTTGAAAACACTTCCACAATAACTCGACGGAAGGTACATTTTCAATTTAATATTCACATAATAGTGGTTTTCCTTCGAAAAATAATGAAACACATTTGCACAAGTTATAAAACTACAAATTACTACAGCGAACATGTTTTATTTAGTTAAATCCAACGATTTTATGAAATAAAAAAAATACTTTTTAAACTTTTTTTTTACCAGGTCTGTAACCCCAGAATTGCCGTTTGCTCATAGGTGGCGTTACGTGCAAACGCGGAGCCATTTTCGAAAAAATGTCATATAAGGTTTTTTGTAGGTTTGATATACGTCAACAATAATCAGTGCATATTAACATCAACAACATACAGCAAAGTAGTTATTTTCTGTGGTAATGATGTCGAATTTTGTGCCGAAAAAAGGTCATTTGCGGGAAGTTATGCTTCACCACTTCAACTCCAAGAAATCTGCTGCCGAATCGCATAGAATGCTTGTAGAGACTTACGCCGACAATGCCCCATCGGAAAGGACTCGCCGATATTGGTTCAGTCGGTTCAGCGAAGGCAATTTCGACTTGAGCGACCAGAAACGGGAAAATCGGCCAAAAAAGTTTGAGGACACCGAATTGCAAGCTCTTTTGGGCGAGGACAACACCCAATCGCAAGAAATGCTCCCCGTGCAACTGGGTGTTTCTCGCCCGGCCATTTCCAAGCGCCTGCATGCGATGGGAAAGATTCAGAAGGTCGGGAAATGGGTGCCTTACGAATTGGACGAAAGGCAGCACTAACGACGTCGCTACACCTGCGAAATGCTGCTCGCACAAAACAAAGGAAAGCGATTTTTGCATCGAAAAAGGGGTATTTTCCAAGAATCCCAAGCGCATGAAATCGTGGGTTGACCCCGGCGAACCAGCGACATCGTCCGCCAGACCGGATCGCTTCGGAAAAACAACAATGCTGTGTTTGGTGGGATCAGAAGGGTATCGTCTACTACGAGCTGCTAAAACCGGGAGAAACTGTCAATGCTCAACGCTACCATCAACAATTGGTTAAACTCAACCGAGCTCTGCACGACAAAAGGCCCGATTACCAGCAAAGACATGAGCGGCTAATTTTTCTCCACGACAACGCACCGTCGCACACATCAATTTTCGTTCGCAACTACTTGGAGGCACTCAACTGGTAGGTCCTACCCCACCCGCCTTATTCACCAGACGGCCCCTTCCGACCACCACTTGTTTTCGTCGATGAGCCATGCGCTTGCTGAGCAGCACTTCAATTCGTATGAAGACTTCCGAAAATGGCTTGACGACTGGTTTGCCTCAAAAACCGATGACTTTTATTGGCAGGGTATCCATAACTTGCCAGAAGGATGGGAAAAATGTGTAGCTAGCGAAGGCCAATACTTCGAATAAACCATTTTTTCATTTTCATGAATATTTTTGTGTTTTTCTTAGTCAAAAAACGGCAATTCTGAGGTTACAGACCTATGTATGTAGCCTAACACAAAACTCTTTATATGGTTTTAAAAAAGATTCTTGATCAATTTAAGTAAAAAACATATAGGTTACAATTTTAAAAATTTAAAAAATCACCTACCTACAAGTTGTACACGGTTGGCCGAAAAAAGAGTTACGTACGTCAAAATGTAGCTAACAATTTGCCCATGCACGTTTTGTATAACATGTTTTTTAATAAAACTTGTATTTACGCCGTTACAGCAACTTTCATTTTTTTTTTGCCTACTCTGTATAATGTTGTATAAAAAAACATTAAATAAATGCAAATATAAGCATTTTGAAGTGTTGATATGTAAGTTTTGTTTCATCACTTTAAAGTTATTATAACGCTGAATCTAAAATTTCTCATCTTTAATTGATTATGTACTAAATATTTAAAAATCGAGATAAAACGTTTGTTGACCGAGATAAAAGTTACCTATTTTTTAAAGATGTCTGTCCTTAAAAATATCATCGTACAACAATTGAGATCAAATAGGTAAAATTATGTAATACCTTTAATAACTCAGCTGCAGTAGTTAAAAAACAACCTTAAGAATAAAGTAGTAAAGAGTTTTTATAAAGCACAAAATGACGAGACAGAATTTAAAATTACAGCAATAAAATTTACAAGACGTACATATCAACGTTAACAATTGAAACTACGTACCTTTTTATGCAGCTCTACTCGTTTGCAATTAATTATTTCCTTTCCATAGGTAACTTAGGGATAATTATGGAAGTTTTTTTTTTTTTGTAGATTGCAAACACCCTTCCATACAATTTAAATAATAAACACATTTAAGTAGTTAATTATGTGTCTTATTTTCTTTATAATCTTTTAAACTAACCGTTGAGTTTGGTCATTTACTTATTATGAATGCATGAAAAAATAAACCGTTTATTTTACAATTCATTTCACATTATTTTTGTAAAATGTGTTTGTAATAAAATTTACAGCTGGGTGTAATTTTAAACGAAGTGTGTTTGAGAATTATACATTGTTTCTACACAATGTTAATAATTTATTGAAAGAGTTACCAAAAATAAATTGATGCGGCCAGTTGTGGTGAATTGACTAAAATCCTGAAAAAAGAAACACAGTTACTTATAATTTCACGGTTAATATACCTATACGTAACTTTTTAAGGGTATAACTATACTTTAGCGGCAGTTGTCAAAAATTGATAAAATTTTGTGGGTTGATAAAACTAGACTTGCTGAACTCAAATATGTTAAAATTACTTGGCGCTCTCATTTAATAAGCGTAAAAATTCAATATTAAAGTTCCGTTTGACAGTTAGGTTAGGTTTTTTAATTCTAATTTTCTCATGTTGGGATGGCTAAATTATCTGTGTAAAGTGTACAAATATGATTATAAGGCATAAATGAAACTATATTTGTATTGATTTTGTGTTAAAATAAGCTTAAAATAACGTAAATCTTATAACATACCCAAGTACACAACTGTCATTTTTTGCCGTCTTGACTTACATTTTCCACCTTTCTTGACCTTTCTGAGATAGTAAGGTGGACTCATTTAGATCTATAAGGATCAGATCAGTTTCAGTTGGAACTAAATTTTTTTTTATCAATTTTCGACAACTGCCGCTAAAGTGAAGTAGTTCCGAATATTTTTTAAAACGGTTCTGATTTGTCTCAAAAAACTGCACATTTTTGGTAATTTAATCGTTTCTCTATCTTAAATATTAACCGGGATACCCATGCAATCCCATCGAATTTAGACCACCCTGTATATTTCAATGTTAATGGAACACCCTCGAATTCTGTTCTACCTATAAAAAAACCCTTGCCCGTAAAATTTCAGGTCATTTGGTCAATGGGTAGAGTTCGCGAAAACGGTTTAAAATTTAGCATGTTCATCCTGCGGTTCCATAAAGAAAACAAAAAAGTAAACTGTAGTAACTTGTATAATGTTGTTCCTAAATTATTTCAATAAGTTGACAACAAATCACATTTTAAAAAAGAACATTTTTGTGGATTTGCAGTTTCAATTCTACTGAGGCGCTAAAATTTTTTTAAAAATCAATTTCGATTGCCTTACAGTAGAATTTAAATAGTAAATAAACCGAATTATTCAGTAATGAAATGTTATATGCTGCTAATATATTAATAGTATATTACATACCGAGCGGGGAAGTGGATCATTACAGCCGAGTGCATCTATAGCACGAGGCTGGAATGATCCTCCCCGTGAGGTATGTATACTATTTTACTCACAATCGGTTAGTAACTCTAGATAAGTGTCAAATAATATTAATTTTTATCGTAATTTGATAAATTATTTCAACAACAAAATCTGTGAGACCGTTGCTAGGGAATATAACAAGTTTGTTGCCGTTGCTAGGAAATATAACAAGTTTGTTGATTCTGACAGATAGATAATTATTTTGTCAGTTTATACGGCATTTTTAATAATTGTCTCAGTATTTTTACAAATATTATGTCCGATAATGAGTTTAAATATACTCCACCAGAACTGCGAGAAGCTGCAGAAAAAGCTACTGAAGACATGTTTCCAGAAAAAAGCAGGGCGAGATACGAAAACACTGTATATAGTAAGTGGTGTAAAAGTGTAACGGTACTCTTTACGTATTTTTCTGAATTAGCTAAACAAAATAAAACCTCCATAAATACGAGTCATTTGTTCTTTATTTATTTTAAAAATCATGTTTTAATGCAATTTGATTTACAAAAATGAAAGTGACAGATACACTAGCCGGGAATGAAAGTGACAGATAAACTAGCCGGGAATGATCATTCCCGGCTAGCTTATCTGTCACTTTCCCAGGGAATGGGTCGTTTCCCGACTGTTTTAAAGGGTACAAATGCACACATTACCAACCGATTGTGAGTAAAATAAATAAATAAAACTAGTAAACAGCTACAGTAGGTAGGTACGTTTTGGCGTCCTTCACTGAATTTCAGGCTTATACGTACGTAACAATGCTAAATTTCAAAATATTTTCTCGACCTCTAAATATTGGCCAAATGACATAAAATTTTACATGCACAGTTTTTTCTTCACGGTTAGAACAAAACTGGGTGGTGACCCATAACCATATCAAAAATGATTAATAAGGACTACCCGAATAATACTTAACAAGTTTTAATTTCTATAAATTTTAAAAGCAACCAAAAATCATTGTATGTTATTAAATGGGGAAACCGAAAACTAATACAGGATGTCCAAGTTATCGTGAACACCATGGGGTCAAAATGATCTATGACTTAAGATCAACTATTCTATGGAAAAAAAATCTTCGAAAAAACTGACAGTTATTGCGCTATTCATAAAAAACAAAAACATGACTTTTTCGATTTTTACCTATAGCTCTTGCTTATTTGAAAGCATACTCAAAATATTTTTCGACATTAAAAGGACACTTTTTTGAGTAGATTTGAAATTTGTGAATAAATTTTACTTATTTTAATTTGTTTTTGGTTTTTGTTATTTTAACATCAACTTTCTTATTTTGAATACGAGTTGTAGCTGGCTGTGGCACCATTAATATTAAATAAAGTTTTTTTCTCGTTTTATTGATGCATGGGTTGTTAGGTTTATCTTTAAAAATAACTAAGTTATTACAATTTTATTGTATTTATTAAGTTTAGTCAAAGTAGCCATTGAAAAACAAAACAAACATTACATAAACAACTTTGCTGTACTTTATTTAACACAAACAAAAACAGGTAGGATTGTTTTACATTCCATAATAATTTATAATTTTTTAGTTACTACTTATTGCTATTGAATCTACAGGGTTCCCAGCCAAGACGAATTATTTGATAGTTCTGTTATTAGTAATATTATTTAAAAAAGTTAAATATAAAAGTTGTTTGTAATCATTTACTACATAACCCAAAATTATTTTCAACTATACACATTGTTTTGTTTTTGCGCTCTGACATTGTTTTTTTATATAGAACACCCTGTATATTTTGTAATTTTTGGATGTAAAATTAACTTCTCTTTCAAAAATATTGCAGGTTGTTTCTGTCTAAAATGAACCGTTTTTGAGTTATTAACGTTTTTTTGAAAATTGTTATACATGCAGACCTTTATAAAAATATTTATATTTATTAACATAACAACACCAGAGCAATTTATTAGACAATAGTGTTACAGTGATTGCTGACTAGTTACATTTTTAAAATAATATACATGGTGTTCGTTATACTCGGTCCATTTCGCTAAACTATAAACGCATGTTAGTCTTTTTTTTTAATGGAACGCTTTATATATTTTTACAATTTATAGAAAATTTAATTATCTTTCAAAGTTGTTAAGCATGTTTTATGTCTAAATATAATATTTTTGAAGTTATTTCGTTTCTTATGATTATTTGCGAGTATTTTACCTAAAATATCGGTAGAACCCTTTGAAAATTCAAAACAATTTGTATGAACTGTCAACCAGAACAATTAATCGGCACAATTTCCACTATGCTACTAAAAATCTATATTTTTTAAGAACTGTAGATACACAGCATTCTGGTGTTATTTGCTGCCATTTATGCCGCGTATCTACAGCTCTTAAAAAATATGGAATTTTAGTGGTATAATGGTGGAAATTGTGCCGATTAAGTATTCTGGTTGACAGGTCATACAAATTGTTTTGAATTTTCAAAGGCTTCTACCGATATTTTAGGTAAAATACTCGCAAATAATCATAAGAAACGAAATAACTTAAAAAATATTATATTTAGACATAAAACACGCTTAAGATTGAAAGATAATTAAATTTTCTACAAGAAAATGTAAAAATATATAGGGTGTTCTATTAAAAAAAAAAGATTTATAATGCGTTTAAAGTTTAGCGAAATGGACCGAGTATAACGAACACCCTGTATATTATTTTAAAAATGTAACTAGTCAACAATCACTATGACACTATTGTCTAATAAATTACCAGAGTAAATTGCTCTGGTGTTGTTATGTTAATCAATATAAATATTTTTATGAAGGTCTGCATCTGTCAAAATTTTCAAAAGAACGTTAATGACGGGACATTTTAAACATAAATAATCTATAATATTTCTTACAGAGAATTTAATTTTACATCCAAAAATTACAAAATATACAGGGTGTTCCATATAAAAAAACAATGTCTTGTATCAGAGCGCAAAAACAAAACACTGTGTATAGTTGAAAATAATTTTGGGTTATGTAGTAAATGATTACAAACAACGTTTATATTTAACTTTTTTTAATAATATTACTAATAACAGAGCTATCGAATAATTCGTCGTGGCTGGGACACCCTGTATATTACAGCATGCGTTCAAAGTGTAGCCCACTCTCCATGGGCAATACAAGTTTAAGATCTGCATTTTGTAGATAAAAATGTTTTCCCAAGCATATTAATTTTTGTTTGATGAACTGTTTTTAAAATAGCAAATCTTAATCAAATCAATTGTAATCAACTGATTATTTCAGATTGGCTATTTTAAGAACATTTCATCAAACAAAAATTAATATGCTTGGGAAAACATTTTTATCTACAAAATGCAGATCTTAAACTTGTATTGCCTGGTAGAGAGTGAGCTACACTTTGAACGCATGTTATAATTTAGATGCCGTATTAATAATAGTAACTGAAAATAATAAATTATTATTAAATGTAAAGAAATGTTTAATTGTTCAATTTTTTTTTTTTTAATAAAGTTTCTACAGCCAATTTATTTATGTAAAGTTTTTTTTGTTATTTAATGGCCACTTTGACTAAACTTAATAAATACAATAATATTGTAATAGTCCTACACCTAACAGTAGAAGGACTCCTGACTAAATATTGTAATAACTTTCTTATTTTTAAAGATAAACCTAGCAACCCATACATCAGTGAAACGAAAAAAAGTTTTGTTCTTAGTAGTGTCACAGCCAACTGCAACCCGTATTTAAAATAAGAAAGTTGATGTTAAAATAACAAAAACAAGTGAACATACGTAACATTTATTAACTCAAAAAGGTGTCCTAATAATGTCAACAATTATTTTGAGTATGCTTTCAAATAAGCAAGCTATAAGCCAATATCGAAAACGTCACTTTTCAGTATTTTATTAATAGCGCAAAAGCTGTCTATTTTTTTGAAGATTTTTTTTAATACAATAGTTGCTTTTAAATCGAATATTATTTGACTCATTGAACCATCTCTGTTACTCTTACCGGTTTACGATAATTGGAAAACTCTGTATATTTAAATACATAGCTTTTTGTTTCGCATTTACAAGTGAAATTATTTTTTTTTTAAAGACACTAGCATGATTTTTTGATCAACGGTTTTATAAAAATATTAGGCTTTTGATATTTGAAAACAAAATAAAATAAAACTGTAGATAATCGGTGGGTCACACAGGCATTATTTGTACAATAGTACATTAGCTATTGACTAAAAACTATGCTAGTGCGATATGAAGAAAAAAAAGTTAAATAGCGTATTTTTGTAATGAATCAAAAACTTTATTTCAAGTAAACTGGTGCAATTATTATGTTTGTACAAAGAAGTTTGACGTTATTAACAATTAAAATCGGTTTAAGCTTTCTGTATCTACACAACGCATTAACACATCACGTCAGTTCGTCAAAGCTTCAACAAAAACAGTGGCGCCGTTAGTATGAAGTACGTACAGGCGTAGCACTTTGATGTAAAAGAGGGGTTTAATACGTTTTAAGTTATTGAATTTCAAAAACCTCGATTATGATGTACCACTTTGACAATATAATTTGCAAATTAACATTTATTGCAACAATAAATCGAATTTTTATCAGTAAAAGACGTGTGCACAATTCACTGCGACAGTTAAAAAAGTTTGCAATCAGCAATGCTAACGTTAAAATAATTTTTTCGGAGTGAACACATGAAATGAAACAAGTTAATAACAAATTCGTACCTTTAACAATAAAATAAAAACACAATAAATCCAGCACTTTTATGAACCGCCTTGTGCGTTTTACCGAACAATTTCGAGTCGTAATGTGAAACAGACGCTACCGCCAGTTAGCGAATTTTGTCGAACATGTACGATTAATAAACATGTCAAAAAAAAATTCAACCTACACCAGATCAGATCAAATCCTAAAAGTTTTACCTAAGTATTTTAAAGAGACTTGTTTTTACAATACCTTGCTCCTCGTACAGGGTGAGCAAATATCAATGTTTTAATAGGGAATCTCGATAACTATAAGAGGTATCAAAAAACGGATCGCGCATCCTCGATCTCTTTTTTCGAGAAAAAGTTAATGGTGAAAACTAAAATTGGTTATCGTCTTTTGTTTTCGAGTTATCGCCGAAACCTCGATTTTTCGTTTTATGGCTATATTTCGCTTGTTTATGAAAATAAACAAAAATAATTTTGACGTTTACAGGCACTTTCTTGATAAGAATGCAGTGGCGTAGACAATTTTTCAAAAAAAAATCCGAAATCAGAGTTGTGACATAAAGTTGTATTTTTTAAATAGAACCCATAGTTGGCTATGACTTATTTAAATTTCTTATTTTTTTGCCATTCTAAATATATAAGGGTTGATGTATTTATAAATATATATGAAAGTCCCGCCTGACTCTGTGACTCTATAACGCATGAATATAGTAACGCAGTAAACTACTACGGGTTCATTTGAACCGTAAATTTTTACTCACGGGTAACATAACAGTGTCTAACTTGCAGCTCACGGTATTATAAAAAGTAATAGTTTAAATTTAAGATATACAATATTCCCGTCCTAGGACGGGCTAAGTGCTAGTTTTCAATAATACGCAAGTTACGAAGGTCTTTTTTTTTACAAAATTATAGTAGGTTGTGAAAACAAGAACAAAATAGAGTGTAAAACCTTTTTAAACGCATTTGGTACAAGTTACTTAAGTTTTGTGATTTGCTCTTGTGATAAACATTACAAATATATGAACATAAAATAAACTACATTACTGCAGATTCCGACTTTATCGTTGTTTCCTTATTTTTAAATATTTATAATGTTTATCACAACAACAAATTACAACATCTTCGTAACTTCTACCAAATGAGTTTTAAAAGGTTTTACACCTTGTTTTGTTTTTGTTTTCACAGCCTACTATAATTTTGTTAAAAAAAAACAACATGAATAACATTTTTGTTATTTCAATGCGTTTAACTACTTTTAGCCAGACTTCTTACATATCTGGCTCAAGCTCACCAAAAAATGTTTTTTTGCACACCACTCCATAGTAACACTTTTAAAACAATCTTTTGGCCAACAAAGACTAATAAATGTTGATTTTAAAAATATTTTTAACTACATCTTAAACCCAACATGATTCATGATAACATTATTTCATGTAGGCTTGAATCAGCTTCATAGAAAAAAAAATCATGTGTCTATAACTTCACAGGTTATTTTTTATCACTTGTATATATTTTTTGTGTGTGAATACCATGTGCTGATTTTAAATCAACTACATATGAAATAAAATCATGTATCTAGTATTACAATGTATTTTTTTCCACCATAAGATGTTTTTTTTTTGTGTGTATACCATGTGCTGATTTTTAATCAACTACATATGAAATAAAATCATGTATCTAGTCTTACAATGTATTTTTTTCCACCATAAGATGTTTATTTTTGTGTGTATACCATGTGCTGATTTTTAATCAACTACATATGAAATAAAATCATGTATCTAGTCTTACAATGTATTTTTTTCCACCATAAGATGTTTTTTTTTTGTGTGTATACCATGTGCTGATTTTTAATCAACTACATATGAAATAAAATCATGTATCTAGTCTTACAATGTATTTTTTTCCACCATAAGATGTTTATTTTTGTGTGTATACCATGTGCTGATTTTTAATCAACTACATATGAAATAAAATCATGTATCTAGTCTTACAATGTATTTTTTTCCACCATAAGATGTTTTTTTTTTGTGTGTATACCATGTGCTGATTTTTAATCCACTACATATGAAATAAAATCATGTATCTAGTCTTACAATGTATTTTTTTCCACCATAAGATGTTTTTTTTTGTGTGTATACCATGTGCTGATTTTTAATCAACTACATATGAAATAAAATCATGTATCTAGTCTTACAATGTATTTTTTTCCACCATAAGATGTTTTTTTTTTGTGTGTATACCATGTGCTGATTTTTAATCAACTACATATGAAATAAAATCATGTATCTAGTCTTACAATGTATTTTTTTCCACCATAAGATGTTTTTTTTTTGTGTGTATACCATGTGCTGATTTTTAATCAACTACATATGAAATAAAATCATGTATCTAGTCTTACAATGTATTTTTTTCCACCATAAGATGTTTTTTTTTTGTGTGTATACCATGTGCTGATTTTTAATCAACTACATATGAAATAAAATCATGTATCTAGTCTTACAATGTATTTTTTTCCACCATAAGATGTTTTTTTTTTGTGTGTATACCATGTGCTGATTTTTAATCAACTACAAAAATAATGGTGTGTATAATATCAAAGGGTGTTTTTCCACAAAGTAAAAGCTGATTAGTTAAAAGTGGAGTAAAATATACAGATGTTCCACTTGGAACCTTATAGCCTTGACACTTCTTTATTTTAAGGGCCTTATTGAATACTGCAAAACAATAAATATTTGCTATTTGTGCAGTATTTCTATTCCTTTTTGTTTATAGGAGTTTTATTACCATTAATTATAACTTCTTGTTATTTTATAGTGTTTCATGGGGCATTGATTTAATAATTTAATTAAATAAAAATTTAAACTACTAACTATAATTTCTGCAGTTAGCTGTATTAGTTTTTTATTTACTTCATAGTTTTATTTGGTATCTGTACAGTATTTCCATTCCTTTTTGTTTATAGGAGTTTTATTACCATTCACTACAACTTTTTGTAGTATTATTTTTTAATGGAGCATTGATCTAATTTAATCATCTAATTAAATACTACAAAACGTTGTAGTTAATGGTAATAAAACTCCTATTAACAAAAAGGAATGGAAATACTGTACAGATACCAAACAAAAATATGAATTGAATAAAAAATTAATACACTAACTCCAGAAGTTACATTTAGTAGTTTAAATTTTTATTTAATTAAATAATTAGATCAATGCCCTATAAAGACACTATTAAACAACAAAAAGTTATAGTTAATGGTAATAAAACGCCTATAAACAAAAAGGAATAGAAGTACTGCACAAATAGCAAACGTTTATTGTTTTGCAGTATTCAATAAGGCCCTTAAAATAAAGAAGTGACAAGGCTGTAAGGTTCCAAGTGGAACATCTGTATATTTTACTCCACTTTTAACTAATCAGCTTTTACTTTGTGGAAAAACACCCTTTGATATTATACACACAATTATTTTTGTGGAACATCTGTATATTTTACTCTACTTTTAATTTGCCAGCTTTGGAATCAGTGTTTTACTTGACGAAAAAAACACCTTTTGATGATATAGGTACACATAATTATTTTTGGAGTTCATTAAAAATCAGTACATGGTACCCACACAAAAAAAAACATCTAATGGTGGAACAAATACACTTTAAGACTAGATACATGTTTTATTTCATATGTAGTTGATTTAAAATCAGCACATGGTATTCACACACAAAAAATATACACAAGTGGTAAAAAATAACCTGTAAAGTTATAGACACGATTTTTTTTCCTATGGAGCTGATTCAAGCCTACCTGAAATAATGTTAATATCATGAACCATGTTAGGTTTAAAGATGCAGATAAAAATATTTTTAAAATCAACATTTATTAGTCTTTATTGGCCAAAAGATTGTTTTAAAAGTGTTATTAGGGAGTGGTGTGCAAAAAAAAAACATTTTTTAGTGAGCTTGCGCCAGATATGTAAGAAGACTGGATAAAAGTTGTTAAAGGCATTGAAATAACAAAAATGTTATTCATGGTTTTTTTTCTTTAAACAAAATTATAGTAGGCTGTGAAAACAAAAACAAAACAAGGTGTAAAACCTTTTAAATCTCATTTGGTACAAGTTACGAAGGTTTTGTAATTTGTTGTTTTGATAAACATTATAAATATATAAACATAAAGAAACAACGATAAAGTCGGAATCTGCAGTAATGTAGTTTATTGTAGTTTATCTTATGTTCAAATATTTGTAATGTTTATCACAACAACAAATCACAAAACCTTAGTAACTTGAACCAAATGTGTTAAAAAGGTTTTACACCTTGTTTTGTTTTTGTTTTCACAGCCTACTATAATTTTGTAAAAAAAAACTAAAAAACCTTCGTAACTTGCGTATTATTGATAAAGTCGGAATCTGCAGTAATGTAGTTTAATGTAGTTTATCTTATGTTCAAATATTTGTAATGTTTATCACAACAACAAATCACAAAACCTTGTTAACTTGTACCGAATGAGTTTTAAAAGGTTTTACACCTTGTTTTGTTTTTGTTTTCACAGCCTACTATAATTTTGTTTAAAGAAAAAAAAAACATGAATAACATTTTTGTTATTTCAATGCGTTTAACTACTTTTATCCAGACTTCTTACATATCTGGCTCAAGCTCACCAAAAAATGTTTTTTTGCACACCACTCCA
This sequence comes from Elmis aenea, assembly GCA_947652605.1. Classification (NCBI taxonomy): domain Eukaryota; kingdom Metazoa; phylum Arthropoda; class Insecta; order Coleoptera; family Elmidae; genus Elmis; species Elmis aenea. The sequence goes on from OX393584.1 coordinate 19,783,698, forward strand.
TAGTAACACTTTTAAAACAATCTTTTGGCCAATAAAGACTAATAAATGTTGATTTTAAAAATATTTTTATCTACATCTTAAACCCAACATGATTCATGATAACATTATTTCATGTAGGCTTGAATCAGCTCCATAGGAAAAAAATTATATGTCTATAACTTTACAGGTTATTTTTTACCACTTGTGTATATTTTTTGGGTGTGAATACCATGTGCTGATTTTAAATCAACTACATATAAAATAAAATCATGTATCTAGTCTTACAATGTATTTTTTTCACTATTAGATTATTTTTTTTTTGTGTGTATACCATGTACTGAATTTTTAATCAACTGCAAAAATAATTGGGTGTGTAATATCAAAGGGTGTTTTTCCACCAAGTAAAAGACTGATTCAAAAGCTGATAAATTAAAAGTGGAATAAAATATACAGATGTTCCACTTGGAACCTTACAGCCTTGTCACTTCTTTATTTTAAGGGCCTTATTGAATACTGCAAAACAATAAATGTTTGCTATTTGTGCAGTATTTCTATTCCTTTTTGTTTATACGAGTTTTATTACCATTAACTATAACTTTTTGTTGTTTTATAGTGTTTTTATGGGACATTGATCTAATAATTTAATTAAATAAAAATTTAAACTACTAACTGTAACTTCTGCAGTTAGCTGTATTAATTTTTTATTTAATTCATAGTTTTGTTTGGTATCTGTACAGTATTTCCATTCCTTTTTGTTTATAGGAGTTTTATTACCATTAACTACAACTTTTTGTAGTATTTTTTTTTTTAAGGAGCATTGATCTAATTTTTGCAATTTTAGTACAGAGGTTTATCACAAAATATGGTAAAATTATAGTGCAAAAAGAAAGGTCAAGAACTTTAAAATATGTGGTAAAAGATTAAGGACAAAACGTAATCTAAAACTATGAAACTTGGCAAAATTCCTGTTGGCTCCGATGTTGCCAGACTTTAGGAATTAAAATACGTTGTTTAATTATTTAAACAATATATTTATTTATAAAATTAGGCCTACTTAAAAATTACTTACCTTTTTTTGTGGTATTTTTTGTTCCAAGTGCAAAATCGTTTTCAAAACTTTTCCCTCTTTATTAGTTGCAGTCCTATAAATTTTATTTATATTATGTAATATTTAAATAATATAAATAATACTGCAACTGATGAAGAGGGAAAAGCTTTGAAAACGATTTTGCACTTGGACAAGAAATACCACAAAAAAGGAAAGTAATTTTTATTTAGGCCTAATTTTATAAATAAATATATTGTTTAAATATTTAAACAATATATTTTAATTCTTAAAGCCAGGCAACATCGGAGCCAACAGGAATTTTGCCAAGTTTCATAGTTCTAGATTACGTTTTGTCCTTAATTTTTTAACACATATTTTAAAGTTCTTGACATTTTTCTTTGCACCATGCATAATTTTACCATCTTTTGTGATAAAACCTCTGTATTAAAATTTGCAAAAATTAGTTCAATACTCCATTTAACAAAAATAATACTACAAAAAGTTGTAATTAATGGTAATAAAACCCCTATAAACAAAAAAGAATGGAAATACTGCACAGATACCAAACAAAACTATGAATTAAATAAAAAATTAATACAGCTAACAGCAGAAGTTATAGTTAGTAGTTTAAATTTTTATTTAATTAAATTATTAGATCAATGCCCCATAAAAACACTATTAAACAACAAAAAGTTATAATTAATGGTAATAAAACTCCTATAAACAAAAAGGAATAGAAGTACTGCACAAATAGCAAACGTTTATTGTTTTGCAGTATTCAATAAGGCCCTTAAAATAAAGAAGTGACAAGGCTATAAGGTTGCAAGTGGAACATCTGTATATTTTACTCTACTTTCAATTTGCCAGCTTTTGAATCAGTGTTTTACTTGGTGAAAAAAACACCCTTTGATAATATAGGTACACATAATTATTTTTGGAGTTCATTAAAAATCAGTACATGGTACACACACAAAAAAAAAATCTAATGGAGGAAAAAATACATGATTTTATTTCATATGTAGTTGATTTAAAATCAGCATATGGTATTCACACACAAAAAATATACACAAGTGGTAAAAAATAACCTGTAAAGTTATAGACACATGATTTTTTTTTCTATGGAGCTGATTCAAGCCTACCTGAACACCTGAAATAATGTTAATATCATGAACCATGTTAGGTTTAAAGATGTAGATAAAAATATTATTAAAATCAACATTTATTAGTCTTTATTGGCCAAAAGATTGTTTTAAAAGTGTTATTAGGGAGTGGTGTGCAAAAAAAACATTTTTTAGTGAGCTTGAGCCAGATATGTAAGAAGACTGGATAAAAGTTGTTAAACGCATTGAAATAACAAAAATGTTATTCATGGTTTTTTTTTCTTTAAACAAAATTATAGTAGGCTGTGAAAACAAAAACAAAACACGGTGTAAAACCTTTTTAAACTCATTTGGTAGAAGTTACGAAGGTGTTGTAATTTGTTGTTGTGATAAACATTATAAATATATAAACATAAGGAAACAACGATAAAGTCGGCATCTGCAGTAATGTAGTTTATTGTAGTTTATCTTATGTTCAAATATTTGTAATGTTTATCACAACAACAAATTACAAAACCTTAGTAACTTGTACCAAATGAGTTTAAAAAGGTTGTACACCTTGTTTTGTTTTGGTTTTCACAGCCTACTATAATTTTGTTTAAAGAAAAAAAAACATGAATAACATTTTTATTATTTCAATGCGTTTAACTACTTTTATGCAGACTTCTTACATCTGGCTCAAGCTCACCAAAAAATGTTTTTTTGCACACCACTCCATAGTAACACTTTTAAAACAATCTTTTGGCCAATAAAGACTAATAAATGTTGATTTTAAAAATATTTTTATCTACATCTTAAACCCAACATGATTCATGATAACATTATTTCATGTAGGCTTGAATCAGCTCCATAGGAAAAAAATTATATGTCTATAACTTTACAGGTTATTTTTTACCACTTGTGTATATTTTTTGTGTGTGAATACCATGTGCTAATTTTAAATCAACTACATATAAAATAAAATCATGTATCTAGTCTTACAATGTGTTTTTTCCACTATTAGATCTTTTTTTTTGTGTGTATACCATGTACTCAATTTTTAATCAACTCCAAAAATAATTGTGTGTGTAATATCAAAGGGTGTTTTTCCACCAAGTAAAAGACTGATTCAAAAGCTGATAAATTAAAAGTGGAATAAAATATACAGATGTTCCACTTGGAACCTTACAGCCTTGTCACTTCTTTATTTTAAGGGCCTTATTGAATACTGCAAAACAATAAATGTTTGCTATTTGTGCAGTATTTCTATTCCTTTTTGTTTATACGAGTTTTATTACCATTAACTAAAACGTTTTGTTGTTTTATAGTGTTTTTATGGGACATTGATCTAATAATTTAATTAAATAAAAATTTAAACTACTAACTGTAACTTCTGCAGTTAGCTGTATTAATTTTTTATTTAATTCATAGTTTTGTTTGGTATCTGTACAGTATTTCCATTCCTTTTTGTTTATAGGAGTTTTATTACCATTAACTACAACTTTTTGTAGTATTTTTTTTTAAGGAGCATTGATCTAATTTTTGCAATTTTAGTACAGAGGTTTATCACAAAATATGGTAAAATTATGCATAGTGCAAAAAGAAAGGTCAAGAACTTTAAAATATGTGGTAAAAGATTAAGGACAAAATGTAATCTAAAACTATGAAACTTGGCAAAATTCCTGTTGGCTCCGATGTTGCCAGACTTTAGGAATTAAAATACGTTGTTTAATTATTTAAACAATATATTTATTTATAAAATTAGGCCTACTTAAAAATTACTTACCTTTTTTTGTGGTATTTTTTGTTCCAAGTGCAAAATCGTTTTCAAAACTTTTTCCTCTTTATTAGTTGCAGTCCTATAAATTTTATTAATATTATGTAATATTTAAATAATATAAATAATACTGCAACTGATGAAGAGGGAAAAGCTTTGAAAACGATTTTGCATTTGGACAAGAAATACCACAAAAAAACGAAAGTAATTTTTATTTAGGCCTAATTTTATAAATAAATATATTTGTTTAAATATTTAAACAATATATTTTAATTCTTAAAGCCAGGCAACATCAGCGCCAACAGAAATTTTGCTAAGTTTCATAGTTCTAGATTACGTTTTGTCCTTAATTTTTTAACACATATTTTAAAGTTCTTGACATTTTTCTTTGCACCATGCATAATTTTACCATCTTTTGTGATAAACCTCTGTATTAAAATTTGCAAAAATTAGTTCAATACTCCATTTAAAAAAATAATACTACAAAAAGTTGTAATTAATGGTAATAAAACCCCTATAAACAAAAAAGAATGGAAATACTGCACAGATACCAAACAAAACTATGAATTAAATAAAAAATTAATACTTACAGCTTACAGCAGAAGTTACATTTAGTAGTTTAAATTTTTATTTAATTAAATTATTAGATCAATGCCCTATAAAAACACTATTAAACAACAAAAAGTTATAGTTAATGGTAATAAAACTCCTATAAACAAAAAGGAATAGAAATACTGCACAAAAAGCAAACATTTATTGTTTTGCAGTATTCAATAAGGCCCTTAAAATAAAGAAGTGACAAGGCTATAAGGTTCCAAGTGGAACATCTGTATATTTTACTCTACTTTTAATTTATCAGCTTTTGAATCAGTCATTTACTTGTTGGAAAAAACACTCTTTGATAATATACACACAATTATTTTTGGAGTTGATTAAAAATTCAGTACATGGTATACACACAAAAAAAAGATCTAATGGTGGAAAAAATACACTTTAAGACTAGATACATGATTTTATTTCATATGGAGCTGATTTAAAATCAGCACATGGTATTCACACAAAGAAAAATATACACAAATTGTAAAAAATACCCTGCAAAGCTATACACATGATTTTTTTCCTATGGAGCTGATTCAAGCCTACATGAAATAATGATATCATGGACCATGTTAGGTTTAAGATGTAGATAAACGTATTTTTAAAATCAACATTTATTAGTCTTTATTGGCCAAAAGATTGTTTTGAAAGTGTTACTATGAAGTGGTGTGCCAAAAGAAAAAACATTTTTTAGTGAGCTTGAGCCAGATATGTAAAAAGACTGGATAAAAGTTGTTAAACGGATAGAAATAACAAAAATATTATTCATGGGACTATAAGTTAAAAAAAAAACAAATGTGTACAAGGAGGAAGGTATTGTAAAAAAATAAAAGTCTGTTTAAAGTACTCAAGTAAATCTTTTAGGATCTGATAAAATAAAAAACAGCTTAAAATGTATTACTAAATTTGTATACCTGCAGCAGGCATTTGTTTAAGCTATCCTTAGCTCCTTGATCATCTTATTCTGCACTCTTTGACCCTTTGATCCTCCGATCCTTGACCTCTTGATCCTCCAGTCCTTCGCCTGATGACCCTTTAATGCTCAACCCCATGTCCTCCAATTTTTGATATCTTGACCCTTCAACCTTCATCTTCTTAGTCCTTTAATCCTTGATCTCTTTATCCTTCAGCTCTTGACATGTTGAACCTTCAGTCCTGGACCTCTGGATCCATTTACTTCCATCTAACTTGCTGACTTCTCATCCCATGGACTGTAAAAGTTACATGCTTATAAAATGAGCTCAAAGCATTAACAAACATTGCAATTTTTACAATTATTTTTAATTGATAGCTATACGGTAAGGGTTATAAGACTATGGACATTTAAATTTAGTTAACAACACAGTAGTAGAAGAGAAAATGTGTCTATTAGTTCTACTTGACTATTAAAATTTTGTAAACGATTTTTCATAGTTCTAGAGTTTGAAATTTTCAAAAATTCAATTAAAAGGGTTACTTTACAGTCAAAAACAGATACTTGCCTTGTAATATGCCAGGAAATGAAGAAATTAATTTCCTTTTTATCACTTTCATTGGCTTCTTTACCAGGGCGTGACCGTTAGGACAAGGTATTGCTTATAGACATGGCAATCCACTTGATAATACTTTTTCTGCGGTACTATGGGTAGTTTGTATAAAAACACGCACAAAACTTATATATTTCCACATAAAAAACCATTTTATCCCATGTTTTCGAGGCACTTTGGGCACCTTGTGAAAAGGACGCTTAAAAAACACCATACAAAAAATTCTGTTTGTTGAAAGCTGGCTGCCAACCCTAAACCTATAAAATAATCTGGTTACTAAAATGTCATGTAACTGTACGTAAAATTGTAAAATTTCACACTTTATAATTAAAAATGTTGAAAAATTTACACGGATTTACTTAATACTCATCAATATTGAACAAATTATGAATTTGGTTTTTAAGAAAATTACAAAAATTTGCAGAAAAGTTTATCATGCTTAGGTCGAGCAAATATCTGAAGCGGGTACTTTAGTGGAAATTAAGCGATTATTTAAACAAATCTACTGCTAATTCTAAGGCAATAACACTTACTTGATTTTATTTACCACTTATTGCAATTATTCGAACCCAATAAATGATGAACAGGAATTTGATAACCGCGAATATTGTTGAAGCGTGCTCACCTATAAAACAGGGTGACGAGGCGATTAGTTGCTTAAATCGCCAAGAGAGTGCGCTAAAGTTGCCAAAATCGCCAACAGAGGACGCCGGTGTAGCCACAATCGCCAACTCACTTTCTGTATTTAGTTGAAATTGGAACAGCAGAAATGTGATAAAGGGTTAACAACATAAACATAATTCAAATAAATCCCACGAAATCACATGTAAACATTACATACAGTGCTGTGCAAAAGTATGGAAAGAGACAGTTATAACAATAAAATTTTGTATCTGAAATTTATCGTATTTTCCAGATTTGATAAAAAATCGCGATATGTCGGAAAGTATCAATTTTAGTTATAAAACAGACTGATTGTTTTTGAAGGGCAATTTAATTTTCTATGAGACGGTAAAAAATATAGGGTCTTGTATTTAAAGAGAAGTGAGAAAAATGAGTTATTGTTGTTTAAAGTTTGACCATTTTGACAACAAAAACAAAAATAAGATACGAAAATACGAATATTCTCAGGTACCAGAAAAAAAATCACATTCCCATTTAAAAGAAAAATCACATCTCACGTAAAAAAAAAATCAGTAAAATTACGGATCATACAGTACAGGGTGGTCCAAATACGATGGTATTACATGGGTATCTCGCTTAATAGTTAAGATAGAGAAACCGTTGCGTTACCAAAAATGTGCATCTTTTTGGGACAAACCGTTTTCAAAAAGATTCTATCATTTCCGGTTTTTGAGTTATCAAGAAAAAACTGTTTTTTTGTTATATTTATAATGTGACATACTTCCCTTATTGTTTTAAATATCGGAAAAGTTTATAAAGATTATTTTTAGATATTTTTATGTAGATTTTGATAGTACTAAGAAAAAAATTTTACGCTCGCCGTTAAAAAGTTATGACACAACTCGCCTTGTTTAATGGAAGCTATAGTTGGCTTTGACCTATTTAAATTCCTTATTTTTCCCTTTCCAAATACATAAGGGTTCATGTATTTATTTTCAATAATACGCAACTAACCAAGGTTTTTTTAACGATGAGAAACAAAAACTAGGCTGTGAAAACAAAAAAAAAAAAAAAACAGAAAAAACTGAAAATGATAGAATATATTTGAAGTTTGTCTCAAAAACTGCACATTTTTGGTAATTTAACCGTTTCTCTATCTTTACTATTAAGCGAGATACCCATGTAATCCCATCGAATTTGGACCAACCTGTACAGTACATCGGCTTCTAGTGCACTGTAAGAAACCCTGCTTGCAAGTTTTGATGATTTGGAACCAAATTGGCTATCTTTTTTGTTTAATTTACCATGTTTTTTAAAAATTGACATTAATGACTATAACCCAATACCCACTATGAAAATAGGATTAAAAGATATTACAATTTGCATACAATTATTATTTTATAATTTTCATAATAACAGGCAATAAAAATTTAATTTTGGTTTTTGAGGATGAGGCCCCAACGATTCTTAGGCCTCCGCTTTGCTGAGGCTCGAGGCGCGCGCCTCATGCGCCTGTGAGGTAATCCGCCACTGGGTCTAAAAGTAAATTGACAGTCAGTTGTCATCTATAATACGCGTGCGCTTGCAAAGCGAATAACAGTAACTCCTCCTTACTCTCTATCGAATGTTGCCAATTGTACATTTTTTAAATGTGATATTAACAAAAAAATGCATTTTTGAAATCAGACATCGCCAAATTTAACGCCAATCGCCACACATTTAATTGATACGCCAAATAAGCGCCCCGTGTAGCCAAAATGGCTGAAACTTCAAAAAAATAATAATCAACTCTACATTATAATCTCATTGTTTCTTCAACTTGATTGTCATAACATTTATCTTATTTAAAAAATATATGCTTAGTAGTATGACAGAATGTTTTATCTAATTTAATGAAAAAAATAACAAAAATAGGCTTTAACCTTTTATTAAACGCATAGTAATGACAATAATTTTGGACAGGAAAAGAACCAAAATAACATATTAAACATTTAAACAATTATTTAGGGCAAGAAAAAACTGAAGCAATGTTAAATTGCCAACTATTTCCAGTTCTTTTAGCCTCACATATTTCGATCATCTTGCAATAACCATATTCTTGCGAGCAGAAGCAACAAGATTACTATGTTGAGGAATAGTTGATCCTCCAGAGTCCTGTAATATAATATTCTAATAAGTCTCAGCTAATCATACTGATTTATGAAAAGAGCAGGCATGTCACTTATACTTATAGGTACTATCGACTTCTAAAAACAGATGAATATAAAGTTTCAAAATTCCGTTTTTTTTTTTGTACCTAAGATTTTGATTTTGATGCTTAACAAAATAAATTTGTCAGAGAAGTTCCAGAGAGTAAAATACAAGGTGAGTAGTACCTAATTGAAACAAATAAGGGGCAAAATACAGTTATCAGCAAATAGTCACCTTCCAATATCCTGAGTAGTGAAAGAACTGCTTCGTAATTTTAGCATTGTTATCGACTTTGTTTATTTCTTGTATACCTTTAAAGCACTCTTGATCAGGCCTTTGGAGGGGCATGTACAATAGTTTAATACAACACCAGAATTGCTGACAAATGCAGCCAACTCTTAGGAAATAAAACTAGTTACATCAAAATATCTAAAGCCGATACTGTTCTCTAGAAATTACTGAATTATTTGAAAACTTCTAGATTAATTTATTCAAAATACATTACCTTGTTTTTTAACTGAAACTCAATTTTTTTAAACTCTGTGAACAAAAATTTTATTAAAATAAATATCTTTCAAACAGGGGCGGACTGTATTATTTTGCATGTCAATGACAAAATACAACAATACACCTTTTTGTGCTAAAGTATACACCTTTATGTAACATATAGGTCGGCTTATTCGTTTTTATTTCGCTGTGACTTTTTGAAATTAGAATTTAAAAGTTTTATAAAAACCTATCACTGCTACTTTTTATTTAGTTTTTACATGTCTTATTAGGTCTTTCTTTGCAGTCAATTATTACGAGGTTACCATAAATATTTCATTAAATTATATATTTTTGATATTTATAAATTTTAATTTTTTTTAGATACTCGTAGTTGTAAAGAATCAGAGTTACGATGGTAACAATATTTTTTAATAACAATTGGTTAAGTTATGTTTCACTATTACGTAAGTATTACTAAAACTGCCATTTTCATGTTTATTTATAATTTTTATTGATAACCGGAGATATAATCGTAGTATTTACTGTTATTATTTTAATAATATTTTGGTTTTTGTAATTTTAAGGTGTATTTAATTAATAAGTACTCGAATATAATGGTTATCTACACCTAGTTTTTAATTTTGTTTGTTGCTTTTAATTTTTTGCTTGTTTTTCTTTAACTAGCGAACCCTTCGGGGTCCGCTAGACCCGCCTTGCGCGTAGAATTCTCTTTTTCGCGTAAAATTCTCTTTCCGAGTAGAAATCTCTGCTGCACGTATAATTCTTTTTCGCGCAGAATTTCGCTTGCGCAAAGAATAACTTTTTTTAATTTCAAATTCGCTATAATCGCTACCGCAACGACCGTTGCCGCACGCATCTACCGTCGGACGGACAATTTCGCGGAAATTTATTTCCACATGCACCCGGATTCGAACCGCAGACGCTTGCGTCATGAGCGCACGTCGGACCGCCCGGCTATCACGGCGCGTTGCATGGATATCGAAATGACAGAAGTCAATTTATAGGTTATGCTGTCATTTTGTCATTTCTTGATTTCTAGGTTATGCAGTCAGTTTGACAGTGATGACATTATTCAATTTTTAGGTTATGCGGTCAGCCTGACGGTAGTGTCATTTTGACACAGTTAAATGTCAAATTTTTTACGGCATCATCGTATTTTCACATCCCACGGTCTTAATTCGACTCGAAACTTGTTTTTTTTTTGTACGTATCTTTAGGGGAGAGCGAGACGAATCCGATTCGGTACGACGCGCGCGGCGGAAAGCCAATTTGGAGAAGGTCTGAGCGTTTTCGATGTTTTTTCGTGAAAAACCGACATTTTTGCACGTTTACCTTAATAACTATCTGAAACGATTTTCGAGGGGCTTCTTGCTATTTTATTATGAAAATTTCATCCTTTCTACGATTTTACGGTATTTTTTCGCGATTTTAGTTGTTAATAATTACCTGCTATAACACATTGCTGAAATTTGGTTCATATTTTTAATTTATAGTCGAACTTTTTAAGTTTGACAAGTAATTTTGTAAAATAATCGCTTTTAAATCCACAAGGTAAAAGTTTGGTTTATTTATAATATAAAAAGCATTATAGTGGTAATGTATCGGATTCATTTGTTGATTATAAATCTTATTGAAATTTTAAAATATGCTGAGCGTATGATGATATTCTTTGTTAAAGTCTTCATTTCCTGGTTGTAATCTAAAAAGTATTGTTTTTAATAAACTTATTAATGTAGTTTATTTAATGTAAGAAGAAAAGTATTTTAATAACCTGATAATGTTATGATTTTTAATTTTAAAATAATCGAGGGTTTCTCCTAACTAATTTCTGAGTGTTTATTATGGTCTGTATTTTCTGAAAATGTTAAAGACACCATTAGTAATTAAAAGTTTTGAAAAATATTCCAACGGTATACCTTGTGTTGTACTAAATGTCTCTCGACAGCACCCATCCAAAAGCAATATTTTAATAACTCATTCGTTACCACAATTTTTTCAATTTCTATTTAAGTTCCCAACTGACCAAGTCCACTATACTTTATAAATTCATATTTGAGTCCTAATAAATACGGCTTCCTTTAATTTTTATTGGATTTTTACAACCTAATGTTTTTCCAACTTCAACCATGCTTGGGCTTTTTTTTGTCGAATAATCTCACTACACTGCCGCAATACGCACCCTAACCTATTTCAAATTCGCTATAATCGCTACCGCAACGACCGTTGCCGCACGCATGTACCGTCGGACGGACAATTTCGCGGAAAATTATTTCCACCCGCACCTGGATTCGAACCGCAGACGCTTTCGTCGTAAGCGCCCGTCGGACCCGTCCGGCTATCACGGCGCGTTGCATGGATATCGAAATTCCATATATAATAATACAAAGTTGTCAAATTTTGACAGTGACAGAAGTCAATTTATAGGTTATGCTGTCATTTTGACATTTCTCGATTTCTAGGTTATGCAGTCAATTTGACTGATGACATCATTCAATTTTTAGGTTATGCTGTCAGCCTGACGGTAGTGTCATTTTGACACAACTAAATGTCAAATTTTTGACGGCGTCATCGTATTTTCACATCCCACGGTCTTAATTCGACTAGAAACTTGTTTTTTTTTGTACGTATCTTTAGGGGAAAGCGAGACAAATCCGATTCGGTACGACGCGCGCGGCGGAAAGCCAATTTGGAGAAGGTCTGAGCGTTTTCGGTTGAAATATCTTAGTAAAAAAATGCTTGAGTGCATGTTTATTCCTAAAATGATGCATTTAACTTTACTTAGGACTACATTTTTTCCTTATGCATTAACATTTATTACATTCTTCATTTTTATTTATTTCATTCAATTTTACAATTTTTGGTTGTTATAAGTTTGATGGTTTTAATTTTAAATAACATTTTAAAAACTGACAGTGCCATTATTTCTTTATCTATTTTAGCGCGTGTAATCTCGCACTTAAATTTTATTTTGTGAAAGTCGATTGTTTAGTGTTTATTATTATTATTATTATGTGTTTAGAGGTGTGATAAATTGTCTATTTAGTTTCAAAAAAGTGCAATAGAAAATTGTATTTGTTTTAATTCACATTAACACCTGGTAATCAGTAAATCATATCTATTGCATAAGAATTGTTGGAGCATGTTGTGATTTGTAATTTAAAAATAATCGAGGGTTTCTCCTAACTAATTTGCGAGTGTTTATTATGGTCTGTATTTTCTGAAAATGTTAAAGAAACCATTAGTAATTAAAAGTTTTGAAAAATATTCCAACGGTATACCTTGTGTTGTATTAAATGTCTCTCGACAGCACCCATCCAAGAGCAATATTTTAATAACTCATTCGTTACCACAATTTTTTTAATTTCTATTCAAGTTCCCAACTGACCAAGTCCACTCTACTTTATAAATTCATATTTAAGGCCTAATAAATACGGCTTCCTTTAATTTTTATTGGAGTTTTACTACCTAATGTTTTTCGAAATTCAACCATGCTTGGGCTTTTTTTTGTCGAATAATCTCACTACACTGCCGCAATGCGCACCCTAACCTATTTCAAATTCGCTATAATCGCTACCGCAACGACCGCTGCCGCACCGCATGTACCGTCGGACGGACAATTTCGCGGAAAATTATTTCCACCCGCAGCCGGATTCGAACCGCAGACGCTTGCGTCGCGAGCGCACGTCGGACCCGTCCGGCTATCACGGCGCGTTGCATGGATATCGAAATTCCATATATAATAATACAAAGTTGTCAAATTTTGACAGTGACAGAAGTCAATTTATAGGTTACGCTGTCATTTTGTCATTTCTCGATTTCTAGGTTATGCAGTCAATTTGACAGTGATGACATTATTCAATTTTTAGGTTATGCTGTCAGCCTGACGGTAGTGTCATTTTGACACAACTAAATGTCAAATTTTTGACGGCGTTATCGTATTTTCACATCCCACGGTCTTAATTCGACTCCAAACTTGTTTTTTTTTGTACGTATCTTTAGAGGAGAGCGAGACGAATCCGATTCGGTACGACGCGCGCGGCGGAAAGCCAATTTGGAGAAGGTCTGAGCGTTTTCGATTGAAATATCTTAGTAAAAAAATGCTTGAGTGCATGTTTATTCCTAAAATGATGCATTTAACTTTACTTATGACTACATTTTTTCCTTATGCGTTAACATTTATTATATTCTTCATTTTTATTTATTTCATTCAATTTTACAATTTTTGGTTGTTATAAGTCTGATGGTTTTAATTTTAAATAACATTTTAAAAACTGACAAAGTGCCATTATTTCTTTATCTATTTTAGCGCATGAAATCTCGCACTTAAATTTCATTTTGTGAAAGTCGATTGTTTAGTATTTATTATTATTATTATGTGTTTAGAGGTGTGATAAATTGTCTATTTAGTTTCAATAAAGTGCAATAGAAAATTGTATTTTTTTAAATTCACATTAACACCTGGTAATCAGTAAATCATATCTATTGCATAAGAATTGTGGGAGCAGGTTGTGATTTGTAATTTAAAATAAAATCGAGGGTTCTCCTAACTAATTTGCGAGTGTTTATTATGGTCTGTATTTTCTGAAAATGTTAAAGACACCATTAGTAATTAAAAGTTTTGAAAAATATTCCAACGGTATACCTTGTGTTGTACTAAATGTCTCTCGACAGCACCCATCGAAAAGCAATATTTTAATAACTCATTCGTTACCACAATTTTTTAAATTTCTATTCAAGTTCCCAACTGACCAAGTCCACTATACTTTATAAATTCATATTTGAGACCTAATAAATAGGGCTTCCTTTAATTTTTATTGGAGTTTTACTACCTAATGTTTTTCCAAATTCAACCATGCTTGGGCTTTTTTTTCGAATAATCTCACTACACTGCCGCAATGCGCACCCTAACCTATTTCAATTTCGCTATAATCGCTACCGCAACGACCGTTGCCGCACTCTCCAAATTCAACCATGCTTGGGCTTTTTTTTCGAATACTCTCACTACACTGCCGCAATGCGCACCCTAACCTATTTCAAATTCGCTATAATCGCTACCGCAACGACCGTTGCCGCACGCATGTACCGTCGGACGGACAATTTCGCGAAAAATTATTTCCACCCGCACCCGGATTCGAACCGCAGACGCTTGCGTCGTGAGCGCACGTCGGACCCGCCCGGCTATCATTTCTCGATTTCTAGGTTATGCAGTCAGTTTGACAGTGATGACATTATTCAATTTTTAGGTTATGCTGTCAGCCTGACGGTAGTGTCATTTTGACACAACTAAACGTCAAATTTTTGAAGGCGTCATCGTATTTTCACATCCCACGGCCCCAATTTGACTCGAAACTTGGGTTTTTCGGTACGCATCTTTAGGGGAGAGCGAGACGAATCCGATTCGGTACGACGCGCGCGGCGGAAAGCCAATTTGGAGAAGGTCTGAGCGTTTTCGACGTTTTTCGTGAAAAACCGACATTTTTGCACGTTTCCCTTAATAACTATCTAAAACGATTTTCGAGGGGCTTCGTACTATTTCGTTACGAAAATTCGATCCTTTCTACGATTTTACGGCATTTTTTCGCGATTTTAGGAGCGCTCTGGGTATTTTTAATTGATTTTCGAAAATTCTGGAGAACGTCCGTTGTATTATAAGGACAAGTTTTTGTTTTAGTAACAAAATATTTCCAGAAATAAGTTTTTTTTCTTTCGTTGTTCAAAGTTTAAATAACAAATGGGTGGACACAAAGATGCGTAAGATAAATATTTCTTGTGAAATTTAATCAAAATTCAAAGAAGTTTTGAAATTATTTGCGGTTACGTCTGTTCGAGTTGAACATTTATTAAGTAAATCACAGTAAATTAATCTAATTGTTGAAAATACAAACAGACAGATTAACAAATAAATGCAAAATTATTATTTTTGATGTAGAGATGCGCAAGATAAGTATTTTATGTAAAATTTAAATAAAATTCAAAGCAGTTAGAAATAACTAATTGATACGTTTATTCGAGTTAGACATTTTTTAAGTAAATCATTCGAAGACAACATTAAAAATATATATACAAATTGTTATTATTGTGACATGTTCTACGCTTTTTTGGATATTCAGAAAAAATAAAGACTACTACTGAATTTGTGTTTATCACTCGAACAGTTTTTCATTCTAAAATAATTTGAACGTGGCATGTCACAATTGTTTTATTGCTTTTCGTAAGTTACTTTTTTTTCGAAAATGACTAAGCATTATAATTACCCAACTTTGCCCTTCAGTTAAATTAATATGCCGTTTTTATCTTGCACTATACAATAATTAAATCAAAATATGAAACGAAGGGTTCTGTAATTATATCACACATTGGCTGTTGTAAAATAGAGGGCGGCAAACATTCTTAATTTCTAGGGTACCTATATATAACAGGGTATGGCCAAGTTTCACGAACCCTCCAAATTTCTCATAGCGGCAATGGGACTATATAGGATTTCTTTTAATAATCCAATTTTTAAAGGAAATTTGGTGGCAAAAACTTAATTGGCATGCGGAAATAGATGCAATAGTAAGTATAGCAACTAAAAAGTGAGTAAAATGAAGGATTAATAATTGTTATTAGCTATTAATGTTTAAAAAACATATACGGAGCGCGTATTTCCACTGTAAGCATGCAACCCATGATACACGCAGTTGCAAACAATTATTTACTTAATTACTGTTTTAACCTTTTGTTACTACTCAAAATAAATTTTACACTGAGACTATTCAAGGTTCAGTCTGATCCTCTCATAAATTAATTAATAAATAAATAAAATAATAAATTAATAAATTAAAACACACTACATATGAAAAAGGATATATTTAGGAATAAAATTATACATTTACTTATTTTCTGAACAGTTTGGACATACAATTATTGAGCAAGTATTGCAAATCGGGATTTTACAAGAAGAACAAACACTGTTCGTTTTGCGATCTTTTATATAGGGTTTATATGGACAAATGCCGCAACGCTTTCTTTTAGAATGCTGTAATGGCGCGAAACAAACACAAAGCGGCTGAAAACACCCACCACACGCAAGTTCGAGTGCAATACTGAAAATACACGGACGGGGGACCGGGTTGGTTAAGAATTATTGTTTGAAAATTTTATTTTTAAACTTAACAGGGTCATAGAGACCCATGAGCAGGGTGGATAAAAATCATGATTTAAAAAAAAATCAAAAAAATCGATTTTTTTGATTTAAATCAAATGTACCATATTATCGAATTTAGTGACATATTCACATGTTATTTCTGTTTTGTGCTAATATATTTAATAACCAATATATTTAATTCATTGGTAAATTTTTGTCAAAATGAAAAATGAAATATAATGATTAAGATTTTTGAAAAAATCAGTGGTAAATGGTGATGTTTAATTAATTATATACAGGGTGAGTCATTAGTGCGGGATCGGTCGATTGTGGCTAAACGGCTTGAGATATGAAGTTGATTTAAATGCTATTTTATACAGTTTTTTCTAAACAACACAATAAAAATATTTTCAAATATACAGGGTGAGTCACCTTTCTGGAACTAATAGCAACTTTTATATTTCAAATACAACACCCAATGTTTTATTTAATATTTTTGACCGCCTTAATTTCAGCTTTGCATCAATATAAAGTACTACAGGTTTTTGTACGGCGTTGTAAAAAAAAAAAATATTTTCTAAATTATTCAAGGTTTTAAGTCTTTATTTAAAAAATTCTCCTGAAATTATTTTGAAATACAGAGTTGTAATTTGGTATGGACATGCATAAAAAATTTCTCTGTTCGCTCGATATGAAAAAATTTGAATCACACATACAGGGGTGTTTATAAATAGGTGGCAACTTCCATGATTTTCAAAAGCTCGTAACTCGATTTTTTCAAATGCAAACCCCTGTATTTTTTTATGTCATCGAATTCGTCTTTAAAAGAGCTTCATATTTTGTTAAGTATGTCCTATACCCAAAACTCATACTTTTCGAGATATTCGACATTTTTTTTCAAATCGTTATTGAAGCAATAGAGTGCCGTGGAAATTGAAAAAACTGACTGTTCACTACGCTAACGTCAAAAACTTGTCATTTATATTTTGAATTATTGCATTTCCACAATGAATATTACTTTACAAGAGCAAATTGATATGGTTTATTCACCATTTCGTGTATTTAATTACTAATAGTAATACAATTTTGTTTTATTATAAATTAATATTATATTGTACTCACATAATCTGTGATTTAAATTGATAATTTTTTTTAAAAAATCACTTGATTTAAGTCAATGATTTTTTAAAAAACATCACTTGATTTAAATCAATGATTTTTTTAAAAAAATCACTTGATTTAAATCATGATTTAAATCGTGATTTAAATCAATTGATTTAAATCTCTGCTCAACCCTGCCCATGAGTAGTAACGAAGGGTTAATGTCCAATGAGCAACTGAAAAGTATAGATTCGTCAATTTAATTTCACATTTTATGACAAAATTACATTATTAATTTCAATCATTGCTATTAAATTATTGTAGACAAATAATTACAATGCACATTTTCTTAAAAATTAAAAAAATTATTGTATTTAACTTAACTTATGAAGTTTACGTATGGTAATAACTTACACAATTATCACTCATGTCTTTTAAAGTCTTGGATCACACTTAAACACTCTGAACACGCAAGAAAAAAATAAAATGTATAAAACTTCGTATGCTCTCCATGCAAACTATATAAAATTTGGAGGTAGCAGCCTAGTGGCAAGCGAAACTCGACCTTATATACAATAGAAACTTGTCCAGCGCCTGTAAGAAATTAAAAAATCTTTGTTTTCTTTGGACTTTTCGCTGAAAGTAGAGCTGGTTAGTCTTTAAAAATCCAATTTTTATGGTGATTATTCATAACTTTGCTAACACATATGAGATAAATCTCACATGAACAAAGAGTTCGGATATCATAATAAATTGTTGTCACTTTGTGTACCAAACGTTGTAAGTAAAGCTTTTATATAAACACTTTTTGCACAAATGCCATAGTGTACCCGTAAATAAATTGTTACAGTAAATCCAAGAATTCACTCACCTTTGATGTACAGTAGTTAACGATATTTCGGATGTCTTGACAAGTTTTTGATAACTTTTGTAATTATTGGGTACTTGTTGGTGTTTGCTTCTGGAATTTTTTTGTGTCGATAAGCCCCCGGATAAGACTACGTAAATGTACTACAAATGGGGTACCACGTAATTGGCGAACTATTTTTTCCATTACTACATAGATAGATCAACTAATTATTGCACATCAGTTGCAAAAAAGGTTTAAATTGCCAATAGTCACGTTGATTATACAGCGAAATTACTGTATATAACTATGTGAACCTAATTATTACCTAATATAAGGTTGATATTAAAATATTGTCGTAATCGCTGCTGAGCTTTTATCATTAAAGGTGCAACGGTCCAACTATTAACACGTATTTCTTGGGTGGGTACCACCGGCATTTACAAAAACTACGTTTTATCTGACCACAGTAATAATTAGTGCCGAAAAATATCTGAATTTGTTTGAATTAAAATCTAGTGCAGTTTTGCGATAAAAAGCTTTAATTTAAAATGTCTACAAGTACCCATTTAATTGCTTTTTTTAAAAGTCGGCTGTGAATTTGACGATGATATGTTGATGAAATCGAAGAAATGTTCACCTCAAGCCATTTAAGACATTGCAAATAACGTGGAAAACCTCATATATTCCTGAAAATTTCAACATGAAGATATTTGCAAATGACTGGCAATATGGCGTCTGGGCTGGGCTAACATGACGTCTAATTCTATTATTTTGTTAATTATTGCCGATTATTTATCGTTTAATATTCCCATTTTTAAGGAAAATTCTGCTTTTTAAATAAAATATTCGACATTAGTTTCAAACACTGCGTTCCAATCTTCAATAATTATTCAACAAATTATTTCGCCACCTTTGTTATTATAAGCAATGCGTAGTACATCGACACTTTTGAAATGTTAAATACCTTCAGTTACTGCGTGTGATAATTTTTTTATGTATTCTAAAAAAACCAAATAAAGATGTTTTCCCAAATTTATGACTGATTGTGAGTGCGCCAAAATGCTTGACATATCTGTTCATTTTTACGTTGTTGGTCAACAAAAATAATAGTAGGTACCTAGTACAAAAATTAATCATTACGGTAAACCTGATAGGCGAGTCAAACGGGATACGCTTAATATTTTTTATTGGTGTTGTAATTATACAGTGTGTACAAAAAGTAACGTAACGGATCAATATCTAGTCTTGTGACAACTTTACAAAAAAAGTTTTATACAAAAGTTGTTTGTGGTAATTTACTACATAACCTTAAATTATTTTCAACTATACACAGTGTTTTGTTTTTGCGCACCGATACGTCACTATGTTTTTTTAAATAGAACACCCAGTATATTTTATAATTTTTAGATATAAAATTGAATTCTCTTTCAAAAAAACATATGGGATTTATGTATCTAAAATGGGTCGTTTTTAAGTTTTTAAGTTTTTATAAAAATATTGACACAAACAGGAGTCTAAAAAAATAATTGTCTTACCAGGTATATTCCTAATGGCATAAGCCTACTACTAAAAGAAAATTAAACATGAAAAATTACTTAATTTTTGCTATATTGTAAGGAAAATGAAAACATCGACCCCACATGATATATATTATTGAAATGAGGAAAAACATCCTCTTTCTCGTGATCCCACTATGGGTTCCATTTAAAAAAATACAACTTTATGTCACAACTCGAATTGTTTTTTGAAAATTTATCTACGCCACTGCATTCTTATTAAAAAAGTGCCTGTAGAACGTCAAAATTATTTTTCTTTATTATCATAAACCAGCGAGATATAGTCATAAAACGAAAAGTCCAAAAATCGACTAATCGACTCAAAAACAAAAGACGATAACCAATTTTAGTTTTCACTATTAACTTTTTCTTGAAAAAAGAGATCGAGGAAGCGAGGTCCGTTTTTTGATACCACTTATAGTTACCGAGAGTCCTTACAAAAATATCGAAATTTGCCTACCTTGTACAGGGTGGTCCAAATTCGATGGGATTGCATGGGTATCTCGGTTAATATTTAAGATAGAGAAACGGTAAACTTACCAAAAATGTGCAGTTTTTTGAGACAAACTCAGAACCGTTTTCAAAAAAACTCTATAATTTCCAGTTTTCGAGTTATTGAATAAAAAGTGTTTTTTTGTGATATTAATAATGTGTCATATCTCCGTCATTGTTGTAAATATCTAAAATATTGATGAAGATTATTTTTAGATATTTTAACCCTTTCAATCACAGAACACAAAATACTTAAATTTTTTTAATGAAATTTTATAAATAAACCTAAGACTAAAATGAAAAGGAATCTTTTTTTTTTGCAAAAAAATTGGTCCGTTTTGTGGTTACACAGTGAAACCAATGCATGTAGTAGTAGGTGGAACAAAATAAATAGATGCGTTGTAGTATTATAATGTATGCTATAAGATCACATAAGAGCATATATATTTTTATAACCAAAGAAAAGTTATTTTACACGATATATGAATAAACAATTTCTTTTACTGTTGAAATGCAAATACCCGCTTTTTATCGACTAAAATTATGAATAATTTGGTGCCAAAAAGCATAGTGGTTTCATAATGAAACCACGTACTTAAAAAAAAAAATGGTTTTTAAAATTTTATAAGAGGTACTTACTTAACAACTAATTGAATTGTTTCATGGAAAAAAAAATTGTTGAAACGGCCTTTTAGTAACTTTTTTCGAAAAAATCACTATTATTTCACCAACTTGGTAACGTACCGACTTACCGACTAAAATATATATCCATTGGCTATTGAATGTATTTGAGCAAATTTTAGGCTATAGATCGACAGATGGCGATACTATAGACCACATTGACGCGTGAATTCCCGCTTAAACCGTTTTGCCTAGAAATTTTTGAAAATGTGGTTTCGCAGAGATACCACATCACCTGAAAGGGTTAGGTTAATGTTTAATTTGATGATGTTAAAAAAATAATTTTACGCTCGCCGTTAAAAAGTTATGACACAAAGTTACCTTACGCAAGTTACGAAGGTTTTTTAGTTTTTTGTTTTAAAGAAAATCATAGTAGGCTGTGAAAACAAAAAAAAAACAGGTTTTAAAACTTTATAAAACTCATGTGGTACAAGTTGCCAAGGTTTTTTAGTTTGTTGTTGAGATAAACATTGCAAATATTTAAACATAAAATAACGACAACATAGTCGGAATCAGCAGTAATGTAGTATATTGCTGTTTGTCTTATGTTGAAAAACTTTTGATGTTTATCTTAACAACAAATTTGAAAACCTTGGTAACTTGAACCACATGAGTTTTATAAGGTTTTACACCTTGTTTTTATTTTGTTTTCACAGCCTACTCTACTATGATTTTCTTTTAAAAAAAAACTTCGTAACTTGCGTATTATTGAAAATAAAATACATCAACCATTATATATTTGGAATAAGAAAAAAATAAAAAATTTAAATAGGTCATAGCCAACCCTTGCTCCCTTCTTAAAAAAGGTAAGTTTGTGTCATAACTTTTTAACGGCGAGCGTAAAATTATGTTTTTAGTATTATCAAATTAAACATAAATATATTAAAAATTATCTTAATGAATATTTTCGATATTTACAACAATAACAAAGACATGACACATTATTAATATGACAAAAAAAAAACACTTTTAATTCAATAACTTAAAAACCGGAATATTTCTGAAAGCGGCTCTGAGTTTGACTCAAACAACTGCATATTTTTGGTAAGTTTACTGTTTCTCTATCTTAAATATTAACCGAGATACCCATGCAATCCCATCGAATTTGGACCACCCTCTACTGACATATTCTCACAAAAAATCAGGTCGTTTGAGCTATGTATAAAAGTCGCTATACGTAACAATGCTAAATTGTAAACCATTTTATTGACTTTTAAACATAGCTCAAAAGTTCTGAAATTTTACAGGCAAGGGTTTTTCTGTAGGTAGAACTTAATCGTAGGATAACCTATTATTATTTAAAAAAAAAACGACAAACAAGCACCCCCCTTCTAAACATAATAATCAAAACTAAACCAACAACCTTTCCATTATTTTAAAACACAGAATAAAATTTAAATGCAGAAAGGCTTTATAATTTTTTTGAAGTATCTAGTAATAATAAGAAAACATTGTTTAGCTTTGTATTTAATTCTACATAATGTTCATCTTGCTGGTAATATATTTATTTGTACAAATTCTCTTAAAATATTAATAGTTAACATCGTTTTTAAAATGGTTCATACACATTTTCTTATAGATTAAAGTTAATTGTATTCATAAAAATATTAAAAGTTGTTTTAGTTATTTAATGTTTTTTAATATAGGAAGATGTTGTTCCTTATCTATAGTTGTTCACATACTATGTGTTTCTTTGTTAATATTTTTAATATTTTGGTTTTTGTTTTTTGTATTAATAAATAGCAATATAAGCAGCCAGACACCAAAAATTAGAGCAATAGTAAAGAAATTACAATATATTATAATCCAATCTATTTGCATAATTAAATTTAATGAGAACCTATTACAAATCTACCGATTATCCGGTAAATCCTTGGGAGTCTTGGAACATACTAACAAAATGCCGAGCTCCTTTAGTTAAACTTTTAAAACGCTTTGTATAAGAAACAAGTCTGATAAGTTAAAAACGCAAAATTGCAAAGGTCCCGTTCATATTCAGTTCTGTAAAAATTAAAAACAGACTAATCTCATTTAAAAAAACGCGAAGTAATCGCTTCTGAAATAACTCTAATTCATTACAAATAACAAATATGATCAAATATCTGTATACAACTATTACGTGACTTTAAACACGTTAAATATTTTGTGCTAGCTGTATAGGATTACGTGTAATATTTTAATTAACAGTTAATTGTTTATGTTAAGATAACACTTGTGTATGACACCACATTCTCCGAAATCTAGTCACAACAGTCAGCAATTGATAACTCGCGTTTTCTTAGCTTGCAATAATCTTAGATTAATTGGATTGATAATTTTGGTTTCTCCTGTTTCTCTATACAGGGTTGCACAAAAGTATGGAAACAGACAAATATCTAGAATACTATTGCATATATAACAGTGAAATTTTGTATCTGCGCGGTATGTTCATTTTTCAGATTCGATGAAAATATTGAGGTTGCAATACGACTCAACGTACCTACTCAAACTTTAAAATTTTAAATAGAACACCCTGTATATTTTTACACGTCTGGATTACTCTTCATATTTACTTTAAAAATGTGAAAGGTTTTATCGATCTAAGGTCAACCGTTTTCCTTAAATTTACATTTTTATGAAAATTTTGAGTGATACAGCACTTTCAATTTTTTTTAAACATTTAAGATATTCAAAAACAGGGGTTTGGAGCGGAGCTCGGAGCTGGAGCACGGAGCAGTGGAGCAATGGATTTTTGCCAGGGTTGAGCAGATTTAAATCAATTGATTTAAATCATGATTTAAATCAAGTGATTTTTTTAAAAAAATCATTGATTTAAATCAAGTGATTTTTAAAAAAAAATTGTCAATTTAAATCACAGATTATGTGAGTACAATATAATATTAATTTATAATAAAACAAAATTGTATTACTATTAGTAATTAAATAGACGAAATGGTGAACAAACCATATCAATTTGCTCTTGTAAAGTAATATTCATTGTGGAAATGCAATAATTCAAAATATAAATGACAAGTTTTTGACGTTAGCGTAGTGAACAGTCAGTTTTTTCAATTTCCACGGCACTCTATTGCTTCAATAACGATTTGAAAAAAAATGTCGAATATCTCGAAAAGTATGAGTTTTGGGTATAGGACATACTTAACAAAATATGAAGCTCTTTTAAAGATGAATTCGATGACATAAAAAAATACAGGGGTTTGCATTTGAAAAAATCGAGTTACGAGCTTTTGAAAATCATGGAAGTTGCCGCCTATTTATAAACACCCCTGTATGTGTGATTCAATTTTTTTCATATCGAGCGAACAGAGAATTTTTTTTTGCATGTCCATACCAAATTAAAACTCTGTATTTCAAAATAACTTCAGGAGAATTTTTTAAATAAAGACTTAAAACCTTGAATAATTTAGAAAATATTTTTTTTTTTACAACGCCGTATAAAAACCTGTAGTACTTTATATTGATGCAAAGCTGAAATTAAGGCGGTCAAAAATATTAAATAAAAAATTGGGTGTTGTATTTGAAATATAAAAGTTGCTATTAGTTCCAGAAAGGTGACTCACCCTGTATATTTGAAAATATTTTTATTGTGTTGTTTAGAAAAAACTGTATAAAATAGCATTTGAATCAACTTCATATCTCAAGCCGTTTAGCCACAATCGACCGATCCCGCACTAATGACTCACCCTGTATATAATTAATTAAACATCACCATTTAGCACTGATTTTTTCAAAATTCTTAATCATTATATTTCATTTTTCATTTTTCATTTTGACAACAATTCACCAATGAATTAAATATATTGGTTATTAAATATATTAGCACAAAACAGAAATAGCATGTGAATATGTCACTAAATTCGATAATATGGTACATTTGATTTAAATCAAAAAAATCTGATTTAAATCAAATAAATCATGATTTTTATCCACCCTGGTTTTTGCCCTGAGCTGGAGCGGAGTCCGGAGCAAATAATTTTGATTGCTCCACTGCTCCAGTTTATTATGGAAAATTTGTAAAAAATACTTTTTTTTCCTTTTTTTCAATAATCTGTTTCTTCAAACATTTATTTAACTTCACTTGTTTGTTAGGGCCAAATATTGTTATTGTTGGCCAACTTATACATATCCGATAAAATTAAAACTTTGTTTTTAAAAACAATTTTTTTTAATTAAAAATTATTATTTTTAATGTTAACAATATTTGGAGCATGGAGCGGAGCTGTAGCAGGCATTTACTAGAATTTGGGACACCCTGTATATTACAATCTTCGTTCCCGGGTTTGGAACCGCGTCGATTAATAAAGACCAACAACATAGGATGGTCGAAACGTCACACAAATCAAGAAGACGCGGTTCCAAACCCGGGAACGAAGATTGTAACAACATGGACGATAGCCGCGAAAGCCGAAGAATAAAATACCCTGTATATTAGTTTTAACAAAATAATTCCTTCATATTTTTTAAATACAATTAAGTTGTCTATACAAAAAAGTACAAAAAATATAGGGTGCTCTATTATAAAAATTTGTGTTAAAAATTCAGTTAAATGAACCGAACAATACCAACACCCTGTGTTTAACTATTCAGTAGTCAGACTCAGAGGTATTGTTAACAAAATTTCAAACTGTTCTACACTGGCTTTATTAAATCATTAAATATTAATATTTTGCTAAAGATCTGTATACGTCAATATTAAATAAAAAGTAAGTAACTTACGATCGATTTTAGGTACAAAAATCTCTAAAAGATAATTTAATCTGGAATTTCAAAAAATATATAAGCAGGTTGTTTATTTAAAGTAAAGAAGTTACATATCGGTGCGCGAAAACAAAACATGCTGTATACCTGAAAGTTATATTAGGTTGTGTTTACAGTGGTGAGCCCCTACAGCTCGCGGGGGCTCGCGCGAGCCCTTTGTTAAATTATTCCTTAATTTGCGAGCCCCTTGTTCTTTTTGTTAACCATTTTCTCAAGAAAAAATATATCTTAAAATCATTGTCATTACATACATTTGTAAAGCGACGAAGTCATGCCTATCAAGTAATGACGATTAAATTTAGAATAACCCGTCGCACAATAGAATTTTTTGAACTATGTACAATCACTCGATTATTCACGTTTGAATTTAAAATGCCTTTTTTTTTCAACATATAATTAACATTATTTTTTGTTTTTATTTAACTATGAGCGAGCCCTTTGTTAAAAATTTCATAGCTCACCACTGGTTGTGTAACTGATGATCTCCAACAAATTTTGTTTTAAAATTTTTTTCTATTTTAAATAATAAACCAGATATGAAAGAAATACGCACAACATACATGCTGCGCAGTAAGTATAAAGGCTAGTTTACACACAAGCGTTCAAACGCCAGCCCATATTTTTTAATTCAGCGAATGTTACCGATTTCGTTGAAAATCAGCAATACAGATTATAAGTGGAGTTTTTTCGTTGCAATAAAACATTGCAGAAATTCCATCGTAACAAAGTTGTACTTGTTTTAGAACACGGACTTTTGCTAGACGTGAAGTTAGTTCCAAGAGTGGGGGGAAATTGTACTGTTTGGCACGTGCGGCTCACAAGCGCTACCTTTGCAACGAAGAACGGCTGTTGTTTTCGCAGTGTGTGGAATAATGTGAATAGTAAGTTTTTGCCTAATAATTTTAACTTAATTAGTAGTTTTGTAGAATCTAGCAATAGAATTCGTGATCGTTTGCTTGTGTAGTGAAATATTTTAAGCAACGAAGTGTTGATTGATCATCGTCAGCAACTTCTATTATGCATAGTATTGGTGTGCCTGTGCATGCTGATTTTTTTTTGACAAAAGTGAAGTCATATGTCCCCGTATAATTTTTAGGCGTTAATTTCGATTTGCAATATCTATTTAACAAAACTCATTTCATAATTATAACCATCGCATTTTTTCTGGATGCGACCCAGCATGAAAGGTAACGAATGTCGTTGTCGGGTCGCGTCTCATCGACCTTGCTTTTAGATGGCGCCGCTATCTCCATCGCTTTCCCTCTCGTTATAGTCCACTAGTCAAACGAAGATACCTGTTTTAGTTACTTTTGACACTTTTTCTGTGATTTTTTTTAACGTCTTTTATTAAGCCTTTTGTAGGGTTCAAATCAAAATTTTGATTATTTTGGTATTAGGTACGAAAAACCCGATACATTTTTAAACAATAATTGAATTGAAATCTAAAAATGTAAAAAATGGAAGATAATTTGAAAATAAAATTAAATGGCGTCTTGGCACGCAGACACTAAACACTAAGTTCTAAGAAACTAATAATCACGATTAATTTTATATTATTATTGTTTTTTAAATCTTAAGCTCGTGTTTCTAACCTGTTTCAATTTACGCCTTCCTTTTTCATGTAATTTTTTTAGCGCACCCCTTGTAGTCCGTTTATGCAGTGGCGAATTGTTTTGAAACCCCTTGTTTCACATTCGTGGCAAAAAAAAAAAGTTTCTCCACATGTTTTTAAATCCTTCTCGTTTCAGATTGGTGACTGCTCTGTTTTTAAAAATTGTTTCCTTTTTTTTTATTTGCGCCTTCCTAGGGTACCCACCTCACAAGTTAAGAACCACCGGCTTAACCGATAACAGATATCGAATAATTTGTCTTAGCTGGGACACACTGTATTTAAAACAAATTAAGTTGTTATTTCACGACTTTTTTTGTTAAATTAATATGTCTAAGAATTACAATTTCTTTCATAAATACAATAAAAATGTGTATAAGATTTTTCTCTATTGAATATGTGTAAAAAATAATTATACAGGGTGTCCCAGTTATCGTAAATATCATGGGAATCTCGTAAACGGTAAGAGATACAGAGTTGGTTAAACGGGTCAAAATGATCTATGACTTAAGAGCGACTATTCTATAAAAAAACGACAGTTTTTCCACTATTCACAAAAAACAAAAAAAATGACGTTTTCGATTTTTACTTATAACGCTTATTTCAAATCATACTGAAAATATTATTAGGACACTTTTTTGAGTGGATTTAAAACTTGTTAATAAATATTACGTATGTTCATTTGTTTTGGTTATTTTACCATTAACTTTTTTATTTTAAACATAAGTTGTAGTTGGCTGTGATTTCATTAAAAAAAAAAAATATCACGTTTCAATGATATACAGGGTGCACCACGACCCTGAGATTCTTCGATAGCTCCTTTATTAATGAAAATATCAAAAAATATTTAATACAAATATTATGCGAACCTATTTTCTACATAACCTAAAATTATTTTCAAATATACAGGGTGTTTCGTTTGAGCTGCACATATAAAAATGTAATTTTTTTAAATGGAACACCCTGTATATTTTTACATTTTTAGATTCCTCTTAAAATTTACTTTAAAAAATGTATATGGTTATATAGGTCTTAAGTCAACCGTTTTCGTAAAATTTAAATTTTTATGAAATTTTTGAACGATACAGCACTTTCAATTTTTTTTAACATTTAAGTTATTTAAAAAAGCGGTAATATTTCGTTTAAAAATTAAATTGACAATAGATTAATTAACACTTTGCGCTAACTACATTTAAAAAATATTATACAGGGTGTTTTTTACGCTTGGTCAAACTTGTGAAACTTTAAACATCGATAAGTCATTTTTCTTAAATGCAACACCCTGTATATTATTATATTTTCTTGTAGAGAATTTAATTGTCTTTCGAAATTATTAAGCATGTCCTATACCTAAAGTTAATATTTTTCGAGCTATCTCGATTTTTATTATTATTACTAGGGCAATCGAAATATTTTAAAGTCGGCCATGGACGCCAGTCGTAATTTTTCAAAGAATTTTTAAATAAAAGAATTAAAAAAGCTGCAATTTTAATTTTAGGCTAAAATCCACGCCTTTTTCCCGAAATTTATCGTATAAATTGTTCAAGATTATATCCTTGTTCATGTTCTACGCACAGCCGTAGACGTTGTCTGAAAGACTCTATTACCCTTTATAACATTTCGGGGGTTATACCATCAAAAGCAACACAGCAAGTAATGCAGTTGCCGAACACAGAATATCCTAATGGATGGATAGGACGAGGTAGACTAATCTCCTGGCCACCTAGGTCACCTGATCTTACTCCTATCGATTTATTTTTGTGGGGACACATAAAACAGGTGTATCAAGACCCCCCAACAACTGCTGAAGATATGCAGAACAGAATTCGTGTTGCTATTGATGGTATAACCCTTGAAATGTTATAAAGGGTGCTAGAGTCTTTCAGACAAAACGTCTACAGCTGTGCGTAGAACAAGGACATAATCTTGAACAATTTATACAATAAATTTCGGAAAAATGGGGTACATTTTTAGCCTCAAATTAAAGTTGCACCTCTTTTTATTCTTCTGTTTAAAAATTCCTTGAAAAATTTCGACTTACCTCCATGGCCGACTTTAAAATATTTCGATTGCCCTAGTAATACTAATAAAAATCGAGATAGTTTGAAAAATATTAACTTTAGGTATAGGACATGCTTAATAATTTCGAAAGACAATTAAATTCTCTACAAGAAAATTTAATAATATACAGGGTGTTGCATTTAAGAAAAATGACTTATCGATGTTTAAAGTTTCACAAGTTTGACCAAGCGTAAAAAACACCCTGTATAATATTTTTTAAATGTAGTTAGCGCAAAGTGTTAATTAATCTATTGTCAATTAAATTTTTAAACGAAATATTACCGCTTTTTTAAATAACTTTAATGTTAAAAAAAAATTGAAAGTGCTGTATCGTTCAGAAATTTCATAAAAATTTAAATTTTACGAAAACGGTTGACTTAAGACCTATATAACCATATACATTTTTTAAAGTAAATTTTAAGAGGAATCCAAAAATGTAAAAATATACAGGGTGTTCCATTTAAAAAAAATTACATTTTTATATGTGCAGCTCAAACGAAACACCCTGTATATTTGAAAATAATTTTAGGTTATGTAGAAAATAGGTTCGCACAATATTTGTATTAAATATTTTTTGATATTTTCATTAATAAAGGAGCTATCGAAGAATCTCAGGATCGTGGTGCACCCTGTATAGGTTGTTGGGTTTATCTTTCAAAATAACTAAGTTATTACAAGATTATTGTATTTATTAAGTTTAACCAAAGTGGCCATTGAAAAACAAAACATTACATAAATACAGGGTGAGGCATTACTTATGATACCACCACTTATTTTGTTATTGGAAAGAATTATCAAAAAAAGTTTCAAATAAAAGTTGTTTGATACAGTATTTCCCAAAATATTGTCATGTCAAATTTTTATTTTCTTTGGTTTTTTTAGGAGTTATGGCGCCATATTTGTTTTTTTTTAGTGGCACCATACAATTTTTTTTATACGGTTAGAAATTAATTATCTTCCAAAGTTATTAAGCATGTTTTACGTCTAAATATAATATTTTTGGAGTTATTTCGTTTCTTATGATTATTTGCGAGTATTTTACCTAAAATATCGGTAGTAACCTTTGAAAATTCAAAACAAATTGTATGAACTATCAACGTAATAGTTTTATTCGATTTATTTATACTATCGTCACCTAAATAATTAATAAAACAAAAGGGTTTTATTTTAGACAGTTTATTATTTATCAAAATACGTTTCAATGATGTGTATTGACCTAATGTACGTAAACAGTCTGCTAAAGCAACTAAAGTTTTTAAACAACCTTTTATCTTGACCTAAGAGATCCTAATGTAGCAGCATTTAAAATATTGAAGAAGAATATTAATACTACTAATGTTTAACTTACTAAAAAGTTACAAAATGTATTACGTTTTCTATTAATATTACCGTAATAGATTGTTAACATATTTTAAAAAAACAATGTCATAATGATATTACCAAAACTGCATTTAATAAAATTACACAACATGAAAAATGTCCTGATGAACTTGAAAAAGAAAATTTCTCTCTGCCGTTTTCGATAAAGCTACGTTCATAACAATAACAGTGCAAACTGTAAAGGACTACGAAATCAAAAAACAAAAATTAAAATGAAATAATTACTAAAAAATAATAAAAGCAACAATGCTGTTACATTAGGATCTTTTAGGTCAAGACAGGTGGTTGTTTAAACTTAAGTTGCTCTAGCAGACTATTTAGGTACATACGTTAGGTCAATACATATCATTGCGACGTATTTTGATAAATAATAAACTGTCTAAAATAAAACACTTTTGTTTTATCAATCATTTAGGTGACGATAGTATAAATAAATCGAATAAAACTATTACGTTGACAGTTCATACAATTTGTTTTGAATTTTCAAAGGTTACTACCGATATTTTAGGTAAAATACTCGCAAATAATCATTAGAAACGAAATAACTCCAAAAATATTATATTTAGACATAAAACCAGCTTAATAACTTTGGAAGATAATTAAATTTTCTACAAGAAAGTGTAAAAATTAATAGGATGATCCATTTAAAAAATATGACTTATATGAGTTTAAAGTTTAGCGAAATGGACCGAGTGTAACGAACACCCTGTATATTATTTTAAAAGTTTAACCAGTCAACAATCACTATGATACTATTGTCTATTAAATTAGCAGAGGAATTTGATCTGGCGTTGTTATGTTGATAAATATAAATATTTTTACAAAGGTCTGCATCTGTCAAAATTTTCAAAAAAACGTTAATAACTCAAAAACTGTTCATTTTAGACATAAGCGACCTTGAATACTTTTGAAAGAGAATTTAATTTTACATTTAAAAACAACAAAATATACAGGGTGTTCTATTAAAAAAAAACAATGTTTTGTATCGGTGCGCAAAAACAAAACACTGTGTATAGTTGAAAATAATTTTAGGTTATGTAGTAAATGATTACAAACAACTTTTATACTAAAGCTTTTTTGAAAATATTACTAATAACAGAGCTATCGAATAATTCGTCTTGGCTGGGACAGCCTGTATATTACACCATGCTTGAAGCCCACTTTCCATCGCGCAATACAAATTTGAGATCTGCATTTTGTAGATAATAATGTTTTTTAAGCATATTACTTTTTGTTTGATGAAATATTCTTATAATAGGCAATCTAAAATAGACAGTTGATTACAATTGATGAATTAAGATTTGCTATTTTAAAAACAGTTCATCAAATAAATAGAAATATGCTTAGGAAAATATTATTACCTACAAAGCGCAGATCTCAAATTTGTATTGCCCATGGAGAGTGGTCTACACTTTGAACGCATGATGTAATGTAGATTGAGCAATTATAGTTACTAAAAAATCATAAATTATTATGGAATGTAAAGCAATCCTAACTCATTTAGTTTTTTTTTTGTGTTAAATAAAGTACAGCTAGTTTATATAATGTTATGTTTTGTTTTGCAATGGCTACTTTGATTAAACTTAATAAATACAATAAAATTGTAATAACTTAGTTATTTTTAAAGATAAACCTAACAACCCATACATCAATGAAACGAGAAAAATTATCTTTCCAATGGTGACAGCCAACTACAACGCGTTTTTAAAATAAAAAAGTTGACGTAAAAATAACAAAAACAAATGAACTTGCGTAAAATTTATTAATTAATTTTAAATCCACTCAAAAGAGTGTCCTAATAATATTTTGAGTATGGTTTCAAATGAGCAAGCTATAAGCAAAAATCATTTTTTTTTATGAATAGCGAAAAAAAAGTTTTTTTGAAGATTTTTTTTCATAGAACCAACTCTGTATCTCTTACCGTTTACGAGATCCCCATGCTATTCACAATAACTGGGACACCCTGTATTATGGCAGGAAAAAAAATCGTAAATTCGAAATATTAGCAAATTTTTTGCTAATTTTTTCTGATTACTTAAGATAAAGACTTTCCTGTACTAATTATTTTGACGAAAACGTTGATATTCCAGTAGGTACGTTTTTGATATGCTTATTTAATCTGGTTCAGTGGCGTTGTTTAGTTATTTTTTTTGTATCCTTAGATAAAATTTCACCATGCACTGCTTAATATAATGAAAACACAACTTAATTAGGTATAAAAACAGAAATTTCATTTTAATAACACAATTTTTACAATTTGACAGACTCAAAAAAAAAAAGGACAAAGTACTACTAATGATTAGAATCGTTTAATAAACATGAAAAATTACACTCAGACCAATAAATTGGCGAAAAAAGTTTAATCGGACTTTTACATTTGCGAAATTAATTATAGCTTTAAATTTGATTTTACTGGAAGATCACAGTTTTAGCTTTGAACGATGGCATTTTCTTAATAAAATTTTAATTATCGTAATTTACTAAATGATATTTTATCCAAGGCAGTTGATACGAGCGGGATAAAAAACATAAATTAAGTGAACATTTCTAAAAAGTAGCTCTTTAGGGCACCAAGTGTTGAAATTAACCAATAAAAAATTTATAAACATGGCTGCCAGAGTATTTAAATATTGAATACCGACAAAAAAAGTATTCAAATACTAAATATCAACAAATAATCAACCAATTTTGAATACTGAATACCAACTTAAAAAAGTGCGTTTTATATGCGCACACGTGAAACGCCCACGACCGACAGAAGCAAACAAACTGTTTTTAAAACGTTTGAACTTGTTCAATATTTATTTTTTATTTTATAAAATTTTATCCATTAAATATTGAACTGCAGGGTGGAAATAAAGTAGACATAATGAGTTCTATTAATTTAGGTATTTAAGGGTAAATTATATTGTATATTTGTTGTACGAGGAATTTTGTGCTTTTAAAAATTGATTGTAGCTTCTCTTATACTAAGGAATAATTCATCTTATTTAAGCAAACCTCAAAATAAGGCTAGATTTAAATTTTGACGGTCAACTTCCAAGTTTTATTTTTAAAGATATTTTAACATTCAAAAAGTCTGCAACAAATGAAAAAGTTTTTTATTATCGATTGCTCAGAAAATTTTATTCTTGATAAAAGTTAGTGCATGTTGTAAAACTAATTTTAAGAATAGGAAAAGTTCAATAAAAAGTCATAGGACACTAGATTTTAACGATTTTTGAAATGTTCGCAAGAGTAAAGTGCCCTTATTTTAAGAGATACAAAAAAGTTTTACTGGAAAAAGTTATTTAGAATCTCAAAATAAGGCTAGATGTAAATTTTGACGGTCAACTTCCAAGTTTTATTTTTAAAGATATTTTAACATTCAAAAAGTCTGCAACAAATGGAAAAGTTTTTTATTATCTATTTCTCAGAAAATTTTATTCTTGATAAAAGTTGGTGCATGGTCTAAAACTAATTTTAAGAATAGGAAAAGTTTAATAAAAAGTCATAGGACACTAGATTTTAACGATTTTTGAAATGTTCGCAAGAGTAAAGTGCCCTTATTTTAAGAGATACAAAAAACTTTTACTAGAAAAAGTTATTTAGAATCTCAAAATAAGGCTAGATTTAAATTGTGACGGTCAACTTCCAAGTTTTATTTTTAAAGATATTTTAACATTCAAAAAGTCTGCAACAAATAGAAAAGTTTTTTATTATCGATTTCTCAGAAAATTTTATTCTTGATAAAAGTTAGTGCATGGTCTAAAACTAATTTGATGAATAGGAAAAAATAAATAAAAAGTCATAGGACACTAGATTTTAACGATTTTTGAAATGTTCGCAGGAGTAAAGTGCCCTTATTTTAAGAGATACAAAAAACTTTTACTGGAAACAGTTATTAAGAATCTCAAAATAAGGCTAGATTTAAATTTTGACGGTCAACTTCCAAGTTTTATTTTTAAAGATATTTTAACATTCAAAAAGTCTGCAACAAATGAAAAAGTTTTTTATTATCTATTTCTCAGAAAATGTTATTCTTGATAAAAGTTGGTGCATTGTCTAAAACTAATTTTAAGAATAGGAAAAGTGCAATAAAAAGTCATAGGCCACTAGATTTTAATGATTTTTGAAATGTTCGCAAGAGTAAAGTGCCCTTATTTTAAGAGATACAAAAAACTTTTACTGGAAAAAGTTATTTAGAATCTCAAAATAAGGCTAGATTTAAATTTTGACGGTCAACTTCCAAGTTTTATTTTTAAAGATATTTTGACATTCAAAAAGTCTGCAACAAATGTAAAAGCTTTTTATTATCGATTTCTCAAAAAATTTTATTCTTGATAAAAGTTGGTGCATGGTTTAAAACTAATTTTATGAATAGGAAAAGTTCAATAAAAAGTCATAGGACACTAAATTTTAACGATTTTTGAAATGTTCGCAAGAGTAAAGTGCCCTTATTTTAAGAGATACAAAAAACTTTTACTGGAAAAAGTTATTTAGAATCTCAAAATAAG
Organism: Elmis aenea; assembly: GCA_947652605.1. NCBI lineage: Eukaryota > Metazoa > Arthropoda > Insecta > Coleoptera > Elmidae > Elmis > Elmis aenea. The sequence goes on from OX393584.1 coordinate 19,819,138, forward strand.
GCTAGATTTAAATTTTGACGGTCAACTTCCAAGTTTTATTTTTAAAGATATTTTAACATTCAAAAAGTCTGCAACAAATGGAAAAGCTTTTTATTATCGATTTCTCAGAAAATGTTATTCTTGATAAAAGTTGGTGCATGGTCTAAAACTAATTTTAAGAATAGGAAAAGTGCAATAAAAAGTCATAGGACACTAGATTTTAACGATTTTTGAAATGTTCGCAGGAGTAAAGTGCCCTTATTTTAAGAGATACAAAAAACTTTTACTGGAAAAAGTTATTTAGAATCTCAAAATAAGGCTAGATTTAAATTTTGACGGTCAACTTCCAAGTTTTATTTTTAAAGATATTTTAACATTCAAAAAGTCTGCAACAAATGAAAAAGTTTTTTATTATCTATTTCTCAGAAAATTTTATTCTTGATAAAAGTTAGTGCATGGTCTAAAACTAATTTGATGAATAGGAAAAAATAAATAAAAAGTCATAGGACACTAGATTTTAACGATTTTTGAAATGTTCGCAGGAGTAAAGTGCCCTTATTTTAAGAGATACAAAAAACTTTTACTGGAAACAGTTATTAAGAATCTCAAAATAAGGCTAGATTTAAATTTTGACGGTCAACTTCCAAGTTTTATTTTTAAAGATATTTTAACATTCAAAAAGTCTGCAACAAATGAAAAAGTTTTTTATTATCTATTTCTCAGAAAATTTTATTCTTGATAAAAGTTGGTGCATTGTCTAAAACTAATTTTAAGAATAGGAAAAGTTCAATAAAAAGTCATAGGCCACTAGATTTTAATGATTTTTGAAATGTTCGCAAGAGTAAAGTGCCCTTATTTTAAGAGATACAAAAAACTTTTACTGGAAAAAGTTATTTAGAATCTCAAAATAAGGCTAGATTTAAATTTTGACGGTCAACTTCCAAGTTTTATTTTTAAAGATATTTTGACATTCAAAAAGTCTGCAACAAATGTAAAAGCTTTTTATTATCGATTTCTCAAAAAATTTTATTCTTGATAAAAGTTGGTGCATGGTTTAAAACTAATTTTATGAATAGGAAAAGTTCAATAAAAAGTCATAGGACACTAAATTTTAACGATTTTTGAAATGTTCGCAAGAGTAAAGTGCCCTTATTTTAAGAGATACAAAAAACTTTTACTGGAAAAAGTTATTTAGAATCTCAAAATAAGGCTAGATTTAAATTTTGACGGTCAACTTCCAAGTTTTATTTTTAAAGATATTTTAACATTCAAAAAGTCTGCAACAAATGGAAAAGCTTTTTATTATCGATTTCTCAGAAAATGTTATTCTTGATAAAAGTTGGTGCATGGTCTAAAACTAATTTTAAGAATAGGAAAAGTGCAATAAAAAGTCATAGGACACTAGATTTTAACGATTTTTGAAATGTTCGCAGGAGTAAAGTGCCCTTATTTTAAGAGATACAAAAAACTTTTACTGGAAAAAGTTATTTAGAATCTCAAAATAAGGCTAGATTTAAATTTTGACGGTCAACTTCCAAGTTAACATTTTAAAGATATTTTAACATTCAAAAAGTCTGCAACAAATTTTTTTTTTTTTTAACTGTATTGTTTTATTGCACCTAGCTACTTTAGCCAACCAGCAATATGTCTTTATGATAGTTCTACTTAAGTTAAGAGTCCACCCGTTGGTGTCTTCTTTTTTTCTTCTGTATTCTTGTTTTCAAGAACGACACTTTACACAACCGCACAGTGCTCTGCTTTACACTAACTCGCTAACTCAAACGGCTTGGTCCGTTTAAGCCTTCTCACTAGATGTTGGTTGTCCAAGAGCTGCAGGGCTTCGGTGTTGTGATCATGCAGCCTTTGTTCATGTTTGTTGGTAAAGTTTTGGAGTCTGCAACAAATGAAAAAGTTTTTTATTATCTATTTCTCAGAAAATTTTATTTTTGATAAAAGTTAGTGCATGGTCTAAAACTAATTTTAAGAATAGGAAAAGTTCAATAAAAAGTCATAGGACACTAGATTTTAACGATTTTTGAAATGTTTGCAAGAGTAAAGTGCCCTTATTTTAAGAGATACAAAAAACTTTTACTGGAAAAAGTTATTTAGAATCTCAAAATAAGGCTAGATTTAAATTTTGACGGTCAACTTCCAAGTTTTATTTTTAAAGATATTTTAACATTCAAAAGGTCGGCAACAAATGTAAAAGCTTTTTATTATCGATTTCTCAGAAAATGTTATTCTTGATAAAAGTTGGTGCATGGTCTAAAACTAATTTTAAGAATAGGAAAAGTGCAATAAAAAGTCATAGGACACTAGATTTTAACGATTTTTGAAATGTTCGCAAGAGTAAAGTGCCCTTATTTTAAGAGATACAAAAAACTTTTACTGGAAAAAGTTATTTAGAATCTCAAAATAAGGCTAGATTTAAATTGTGACGGTCAACTTCCAAGTTTTATTTTTAAAGATATTTTAACATTCAAAAAGTCTGCAACAAATGGAAAAGCTTTTTATTATCGATTTCTCAGAAAATTTTATTCTTGATAAAAGTTGGTGCATGGTCTAAAACTAATTTTAAGAATAGGAAAAGTTCAATAAAAAGTCATAGGACACTAGATTTTAACGATTTTTGAAATGTTCGCAAGAGTAAAGTGTCCTTATTTTAAGAGATACAAAAAACTTTTACAGGAAAAAGTTATTTAGAATCTCAAAATAAGGCTAGATTTAAATTTTGACGGTCAACTTCCAAGTTAACATTTTAAAGATATTTTAACATTCAAAAAGTCTGCAACAAATAGAAAAGCTTTTTATTATCGATTTCTCAGAAAATTTTATTCCTGATAAAAGTTAGTACATGGTCTAAAACTAATTTTATGAATAGGAAAATTTCAATAAAAAGTCATAGGACACTAGATTTTAACGATTTTTGAAATGTTCGCAAGAGTAAAGTGCCCTTATTTTAAGAGATACAAAAAACTTTTACTAGAAAAAGTTATTTAGAATCTCAAAATAAGGCTAGATTTAAATTTTGACGGTCAACTTCCAAGTTTTATTTTTAAAGATATTTTAACATTCAAAAAGTCTGCAACAAATGGAAAAGCTTTTTATTATCGATTTCTCAGAAAATGTTATTCTTGATAAAAGTTGGTGCATGGTCTAAAACTAATTTTAAGAATAGGAAAAGTTCAATAAAAAGTCATAGGACACTAGATTTTAACGATTTTTGAAATGTTCGCAAGAGTAAAGTCCCCTTATTTTAAGAGATACAAAAAACTTTTACAGGAAAAAGTTATTTAGAATCTCAAAATAAGGCTAGATTTAAATTTTGACGGTCAACTTCCAAGTTATATTTTTAAAGATATTTTAACATTCAAAAAGTCTGCAACAAATGGAAAAGTTTATTATTATCGTTTTCTCAGAAAATTGTATTCTTGATAAAAGTTGGTGCATGGTCTAAAACCAATTTTAAAATAAAGAAAAGTTTAATAAAAAGCCATAAGGCCGGCGACATACTTGCGCGTTACCCGCCGCGGGCCGATTGTAGCAATCTGCACGTAAGTTTTGTAACTCACACGTTGTTATGGCCGAAGACAGACAAAGACACAAACAATGAGTCATATTGCGTACCGGCCATCACACGTTGTTATATGGTCGAAGCATCCTTGCATTTGGACCCGCAGCTGCCCGCAAGTCTATCGCACTTGCTGCGTTCGTAAATGTACCCGCAATGTGCGCGTACACAATGCGACTCATTGTTTGTGTCTTTGTTTGTCTTCGGCCATAACAATGTGTGAGTTACAAAACTGATTGCAGATTGCTACTTTGCCCGCGGCGGGTCACCCGCAAGTATGTCGCCGGCCTAAGACACTAGATTTTAGCGATATTTGAAATATTCACAAAAGTAGTGCCTAAAATTACTTATTAAATAAAAATTGGAATTTAACCATCAAAATTTAACTGTATCTAGTCTTATTTTGAAATTCTAAATAACTTTTTCCATAAAATTTTTTTGTATTTGAAATAAGGGCACTTTACTTCTGCGAATGTTTCAAAAATCGCCAAAATCTAGTGTCCTATGACTTTTTATTGAACTTTTCCTAATCTCAAAATTAGTTTTAGACCATGCACCAACTTTTATTAAGAATAAAATTTTCTGAAAAATCAATAATAAAAATTTTTACCATTTGTTGCATACTTTTTGAATGACGCTGTATAATATGTCCGGAAAGGTTACATTGAATAAGTAACAATGCTGGATAATGTTAGCTGAATATTAAATTGTATTAATTATCTTAGAATTATTGACAAAAACGTAAAGTGTGTTTAAAAAAGGATTAAAGTCTGTAGAATAACTAATGATTACTGCGTTTTAATCACTTTATGATTGCTCATATAAAACTTCTACGTTGACTTCTATCTACTTAGTAATTTTCACTTTTTTTTTACCTATTTCCAGATGCTGATCACCATCAACCGCTATTTGGTGTGCAACCTGTGCAACACAGCCCAATCTCCACAGCGACATAAGCAGAACCGAAAATTAGTGCTGATTTTAAAAATTAGTTAAAATTCAAATATAAAAAATCCTTCAACAATTTTAAACACTTTCCTGGAACAAGTGTATTATTCAATATTTAATTTTACATTGAATTATAGTAATTCAAGTGACAATTCAATCTCAACAGCAACATAAGAAGAACCGAACCAAACAATTTAAACCTGAATTAAAATTCAAATATAAAATCCTTCATCAATTTAAAACACTTTCCTAGACCAATAATTATTCCCTATTTAATTGCACATTAAATTATTTGAATCCAGGTTTTACAATAGCCTTTAATAATGCCATCTTTTCCGAAGTACTGCAATCACCTAAATAAATGGCATCAGAAAAAAACATCAAAGGAAGAATATGGATGAACTATGTTCAAAATTTCGCTGTCTAGTTTCTGCAAAGCAAGCTCCAGCAACACATGGTTGCCAAAATAGTTTTTGCAAGTGCCTGTTGTATAATGGCACTGGATCAAAACTCATTTTTTCCTTTTAAAAGTGCACAAATTTATAAATATTTTTTTAATACTACGAAAAACCTTTTAATTATGGAAAGCTTATTTCGTTGCTGTATTCTGTTCTTCAACTGCAGATGATAATTTTTCTTTACAGCTGTATTTTAATGTTACTGTTGTACAGCTCCATTAATTATTTTTTTTTATAGTAACATATTTTTCTATGAAAAATCGACTTCGTACCTGCTTTCTGTTTTTCCACAGCTGCTAAAGATCAATTTTACAACTAACGTACGGTCATTACACCATTGTTAGTAAAGTGAACAACACAAATATTTCTACCACCACCACGAATTTTAATGTTATGGAAATTGAACTTCGTTGCTGTTTTCACTATTCTCCAGCTGCAAATGACCCACTTCCTGTACAAAGAAAATCATATTGAAACTTCATTATCAGTGATTATCTTCGAAAGTAGAGAAGTTATTCTTGGAAGTGTATTCATTTCTTCACTTGCGCAAACGAACAAAGGTAATGATATCATGGTACTATTGCAACTGTTAGCAACCTTAAGTTCCTGGAGTGCATCAAAAACGGTTTTTCTTTGTTTTCGTGTTCGAATCCAGCGTTTAGAGCAGTGGTTCTTAACCTTGTTGGAGGTACCGAACCCCACCAGTTTCATATGTTCATTCACCGAACCCTTCTTAATTGGAAAAATAAAATATGATTTTTTTATATACTTATATATATATTTTTTACTGGTGCACAAAATAAACCGTGCATCAACATCACTGTGTTCAATGAACAAAACCATTAAAACATAATTTTCACACAAATACAAAAACATAATAATGAATATTTACTGCAAATCAGTGTGACTTCTGCTGATGCCTTTCAGAGACCAGTTCAGAAATGCGCGGCTTCACCTTGGCAAGTGCCACTCTCATGTCATTTTCGCAACAAAGTCTGTTCCTTTTCTTCGTTTTTATGTCCAGCATCCTCGAAAAGGATTGCTCGCAAAGATATGTTGTAACAAACGGTATGAAAATCTCCAGAGCTTTCTTAGGGTACGTGCACTACGGAGCTGTGATACTAGAGCATAGCATGGAGCATAGAGAAAAGCATAGCGCTCGCTGATTAGTGTGTACAAGCTATCCTCTACTATTCCAGCAATTATGTTCAGCTTGACTGTGCACATTCATCAGCGAGCTCTATGCTTTTCTCTATACTCCATGCTATGCTCTAGTATCACAGCTCCGTTGTGTTTTTACCCTTAGCAATAAGAGAGTACGCTACCATTTGTTCACACAAAAACGTTGAGAGCTGAATTTTAATGATTTCATCGAGGTTTTCATCATTGACATCTGTTGTCTCAACACTAAACGTAAATGGCTGTCTCACCCATCCTGGATATGACTCTCTTGTAGGGAAGTATCCGTCGAGAGACTTTGCAAGCTCATCTAAGTGCGTGGCAATTGCTTGCTTCAATTCCGCGGGTACAGAAATGCTTCCGATTCCAGATACATCTTCGATCTTACTTACACAGGCGTCTAGCAGGGGAAAGTTGCGAAGTTATCGTTCTCTGTTCGTCGTTTCCATAACGGTAGCTTTTTTTGAAAAGCCTTCAAGTTTTCTTCCGCTTCGATGATGTTGACTCCACCGCCCTGCATCTGTTGATTGAGATGATTGAGAGCTGCGAAGATATCAGCCATGTACGCTAAAATGAGAATGAACTCAGAATTTTTGAAGCAATCTGCATGACAATGTTGGTGCTCTTGCAAAAATAGGGCTAATTCCACACGCACGGCAAAAACACGATTCAGCACCTGTCCCCGGGATAATCACCCAACGTTAGAATGGTATAGAAGTACTTCGAATTCAGAGTCCATTTCTTTACACAGCTCACTGAAGATGCGGTGCCTCAGAGCACTATTTCGCACATAGTTCACGCATTCCACACTGAGTCTATAAGTCGGGTGTGTCTTGACCTCCGCCGAACCCCTGGGGTTCGATCTAACACCGGTTAAGAACCACTGGTTTAGAGGATGCAGGGGTCAGCATGGAGTATTTCTCTTTGTGGTGTACGCTTTCTTTGAATTTTTCATCCATTTAAATCTGGCTAGACCAGGATACAGCAATCAGCTTGGAGTCTTTTTATTTGGTTTTTCCAATGGCTTGGAATATTAAATTACGAAAATGAACGCAGTGCAATATTTCCACATGATAATTTAATTTCGTTGCTGTTTTTTTACTACGCTATTAGTATAAAAGTGTAAACTCCATTTATATTTAATTTGGTATCAAAAAAAAACTTTGTTTAGGGATACTTAATTTCGTATGTTTTTTATTATTCTCCAGCTACAAGCGATTATTATTTCATATTCAGAAGATTTACCCTGAAAACAGCCACTATAAACATGTACAACTCCATAAATATATTTTTGTCTATGGACATTTAATTTTGTTGCTGTTTTCCATTATACTCCAGCTACAAACGATCAAGTTTATATGCTCAGAAGATGATGTTTGCTAAAAACATAATTACCAAGAAAGAACATAGCTCCACACACTTGTTTTTTGATATACGAAGAATCTTTGTCTTTACATATTATCTTGTTGCTGTTTCCACTATTTCCCAACTACAAACGATCATAATCACCAAAAAAGTGCATAGCTCCATAAATATGTTTCTTAATTAAAAGAAGAATCTTTGTCGATATAAAGTATTTTGTTGCTGTTTTCACTATTTTCAAGCTACAAACGATCAAATTTTATTGCTCATAAGATGAAGTGCGCGAAAAACATTATCACTGGTATAGTGGTAGTAGATAACTACATAAAAAAATCTTAGTAGGGAGAATAATCTTTGTACAAATTCAATTTCATCTGTTTTTCATTAAACCCCAGACAAAAACCATGTAGGTACTTTGTATGCTCAAAAAAAATCTATAATAAAAACAAAATCACTATCAAGTACACAACTCCATTAGTAATTTTTACACCAGGCAGATTCTTTTCTTTCAGAAGTCAATTTCGTTGCTGTTTGTTGCCCTGTTGCTACAAACAAACAATTTTACTCGTAATATTAAAATTGTCCTGTATGGCCTTCAAGAAAAAGTTAACTTAGTTCATATTCTTGTTTTTCTACCAGAGCAAAAAATAAACATATTTGCTTTCGTTTTGTTAACTAGGCGATTTACCCGGCGTTGCACGGGTGATTACAATAAATTCTCTTTTATCAATCACAGACTACTCGCTCTCCGCGCTCGCTCCCGGCAGACGTGCTCAGACGTTCAATTACAGACTACTCGCGCTCGGCGGACGTTTCCGGCCGTTCCCGGGCATTTCCGGCCGTTTTTTATACTACGTTTGATCTGTTAGGTCCTAAATAGTAACTGTGCAAAATGTGGTCCCGATCGGCCAACGGACCTAGGATTCTATAGCGAACAAACAAACAAACAAACAAACACACAAACAAGCTCTTTTATATATATAAGATTTATTGTTTTTGAGGGTGCTTACAATTATCCGACCATAATAGTGTTATAGTAACACTACTTCCAAACAGGTAAGTTTATTGAAGTAAATGCTGTTTTATTTGCTAGAGAGCATGTTAGGCTAGAATTTAACGTAAGATTTCCAGGCATAACTTGAACTTTAACAGAGCATCGAGGTGGTCGATCTCTCCCAGCGTTTTGGGATAGTCCGACCACTTTGAATTGGAATAGACCGACCACTCTATGTGTTAAAAAATTCTTGCAGCAAAGGCAAAAATATCGTTTTGTTATCTGGAAAGTTATTTGGAAAACTCTTAGGATTTGCTTGGAACAAGTCTGCAAGTGTAGAGAATGGAGCTGCTGGATTTCGAGCCACTAGAATTGCTCCCTACAATCCCGAAATAATTCCTGTTTATGCTTATAGTGGTATTAATATGAAATCTCCTGATACACCAAATGTTTCTTCTCAACTTCCTGCTATTCGTCCTTATGGTACGTTATCTTTTCGCCCAAGTTGTTCGCATAATCCGGATATCCTTCCACGTTCTAGTATACCATCTCCTCGTCCAAGTTGTCCAGATGTTCCCCAAGTTGCAGTGGCCTCAGAAATCAATAGCGATGACCCTACACCAGGCAAATATTAGACTCTAATTCACCAGTTCCTTTAACAAGTTCTCTAGTACACTGCAAAAAACGTGGACGGCAGTTGGCAGCTGTTTTAAATACACCTCAACGCATTGAAGAGCAACGAAATAAAAAAGACACCAAAAACCGTTCAGATGCACTACCCAAAAAGAAGCAAAAGCTTTTTCAAAGGAAAACGCCTATTGAGAAGAAGCCTATTCAGGAAAAAAGTATGAAATGTCTTCCAACTTGAAAAATGACAGTCCAGTTCTACAAGAAAGCGATGACTCTGGGGAGGACTTTTATGAAAACGACTGTGGGGTGCTGTGAGAATTACTATAAAACAACTAAAACTGATGATTGGGTGAAATGTGAAAATTGTGTACGTTGGTTACTCAAAGGGTGTTTTAAATACCCAAAATTATGTGAGATATGTGGTCAAAAAGATACAAAAACACAAATGTGATATTATTTTTTACAGGATGCCAAAAGTGTATTAGTTGCGAGTTGTTTAAGTTCCTTTGTAGTTGGTCGAACTCACCCGGACAGTAAGGGTGAGACCAACCGATACATTGTTTATTTTTATACTGTGTAACTATTTGTTCAGCCTTATTTTTTTCAAATAAACTAGCATATATCAACACAGAATCGTTATACTTCCCTGTAAATTTGTCAGAATGTCTGGATCTATAGAAATGGCGAATATTCTGGCAATTATACAAAAAGTGGTCGAACTATCCCGGAGTTACCCTACATTTAAAAGGTTTAGATTTTCCGACCGTAATGTTGCTGTAAACGGCTGTAATCAAATTAGAAATTAATTAATTACTGTTTTGCATGGTGTGCTGATTTATATTAAAAAGGCTAACACACAAAACGTAAGGTCAAATATTTTTGGAAGTCCTGTTAAGGGAGCGGTGCTACGTAAATGGTTGCAGATTCAGAATTTTATTTTCGCTTGAAATGATGTATACGTATTTTATTTAATATCATACAATATAAACTACATAACAATATCTCTTCTTAATCGAATTCGAATGTGCTTTTTGGTGTGGACATAGAATTGATAAAAGTGAATAAAAATGTGGCGTGTCTTGTGGTTTTCTTTATGGGCAGTTTGTCGACAAATATTTATTAAATTTATCCAAACGTTCTTTAAACAACAAATTCGGTTGGTGTCTCAATGTCTTGGTTTAATTTTGATGGCATGACTAAGTTTAAAACAGTATTACGCATTTTAAAATGTTTGTTTTTCCTAAGGTTTTGACGATAAGATCATAAATTGATCACGAGAAATCGTCTTATCGATTGTAAGATTTCCCAAGGACTTTTTTTGGCTCCAGTAGTGTTTTAGACTAGGAAGTCTGTTGTAAGACATGATAATTATACATGTTTTTAATTTTCTCCCTTATCTGCCGTCTAGTTTATTACGTTTTTTGGACTTATTCACTTGATGAAGACGCTGGTTAGTACAGTCAACTATGTGTATGTAAAGAGAATGGGGAAATACTTTATGACTCAATTGCTTGGTGATATCTTTACTAAGCTTTCAATCTCTATCAATTGGAACATTTTGGAAGCTGAAATCTATCATCGGGAATGTTCCAATCAAGAATGCGGTTTCTTTTATTTCCACCAGCACTTACGTGTTCTAATTCAGAATTAGAAGATGAATTAGATGAAGAATCATCTAATGGTTGCTCATGTATGACGACGCGACGTTTAAAGACAAATGGGTAACTCTTGAATCACTTTGGATGAATCACTATCTGATGTGTCATCATCACTAGGTTCATGTTGTCGCTAGATCTAGAAGAAAAAGTCCAAATTTTCAGAAATAGCTTCGAATTATTCTGTAGAGAGTTAATTCAATAAAAAATTAATTTACAAAATATTTTTTATGAGCCTGGTGATAAACAATTGTTCAAAGGAAAACATCGTTTGGTACACACGTGTACCGGCGAAAACACCGGCTGGTACACATATGTACCGTGCATTAAAATGTAAATTATTGGCAAACTATAAATGAATAATACATACGTGAGTGTTGACGACGCGTTATTTAACTCTCAGGTGTTTTGATATATTGTTGGTTCCTATGAGTACCGCTCGGGATGAAAGGGTTCAAATTATTTGCCAAATGAAAATAAACATTCTTCAACTTGAGACATCGTTAGACAAAGTTTAGCGCAAATTCAATATACATGTGCTCCATTTTAATATTGCGAAATGGGTCGTCTGAACATACGAACGCGTATGCATAAATTGACATAGTCTCTTTAGACGACGCCACATTTACTGATTTTCAAATAATTATATTAAATGGCACAAACAATTTTGTGCTCTAGTGGTGGTTCTTTCTTTTCTGTCTTTTGCATTTTTACACTGGTATGAAAAGCATTTGTGTTTTTCTGAGTTTGGACTACCTTTAACGATTTCGTTTTAATTGAATCAGTTTTATTTTGTATTGGAGGTTCTTTGATAATTCTGTTTGTTTTATTTACTATTTTGTAGAAGGTTCTCGTTTATGCTTCTATAGCGTAGTATAAAATATGAACAGAAGAAAGGTTATGCGAAGTGTTCAAGCTTTTGTGTGTATACCGACTTTTAAGTTTTCTCGCTGGTGTGTTATAAGTTACGCAAAGACTTCTTAGTGTCGGCGTATATATGTAACAAATATTCTTTGCTGTTGAAACAATGATGCTAAAATTTATCACAACAGTAAAAACATGTCATTGTCGTTTCGCCATCACTTTCAGCACGTGGGAAAAGAACCGGGTCAGAAACGCGCAAAAACCAATTGGTTTAAATGCATACGCAGTCATTCGCGTATTTTTTAATTTAGACGACGCCAAGTTTACTGATTATTTAGTTATCTTTTCATTTAATGCGCAATCATTTTAGTTTTTTAGTGGTGGTTCTTTGTCTTCTTCTATGCTTTTTTATTGATGGTTTACGAGTACAAAAATGCACTCGGTTTCTAGTCTTTGTGTTAAAAGTGATAGTAATATTGCCATTGAAAACAATTTGTCATGCTAATTTGTTCAATATTCATGTCACTCGTCTATCTATTTAGTAAAAAATTGATACTACACTCGTTTGATTTATTTCTCTTCACTTTTGGTACAACGAACTTCTGAGTTTGTAATCATTGTGAGGTATGCCATCGTTAAGTAACTTTTTAATGGCTTCGAGATACTCATCTTTTCCTAGAACCTGTCGGAGACAAATTTTTCTAGAATCAGTGCCGATTTTACAAATATGAGTGTCAACTATCTCTATTCAAGAGTCGTAGTGAAAGCAGCACAATCAATTTTAAATTGTAACTCCCATAAATAAGTTCAAAGTTTCTTCAAAGCATTAATTATGGCCAAATTTCTAGTTAATCGCCGTTATATTTCTGCTCAGATGGTGTCGTCTTTTTGCTTATAAAATTGACAGGTTGCATTTTACCGTCTTTGTAATTATTTTGCAAATGAACTGCCGCATGGCCATACTTACAAGCATTTATGTGTAGTTCCGTTTCTGCATTGCACGAATTAATTTTGGGGACTGGTGTTTTACTTTAAAGTTTCTTTAGTGTATGGAAGGCTACATCTTGCTTGATAATTTACATAAACGTTTGGCATTATGCGCGTAATTCGGAATGAACTTTCTAAAATATGCAGCCAGTCTTAACAAACTTTGAACTTGTCGCACAGTGTTTGGTGTGAGCAAGAACTACACCATGGTTGAAAAAGTCGCTGAATAGTAGAAGCATTGCTTAAACCTAAAGGCTTCTATAAAAACCCATATTGCTCGAAAGGCGTAAAAAAAAAGTATATTTTTTCTCGCTACATTCACCGGTTCATAAAACAATCATTTTTTTAAATCTTTATTGGTGGCAAACGTGTACACCATTTTGTTTTATTTATTTCAATTAATTAAGTAAATATAACCGGGACATAATGGAAAAATCACATCTCTTGGAGAGACACATGTGAACGAAGTAGTTTTTAGATTTTCTGGTATAGGACTGTCAGATAACCAAGAACAACCAGGTCTTAGTTTAAGATCAGACTGGTGTTGAGCTCTTACGTTTGTAACATCCTAGCGTTGTGTTCTGGAATAAGTGGATAATTTCAGTCTGTAATCTCAGCGGTATCTGAGCGATTAAAGATCGTTTCGTTTTGAGGAACTTGTTGCGTCAAAGCTTCGGGACTGTTTTTACATGTTTTGTTGTGTCGAATGTGTAATAATATTAGCTGTAAACGGCTGTAATCAAAGTCAGCAATTATTTAATTATGCTGCGATGCAAGTCATCTATGTGAGCAAGAACTACACCTTGGTTGAAAAAGTCGCTGAATATTTGGTTGATAAAATCGATGAAACACTGTAGCAGAATTACTCAAACCTCAACGCATCTATAACAGCTCATATTGCTCAAAAAGCGTGACGAAGGATGTGTATTTTTTGCTCGCTACATCCACCTAAAATATTCTATTTTTGAAATCTTGCGCCGAGATAACTGTTGCACCAGTAGGTTTGTCTAGTTGATCGCCAATCAGTGGAAGAAATACCTACATCTAAAAATATTCTGATTCAGCCTACACATATTTAAAAGTCACCACTTTTTTCCGTTGTTGTTTTTGGCACCCTAACTGCAAAACATCACTTTTAATATGAGGATAAATGATATACAACACTTTAACATGCTGATAATTATTGGGTTATTTATTAATGCAATTAACAAAACAACCAAAGTTTAATAATTGTTGAGATATATAAAACTTTTGTTACGTATAATTTGCACTTTATTCTGGACTGCTTTTCATAGTAAAAACTGATCTACTCGCCAACATCCCTTAGAAGTGCGGTCAGTGTCGCACCTACGCATTTTTGCTTTAACAATAATCTTACTGATAGCACAGACAGTTTTTAAGTAATTGGTACAAATGGCACAATTACTACGCTGGATACCTAACAAAGTATTATTAGCTACATGTTTTACACGTTTACTTTATGGTTACATTTATTGTTTCTGACATTAATCTCAAATATTGTCTAATGCAAATTTAGAATAACTCTTATTATAACTATAGTATCTGGCTTACTTCACTCTATTTAATACATTAAAGAGCATAAAACTACCTTTTTTAATTTTAATAACTTTGTAACTCGTAAATAAGCCGAAATACCAGAAGTGTGACATTTACATCTATTACAAGTTGGCACATCGTCACTATCATTGTTGCGAATATGAGATATTTCTTAAACAAATTAGGTTTATTTTAATGACTACTTATAAGGTTTGATAAAATCGGTGAAAACGGTAGGAGGAGCATTACACAAACCAAAATACGCCTTCAAAACGTCATATAGCCTAAAGATGTGACCAAGGATGTATATTTTTTGCTCGCTTCATCCACCGGTTTGTAAAAGAATCTATTTTTAAAATCTTTCTTGGTGCCAAAAGTGTACACCATTTTGTTTTATTTATTTTAATTTATTAAATAAATATAACCGGGACAGAATGGGAGAATCACATCGCTTGGGGAGACAGATGTGAATAAAGTGTTAAAATTTTCTGGTGTAGGACTGTCAGATATCCAAGAACAACCAAGCCTTGGTTCAAAATAAGACTGGGTGTTGAGTCCTTACGTTTGTAACATCGTGAACGCTGTTTTCTGGACTTTGGGACTGTTCTTACAAATGTTTTGGTGTGTCGAATGTAAAAATAATATTTGCTGTAAACGGCTGTAATCAAAGTCGGTTTTGCTTTTGAATTTTTCTACTGTCTGCGCTACATATATGTTATTAATGTATATGATTTATGTAAAATAACTGCCAAAAACCGCTAAAATTTATTTCATATTTGTTGGATTCACTTAATCCACCTGAGCTTATAGATGTAACCTTTGTGTATGTTTTATAAAGGACAACTGTATACCCCTAATACATCTATTTTGTAAAAAAATATTAGGTGGAGATTGATACTACACTCGCTTGATTTGTTTCTCTTAACTTTTGGTACAACGAACTTCTGAGTTCGTAATGTTTGTGAGGTATGCTATCCTTAAGTAAGTTTTTAAGGGCTTTGAGATAATCTTTTCCTTAAACCTACCGGAGACACTGGATCGGAGCACTTTTGACTAACATCACCGCGATGCGTTACAATTCGTCTAGGTCCTTTAAAACTAAAGACAAATTTCTTCTAGAATCAGTGCCGATTTTACAAATATGGGTGCCAACTATCTCTATTTAAGGGTCGTTGTGAAAGCAGCATAATCAGTCACAATTTTAAATTGTAACTCTCATAAATAAGTCCGAAGTATCTTCAGAGCATGAATAAAGGCCAACATTTCTAGTTAATCGCTGTTATAACTCTGCTCAGATGAATTTGTTTATAAAATTGACCGGACGCATCCAACTATCTTTGTAATTCTTTCGCAAAAGTACTACCTCGTGGCCATACTTATAAGCATCAGTGTGTAGTTCCGTTTCTGCATTGCACGAATTTTCGGAACTGGTGTTTTATGGAAGGCTACATCTTGCTTGGTAATTTACTTAAACGTATGGCAATGGCAATATGGGCGTAATTAGGAATGAACTTTCTAAAATATCCAGCCAGTCTGAAAAAACTTTGAACTCGTAGCACAGTGTTTGGTTGTGTTTAATCCGTTACAGCAACAGTCTCTGCCTTCAAAAATCAGACACTATTTTTTTTTTTAAATCGTGATCCAAGTACTGACTTTATTTCACCAAACATGTGCACTTTTCCTGTTTCTGGACAAGTTGTAATCTACTCGGTGCTTTTTTCTTTTCTTGTGTTGTGATACAAATCATCCATGTGAACAAGAACTACACCTTGGTTGAAAAAGTCGCTGAATATTTGGTAGGAGCATTATTCAAACTTAAAGGCTTCTATAAAAACTCATATTGCTCGAAGGGCGTGACAAAGGATGTATATTTTTGCTCGCTTCATCCACTGGTTCATAAAATAATCTATTTTTTAAATCTTTATTGGTGCTAAAAGTGTACACCATTTTGTTTTATTGATTTCAATTAAATAAATAAATATAACCGGGACAGAAAGGGAAAATCATATCTCTAAAATATTTATGTTTTTGTTTTCCCTAAGGTTTTGACGATAAGATCATAAATTGATCGCGAGAAATCGTCTTATCATTTGTAAAATTTCCCATGGACTCTTTTTGGCTCCAGTAGTGTTTTAGACCAGGAAGTCTGTTGTCAGACGTGATAATTATACAAGTTTTCTTCCTTATCTGTCGTCTAGTTTATTACGTATTTTGGACGTATTCACTTGATGGACGCTGGTTAGTACAGTCAACTATGTGTATGGAAAGAGAATGGGGAAATACTTTATGAAAGTGTAACATTTGACTTAATTGCTTGGTGATATCTTTACTAAGCTTTCAATCTCTATCAATTGGAACATTTTGGAAGCTGAAATCTATCATCGGGAATGTTCCAATTAAGAATGGGGTTCCTTTTATTTCCACCAGCACTTACGTGTTCTAATTCAGAATTAGAAGATGGATTAGATAGAGAATCATCTAATGGTTGCCCATGTATGACGAAGCGACGTTTAAAGACAAATGGGTAACTCTTGAATCACTTTGGATGAATCACTATCTGATGTGTCATCATCACTAGGTTCATGTTGTCGCTAGATCCAAAAGAAAAAGTCCAAATTTTCAGAAATAGCTTCGAATTATTCTGTAGTCAATGGTTGTCGGTTCATTTTAGTTCAAATTTAAAATTAATTTTTTAATTATTGATTATTTACGACCATTAATTCAATAAAAAATTAATTTACAAAATATTTTTTATAAGCCTGGTGGTAAAAAATTTTTCAAATGAAAACATCGGTTGGTACACACGTGTACCGCCGAAAATACCGGCTGGTACACATATGTACCGTGCGATAAAATGTAAATTACTGGCAAACTATAAATGAATAATACATACGTGAGTGTTGACGACGCGTTATTTAACTGTCAGGTGTTTTGATATATTGTTGGTTCCTATGAGTACTACTCGGGTTGAAAGGGTTAAAATTATTTGCCAAATGAAAATAAATATTCTTCAACTTGGGACATCGTTAGACAAAGTTTAGCGCAAATTCATTATACATGTGCTCCATTTTAATATTGCGAAATGGGCTGTCTGAACATACGAATGCGTAGTTTAGCGCAAATTCATTATACATGTGCTCCATTTTAATATTGCGAAATGGGCCGTCTGAACATACGAATGCGTATGCATAAATTGACATAGTCTCTTTAGACGACGCCACATTTACTGATTTTCAAATAAATAAATTAAATGGAACAAACAACTTTGTCCTCTAGTGGTGGTTCTTTCTTCTCCTTTCTCTTTTCTTTTTTTTTGCATTTTTACACTGGTATGAAAAGCATATGTGTTTTTTGAGTTTGGACTACCTTTAACGATTTCGTTTTAATTGACTCAGTTTTGTTTTGTAGTGGTGGTTCTTTGATAATTCTGTTTGTTTTATTTACTATTTTGTAGAAGATCCTCGTTCATGCTTCTATTGCTTCGTATAAAATATGATCAGAAAAAGGGGTATGTGAAGAGTTCAAGCTTTTCTTAGTGTATACCGACTTTTAAGTTTTTTCGCTGGTGGGTTATAAGTTACGCAAAGAATTTAAAGTATACTTAAAATTTTAGGGTTCTTGATTTCATATTCACAAAATTAGATATAATGGTCTTAAACGTCCAATTTCGCACATATATCGTTTTCAATAGCTATTAACGCCAAACTAAGCCTTTTTTGTCACATACTAGTTCTTAAGTAGGTTTTAATTAATTTTAACTTGGGAAAGGAAAGTTCACCGCTCGCTACACTAACAGGTAAGGTTATTAGTATTCTTAAATCAATTGAAAAGTTAGGGAAAGATAAATTATTGAACACAATAAAATTAAGAATATCGAAAGGGTTTTGAATATTTAATGTATCCTTCCGAAAAATATCCCGGAAAGCACATAACTCGTCATATAGTTCTATTGCATTTACGTCTTTATTGTCGCCGTCTTTCAGGAGAATCTCTAAATCGTCACAACCTTTTCGTAAATATTCGTTATTAATTTGTAGTTAACTACACAACAAATTGAAATTATCGTAATATGTTTTCATTTGTTCAAAACTTTCTGTTAACGAACCTTTAGAAGCGCATAAAATACATTCACTCTAAATTTATTCTGGCGATTATGGTGTTTCGTCATGATGCTCGTTGTCAAATTGTTGTTTTTTTTCGTCATCGAACCCGTACCAGTTTTAAATTCTTGTTCTCCATCCACCTCTTCACTCAGTTCTTTTGCCGTTTTTAGACTTCTTTAAAATTTCTATCTGATCGATAATCTTGTAAAAATATTTTAAAGTTTTTAATAGATTTTAAAGCAAGTGTTATGTTCATATTTTTGTCTTGAAGCATTTTAGCACATAATGTTTGTGTTTCGTGTTGAGTTTCTTTCTTAAAATTTTCATTATTTAACATTTCAATTTTTTTTTTCCTAACTGATATCGTAGCATTAATTTTACTTTCCCATCGCGTTTCTGATGGCTGTTTCAATGTTAAATTTTTTACAAACTCTAAAAGGATTGCTCAACGTTTGTAAGAGCATTAAAAGAAATTGTACATTTCTTGAATAACTGCAAAGAAACCAATTGTAATTATTAGTTTTATGAGTACCTACACAACACAGAATTCGTTTGGGCGCATAAGAGCCGTTCACAGTTTTATTTTAGATATACTGCAGTAGACACAATGTTCTAAAGGGAAGCATTTAGCTTGGTCTCGCTGCTAAATTGTAAACAGCCAGCCGCCTGATCAAAGAGGCGACAATATACATTTTTTTTTAAACTTCTATTCGGTGTATCCGGCCTTATTTATTTTAATATTGATCACTCTAAGATTTGTTGTCTTTAGATATGATGAAATGTATGGTAAAAATTTAAAAATGAAATTATGAACTGTGATCCGGCGACGGCGCCCTCTTCGTAGCGGCGCCCGCATGCGCCGAATGCTCTGCTTGGCCATTAGTGACATTAGGCTGGGCAGTTGTCACAGCATAATTCCAAGGCACTACAGATTTTAGCGAAAACGCGTTTTTTAATTTGCTTAATTTTCAGTTATTGGAAAACGAAAAAGTAATATTGATTACATTTATGGATACAGAATTTTTTTCTCTACAAAAAACGTATTTGCACTTTTTTTCTAAAATAATTAGCGGAGCAAGAATTCGACTTTTAAAATTTTACCATTAAAATTGATATGTTGCGTGATCCGAGTCTACACCCTGTATATGTAACAAATATTCTTTGTTGTTGAAACAATGATGCTAAAATTGATCACAACAGTAAAAACATTTCATTGTCGTTTCGCCATCACTTTCAGCACGTGGGAAAAGAACCAGGTCAGGAACGCGCAAAAACCAATTGGTTTAAATGCATATGCAGTCATTCGCGTATTTTAATTCAGACGACGCCATGTTTACTGATTATTCAGTTATCTTTTCATTTAATGCGCAATCATTTTAGTTTTCTAGTGGTGGTTCTTTATCTTCTTCTTGCTTCCTTTTTTACATTTCTATAAAACATAAGCAAAGAACAGACGCGTATGAAAATAATTTATGTTTTTCTGTATGCTTTTTTGTTGATGGTTTACGAGTACAAAAATGTACTCGGTTTTTAATCTTTGTGTTAAACGCCCCAAATTAATATTGCCATTGAAAACAATTTGTCATGCTAATTATTATTTTTTGATATATTGTTGGTTCCTATGAGTACTACGCGGGATAAAAGGGTTTAAATTATTTGCCAAATGAAAATAAACATTCCTCAACTTGAGACATCGTTACACAAAGTTTAGCGCAAATTCATTATACATGTGCTCCATTTCAATATTGCGAAATGGGCCGTCTGAACATACGAATGCGTTTGCATAAATTGACATAGTCTCTTTAGACGACGCCACATTTACTGATTTTCAAATAATTAAATTAAATGGCACAAACAATTTTGTCCTCTAGTGGTGGTTCTTTCTTCTCCTTTCTCTTTTCTTTTTTTTTGCATTCTTACACTGGTATGAAAAGCATATGTGTTTTTCTGAGTTTGGACTACCTTTAACGATTTCGTTTTAATTGACTCAGTTTTGTTTTGTAGTGGTGGTTCTTTGATAATTGTGTTTGTTTTATTTACTATTTTGTAGAAGGTTCTCGTTCATACTTCTATTGCTTAGTATAAAATATGAACAGAAAAAGGGGTATGTGAAGAGTTCAAGCTTTTCTTAGTGTATACCGACTTTTAAGTTTTTTCGCTGGTGGATTAAAAGTTACGCAAAGACTTTTCTAGTGTATATATGTAACAAATATTCATTCTTCTTCAAACAATGATGCTAAAATTGATCACAACAGTAAAACATTTCATTGTCGTCTCTTCATCACTTTCAGCACGTGGGAAAAGAACCGGGTCAGGAACGCGCAAAAACCAATTGGTTTAAATAGTTTAAATGCATATGCAGTCATTCGCGTATTTTAATTTAGACGACGCCATGTTTACTAATTATACTTATCTTTTCATTTAATGCGCAATCATTTTAGTTTTCTAGTGGTGGTTCTTTATCTTCTTCTTGCTTCCTTTTTCACATTTCTATAAAACATAAGCAAAGAACAGACTCGTATGAAAAGAATGTATGTTTTTCTGTATGCTTTTTTGTTGATGGTTTACGAGTACAAAAATGCACTCGGTTTCTAGTTTTTGTGTTAAAAGTGCTAAAGTAATATTGCTATTGAAAACAATTTGTCATGCTAATTTGTTCAATATTCATGTCACTCGTCTATCTATTTTGTAAAAAATTGATACTACACTTGTTTGATTTATTTGTCTTTACTTTCGGTACAACGAACTTCTGAGTTTGTAATCATTGTGAGGTATGCCATCTTTAAGTAATTTTTTAATGGCTTCGAGATACTCATCTTTTCCTTGAACCTGTCGGACGCGTTATTTAACTCTCAGGTGATTTGTTTGATATATTGTTGGTTCCTATGAGTACCACTTGGGATGAAAGGGTTAAAATTATTTGCCAAATGAAAATAAACATTCTTCAACTTGAGACATCGTTACACAAAGTTCAGCGCAAATTCAATATACATGTGCTCCATTTTAATATTGCGAAATGGGTCGTCTGAACATACGAATGCGTATGCATAAATTGACATAGTCTCTTTAGACAACGCCACATTTACTGATTTTCAAATAATTAAATTAAATGGCACAAACAATTTTGTCCTCTAGTGGTGGTTCTTTCTTTTCTTTTTCTTTTCCGTCTTTTTGCATTTTTACACTGGTATGAAAAGCATTTGTGTTTTTCTGAGTGGACTACCTTTAACGATTTCGTTTTAATTGAATCAGTTTTATTTTGTATTGGAGATTCTTTGATAATTCTGTTTGTTTTATTTACTATTTTGTAGAAGTTCTCGTTTATGCTTCTATTGCGTAGTATAAAATATGAACAGAAAAAGGGGTATGTGAAGAGTTCAAGCTTTTCTTAGTGTATACCGACTTATACGTTTTTTCGCTGGTGGATTAAAAGTTACGCAAAGACTTTTCTAGTGTATATATGTAACAAATATTCATTCTTCTTCAAACAATGATGCTAAAATTGATCACAACAGTAAAACATTTCATTGTCGTCTCTTCATCACTGTCAGCATGTGGGAAAAGAACCGGGTCAGGAACGCGCAAAAACCAATTGGTTTTAATGCATATGCAGTCATTCGCGTATTTTAATTTAGACGAGGCCATGTTTACTGATTATTTAGTTATCTTTTCATTTAATGCGCAATCATTTTAGTTTTCTAGTGGTGGTTCTTTATCTTCTTCTTGCTTCCTTTTTCACATTTCTATAAAACATAAGCAAAGAACAGACTCGTATGAAAAGAATGTATGTTTTTCTGTATGCTTTTTTGTTGATGGTTTACGAGTACAAAAATGCACTCGGTTTCTCTAGTCTTTGTGTTAAAAGTGCTAAAGTAATATTGCTATTGAAAACAATTTGTCATGCTAATTTGTTCAATATTCATGTCACTCGTCTATCTATTTTGTAAAAAATTGATACTACACTTGTTTGATTTATTTGTCTTTACTTTCGGTACAACGAACTTCTTAGTTTGTAATCATTGTGAGGTATGCTATCGTTAAGTAATTTTTTAATGGCTTCGAGATACTCATCTTTTCCTTGAACCTGTCGGACGCGTTATTTAACTCTCAGGTGATTTGTTTGATATATTGTTGGTTCCTATGAGTACCACTTGGGATGAAAGGGTTAAAATTATTTGCCAAATGAAAATAAACATTCTTCAACTTGAGACATCGTTACACAAAGTTCAGCGCAAATTCAATATACATGTGCTCCATTTTAATATTGCGAAATGAGCCGTCTGAACATACGAATGCGTTTGCATAAATTGACATAGTCTCTTTAGACGACGCCACATTTACTGATTTTCAAATAATTATATTAAATGGCACAAACAATTTTGTGCTCTAGTGGTGGTTCTTTCTTCTCGTGTTTCTTTTCTTTTTTTTTGCATTTCTACACTGGTATGAAAAGCATATGTGTTTTTCTGAGTTTGGACTACCTTTAACGATTTCGTTTTAATTGACTCAGTTTTGTTTTGTAGTGGTGGTTCTTTGATAATTGTGTTTGTTTTATTTACTATTTTGTAGAAGGTTCTCGTTTATGCTTCTATTGCGTAGTATAAAATATGAACAGAAAAAAGGGTATGAGAAGAGTTTAAGCTTTTCTGAGTGTATACTGACTTTTAAGTTTTCTCGCTGGTGTGTTATAAGTTACGCAAAGACTTTCTAGTGTCGGCGTATATATGTAACAAATATTCTTTCTTCTTCAAACAATGATGTTAAAATTTATCACAACAGTAAAAACATTTCATTGTCGTCTAGCCATCACTTTCAGCACGTGGGAAAAAAACCGGGTCAGGAACGCACAAAAACCAATTGGTTTAAATGCATATGCAGTCATTCGCGTATTTTAATTCATGCGACGCCATGTTTACTGATTATTTAGTTATCTTTTCATTTAATGCGCAATCATTTTAGTTTTCTAGTGGTGGTTCTTTATTTTCTTCTTGCTTCCTTTTTTACATTTCTATAAAACATAAGCAAAGAACAGACTCGTATGAAAAGAATTTATGTTTTTCTGTATGCTTTTTCATTGATATTTTATGAGTACAAAAATGTACTCGGTTTCGAGTGTTTGTATTAAAATATTACATATTTAAAAAAAAACGCCCCAAACTAATATTGCCATTGATAGCAATTGGTCATGCTAATTTGTTAAATATTCTTGTCACTCGTCTATTATTTGTCGAAAGATGAAAAGCTTAGCAACCCGATCAAAGGTTAGGTGTTAATCCCAGCGGAGAAGCTAGCCACTGTCACAAAAAATCTACTTGCACAATTTTTTGGTGTTCAACGACAAAACAAAAAGCAAATTTTTTAATAACGTTAATAATGGTTTCCGATGTGTGTTTCGATTATATGAGCATTTCGGTAAAAATCTGGGGGGTTACCCCAGTACGCTCGTTAACTCGACCGTTAATTATTAGCTGATGTATAACATAAAATCGCTGTGTGAGCAGTTGTGTATTAAGTTATAATCAGCATCAACTTGCTATACTCTACTGTATTTTGTTCTGTACCTTTTAAAATCAACGTTCTAGGGATAATTATCATTTAAAAAAGCTGTACTGGTTAATAGCTCTGGCCACAGCAACCGCTTATAGAAGACTAATATAGCCGCTTCGAGGTTGTTTTAAAACTTTTTAACAGTAAAACGGTACAATTGCCGTGCATTATGCATTATGCAACTATGCATGAAAGCGGGTTACAATTTCAGTGAAGCTTATCATGAAGTTTGGTAAACACGAAAGTTGAACTGTCTTTGGTACAATATATTAAAAAATACCAAGTTTGTTTACATTTTTAGTATACATATCAAATTTTTCATTTTAACTTGAGGCAATACGTTTCGTTGTTTTTTTTTTTGTTTATTTGTAAGGTACATTGGTAGTTCATGTGACACATTGTTAATAGTTTTCAGTATTCATAGAACAAACTTTTAGGGAATAATTTCGGTCCTTATAGTGTGGCCCAAATCACAGCCTACTGTAGGCACATCAACAAAAAGCTTACTTGTCCAAAGCTCAAGAATAAACACATTGTACATGTTACTTGCAGCGGTCCAAAAAAGCGGACCAACGCAGCGCTTCTTGAAGCTGCATAAGGTGATCATCAGATCAACAACGAGGAATACCAACTATCAAAGAAAATTATTTTGATTCAGTCTACACGTATTTAAACGTCACAATTTTTTTCCGTTGTTGTTTTTGGACCCTTAACTGCAAACCATCACTTTTAATATAAAGATTGCCATGAACGGACTTCAAGTAAAAGTTAAGTTAGTTCAAATATTCGTTTTTTTTTTGCAAGCGTTAAAAAAACCTAAGTTATAGTTAAACTTTTTCTAGCTAGAGCAATATTTAAAAAATATTTTTTGCTCGCTTTATCCAACTCAGAGTTATTGTTTTTGGTTAACGAGACTTTTTTAAAGTCACCGAACATTTGCTTGATAAAATCAGTGAAAACGGTAGGAAGAGCATTACACAAACCAAAATACGTCCTAAGATTTTCTGGTGTAGGACTGTCAGATATTCAAGAACAACCAGGTCTTGGTTCAAGATCAGACTGGGTGGTGAGTCCATACGTTTATAACATCCCGAACCTTGTTTTCTGGACCTTGGGACTGTTCTTACATGTTTTGGTGTGTCGAATGTAGAAATAGTATTTGCTGTGAACGGCTGTAATTAAAATCAGCTTTGCTTTTGAATTGTTTTACTGTCTGCGCTACATACATGTTATTCATGTATATGGTATACGTAAAATAACTGTCAAAAATCGCCAATCTTATTTGTGTTGGTCGGGCTTAACGACTCATTGCATGATAGTACAAAATTTATCAACTGGGGATTCAAGCACGTCGATTTGCAATTTGTAAAAGATTTCTGCGGGTCTGCCATGAATCGGAAGGCGCAATAGCAGTTCACTGTTCTGGTTAACATTTAAAAATTAATTTTTGTAAGATGAACTAAACTGTTTTACTTATTATAGAAAAATGTTGTCGGTATTTTGTGTTTTTCTATTTAAAATGTGATATAAAAATCAAATTTTTATACTTAACAGCGGTACTTGGTCGGGCAGGTATACTGATTGCCTCTTTTTGATCAGTAATAACAACATGAGAGCACATGAAGCAGTAGCATGGATCCGCATGTGTCGTCCGGCTTCCATCAACGATTTCTAGCACCTGTGGCTTGTCAAGTAAGAAATTTTATGCATAATAAACCGCGACTTATTTAGTCGATTACAAATTAATATTATTCTTTAAATGATAATTGCTTTAATACCAGAAACTGTTTGGCAAATCAAGCACATAGGTAATAATTGGTTCGTAGGAGACTGAGCGAAGCCATATTTCAAATAATCAAAACTGTACTGTCGACATTTCTTCTTAGATTCAGACATAATGAAGTAATAAAATTTGCAACAATATTTACAAAATCAAAGATTTACTTTGCACTTTGTATGACTCCACTTATCTATCACACTTTCGACTGATGATTGTTGGCAAAACACACGAAGCTAAACCACTGGTTTTTACAGATTTTAAATCCAACCCGAATCGACTTGCATGCATTGACTTGTTTGCGATAACATCGTACTCGTGCTGTGAACAAGTCATTGCAAGCGCTCATGTTCCTGCCGAAACATGTTGAATTGAGTGAATTATCTACGTAATAGTTGTCCTACATACTACTAGTTAAGAGACGCGAAAAAATCGAATCAGTGGAATATCTTCGAAGAAAACAGGGCAATAAAGATTTGGGATATAGTTGGGCTAAAGATAACGTACTACTGCTGTTCATAAAAATTGACGATTTGCTATTTTTGCTCCATGTTTCTGGGTCGTCATCTAAGGTATCTGTCTTCAAAGGTTGAAGCTGATTTCAATATCTGTTACTCTAAAAAAATATAAGAGCACAAGTGCTTTGAGATGTTTTGAACGATACATACCTAGTTCCGTTATACCGTCCAACGTTTACCAATCTGTATATCTGTACTTCAATACGTTGATTGGAAGTAGGTATAAATGTATACCAACAGAAGTTTGGACCTTCTAGTGATGGAGATTTTATTTGTCCGAATGTTCTTTTGGAATATTTTTGTAAATCCATTGAAACGATAGTCATATTGCACACTGCAAAGATTAAAGAGTTTACATTGCCGTATGTATTTACTCAAATTACAAGAAATGTCTCATACAGACTTGCCTAAGATTTTCAACACCTATCTCAATGCATTTTTAGCGTCTGATGACTTTCATAAAAAATGCGACTGCAAAAAAATAATACAAACTTCAACAGTTTTTATTGAATTTGCATTTAAGTGAAACCAGCGTCTTTTGATAAAATACTTTGGTGGTCCAAACATGTTAAAATTATCTTAAGATGGGCTTAGTGCAAGATACATCAGCTATATCGACAGAAAAAAGCCGACGGTTTTTTTATAAGGAATCTACTGTTTCGCAAAAGCATTTCTTTGTATGTAGTATTACGACTTAAAATTATTTTAATTCGTAATTTTAAATTTGCTTTCTAGCTCAAATGATAAGGTATAAGATACTGAAAATTTGAACGTTTTGCAATATAGTTTAATTGGACTTATGTAACAAGCACTAGAGTAATACCGTCTTTTTTACAAAGCAAATTTAATATTCTTTGCCACAATGACAACCTCCATCTTTCACGCAACAAGCGCACTGATGGCCGCTGGTATTCCACGAACAAGAACATCCTTTGGATTGTTGTGTCCATAGGTCTACTTGACCTGAAATACAAAATACCCTAATAATAGCAAATCAACACAATAGACACTGGTGGTAATTTCAAATTATGATAAATTACAATCTGTTTATATCTTTATCAAAAACGTCCAGCTTTTTATTAATTAATTTTTTAACAGCTGATTTTAATATTGGTTGTTATTTTCATATGACAAATGCGATAGTTAATTATAAGAGTTTTCAGTTGATGTAAGTAGATAGTATTTGCTCCGTCTGAGGGTAGATGCGCGATATTAGTACGGAAATATTGTGTATAAGGTTGGCCGATTGGTTTGGATTAAAAACATTTTCGATTTTCCTTAAAAAAGTGGACTTTTCCTACACTTTATTTCTTGACGTAAAGATACAGGGCTAGACCAATTCTTACTCAGACGTTCTGTATACATTTACAGTTAAGATATACATATCAGAGCCAGTTCGGGTTAAGGGAAGAAATGTAATATTACTTGATTGTTTATTTACCTTTTCTATTATGTGAAAGTGGAATTTTTATAATTAAAAATTGACAAGGTACACCAAATTTCACAATTACAGGTTATTGTAACTTATATACTACCAACAATACGTTTAGTGCTAAAGCCTAACACGAAATTGAATTTGGGTATAATATCAATAAAATAATCTGAATTATAAATGCATAGAACTTGATAAAGATTTTGTCCATCCTTGATAATCTTTAGAACTTGTTGGTTGAGTAAAACATAGAGTTAAAATTGTTTAAAGTGTGGATTTGACGGGCGTCCAGTAAGAGACGATTGAAAATGTCACCTCATCCAGTGCGCAAATGCTTATAATGTAGTAGTATTAATTAACAAGGGAATATTTTCTAATATCCACCCCAATTATTCAATCAATACCTCTTTTATTTATTTATATATGAACATGTAATAAAATGTAAACATAATTAGCAAATCGCTAAATAAATTAGATTATTATTATTATTATTACGTAATTGGTGCACTCCAAAATATATACAGATTTTAATTTCTAGGTACCGTAAAAAAGCGTATAAAAATGATGCTCGAAGCGAAACAGGGTTTACCTTTGGTAACCAGCCCTTTTGGATCTAGTGTTGGTATTCTTGCTGACTAAGAACTCCCTTAGGTAATATTATTAATGTACCATTATCGCTGTGTCGCCTTTGGAGTTGACGTTTCTCCAAAAGGTTAGCTCGCTGGCTGGGAAGTTTCTAGGTCGGTACTTTTAAATTCCCATTAACTTTGATGGCTTTAGAGTTGACTTTCCGGACTTTTTTCTTTTACAATTCTAAGTACTTAATAGCACATACGTATTCGAATACTTTATTTAGCTAAAAAATACTACAATACATCCTCGTTGTCCTCCAAACATATTAACCTTAAACCACAATTTCTCAACGTACTTATTCTTAACCAAATATACTCATAACAGTACTTTATATGAATAACAGCTTCCGAAGAGTCCCAAATTATTTTGACATCATCACAATTCAATCCTGCAGTACTTATTGTTTTCTGATAGCCGTGTTTAATACTGGTGTTCTACAAAGGACAACCTAGCAGTGTGCTACAGTAAGTTGCTACTAGTAGGAGCCCGAACATTGCTTAAAAGTATTTTCGCATCAAGTAGCCGGTTCAATGTAAACAAGAAATAAGTAAAAATCCTCTTAATTATATTGATCTAATGAAATACGTACAATATCAATAATTTATTTTCCAAAACTTGCTGCCATGCATCAAACTTATAGTAAATGTGCCACAAAAACAATAAAACACTATATTTAACTACTACTGTATTAACTGCTTATGTTTATTAGAAATTCGATCGTAAAATTTTACCTTTAACTTTGCACAAAAACTGAAGGATGTGTATTTTTTGCTCGCTACATCCACCTAAAATATTCTATTTTTCAAATCTAGCGCCGAGATAACTGTTGCACCAGTAGGTTTGTCTAGTTGATCGCCAATCAGTGGTAGAAATACCTACATCTAAAAATATTCTGATTCAGTCTACACATATTTAAAAGTCACCACTTTTTTCCGTTGTTGTTTTTGGCACCCTAACTGCAAAACATCACTTTTAATATGAGGATAAATGATATACATACAACACTTTAACATGCTGATAATTATTGGGTTATTTATTAATGCAATTAACAAAACAACCAAAGTTTAAT
This sequence comes from Elmis aenea, assembly GCA_947652605.1. Classification (NCBI taxonomy): domain Eukaryota; kingdom Metazoa; phylum Arthropoda; class Insecta; order Coleoptera; family Elmidae; genus Elmis; species Elmis aenea. The sequence goes on from OX393584.1 coordinate 19,848,401, forward strand.
AATTGTTGAGATATATAAAACTTTTGTTACGTATAATTTGCACTTTATTCTGGACTGCTTTTCATAGTAAAAACTGATCTACTCGCCAACATCCCTTAGAAGTGCGGTCAGTGTCGCACCTACGCATTTTTGCTTTAACAATAATCTTACTGATAGCACAGACAGTTTTTAAGTAATTGGTACAAATGGCACAATTACTACGCTGGATACCTAACAAAGTATTATTAGCTACATGTTTTACACGTTTACTTTATGGTTACATTTATTGTTTCTGACATTAATCTCAAATATTGTCTAATGCAAATTTAGAATAACTCTTATTATAACTATAGAATCTGGCTTACTTCACTCTATTTAATACATTAAAGAGCATAAAACTACCTTTTTTAATTTTAATAACTTTGTAACTCGTAAATAAGCCGAAATACCAGAAGTGTGACATTTACATCTATTACAAGTTGGCACATCGTCACTATCATTGTTGCGAATATGAGATATTTCTTAAACAAATTAGGTTTATTTTAATGACTACTTATAAGGTTTGATAAAATCGGTGAAAACGGTAGGAGGAGCATTACACAAACCAAAATATGCCTTCAAAACGTCATATAGCCTAAAGATGTGACCAAGGATGTATATTTTTTGCTCGCTTCATCCACCGGTTTGTAAAAGAATCTATTTTTAAAATCTTTCTTGGTGCCAAAAGTGTACACCATTTTGTTTTATTTATTTTAATTTATTAAATAAATATAACCGGGACAGAATGGGAGAATTACATCGCTTGGGGAGACAGATGTGAATTAAGTGTTAAAATTTTCTGGTATAGGACTGTCAGATATCCAAGAACAACCAAGCCTTGGTTCAAAATAAGACTGGGTGTTGAGTCCTTACGTTTGTAACATTGTGAACGCTGTTTTCTGGACTTTGGGACTGTTCTTACAAATGTTTTGGTGTGTCGAATGTAAAAATAATATTTGCTGTAAACGGCTGTAATCAAAGTCGGTTTTGCTTTTGAATTTTTCTACTGTCTGCGCTACATATATGTTATTAATGTATATGATTTATGTAAAATAACTGCCAAAAACCGCTAAAATTTATTTCATATTTGTTGGATTCACTTAATCCACCTGAGCTTATAGATGTAACCTTTGTGTATGTTTTATAAAGGACAACTGTATACCCCTTATACATCTATTTTGTAAAAAAATATTAGGTGGAGATTGATACTACACTCGCTTGATTTGTTTCTCTTAACTTTTGGTACAACGAACTTCTGAGTTCGTAATGTTTGTGAGGTATGCTATCCTTAAGTAAGTTTTTAAGGGCTTTGAGATAATCTTTTCCTTAGACCTACCGGAGACACTGGATCGGAGCACTTTTGACTAACATCACCGCGATGCGTTACAATGCGTCTAGGTCCTTTAAAACTAAAGACAAATTTCTTCTAGAATCAGTGCCGATTTTACAAATATGGGTGCCAACTATCTCTATTTAAGGATCGTTGTGAAAGCAGCATAATCAGTCACAATTTTAAATTGTAACTCTCATAAATAAGTCCGAAGTATCTTCAGAGCATGAATGAAGGCCAACATTTCTAGTTAATCGCTGTTATAACTCTGCTCAGATGAATTTGTTTATAAAATTGACCGGACGCATCCAACTATCTTTGTAATTCTTTCGCAAAAGTACTACCTCGTGGCCATACTTATAAGCATCAGTGTGTAGTTCCGTTTCTGCATTGCACGAATTTTCGGAACTGGTGTTTTATGGAAGGCCACATCTTGCTTGGTAATTTACTTAAACGTATGGCAATGGCAATATGGGCGTAATTAGGAATGAACTTTCTAAAATATCCAGCCAGTCTGAAAAAACTTTGAACTCGTAGCACAGTGTTTGGTTGTGTTTAATCCGTTACAGCAACAGTCTCTGCCTTCAAAAATCAGACACTATTTTTTTTTTTAAATCGTGATCCAAGTACTGACTTCAATTCACCAAACATGTGCACTTTTCCTGTTTCTGGACAAGTTGTAATCTCCTCGGTGCTTTTTTCTTTTCTTGTGATACAAATCATCCATGTGAACAAGAACTACACCTTGGTTGAAAAAGTCGCTGAATATTTGGTTGATAAAATCGATGAAACACTGTAGCAGAATTACTCAAACCTCAACGCATCTATAACAGCTCATATTGCTCAAAAAGCGTGACGAAGGATGTGTATTTTTTGCTCGCTACATCCACCTAAAATATTCTATTTTTGAAATCTTGCGCCGAGATAACTGTTGCACCAGTAGGTTTGTCTAGTTGATCGCCAATCAGTGGGAGAAATACCTACACCTAAAAATATTCTGATTCAGTCTACACATATTTAAACGTCACCATTTTTTTCCGTTGTTGTTTTTGTCCCCCTAACTGCAAAACATTACTTTTAATATAAGGATAAATGATATACAACATTTTAACATGCTGATAATTATTGGGTTATTTATTAATGCAATTAACAAAACAACCAAAGTTTAATAGTGTTACTGATACCACTGACTGTTTTTAAGTAATTGGTACAGCTGTGTATGAAACCATATCTAAAACCACACCTCGATTGTTCGAATCAATGCAATGGTTTCGTCATGTCCACTTAACGGCAGTTCGTGTATACCACAAAATTTTATGCAGTCTATGATCCTTGATAAAGTATGTCTATTTTCGTCAACTAATTCATTATGTTTCTTTCTACAGGATGGCACAGGGAAACGGGAAATTTTGAAGTTACTCTCACAAAGGTAAGAAGAATGATTTTAAAAGTTTTGTTGTTGAAAACAAAAAGTAAATTACATGCCAATAAGTGTTCTAACAAAAACAATTTCTTAAAACAATGTCCATAAGATGATGGCCATTCAAAAGTATGCATTCCTGGAAGCGAACGCTGAGATTTTGCATGACACTTTGAAACACTTCCATGATAATTGCAGCGATTTCTTCTCGAATCCTCGTTTTCAACTCGAGGATTGTCGTTGGGCGTGTGGTGTACACTTTGCTTTTAAGGTGGCTCCACAAGAAAAAATCGCACACAGACAAATCTGGTGATCTTGGGGGCCAATGAGTGTCACCAAAACGTGAAATTACGTGGTTACCAAACGGCCGCCATTGACGCTCTGGCCGTATGGGCCGTGGCTCCATCTTGCTGAAACCAAGGATTATGAAGATCGGGAAAGTTTTGAAGTCATTCTGCTACAAAAGTGTTGAGCATATCAGCATATCGTTCAGACGTTACTGTCCTTGCATTCCGTCTCTCATCCTCAAAGAAGTAAGAGCCAATCACGCCTCGTGTTGAAACGGCACACCAAACCAAACTGTAACCTTTTGGCTGTGTAATGGTCATTCGTGCAATTGACGTTCGCTTTCAGGAATGGACTTTGATTTTAGAAATTGTTTTTTTTTTTTGTTAGAACACTTAATGACATGTAATTTACTTTTTGTTTTCAACAACAAAACTTTCAAATTCATTTTTCTTACCTTTTTGAGAGTAACTTCAAAATTTCCCGTTTCCCTGTGCCACCCTGTATTAAGACGATATCCAGTATCAATGGACGATAAAGGTGGGTACAGACATGCAACAAAACATCGTATAGTAACAATTAAATTTGCCAAATGAAAATAAACATTCTTCAACTTAGGACATCGTTACACAAAGTTTAGCGCAAATTCATTATACATATGCTCCATTTTAATATTGCGAAATGGGCCGTCTGAACATACGAATGCGTATGCATAAATTGACATAGTCTCTTTAGACGACGCCACATTTACTGATTTTCAAATAATTAAATTAAATGGCACAAACAATTTTGTCCTCTAGTGGTGGTTCTTTCTTCTCCTTTCTCTTTTTTTTTTGCATTCTTACACTGGTATGAAAAGCATATGTGTTTTTCTGAGTTTGGACTACCTTTAACGATTTCGTTTTAATTGAATCAGTTTTGTTTTGTATTGGTGGTTCTTTGATAATTCAGTTTGTTTTATTTACTAACATACTAACATTATCTACTGAACATACGAATGCGTATGCATAAATTGACATAGTCTTTTTAGACGACGCCACATTTACTGATTTTCAAATAATTAAATTAAATGGCACAAACAATTTTGTCCTCTAGTGGTGGTTCTTTCTTTTCTTTTTTCTTCTCTTTTTTTGCATTTTTACACTGGTATGATAAGCATTCGTGTTTTTCTGAGTTTGGACTACCTTTAACGATTTCGTTTTAATTGAATCAGTTTTATTTTATGGTGGCGGTTCTTTGATAATTTTGTTTGTTTTATTTACTATTTTGTAGAAGTTTATGCTTTTATTGTTTAGTATAACATATGAAGAGAAAAAAGGGTATGAGAAGAGTTCAAGCTTTTCTGAGTGTATACCAATTTTTAAGTTTTCTCGCTGGTGTACACGTATTTAAACGTCACCATTTTTTTCCGTTGTGGTTTTTGGCCCCCTAAATGCAAAACATCACTTTTAATATAAGACTAAATGATATACAACACTTTAACATGCTGATAATTATTGGGTTATTTATTAATTTAATTATCAAAACAACCAAAGTTTAATAATCTTACTGATACCACAGACAGTTTTTAAGTAATTGGAACGAATGGCACTTAGTTACTACGCTGGATACCTAACATAGTATTAGCTACACGTTTACTTTATGGTTACATTTATTGTTTCTGACACTAATCTTAAATATTGTCCAATGCAAATTTAGAATAACTCTTATTGTAACTATAGTGGACACCTTTTGGTATCTGGCTTACTTAACTCTTCTATTTAATACATTAAAGAGCATAAAACTACCTTTTTTTAAATTAAATAACTTTGTAAATCGTAAATAAGCCGAAATACCAAAAGTGTGACATTTACATATGTTACAAATTGGCACATCGTGACTACCATTGTTGCGAAAATGAGATTTTTCATAAACAAATTAGGTTTATATTAATGACTACTTATAAGGTTTGAAAAATCGGTGAAAACGGTAGGAGGAGCATTACACAAACCAAAATGAGTCTTTTAAACGTCATATAGTCTAAATATGTGGCTAAGGATGTATATTTTTTGCTCGCTTCATCCACCGGTTTGTAAAAGAATCTATTTTTAAAATCTTTATTGGGGGACACATATGAACGAAGTGTTAAGATTTAGTTGTGTAGGACTGTCAGATATCCAAGAACAACCAGGTCTTGGTTCAAGATCAGACTGGGTGTTAAGCCTTATGTTTGTAACATCCTGAACGCTGTTTTATGGACTTTGGGACTGTTCTTACTTGTTTTGGTGTGTCGTTTGTAAAAATAATATTTGCTGTAAACTATTTGCCAAATGAAAATAAACATTCTTCAACTTGAGACATCGTTACACAAAGTTTAGCGCAAATTCAATATACATGTGCTCAATTTTAATATTGCGAAATGGGCCGTCTGAACATACGAATGCGTATGCATAAATTGACATAGTCTGTTTAGACGACGCCACATTTACTGATTTTCAAATAGTTAAATTAAATGGCACAAACAATTTTGTCCTCTAGTGGTGGTTCTTTCTTCTTTTTTTTTCTTTTCTTCTTTTTTTGCATTTTTACACTGGTATGAAAAGCATTTGTGTTTTTCTGAGTTTAGAATACCTTTAACGATTTCGATTTAATTGAATCAGTTTTGTTTTATAGTGGTGGTTCTTTGATAATTGTGTTTGTTTTATTTACTATTTTGTAGAAGGTTCTCGTTTATACTTCTATTGCTTAGTATAAAATATGACGAGAAAAAAGGGTATGAGAAGAGTTCAAGCTTAAATTAAATTAAATGGCACAAACAATTTTGGCCTCTAGTGGTGGTTCTTTCTTCTCCTTTCTCTTTTCTTTTTTTTTGCATTTTTACACTGGTATAAAAAGCAAATGTGTTTTTCTGAGTTTGCACTACCCTTAACGAATTCGTTTTAATTGAATCATTTTGTTTTGTATTGATGGTTCTTTGATAATTCTGTTTGTTTTATTTACTAGATATTTTGTAGAAGGTTCTCGTTCATGCTTCTATTGCTTAGTATAAAATATGAACAGAAAAAGGGGTGTGAGAAGAGTTCAAGCTTTTCTTAGTGTATATATATATATAAATAAGCACTACAGGCCATTTAGGCCTAGGGCTCGGTTTGCTGTGTCCCTCCACTTTTTTCTATTTTCCGCTGCCTCTGTCCAGTTCGTCACTTTTAGTTTTTTTAAATCATCCTCAACCGCTTCCAACCATCTTTTCTTAGGTCTCCCTCTTTTTCTCCCACCCATTCTACTTGCTTTAATCATTATCTTTGTGTTTCTTTGGTTGGGGAGCGTTGTGCATGCCCAAGCCATCTTATTCTTTGTGCTCTTACTACTTCGGTTATAGTCGGTTCATTGTACAATCTCATTACTTCCTCGTTTGTCCTTCTTCTCCATTCTCCGGTATTTGTTTTTATTCCCCCGTAGATCCTTCGCAATAATTTCCTTTCCCACCTTTCTAGGTCTTCTTTTTCTTTTTTGTTGATTATCCAGGTTTCACAAGCGTATGTTACAGTGGGTCTTAATACTGTTTTGTACAATCTTACCTTGGCCTTTCTTGAAATAATGTTGGATCTAAGAATTATCGCAAGAGAACCCGCGCCTTTTGAAAGTCTCGCGCTTATTTCTTTTCCGTTGTCGCAGTTATCAGTAATTTGTACACCCAGATAAATGAAATTTCTTACTTTCTCAAAGCGTCTCTCCTTGTTCTGTTCGATTTTGATTGATAGATATTCATCCCTTTCAATGTCTTTCCTTTTAGGTCCCATTATCATATATTTGGTTTTCGATTCGTTGATACTTAGTCCCATATTTTTTGCTTTGTGCTCTAACTTCCTGACAATGTTTTGGATATCTTTTTTTGTTTTGCAGATGATCGCAAGGTCGTCTGCGAAAGCAATGCATTGGTGGTTGTCTGCGTTTATGTTGCCATTTCTGTTAATTCCACTATCTCGAATTATCTTTTCTAAGGCTATATTAAATAAATATGACGACAGTGGGTCTCCTTGTCTTAGTCCTCTAGATACTTTAAAGACCTTTGACTTCATGTTTTTGTTTTTTATAAAATTTTCCGTGTTTTGGAACTTGTATTACAGGGCTTGTAAGTTCAAGAAACAGCACCCAGGTCTAAAGAAAGCCATTCTGGTAGTCTCCAAGTATTTTCTTAGCGTGCGTCTTTAGTCTCTTATTTATCAACTTGTAGGTTATGCACTTTAAATATCGCTTTCCTTTTATTGAGGTTACTAATTTTAAATCAGTTGTTTATTAACACATCTCAGAATGAAAATGATCACTGGATGATATAAATATAAAATGTTATCGATTAATGATCCCATTTCAATGAAAATTTTGCACATCAACGGGACAATTTTAAAACTTATTGTAGGAATTTTGATGCGATCGCTAGTCGGACTGTTTTGGAGAAAACAATTTAATCTGCAGCAAGTTTTTATTCATACAATTTCTTTTTCGAAAATTAAAAGTGTTTGTAAAATGACATTGGCAATATATCAATAAATTTTTCGACACTTGTTAACATGATTTAAAACAATTTGAGCTGTAAAAGGTAAATCCTGCCTAACCAACTGATGTCTAGTCTCCTTGCCGTAATAGAAGTCAAAGGCAGTTACGTATCCAGTTTTGCTATCACAAGGACGGAAATTGTAAGACCCCATTTCTAAAATTTTTGTGGGTTACACATTTTAAATATTACTTTCCCTTTGTTGGGATTATTAATTTTATATCAGTTGTTTATTATTACATCTCAGAATAAATATTATCACTGGAAGAAATATACATGAAATTTTGTTGTTACCGATTAGTGATTCCATTTCAATAAAAATATTACACATCAAGGGGACAATTTTAAAAGTTATTGTACGAATTTTGATGTGCTAACCAGTCGGACTTTTTTGTGCAAATCAGTTTATTCTAAAGCAAGTGTTTAACCATGCAATTTCTAAAAAAAAAAAATTGTTTGTAAAATGACATTCGCGATAAATCTGCACGTTTTTCGACAGTTTATGCTCAAAACTGGTAACATAAAAATGCTTTTGTATAAATATTTCTTTCTAATATACGTGCCATGTCCAATTTCTTAAACAAAATTTTTTCACCAAAATCTACGCTAATTTGGTGAAGGTTTAAATAAGCCTGATACTATGTTAAACGAAAAGCACACAGCATGATAGCAGCTGGTACGTAGCACTTATTACTTATTAAGCATCTCGTAAGGGTGGAACGCAAGGCTAAGTGATATTCGTCGCCGATGACGAGCTATCGCAATATGTGTAACTGCTGTTGTAATTAAACTGTACTCCAAACATAACTTATTAAATGAAATGTATTTAGGGAAAGTTCATGTCATTTAGACATAGAGTATTAAGACAGTGGACTTTTATGTTCGTTAACGAATAAATGCGAAGTAGCAGTTTGTTCCTCAATAATATATTTTTTTAAAAAGACACGTTTCTGGGTAGAAACGAGTAAATTATTTATCTCTCACTCAAAATATCCGCTTTATAAGACAAAACAAATTCTAATTTAATGAGATGTACTAAAAAAGTGTTTTGTCAGCTTAAAAAAAAATCTGTTGCAATTTCGACTTTTTGCAATAAACACACTGGATCCAATCATCTGAACGGGTTGTGGTGTGGTAATCCTCAAGACATCCAACACACTCATTGTCGTTGAATTGATCATTAATGTCGTTATCACTGTCTTCTTCGGCTTCATACTCTTCGTCTGACTCAGATGAAGACACTGAGGTTTGGATTTTTTGACAGGTTTTGGAGCACAGCTGGGTTTTAACTAAACCTTTACGTTTTGTTAGTCGTTGTTTTAACAATTTTGCCTTTTCGATTTTCAAGCCTGCTAAAAAAAATTTAAACTTGATAACTTACCTTTCTTAAACTTTATTTTCACAGCACAGCGCTACTTATAAACGTGTGGTTCTAACAAACTTACTGTAGAACACACAGCTCCCTATATTTCCGACTAAGTGAATTTGGGCACTTTGCCATCTCTCCCGGTGAAACATCTCACCCGGAATTACCCTAGATTATTTGCCTAGGAGAATACATTTTTATCAACCATAGAGGTGCAGTTTTAAAATAATTTCATGTGTCTGAACGTTTTAACTGTTTAATAAACGAGGACAGGATATTGATTGGTTTTCTGTTTTTCAACAGTCTTCTAAACGTTCAATACGCTTCGTCCAGTTAGTTTCTACCGGTTAATGATCCATTTTATAAAAATATTACACATCAAGGGGGCAATTTTAAAACTTATTGTAGGAATTTTGATGTGTTCACTAGTCGGACTGTTTTGGGCAAAACAATTTAATCTGCAGCAAGTTTTTATTCATACAATTTCTTTTTCGAAAATTAAAAGTGTCTGTAAAATGACATTGGCAATATATCAATACATTTTTCGACACTTGTTAACATGATTTAAAACAATTTGAGCTGTAAAAGGTAAATCCTGCCTAACCAACTGATGTCTAGTCTCCTGCCGTAATAGAAGTCAAAAGCAGTTTTGCTATCACAAGGACGGAAATTGTAAAGACCCCATTTCTAAAATTTTTGTGTTACACATTTTAAATGTTACTTTACCTATGTTGGGATTATTAATTTTATATCAGTTGTTTATTATTACATCTCAGAATAAAGATTATCACTGGATGAAATATACATAAAATTTTGTTGTTACCGATTAGTGATTCCATTTCAATAAAAATATTACACATTAAGGGGACAATTTTAAAAGTTATTGTACGAATTTTGATGTGCTAACCAGTCGGATTAGAGATAGTAACGATGGCTCCTGGTGGCGCACCAACACTTAATTCTTTTGCCATACGCATACGTTTATAGATAATCCTAGGGGACACACAACAATCTGCCTGCAGCATTGACACAACAAACAATAGTGGTGTTGACAACACGTTCTCCGCTGGAAACACCTCCTACTTGCAACTTTGCTCCTCGGTCGGCGTCATCACAAAAATCGTAGAACGTTCAAAACACTACTGTCAACATATAGATGACCGGCCCTGACATTTAATTATGTCAGTTGCTTGGACTATGTCAGTGGCGTAGGCAGGATGCTTCCATGAGGGGGGGGGGTTAAAAAAAACTCAAAAAGAGCTGAGGATCTATGTTTTAGGTCACCGCTCTCTTTTTAAGTTTCTTAGCAGCAGGATGTTTGATGGTTTCATCATGGGGGGATTTAATAAACGGTAAAAAGAGCGGAAGACCTTTTCTTTAGCACAAAATTTAAAATTCTCCAGCTCTATAACGACTTATTGCGAACCTATGGGTGGGGAGGTTCTGACCCCTCCATGCCTACTCCACTGGACTATGTAAATTGTATTACTTAAAATTTTTTGGGTCATATAAAAAACACAATATTTGGGTGGAATCACTATTACTTTTTATGTTGCAAAAACAATATTGTTCAAATAATAATTATATCGCAGGAAATCGGCAAATACTAGTACAATATGGCAGTATTGTAGAAGAACGTGTTTTGGAGATTGTTAATACCAACCCATCTTACAGACTAAGACATATTTCGCTTGAATTAGGTGTCTCTCAGTTCAAATATTACTTATATTGCAGAAAATTAAAAAATACTTGTAAAAGATGGCAATATTACAGAAGACCGTGTTTTGGGAATGGTCACATTTTTTGAATGCGAACGGTTTATGCAAAACAGTCTAATATTACAGTTTTTCAATTTATGCTGCTGGTTATATAATTCTATTTCTTTCAAATTAACCACACCTTTTTTAAATGCTATTCGATTGCCTGTATTCTGTATTTAGAATTTTTGTGTCATGTTATTGATAAAAATTGCAAGTTTGGACCTATACAGGGTGGTCATGTTTGAACCGGCCATGTTTAAAACGGTTGTACCATCCCTTAACTTGAGTGATGCTCATGGCACCGTTTTCAAAAGCCCACTGAATACTCCGATTGGTTTCCATTTTGCTATCGCCAATTTTTTTTTGCAAAATTTGATGCAATAACGCTGCTCAATTCGTTGCTTCATTTCGCGGCAATTGAAAATCCGACGAGCGTTCAATTCACCACCTCTCTTACAGAAAGATTTCTAGCGATTGACGTTTTCTGCGGGCATAAAAAATCAAGCATGCACATGAGGGTGCCCTACATCTCTCCACAGGAAGACATCTTCCGTCCTTAGTGTGGTTCTTAAAGATTAAAATTTCTAACCATCCCTGAGACAACCGAATGTCTACGCAGTCTCCTCATACTTCACAATTTGTTTCACTGCGTGGCACTCGTAAGTTTTCTGAGTTCATGTAACACATTGTGCCAAAAATTAATTTTATCGTCCCCCATTTTAATTGGTAACAGTCATTTTAACAAAATATAACATGAAAGAAAATGAATAACCCAAACTTATTTTTACGATGTGAAATAAGCAAAATGTGCATCGTATTTATTGTATAGCACGTGTTGGTTACAACAAGATCACATCAAATAAACAATAAAAATGTCTCGTGGAAACCATTCCCTTATCGCGAACAATAGTGCACTTTGCAGCGTGTCACGATTGCTGTTCAAATATCGACAGCATTTTGGTTGCACTCAGTGTTAACTTGTAAACGATATCCTAAAAATATCACATTACATTTACAACACTTGTTGAACGCTTCGCTGTTACATGTATTTGCACATCCCTAAAATCTTGTCGTTTTAACACTTGGTAACGTAATTGCGAAAATATTTTTAAAAATGTTCCAATTTTTAAGCCTTGGCGTAAAGTTTTTAGATTATTTGTGATTATTATTGTTTGTCACATCAAAATTATGGAATAAATAGTTTTTTGTTTTTGTTTTTAATTAAACTTCTAATCGCTGTTTCGGACATTACAATCTAGGCACACAGACTAATGAGCAGTTTAAACGTACCTAACCTTATTTACTGGGGTCTAAATTTAAAACTAGGGTTTACCCAACAGCATTCCTTGGATTCTTAAATATTATTTACACAATTTTTAACGTGTACACTGCACTAGCTCTGCTTTTCACAGTCACTTCTACTAATTCAAATGCTTAAATCAGTGTTTTTCAACCTTTACAATGTCGCGGCACACTTTTAAGAAAACTAAAATTTCGCGGCACATTATATTATGCGTAATTGTATTACCTTTTTTTTAGCAATTGGAGAATTTTAGTAATTTTGCCCAAAACAAATGTTTAGGTCTAGCTAGGCTAAATATGCACACAAAAATAAATTAATAATTTAAACTGATGCAAAAAAAAACTTTATAATTACTATAAAGTTAGCTGGTCAATGTCAGTCTGCAATCATGTAGTTGAATCTCTGTTGCATATTACACAAAAGTAATAACGATGTTTATTAGTCTTTTATGAAGTTCTTGGATATTTAAAGACGGATGTAAAATTTAAAGGCATCAAATGTACTTACCTTATAAAAAGTCATTTTATAACTAATTAACCCTAATTTATAGTTATTTTCTGTGCAAATCTTACTCCTGGATCTAGATTTTCCACCACTTATTAGAGTCACTTAAAAGAAATAAATAAATAAAAATAAGAATAAAATTAAAACTAAAGATAATAATCTTAAAATTTAAACTAATAATAATAATAAAATTAAAAATAGTAATAAGAAAAATAAATAATTAAAGGTTTTCTTTATTTTATAAAGGTTCTCGATCGGAAGAGGCCTGAAAACTCACCTCTGTGTGAATAATTTTTAACCCCTTACCGCGTGATTTATTTAATCTCGTTCAATTTAGTGTATGTTATTATTATTTATTAATATTGTCGCGCAGGAAAAATATTTTAAAAAAACATTACTTTGCATCAAAAAAATTAAAAAAATTACTCGTGACAAATATGTTACAAATTGCGTTCTGAAAAAAAAAACACCATTCTCAAAAAAAAAAAATTATAAAATTCTATCAAGATATTAGTAGTTATAAATTATAATACTAAAACAAAATGTATAGAAGACAATTTTATTGTGTGTGAAAATCATAAAAACAATTTCTGTTTTCATTCAGACAGGTGAACCCGACATTTTTCACAAAATATTGACGACTTCGACCTACATTCAGGATATTTGCATCGTTAGCGATCTCCCCATTGTGGTAGATGATTTTGATTATCTTTACGAATTTCCTGTGCTGGAATTTGAGCAAAAGGGTATTTCTTCTTTTTCAACTCCAAATGTGGTTGTAAGGAGCTGTTGGGTCTTCCACGTTTTTTGGGTGTAGTATTTGCTCTTCTAAGGACTACTGATATCGCCAGTTTGAATTCCAAAAGGGGCAAATACGTAGCTGTCTTTTCATTTCTTCTCCACATAAGTCAGGCGTTAACACATATCAAATCTATAAAGTGGAAGAAGATACGCAAATACCATTTTTTTGACCTTATACGGATTCTGTAGTAACCCAGCATAGAATCTAATAAATCTACTCCACCCATGTAGTTATTGTATACTTCAATAGATTTGGGGCGTGAAATGATGACATAAATGTTATCCTTTCTAGAAAATCTCTTCACCTCAGATACTGGCTGACCTCCCACATATGCCGATTAAGTTGTTACTACTTTATTATCGTACCAGCCAACGATGGATACATCAACTCCGTCAACTTGTGCAACTTTCTCTATATATGCACCTCTACCTCGCTTTTTCAGTACCGATTCCTTCGGAAGTTCACAGTTAGGTACTTGATTTAGTCGAACTGTTCCGAGTGGTAAAATCCCTTCTTTTGTGAGATGCGCTAAAAGTGGTATACTTGTAAACCAGTTATCAAAGAATAGTTTATAATTATGATTCCTGGGAACAGTCTCTGCGAGTTTTACTACTACATTACTACTTGCTCTAAGACCGGGTTGATATGCTTCAAGCTCAGTATGTCCAGTATATATAGATATATATCGAAATCATAGCTGAAGTCAGACACGCCACTCAAGACAAATTCCTTATAACCCCACCTATGTGTTTTTTTTTTGGGGTTATATTGTTTAAGAGATGGCCTTGCTTTAGTGGGGATTATTTGTTCGTCAACTGCCAAAAACTCTTCTTTTGGAACAAGTCGTAATCTATCTCTTACTATTCTAAGAACGGGTCTTATCTTGAAGAGCTTATCGTACCCAAGTTGTCCACACTGAATCTGTTCATTATTATCATTGAAATGGAGGAAACGTTTTATTTCCTCAAATCTATTACACGTCATTGTTTGGAAAATTGCACAGATATCTAATGAATTGTTCCAGTAGCTTCTAGTGGACGGTAGACCGTAAATAAACAATAGACATAAATACATATGCCAATAAATGCCTTCATTTCTTCTCTAGAAATATTAGCTGGATTTTCAGGTCTGACTTGCACGGAGTACATATTTGTCTCTTGAGTTATATAACAGTGTTTCCGATGTAAAAATGTATTCAAAAAATTGATAGGGCATATTCATTTGGCTAATGTCCGCAGGAAGTAATTCAGAACCTTTAAAAATTATTTTATTATTTGGTAAGTAATAACTATGTTTATTAGTCTTTTATGAAGTTCTTGGATATTTAAAGACGGATGTTGTAAAATTTAAAGGCATCAAATGTACTTACCTTATAAAAAGTAATTTTATAACTAATTAACCCTAATTTATAGCTATTTTCTGTCGAGTCATTTTGGTGCAAATCTGTTGTATTCTAACATTCCAAGTTCAATTACCGTTTTTACATACAAAAATCCTCTTAAGACTGCCTTATCGGTGAAATTCGAGGGCGGTCATATAGTTAGTTTTCATTTGATTTGATTCATAGCCAAACGTCCAGTATAGTGGGATGCCCAGCTGTCAAGTAAAATTAACATGCACGTTGTAGATTTTTATCCGCCATTTCTTTGTCCAAGCATTGACTTGGATAGCAGCTGCCTGTAATTTTGCTGTGGATACTTCTTGCTTTTTCCAACTGCTGGGATAGCAATGTCGTCAGCAAAAGTGGCTTTTATTTAATTTTCTAGTGTAGGGATATCACAAGTGTACAGCAGGTAGAGAACCGAACCTATTACTCTTTCTGTGGAATTCCTGCTTTGATTGTCTTTAATTTCGAATACGCTTCCTGTTTGATTCTTTAGTGTCTTTCCAAGAAAAATGATTGGAGAATAGGAAAATTCTGTTTCAGAAGCTTTTTAATAATAATTGTTCCTTTCGTTGATATATAAAAAAGGTAAAGTATGGAAATCATACAAAGTTGGAAAACTAAAAAGGCAACCAAAGAAACTTTTTCAGTAGTATCTTTTTTCTGTTTTATTTTTATTGTATTCGCATCACACATAATTTAACAGTTTTAATGGTTAGTAATCTTGAAACTTTCACACGCAACGGACAAATTGAAACGCTGTTTAATTTCTGTTTTGTACCCTTTAATTTGTATTAGCATTATTAGTCTCGTTTTGTTGATAAAAATGCAAGTAGCGGTATTAATATTTGTAATAAGTTTACAGTATTTTTAAGCAAATCGGTGGTTTCGGCAATAAACATTGTGCTCTCTATACAGGATCTTGTAATTTTACTGTTGAACCTTCACTTGAAATACTTTGATTTTTCAACAGTTTTGCCATTTTAATGATGTTATAAATGCGATTTATTTTCAAGTACTGTCAAATTTAAATTTAAACTACGGTTTGGTTTTAATTACCAACCATCGCACAAGAAAAGCTGTAGGTAATACTGCTATATTTAACTACTTCTATTATTTAATAAAAATGAACTCCGCAGAAAAACAAAAAAAAATGACTGATATCAGCGATTGGACTGTTTTTTTTTTAAATTGAAATTATCTTTGATAATTTATAAAAGCAGGTGAACATATTTATCGAGCCCTGTTCACAATGCGTTCAAATAAGGCCATGTCGCACAAAACTGCTACAGTTTCGATTAAAAACAATCAAACGCAATCAATAACAAAACACACAAGTATTATTCTAATAACTCTGTTAAACAGGCTTCATATTATTCTTGCTGCACTCAAAGCAGTTGCTTATTTAGCAATTATCTTTGATAATTTCTCCTTTTTTTTTGTTTTATCTTTGATTCCGTTGGCTTTAGTTTTAGATAGTGTCTTGGCTCGAGAATTATGATTGTTAACTTTATATTTATTGTTTACGACACGATTCTCCATAATTTTTGGGAAGTGGGTCACGCATTTTGTTTACCTGTTTAAAAATTCCTATAGTAACCACCTTTTTTGACTGTGGTACAAGAATCGCCGTATTATGATTCAGTTTTATTCAAAGAAACTTTAAAATTGGAGTTGATCTATTCTTTTTGATTATAATTTACTTTAGAAATAGCAATACACATACTAAAATTGAGAACCTTCTCACTTAAAAACGCTTGACGATTGATCAATATATTTTATCAATTTCTTATGGTCTTTTGTCGTTCGCCATCTACAGCTGTTTACATTGATTGCCATGGCTATCGTTTCTGATAGCCAGTGATGTTTGCCTATAAAAATAATAGCTATAGTAAAGGTGAGCAAATAGTATTTAATCAATGTGCCAATAAAACTTAATGCATTTTTCCTCGTGTCAGTACTTTTGTTTAGGGTACATATAATAATGTTTGCTGAATATAGATCCAATGTATAACATCTAAGACAAGAAAAATAATATTAATTTAACATATAAAAATTTGCAATATTTTTTATGTCGGGCATGTATGCTGTTGATTGCAGGATAATACGTACTGTCGAATCTTCCTCTGTTAACTTGCTTTTATTCTCCGAATGTACATGATTTAAACGGAAAAATGTATTTTGCAAGTGAATTACAAAAAAAAGTATCTGGCATGTTATTACATACTTTTAGCTTTTAACTTTGTCTTTTTAATGCGACATTCTGATTCTTTATTCTGTGTCAATCAATGACGTTCCAATTTTTGGATATGTTTCTGCTATTCACAAATTTGTATGCTTTAAGTGGTTGTATTGCAAATTGAAAATCTGCATTTTAAAATTTTCTGATTGCATTCAGTCGAAATCCTGCATATACAATAAGTCTGGATAATAAATAATTATTAGTAAGTTTTTAACCCTACCAAAGTTATGAAATTTTTGTAAAAGCTGTTGATCAATAGAATCAACAGGTAAAACTCAAACATTTGCATTTTATTCGCAAAAATTTTTGGTTTACACGACACATTTGTGTGGTTTGTCAGGACATTTGTCCGTTTTTGCTTACTCATTGTAAAAAAAGACTTATCTTATAAAAGCAACATATGAAAACCAAACTTAACAAAAACGAATAAAAAATAAATAAATGTTTTAGTTTTCATATCAATTTCAGCTGTCTATTAAATATGATAGCCACCACGGCCCATAATAAAAACAACTGCACTAAGTTTCATGGAGTGCCTGTAAGAGTTTTTTTTACACAGTAGTAACCAGCTCTACCGGCTGGTATATAGAAATACAATCTTCTTTAGCGGTGTCTTCTCATCAATCTTTTCAACCGGGGTTTAATACTTCTTTTAGTTCCCCAAATATAATTTCGGAAGCAAGGGTGTTACATTCCTTTTCTTGGACATTATCTTCAAATTCAACTTCAGCCTCAGCGAAAACAGTGCCTTTCGTGTTTGTAGTGGTTCCATAAACGCTGCGACCCCAACCTTGTGATATTAAGGCCCATGGGGGGAAGGTATTGATGGCCGATGTTTTAGACCAACAATAAAAAGTTATTGCGTTATAGCAGCTTAAATCAAGTAACATCAAATTAATGTTACATACATCAAAATCGCCAGTTTATTGTTTATAATGTTCGTAAGTAATAATGCACAACACAGATCTATCATTAAGAGTAAATGAATAAATTTGATACAGAGAGGCCAATTTAAAAAGTAAGAAACTACAAACATTATTTATATTGGGTCGTATGCATAAAAGCAAGTAAAAGCTTTTACTACTGATTTTGAAAGTAAATACTCGGTTCCGTATGCATATAAAGTTTAAGCATTTACTAGGAGTAGTATTTACTTAATTTTCAGTAAATACTTAAAAAACCGTATGCATAACATGGAGTATTTACTTAAAAGTTTAAGTAAATACTAGTACAACCTCAAGTCTGCCTGTCACCGTACTTATTTTAGCATCAGTTTTAATCATGGCGTTGTTCATGCAAGTTAAAGCTCTTAAAATCTTTCAAAATCGACGAAATCGCGATTGTCGACAATATCGTGCACTATTCAGTAAAAAAAAACGTCGCTTCGAGTACCTGGCAGAAACATTCTTGGACAACGTGGACGAAACCAGAGGTGGTGCTCTTTCACGGAAGGCTGGATCAAATTTCCAAAAAATATGGGTGAAGTAGATAAAGCAAAAAGAGATTGGCAGACAAAATTTAATTTTCCGTGTTGTATAGGAGCTTTAGACTGTACACACGTCGAAATACTCAGACCACCAGGGCACGCCGATAGAAAATCCAAGCCTTCTATTAACGTTCAAGCTACTTGTGATAGCAACGAATTATTTAAGTGTTGATGCTACCAATTCAGGCTGTATCTACTCATGACAGTCGGGTGTTACGAAAATCTGGATTAATTGAAAAGATTGCAGTCATAATTGCCGATGAGGGATATTGAATCGCTTCGTGGATTATGACACCATACAGGAATCCTGATAATGATGTCCAAAAGCATTACAACAAAATACATGCAAAAAACAGAGTTTGCAATAATTCCGTCAGTTATCGTAAGTTGTTTTATACTCCACAACGTAGCAAAGCACCTAGGTGCCACATTCGATAAAGAAGATTAAGTTAACTATAATCTTAGTGTCGAAGAGGAGGAAGGCCAACACGACGAAGAGAATGACATCAGGCGAGCTGGCATAAGGAAAAGAAAAAACATTGCACAATTACTAAGCGGCACTTAGTTGAGAAAAAATGTTGGTCTAAAAGTTTATAATACTCCTAGTGAATTCTAAAAGGACACCATTTATTGTTTTGAATCTAACATTATAAAAATTCTTAATAATAACAATCAAATTATGATTTTAACATGGACTGTTACAAATTTTATTCTTTTCTTGTGATTAACCATGACAATATTTGAATCATTAAGTAAAAGCTAGTAGTATTTATTTAGGATTTTCCAGCATTTGCTACCTAGTACTAGTTAAAGATTATGCAGATGACATCTCGCATTTACTTTTTACTTATACTTAATACTTATAAGTATTCACTTATTTTTATGCATACGGCCCATTGCTTTAAAACAAGTACATCGCTAAGTACCGCATTGACTTTGTGAAGGCTGACACTGGCACTTAAAAAAGTCTTGACCTGAAAATATTGACTGGATGGCGCGATTTGTGGGACCCTTTACATCTTTTTTGGGTATTGTAATAGTATTCCAGAGAGCATTTATATGCACTGCAGTATATTATTGCTAATGCTAAAACAAACATGTTTTCTAAAGCGTCTTCTTATCATAATGAGCGGGTTATGCACCAAATCAGTGCTAATACGGACCTCTTTCTGGTCTGGATTATTATGTTCCTTTTGGACAACACCACCACATACCTCCTTCGTAAGACGATCTGATTTGATTCGTGTTCTATACAATCTCGAAGTATTTTATACTCGACTTTTTACTCATGATGCAGGTTACTTACTACTGAGTTATTAAAAACGCTTTAAACACTAACGAAAAATGTGCATCTGCATCAATTTTTGATAAACATGCAGTAATCGCGACAGCAACTTTTGGTTTCTTTTCCTTTTTGTTGCAGAGGTTTGCAACTACCTTAAATATAAAAGTTTAAACATAGCCTTTATTTCACTCATATCAGTCTTTTTAACACTACCTTTTTTTGGCACAATTGGTCTCTTTGCCTTTCCTTTTTGCAGTGGTGTTGCCTCGTATTAGATTTTTGTGGTGTAATTTTAAACTCTTAATTCTCTTCACACGCTACAAGAATTTTTCTGTGGATAATCTTTGCTCATCAGCCAAAACTGAATTAAAGAGAGAACACATTTTAAATTTAAATTTTGTTTTTAGCTACGATTTGCTACGTGTCCTATATAATCTCAAAATGTGTATTTTATTCTCGATTTTTACACATTATCCGGGTCAGTGCTGAATTATTTAAATAAAATATTTTGGTGGGGATTATGGCTAATATTTTTCAGTAAGTTTGATTGTTGTTTTGGCTCTTACAGTTATTCAGTATTAAAATTTGTCCCTTTGATAAGCATCTGCCAGTCGGCATAAATCTAGATCAAAAACTGACGAAGAGCTCTTTAATCAAATAAATCAAACTTTGCTATTTTGTCACCAAAAGGGGTATAAATTATAGAAATGTGAAACCAGACAATCTAAACATATACAGCTAAAGCCATATCAAAATTGCCAACAAATTATTTTACAATAAACTCTAATTTTTTACGTTTTGCTAATTTTTATTTGCGTTGTGTAAAAAAAATTGCATGAATTTATTAATCCCTTCTTGGTTTTGGGAATCGTAAAATAAATCATGTCCATCTTGTGCAGACAGAAGTTAAAAGTAAAATATCTTGGTTCATGTCTTTAGTTCTGAATCGGATTAAATCAAAAGACTATATTGCTTGAATTCATTAATCCATTCTTCATTTTGGGAATCTTGTTATAAATCATGTCCATTTTGTGCAGACAGCAGTTTAAATGTAAAATATGTTGGCTCATGTCTTCAGTTCTGGATCGGATTACATCAAAAGACTATTTTGCTTGAATTAATTAATCCCTTCTTGGTTTGGGAATATTATAATAAATTAAGCTTATCTTGTGCAGACAGCAATTAAAATGAAATATATCTTGGCTCATTTCTTTACTTTTGGATCGGATTACATCAAAAAAGTCTATTTTGCTTGAATGAAATATACATGAAATTTTGTTGTTACCGATTAGTGATTCCATTTCAATAAAAATATTACACATAAAGGGACAGTTTTAAAAGTTATTGTACGAATTTTGATGTGCTAACGAGTCGGACTATTTCGTGCAAATCAGTTTATTCTACAGCAAGTGTTTAACCATACAATTTCTTTAAAAAAAAATGTCTGTAAAATGACATTCGCGATAAATCTGCACGTTTTTCAACAGTTCATGCTCAAAACTGGTAACATAAAAATGCTTTTGTATAAAAATTTCTTTCTAATATAAATGCCATGTTCAATTTCTTAAACAAAATTTTTATATTTTTTATCACAAAATTTTTTCACCAAAATCTACGCTAATTTGGTGAAGGTTTAAATAATTCTGATACTGTGTTAAGCGAAAAGCACACAGCATGATAGCAGCTGGTACGTAGCACTTGTTACTTATCAAGCATCTGGTAAGGGTGGTATGGCCATCTAACAATAACAAAAATTTATTTTCTTTAGAACATTTGACGCAACTAATGAAGTGTTTCAGCCACTGCAGAAAAAGATTCGCGTTGATGTAACCTGTTTTAGAGATGGTCACGATGGCTCCTGGTGGCGCACCAACACTTAATTCATTTGCTATACGCATACGTTTAAAGATAATCATAGGGGGCACACAACTGCCTGCATCATTGACACAACAAACAATAGTGGTGTTGACAATACGTTCTCCGCTGGAAACTTCCTACTTGGTGTTTTTCTCACCTAGCCACGATTTTCTGATTCCTTTTTTGCACAGTGGAGAAACCACTGTCATCAACATTATATTTAGTCAAAGCTGTAAAGCCATGTACATCAACAGTTTTCTCAAGAATGTCAAAAAAACTCGTGAAATTTGTTTTTATTGAATCCAGCTGCTCCAGCTAACAAAACCTTCTCTGGTTGTGAGTGACAGTTGTGGGTGGCGTTTCATGAAATTATAGTACCATGCTTTGCCAGCCATACCTTTTTCTACATTGTAATTATTAGAAATTTGATTTCGGCTGGCTAATTGGAAAGCAAGGCTGTGATATTCGTCGTCGATGACCAGCTATCACAATTATTGTACGATCGACATGGCATTTATATGTGTAACTGCTGTTGTGATTAAACTGTACTCCAAACATAACTCATTAAATGAAATTATTTAGGGAAAGTTCACGTCATTTAGACATAGAGTATTAAGACAGTGGACTTTTATGTTCGTTAACGAAAAAA
This sequence comes from Elmis aenea, assembly GCA_947652605.1. Classification (NCBI taxonomy): domain Eukaryota; kingdom Metazoa; phylum Arthropoda; class Insecta; order Coleoptera; family Elmidae; genus Elmis; species Elmis aenea. Next base: position 19,870,623 of record OX393584.1, read on the forward strand.
TACGATGTAGCAGTTTGTTCCTAAATAAGATATTTTTTTTTAAAAGACACGTTTCTGGGTAGAAACAAGTAAATTATTTATCTCTCGCTCAAAACATCCGCTTTATAAGACATAACAAAGTCTAATTTAATGAGACGTACTAAGAAAGTGTTTTGTCAGCGTAAAAAAAAACTGTTGCAATTTCGACTTTCTCATTGGGAAAAAATGTTAGTGAAATATTTCGTGTATTACATTTGCCACTGCACTCTCCAGATGTTTCTTCAATTGACTGTCATATTTGTTATAGATTATTTGCCTAGGAGAATACATTTTTATCAACCATAGAGGTGCAGTTTTAAAATAATTTCATTGTCTGAACGTTTTAATTGTTTAATAAACGAGGATAGGATATTGATTGGTTTTCTGTTTTTCAACAGTCTTTTAAACGTTTAATACGCTTCGTCCAGTTAGTTTCTACCGATTAATGATCCATTTAAATAAAAATATTACACATCAAGGGGACAATTATAGAACTTATTGTAGGAATTTTGATGTGTTCACTAGTCGGACTGTTTTGGGCAAAACAATTTAATCTGCAGCAAGTTTTTAATCATACAATTTCTTTTTCCAAAATACAAGTGTCTGTAAAATGACATTGGCAATATATCAATACATTTTTCGACAATTGTTAACATGATTTAAAACAATTTGAGCTGTAATAGAAGTCAAAGGCAGTTACGTATCCAGTTTTGCTATCACAAGGACGGAAATTGTAAGACCCCATTACTAAGATTTTTGTGGGTTACACATTTTAAATATTACTTTCCCTTTGTTGGGATTATTAATTTTAAATCAGTTGTTTATTATTACATCTCAGAATAAAAATTATCACTGGATGAAATATACATAAAATTTTGTTGTTACCGATTAGTGATTCCATTTCAATAAAAATATTACACATCAAGGGGACAATTTTAAAGCTTATTGTAGGAATTTTGATGTGCTAACCAGTCGGACTATTTTGTGCAAATCAGTTTTATTCTACAGCAAGTGTTTACCATACAATTTAAAAAAAAAAACAAAAAAAAAAGTCTGTAAAATGACATTCGCGATAAATCTGCACGTTTTTCGACAGTTCATGCTCAAAACTGGTAACATAAAAATGCTTTTGTATAAAAATTTCTTTCTAATATAAATGCCATGTTCAATTTCTTAAACAAAATTTTTATATTTTTTATCACAAAATTTTTTCACCAAAATCTACGCTAATTTGGTGAAGGTTTAAATAATTCTGATACTGTGTTAAGCGAAAAGCACACAGCATGATAGCAGCTGGTACGTAGCACTTATTACTTATCAAGCATCTGGTAAGGGTGGTATGGCCATCTAACAATAACAAAACTTTATTTTCTTTAGAACATTTGGCGCAAGTAATGAAGTGTTCCAGCCACTGCAGAAAAAGATCCGCGTTGATGTTACCTGTATTAGAGATGGTCACGATGGCTCCTGGTGGCGCACCAACACTTAATTCATTTGCCATACGCATACGTTTATAGATAACCACAGCGGTCCAGACACTTTTGTAAAAGTTTCTTTCGACTAAGTTTTTGGCCGAGTGTAAGCAAACGCGGCACCCATCGTGCAGAAACTTTTTCGTGCCCAATTCTTGGGTTAAAATATTGCATACCCACTCTTGAGATGTATTACTCAATTTCAATCGTCTATATTTCAACATCTTATCGTGGAATTTGGTGACCGTTTCTGTTGTAGTGCTTTTATTATTTTGTTTAGTTGTAACTAAAAATCTCCCGACTGGCATATTGTGAATTACGATTCACGCCTCATTTCTTATGCAACCATGCATATAGGCGCTTACAATCCGGATCCATCTTTTTCCTAATATGAACAGCAATTTTTTCACCCAAATCTACGCTAAATTGGTGAAGGTTTAAATAATTTTGATACTGTGTTAAACGAAAAGCACAGTATGAAATCAGCTGGTACGTAACACTTATTACTTATCAAGCATCTTCATCTACACTATACAAGTATATGGGTTTTTGTTATTTTACCACAGCTTATTACAGCTCGGGCACTCTCAGGCGGCACCTATGATCTTGTCGGTTTGGATCCACTAGCGCTATTTCACTCGCACTGAGCGAAAAAGTCGGGGCCGGACTTAAAATATTTGTATATTATCGCAAATGAGCGATAATAGCGCGGTATTAAAAACTATTTAAACTTTTTTTAAAGAACTTTGGAATAGACATAAATAAAATAAAGAAATAGGTAGTCGATTTTATATTTAGATTAAAGGAATATTCTACCATCCTCATAAAGCACTACTATCAGGTTATTAAATTAACTTTGCATTACGGATAAATGAAAAATAATGGGATTCGGATCTATCTGGATATTTCGGAAAGGATTTAAAAATAAAATTATGATATATTAATACTTAGATATTTATTACAGTATAAAATTGTAATAAAAGTTTACAAAAAAAAAATGATAACAATATATCGCACCCTTGCTTCAAAAGTGACACAATTCAAAAATATACGTTTTTCAGAAAATCCAAAAAACCGTCCTAAACTAAAAATAAAAACTTTTTTTTTTAAATCAATTTTCTGATGTTTATAAAACCAGAATCAAGTGGGTTTTTTGTCATTTTTAATTTACAACTCTAAATACTGTAACGCTAAACACCTTTCTTTACAGTTGTGACACTTTCTTTGTTCTTCTCAGACACATAACACTTAAATATTTTGAGTTGTGCCACTTTTGTAGAATAAAATGGATAGTTATGTCACTTTTGAGGTTCAGTTTATATTTATTAACAAAGTATTATTTCAAGTTATGACGCTATGCGCAATTTAGGATTTCACTGTTAAGTTTTAACTATTCAAATGTTTTCATATCAATTTCTGGAAAATAGAGGTATGCAATCAAAAGTACTACTAGATCACTGAAAATTATATTTAGAAAAAATACATAAATTTGTCATTACAAAAACTTTATATAGGAAAAAAAGTATAAACAGCTATATTTAACACAGATTGAAAACATATTTATAATAACAATTATAGTAGTTCTTTGGAATAACATTTTTGTCGATGAGGTCTTGAATATCCCTCTTCTTATTTTCGGGTAATACAAATCGCTTAGAATAAGCTTTAACGATTTCTTTTACTATTTTCTTTATTTGGATTTTCCAAATGTTCTTCTTCTTGATTGCAACTTGTAGTTAATGAAATAAAATATTGTTCATTCTCTGCAACAAAATGGGCCATTGGATTATTTGAATGTTCTCCTCTGTTCTGTACGGTTGCCATTCCTAAAATTTTAGCTGCACGGCTTGATGAAAGCATGATTCTGCTGCATGCAACTAAAAAGAAATATTCTGTGCAAGTATTTTTATAAAACATATTCTTTAACAGTGAAATCAGTCAACATACCAACGTATCGTTCATGAAAACTGACATAACTCAAAACATAAAATAATTCTTCTAAAGTGACTCAACTCAAAATATCAACATTACATGATCAAAATTGATACAACTCGCTTTATAATCAGCACTGTTTTATTAAATTTAATCAGCTGATATTGGTTCAACTCGAAAAGAAACTATATTTTCATCATTTACACAGATATGGAACATGCATGTTAAATTTTCAAAAGTGGCGTAACTCGAAATTCTCTAAATTAATTCTTAAAAAGTGGCATAATTTTAAATAATATTAATAGATAATGCTTACCTTGATCGACTAAAGCGACACAAGTCGAAAAAATACACCTTTTCTCTTTTACTTTATTTCGGAACAATGACACAACACAAAATAATACACTTTTAAACTTGTCAACAACCACGACATTCACGGCACAATTAAGAATAAGACACTATTGCACAAGTTATCACAGACTCACCCCGAACAGTAAGAACGACATAACTGTACTCTGATGCCAAAATTATGAAGCTAAAATCATACACTTTTGATGATTGGTCGAGTGTTGGTGATTCTGCAATTTGTTTATAGTGACAGCTCAAAAAACGTGTTTTTTGAGTTGTGTCACTTTTGAAGCAAGGGTGCGATATAACAAAAAAATTAGTGATTACGCCAAATAATTAATTTGTTTTTGTAAATTTTTTTAAAATGGCTATTTATAATTTTTAAGGTAAAATAAATTCTTATTCTTAGGTAGGTACAACTTTTTAACAAAAACGGTTGGAAAATATGTACACGGATGAATGAAAGGTACAATTTCGCATAATTTAAGTAGTTCGCTGCAAACATTACTATTTAGAATGCATTTTTCAAAATTATTTTGAAATATACATTCAATATTTAAAATTAATTGTACAAAAGCGTCATTTGGCATTTTCAAATTGCCAAACGGTGTGTTAGCAGCGTTCTCGTACGCTTTTAAAAAACAATAAACAGTAGAATCGTTTAATTCAGTTTGGTCTTTACTGTATCCTATACAAGTTGCACACGAGTGCACTTTCAGTGCTCTATTCACAAGATAGCCACATACATAGCGAACAAAATTTTTATGTAACATGTCATCTTTTGAATAGCCAGCAGTTATTTCTGGTTCAAAAGTAGCACTCGTATTTTCCTGTTCATCAGCTAAAATTGCACACGCAGATTCTTTATAGTCTTCAATCCTAAGTAGCATTGAATCGGAATCTGCTTCACAATTTTCAGTGCCTGAATGAAGCAGGTTTGCACACTGCAGCTTTCTAAATGTCCTGTGAAACTGTATTGGAGTTGGATTAAAACAGTTGCCGTTTGCTCTTCAAACTTGCCCAAAAAAAAAATTCCAAACAATCTTGATTTAGTTTTCTGGTAAATAAACGATCAAATCCGGCAATATTATGAAGATAATTAAATAAAGCTAATAAACTATTTATGGAAATTTTAAGGCTATTAATAAATTTCATTCTTTTTGTTAAATTTCTTTTTTTTCTTGGTCCCACACTTCAAGTTTTTCAGAAAAAAAAAAAAAAAAGTGTCAAAAACTCGACTTGATAGGGTTCATTTTTAAATGCAGCATTATATTTTTTTGAAGTTGAAGTTTGCCTGGAGTTTAAAATGTCAAATAATTTATCTATTCTTTCTAGAAAATCAGCAGTTTCTCTAGCTTCTTCAGGAAGACAGCCAAATCTAATATAAAAAGTCATACCCACGAAAACAGAATAACTAAATACTTGAGCGAGCTATCACATTTAACATAAAGCGCAGTATGCTATAGCATGCTAAAAAATACGGTGAAAGCGGTCTGTCGCTTAAAAAAGTGCTTAAAACACGTCAGCGTATTATTCCGGTTCCCGCACATGAGCCACAAAAATTAAATGCGGATTAATACGGTTCCCGCAGTGAAAGAGTTAAAATGTACTAGTACAAAGTACTTTCTTTTTAAACTATTAAAAGTAGAAAGCTAAATTGTGTAGAACAAATTATACATTTTTTTTAAATTGGAAAGTTAATACTTACCGGTCAGGTTGCTTAGGAAAGGTAAAAAAGCTTTTCTTGCAATTGTACCTTTTATTGTTGCACTTTTTAACCGCACATACAGATCCACCTTTTCCTTTACTCATTATTACACGATGAAAAAGAACAATAAAATGTTATTTAATAAAAGCACAAAATAACACCAAACACTATTCAAAATAAATTCCCAGCAATGTCCTTTTAAAAGAGATATCAAACGTCAAAACCGCCCCTGTACTGTTTTCAACTCAAAGGCGGGGCGAAGAAGTTGCGCGTGTAGATCGGCGCAAACCGTTCCTGCTAAGAGAGTGCCCGAGCTGTAATAAGCTGTGATTTTACTGTGTATTGGAGATTGTAAAGGCAAAACAGCTTCATTCTGGGTGGAAGATAATTCCACTGTATTTTGTCGATTCGGATCTTTTTTATTTTTGCGACATGGGAAGAACAGCGGAAAAGTGTGCGCCAAGTTTCGATGCACCGTTAACAATAATAAAAATGAAGATATTTGCAATCAATAACAAAACACCCAAGTGTTGCTCTAATAGCTCTGTTAAACACGCTTCATATTATTCTTTCTGCACTTAAACATAAATGGCAGTTGCTTATTTAGCAATTATCTTTTATAATTTCTCCTTTTTTTGTTTTATCTTAGATTCCGTTGGCTTTACCTTTAGATAGGTCACCGTTAGTGTCTTGTCGTTTGTGGTACTGTGTATTGGAGATTGTAAAGGCAAAACAGCTTCACTCTGGGTGGAAGGTAATTCCACTGTATTTTGTCTATTCGGATATTTTTTATTTTTGCGACACGGGAAGAACAGCGGAAAAGTGTGCGCCAAGTTTCGATGCACCGTTAACAATAATAAAAATGAAAATATTTGCAATCAATAATAAAACACCCAAGTGTTGCTTTAATAGCTCTGTTAAACACGCTTCATATTATTCTTTCTGCACTTAAACATAAATGGCAGTTGCTTATTTAGCAATTATCTTTGACAATTTCTCCCTTTTTTTGTTTTATCTCCCAGTAGCACAAAATATTGGGCCAACATTGGCTAAAAATTGACATACAATACTGGGAAAATATAGATATGTCAACATTTTTGAATATTGGTGAAATATTTTAAATTAATATTAATCCTATAACATTTTTTTATAAAGGATCTATATTATTAAATAATATTAGATTAATATACCGTATCGATATTGGTGAAATGTATACTTTACACAATTAAAAATATATTCAACCAATGTTAGATATTCACCCTGATTGGTACAATGTTATATATGCATAAATCTCCTTCATATGTTTTTATGGTTTAAAAATGTCAATATCCAATAATAGTCCAATAAGGCTGTATAAATGGTTTATGCAAACTAAAAATATAAAAAAATTACAGAAAACAAAGCATAATTTTCTTTTACAAGTCTGTATTTGGCCGACAATTTCATGTTTCATGCCATAACTGTAATACTTCAAAACTAATCCGAAAGTTTTCCAACGACAACTAGGAGCATGGTAATATCTTCCTTTCACTTGATAAGTGTTTTTCACTATTGATATCCGACTAAACTACATATCGATGTCCGAGTCAGGACTTCCATCAAAATTTGGTATACAAGCCCCTACTTTTTTGATTTCATTCTAGCATTCTCACTAACTATCATAGCTTTTACTGCATTGGTTATTAAATCATCAAGCGACATGCTAATGCTTTCGTGTTCACTCATTTTTAAAATTGAAAACACGTGGTAAAACTTAACCTCAAAAATGTGTTTTGCGTTTACAATGCGAATGTTTTAATACTATAAAATAACCTGTTAATCCAACACTATAAACTAATCACTTGATCAGTTCCTGATCCCTCTTCTGAACACTGTGGTGATGGCTCACATAAATCCACATAAATTATTCTAAACTTTCTAAGAGGGCAAACATAAAACGCCAACGGTAACCTAACATACGCTATACACTAACTCCATCTACATCCTGGAGCGCCAAATTCAAATTTTAAACTTATAATCCACTACAAAACAATATAAAGATATTGGACCAATAACATATTATTAACATTGTTTTCTGATATTGGTTGTTCATTAAAAAACTTGAAAAGACCTATATTGGCTAAATGTTGCCAGACAATATAGGGTAAATATATTTTGTTTATGTCTAGCCAATAAAAATAAACTGGAAATAATCATCAAACAATATAAACATATTGGACCAATAACATATTAACATTGAGTTTTCCGATATTGGCTGTTCATTAAAAAACTAGAAAAAGTCTATATTGGTTAAATGTTGCCAATATTGGGCCCGCGTAACAATATTTGGCCAATATTAGGCCAATATTATTGTGCTACTTGCAAGGGAATACAATACAATTTGATGACTTTGGCAATGTCAAATAAGGAACAAACAATACGTAAGCAGCCTTGGAATTGGCAAAAATTTACTTAAACCTTATTCTTTAAAGTATTTGATGATGACAGGACGTTTCACTTTCTTGTCGTATTCTTGTCGTTTGTGGTACTGTGTATTGAAAATTGTAAAGGCAAAACAGCTTCACTCTGGGTGGAAGATAATTCCCCTGTATTTTGTCGATTCGGATCTTTATTATTTTTGCGACATGGGAAGAACAGCGGAAAAGTGTTCGCCAAGTTTCGATGCACCGTTAACAATAATAAAAATGAAAATATTTGCAATAATCAAAAGTTTATTAATAACAATTTATGACATTATTATATGATATTATAGGATCGTGCAAATTGAGAAATAATTGTGCGCATGTTCTTCATGCCTTTTTTTTGTAAAAAGGATATACGGAATGAAAAATGAATTTTCACTTATAATTCTTAAACACTTTACGATGAAAAATGATTTGACTGGTGTATTATTGCTGTGTTTAATTTGTGTGAATTTTATTTATATAAATTTTTAAAACTTTGGTATTTTGATCACTATTAAAATTTATAGTCGTGCATATTTCTAAATAACTGTTTAGAATTCGAAAGATTGCGTGTATAAACTGTGGGAGTATTTTTTTAATATAATTTATTTGGTAACCAACTTAATAACATTATTACAATAACATTTGCATGTCACACTCATTATATTATGCGTTCTTCGCATTGAATAAAAAGATAAAGGAAGGAGCGTTATAGCGATACTAAGGCGTCCAGGTTAGCCTCTCAATATGGCGGATGCATGTTTCCGCTTCTCAGTGGCGTATCTAACATTTTTAAATATGTATTGATTAATGTAAATATTTGCTTTGTTTTAAATTGAGCCTGTTATTTACTTATTTATTTCTTGTTTCGTGGTTAAGGGAATTAAAAAAACGACAGCATATTTCAATATTTAGATTGTTTATTATGAGAGTTGAAAAATATGCTGTACACAAATGCACGCCACTGATATGACATGCCAGTTTGACAGACCACATCAAATTTTCAATACATGATTACACTACAAAATATTAATGTCTACTTACCTATGAAACGTAATCTTTTAATCTTCAACATTTTTTGACCTAGTAAGACTAGAAGCAGCTAACCATTTTAGCACACAAAACCCTAAATTTCTTGACTGTTTGACCTGTCAAAACCGGCCGCCATCAGAGGCCATTTATGTCGTAATTTCCGTCGCCGCCCAAACGCTGCAGTATAGTATTAAAAGCTCTTTCCTTTATCTTTTTATTCAATGGTTCTTCGCCATCTTGTATTATTCTGCTCTTAGGCTCGAACCCAGAGTCACATTGGAGTCCGCCGGGGGAAATCCAAACTACTGAAGCGCTCACAAAACATAGAAAACTTGTGGTGAGATGACGATTCATCGACGACAATGTTGTACTTCATTTTTTTTTTAGCTTTCATTATACACAACGTACGTTATTACAAAATGGGAATTATCAAAGACAATCAAGACAACATTGTTTTTTAATACGATTTATTTACATTGAACAGTAAAAATATATGACTAAACTTCTTTTTACGACAATACTCCCATGGCAGTTTTATTCGCCCTTAAGTTAATTGATTATTTTTTACTCGAAATATTTCAAAATTAAAAGAAAATAATTTTTCAACCAGGTAAAGAAGTCATGTAAAAATTAATATTTGTTGCAGTTCTAGCTTTGCTGTTAAGAATTAGATTTTTGTGTGAGAGAACTAATGAAAATTACAGTTAATTATGTCTTGAACCACATGTATAGAACCATGTCTGTTCAATTAACCTAGTAATTAGTTGTAATAGTTAACTCAAAATAATTGTATATAAGCTATTTATGTTAAAAGGTAAAAGCTGTCGAATTACGATGTAAGAAATAAAACATTTAGTCTATTTAATTTCAATCAAATTTTGTCAATTATTATTACACCATATCTTTATTCGAAAGCTTTCGTTGCTATAAATTGGCACATTTTTGGCTTTCAGAAAATGTTTCTGCAGTTATGTCCATCAACTAAATTTCCTTAATTTTTTAAATTTAAAAAAAGTTACCTTTTCATGTAAAATTACCGCCTGTCTACTGTTTTTAAATGCGGTTTTGTTGTTTAGTTAAAACAGAAACAAAAAACAGCGAAGAGATTATAATAAAATTAAAAAAATAGTGGGCACTAAAACTGTTAAATTAACTTTACATAACAAAGTATGTAATTTAGTGTTTATAGGACTAGAACCTCTGCTTTCAAGGATGTTGTCTGCACATCAGGAGGTGTCATCAAAATTATTGGAATTAATTCGAAAACGAACCATAACTGGTAAGTAGGGTGACCTGGACATGACCCTCACCCCTAAGATAAAAAAAAGATAGGGTACTCTATGCTTGTTACGGACCAGCGTGCCAGTCATATATGTATAAACGCTGTGTGCACATGTAAGCGTTTGCCTACAAAACGTTTCACCACGGTTTGCAATCTATTAAAAATTACAATTCAAAAAAACTTGATCCGACCTTTAACCTCACCGTTATTCACTTGGTCAGCAATAAAGGGTTAGGTTAAAGGCTGATTTTTTTTATGCGTAGGATTAAATAAATGTAGGCCATAAGTGTATAGTGGGTTACAATTTTTTATAAATATTTTTACGCACTAACGCTTACAAGTAAACAGCGTTCATATACGTATAAAAGCCACGCTGGTCCGTGACAAGCATAGACTACCAAGGATTGTAACATCCAATCCTTTTTACAGTTTGTAAAAACAAATACTAAAGAACCATGAAAGCTGATTTCTTAGTTCCCTATTCTGTCAAACAATATATTTCTTTATAATGAGCTCTCACAAAATATTTATTATTTTAAAAACCAGTATAGACATCTTTTATCTATAATGAAAACCATTTAATTATATAATTGTATATGTATGTTAAATTAAACAATGGTTTGCTGGTTTCTAACAGGTTTATTCTCAAAAAAAAAAAATTAAGATCCTACATTCGCCGAAAGTAGGTTTATTTGGCATCCTCAGGGATGTTTTAAATGTGATGAAAATTTATTCGATAATGTTGAAATAATTGATAAGTTAAAATTTTGTTAAAGTTGAAATATTGTTGAGGTTGAAAATTGTTGAAATTGAAAATTAAAATGCTTTTGATATTATATTCTAAGAGAAGATTGGCACCCAAATGAATTTAACATTTAAAAAAAATTACATATATTTAAGACAACCACAAAATGTACGAACACAACACGTTAAAATTTTACTAGAAAATGTATACGTATGTATGTTGTATGTATACATAATCAATTTTATATTTCAGGGAGAAGTTGTACAAGAATGGAATAGCCATCGTTTAGAGCACTTGAAAAACAGCATTTTTTCTGTAGGAAAACCTATTGTTATGTACCATTTACCGGTGTTATATAACTCAAAAGATTATTTAATTAAAGTCAACAATCACATCTGTCGCATATGTCAAGCAGAATGCACAATTTTATCTCGACCATGCGATAATGACATATGTGAACTTTGTTTTATTGTAATGGCAGAAAAGAATGGTACTCGACCAGATGATCCATATGATGCTATTAATATACAGGGTGCGACAATAGTGCGATAAAGTTCATTATTGCCCTTAATGTCAACTTATTAAAAAAAAGTTTTTAATGAAACTTATAGTATTTCTAGACGTGCATGTTTTAAAATTGGTTTCAAGTATACAGGGTGTTTCATAAAAGTGGGGCGCCACTAAAGGTTTTTTTTTTTTTAATTGAACACCCAGTATATTTTTGCATAATCGAATTCAGCAAGAAAATCTCCATATTTTGTTTTTTTAATTTTTTTGCGTTGCCAATTTATCTCTAAAAATCTTTGAATTTCCAGAAAAACAGGGTACAATACTTGTCAAGAGCACAACGTTAGGAATAATAATTGGCAAATGATATTTTGTACATACAAAGTCAAAAAGTGGAGTCATAGTCTAAATACATCAAAATTAATTTATATTATACAGGGTGTTTCTTATAGATGTGCCAACTTCCCAATTTTTAAACATCAATAACTTTATTTTTTCAAATGGAACAGCCTGTATATTATTACGTCATTTTGTTGCATTTTTGCATTTTTTGAATATATTCTGAGATATTTACATTTTACTTATTCTTATAAGCGTTGTGTAGGAATTTCCTAGTTTTCTCGGAGTAGGCCCCGACTTTGACAATAGAAACAATAATATCTGTAGTAACAAATGTCAGAGTTAATTGCTGTCAATTGTTAAAACATAAATAAATGAGTATAACATATTCAATATGAATTTTCCAAAAGAAGAACTGATTGATATCGAGTTTTTCTCCAAAACAATGGTTCCTATCAAAAAACTTTAAGTTACTAAAAATGTACATTCTAGACCCACCTATCGGAATGTTACAATAAACAATACTTTCTTCATGCTACGTATGGCGAAAGTAAAAAAAGGAAATTGCGATCGACAAAAAAAAATACAGCAGGTTATTTCTCTGCTATTATCGATTGTAGCGCCCCCTATGGTGGGATTTCACTCAAACTTATGCATAAGAATATGCTTGCCTATTGTAGAATACGTGCCAAATATAAATGTTGTAAGTCAAAGCGTTCTTGATTTATCAATAAAAAAACAATTTTTCATCTCCTCTTCATGGGGCTGTAAATTAGCAACAACGATGCAACTTTCTATAAGGCATGATGGGCTAAATCGTCCTATTTTTCTATGTACATTTACCAGTAGAAATTATGCTACATCGTTCAGAAACACCCTGTATATCTTACGAGTATTAAACTTTAACATATTAGTTCCTGACAGCAACAACTTTACTTAATGTATTATTTTATTTCCGTTTCAAATGTTGTTACTTTTTACGCTAATTTAATGTAGATCCATTACAAATATATATAATTAATATTTACTGGATATCATCGACAATTACAGGGGTAGGATTCGGCGATATAAAAAGCATACTCCTTCTATCACCATGATGCTCATTGTTTCTGTCAGTTTACTCGGAGTTTTACTATTTGCATATATGCATACTACCACGAGATGATTCGGAGCGCATCGAGATTTTTTAAAGTAGAACATTTAGATCCCGACCAAAAAAGGTGTGCTTTTTAAATGTATTTTAAATTTTAAAATGTTTTACCGCTGAATGTTATCTATATACAGGGTGTCCCAGATTACATTTCCAGCATGGGGATCTCGCTTATTATAAGAGATACAGGTTTGTTTAAATTAGATGAATTATTCCTTGGTATGAGAGGAGCCACAATCAATTTTTTAAAGTATAAAATTTCTCGTGCTTCAGATGTTATAGCAAAAAATATGAAAATGTCGAATTTCTTTTTTCTCTCATAACTTTTTTGTCTTAATCATTAGAACAATTTTATTGCTACTTTCTTAAGGTACTTTTTAATGGAGAATGTAACTGTTATTTTAGATTTTCTTTATCACTTTTTATTTTTGAGATATTACTCCCAACTTCATATTTTCTTATGGGCCGCGAAGTTGGCTATGGGATAGTTAAATGTGTTTTTCTTTTCTCTTTAAAATGAGATATTACTTGTTACATTTATTTTTATAAATAAGTCACAAAATGAAGAAAAATTGTATTTTACCCATCACTTATCAAGCTATCTATGAAAATAAAATAATATACAACTAATTAAATGTCAAATGAGAGTAACCATTTGTCTGCGGTATCATTTATTAGAATTGTTTAGGACTGTTGTGTAATTCGATAGTCTTTTTAGCAAATTTGTTATCATATAATTATGGGCACTTTTACAACTAATTAAAAATTTTATATGTTGAATTGCTACATTATTTGCAATAGAAACTGTGTAAAATAAATAATTCTAATTAATTATTGATTTGTTTTGGATTTTTGGTTGGTTTGTCGAAAAAACCATATTCTTTTAAATTTATTTCCAAATTTTTGTAATTACGCATCCTTCGTTGCCTTTTCTCGGAAGTATATTCGCTCAGCTTCTTACACAGTTTTTATGGTAAAGCATGTAGCATCCCAATGTCAAATTTTTAGTTTTTTTTAAATGTAGCCATCATTATAACAATTACCACAAAGGCTATCGAATTACACAACAATACTAAACAATTCTAATAAATGGTACCGCAGACAAATGGTAACTGTCACTTAACATTTAATTAGCTGTTTTTTGTTTTTATTTTCATAGATAGCTTGATAAGTGATGGGTAAAATACGATTTTTCTTCATTTTGTGACTTATTTCAAAAATAGATGTAGCAAGTAATATCTCATTTGAAAGAGGAAAAAAAAGCACATTCAACTATTTCATAGCCAACTTCGCGGCCCATAAGGAAAAATGAAGTTAGGGGTAATATCTCAAAAATGGTAGGTGTTAAAAATAATCTAAAATAACAGTCAAATTCTCCATTAAAAAGTGCCTTAAGAAAGTAGCAATAAAATTGTTCTAATGATTAAGACAAAAAAGTTATGAGAGAAAAAAGAAATTGGACATTTTCATATTTTTTGCTATAACATCTGAAGTACGAGGAATTTTGTACTTTTAAAAATTGATTGTGGGTCTTCTCATACCAAGGAATAATTCATCTAATTTAAACAAACCTGTATCTCTTATAATAAGCGAGATCCCCATGCTGGAAATGTAATCTGGTACACCCTGTATATAAAAATGAATGTATGTATGTATGGATGTTTGTCCTTTATGCATTCCTATACCATTCATCCGATCCTGACCAAATTTGGCACAGACAATCTATAGGACCATGGGAAGAAGATAGGCTATATAAGAATTCCCAAAAGTTCCAAAAATTCCCAAAAGAACCAAAATTCTCAAAAGATCCAAATATCACAAAAGTTTCAAAATTCTCAATAGATACAAAAAATCCCAAAAGATCCAAAATTCTCAAAAGGTCAAAAACGTCCACCGGGCGCGAGCGCGAAGCGCGAGTAGTCTGTGATTGATAAAAAAATTCACCGAGCGAAGCCGGGTCACTACGCTAGTAGATTATAAATTATTACGATTACATTTGGACACGCACTGCCGGTGTTAGGTCTCAAGAACTTTGCCAACGATTAAACACGGCTTTAATAAAAGACGTTGTCCTTTTTTTGTACGAAAACACCTTGCGTGTTATAATCTAATGGACAATAAAATGTTCGTACAATATTTGCGTAATTTTTAGTTTTTGTGCCAGTTTAGTTAAAGTTGTACGCTAGATATGACGCTTTGCTTTAAATATATAAAAACGTTGCATTTTTAAGCATTTTAAGTTCCATTATTATTAGTGATTTATAAATAAATTATGATTCATTTAACCGATAACGTATAAACAAGAGTGTAACTTTTTTTCGTTTAATTTAATTGTTTGATAAAAACACTTAAAAGCTTTTGATAAAGTGGTATCGAATCCTGTAGGTATAAATTTTACCCTGTTAAAAAATCAAGACATCATGGAATCCAATAAACATAAACTCAAGAAGAACTATTAAAGCTGAAAGTAATAAAAAGTGAGGAAATCTCTGGTGTAGATATTCATGGCAAAAAAATAAATACAGAATGCAAGAGAAAGTAATGAAAGACGAGTCTTACAAAGTCAAGGAGAGGCAAAAAAATAAAACAGAATGCCAGACAAAGTAGTAAAAAATAAGTCTTACAAAGAGAAAGAGAGGGAAAAAATAAAGAAAGAATGCAAGCGAAAACCAGAAACACCGAAACTTATAAATCAAAGGAAAGACAACAATAAAGAGAGAATTCAATTTAAAATATTTTACAGGATGAAAATTTTAAGGCGAAGGATAGAGAGAATAACAAAGAAAACATGCAAGAAGAACTAAAGCAAGATGAATTTTACAGAGAAAATGAAAGACGAAAGAATAAAGAAAGACTGCGAGCAATACGACAAGCCAAGGACAGTTATAAGAACCAAGAAAAAATTAAAAACTCGGCGGCGAAAAAAATAAAAAGGGATAATGATATAATAAAGTACCGAGAAAACATTTATCGAACATTACTGAGAACCGACACAGAAATAGCAAGAATTAAAATTTATTAAAGACCGAAAGTGTTCTCCAGATGTTGTGTGTTTGTTGTGAAGGGCTGTTTTTAAACTTCAGTTGTCGTGTTCAATAAACAAGACATGAAACAAAACTGTTCAAGGGGATTTCTTGACAAGGTTTATAATTATTTAAACTAAAGTTATATTTGTAAAACATGCAAAAAATATGTTCTAAAATTAGCAACCAGCAATGGTTTGAAATTTGTCGACGTTCCTGATTGTGTAAAATATTTAAGTCCATTGAAGGAGAAATCCAGACATCAATTTTATGCAAATTCGTCCTCTAAAATGGTACGCTTTATTTGCCCAGTTGGGTCAAAAAGGAAGTGTCGAAATAAATGATATGCTTTAAGCACATCCCAGAAATTTTGATGATTTGGCTACAATCCAGTTACAATTAAAACGCCATATGAGTCACCTCCTAACACATTACATGTTCGAAGCTATCAGACCCGCTGTAATTTGCAAAGCGTTGTCATATCTAAATTAAAATTGACCAAACTTATTTACACCAATACGAACAAACAATTGATTTTGTTGTTGATAAACAAGATATTGTCAACAAAGATCGAGAAACAACCATACACGATTGTGACAATGCGGAGGAAAAGATCGAAGATCATTGGGATTTAACAAATGCTGAATTTGAGGAGGAGGTGTTGCTAGTGAATAGAAATAAACAAATTATAAAAAATATAAAAATTATTGCCCCAGGTCAGGAAAAACGACCAAATCCGTGACATTTAGTAGAAGCTCTAGATGAACTATGTTTGCCAACAATATTTGGTGGACAGGCATTCAATATACCTGCAAATATTAAATTATCATATAGTGATCAAGTAAGATTCGAATGCCGAAGAAAATATTGCAGGTCATATACTGCAACAAGAGTCTAATATATGGCAAAGATAAAAATAAAAAAAGAGTGTTTGGCCAACATTATTATTTGTCTTAGAAAAACTAAAAATAATAGCTCCAATTCTGCTGCAAACGTGTTAAATAGTGAGTTTATCAATAATGTATTAAAATTTGATGTCGGGTACAACATTTTAAAACAAATTAGATCTTCGCCCAGTTATTGGGAAGCCAAGTAAAAGGAACTAATGACCATGATAAGGCAACTTGGTAATCCCACATTTTTCTTAACATTGTCTGCAGGTGAAAAAATATGGCCAGAATTGTTACAGTTTTTAAGTAAATTAAACATAAATAAAAATACAGGGTGTCCCAGTTAACGTGAACAGCATGGGGATCTCGTAAACGGTAAGAGATACAGAGTTGGTTAAATGGGTGAAAATGATCTATGATTTAAGATAAAAAAATCTTGAAAAAAATTTCAGTTTTTGCGCTATTCGTAAAAAACAAAAAACTGACGTTTTCGATTTTTGCTTATAACTTGCTTATTTTAAATCATATCCAAAATATTTTTTGACATTATTGGGACGCTTTTTTGCGTAGAATTGAAATTAGTTAATAAATTTTACCTATCTTCATTTGTTTTTGTTATTTTAACATCAACTTTCTTATTTTAAATACGGGTCGTAGTTGGCTATGACACCAATGAAAAGATAACTTTTTTCTTGTTTCATTGATGTATGGGTTGATAGGTTTATTTTTTAAAATAAGCAAGTTATAGCAATATGTATTGTTGTATTTGTTAAGTTTAATCAAAGTGGCCATTGGAAAAAAACAAATCATCACATAAATAAACTAGCTGTACTTAATTCAACACAAAGAAATCTAAATAGTTTAAGATATTTTTCAAATTACATAATATTTATGATTTTTCAATTACAATATTACAATTACTATTGAATCTAAATTATAACATGCGTTCAAAGTGTAGCCCATTCTTCATGTGCAATACAAATTTGAGATCTGCACTTAATGGAAAACTCATAAATTATTATGTAATTTGAAAAATATCTTAAATTATTTAGGCGACTTTGTGTTTAATTAAGCACAGCTAGTTTATTTATGTGATGTTTTGTTTTGTTTTCCAATGGCCACTTTGATTAAACTTAACAAATACAATAATATTGCTATAACTAGCTTATTTTTAAAAATTAACCTATCAACTCATACATCAATGAAACGAGAAAAAAATTGTCTTTTTAATGGTGTCATAGCCAACTACGACCCGTATTTAAAATAATAAAGTTGATATTAAAATAACAAAAACAAATGAAGATAGGTAAAATGTATTAACTAATTTCAATTCTACGCAAAAACGTGCCCAAATAATGTCGAAAAATATTTTTAGTTTGATTTAAAATAAGCAAGTTATAAGCAAAAATCGAAAACGTAATTTTTTTGTTTTTTACGAATAGCGCAAAAACTGTAAATTTTTTTAAAGATTTTTTTTCATGGAATAGTTGCTCTTAAATCATAGATCATTTTGACCCATTTAACCAATTCTGTATCTCTTACCGTTTACGAGATCCCCATGCTGTTCACGTTAACTGGGACACCCTGTATAACGTCAGTAGAGGCATATCACCTGGACGAATATGATAAGACAATGTTAATTAAAAATGATCCCATAACTTGTGCTGGATATTACAACAACAAAATAACAAAATTCATGATGTTATTAAAACGAGAAAATAGCATTTTCGGTTGTTACCAAATGGAAGACAGCTAGAGTAGGGTTGAATTTCAAATGAGGGGATCGCCACTAGAGCATATTTTTCTGTGGCTAAAAAATAGTCTTATCTATGATAAAGAAGATGATGTAAATATGCGACAGTCAGTACATACAATTTATAGATACATGTATAACATGTCAGCATGATGAAGACAACTCATACATAGGACTACAGCGACACAAACATAGTCAGTCATACGTGTTACAAGGGCCAAAAAAATAAAATAGATTTAATTTCCCACTACCTGTTATGCAACGAACTGTAATTTTGGAACCATTAATAGAAGGAGAAAAATCTGAAGATTTAAACGCTAACTTGGCCAATATTAGACTATTAATGCAACAACTTTATAAAAATCAAAATTATATTTCTTTCGAGCAAATATTAAAACAACTTCAAATAAACGAAGAAAATTATATTTTGTGCATCAGGAGTTTGCTGAAAAGAACTCAGACCATTTTAAAAAGAAATAGTTTAGAAGTTGGGATAAATTGCTACAACAAAGAATTTTTGCAACTGTTTGAGGCTAACATGGATCTTCAGTGCGTGATAGATGAATATGCTATAGCTTCATACATTATCAATTATACAGGGTGGTCCATTTTTTAGTAGGAAAACTAACAGTCGATAGAAAAACTTATTTTAAAGCGAATATTCCATATCAAGATGGGTTCAAAAACGCTTCATTTTAGAGATACAGGGTGTTGAAATTTTCGAAAAAATAACGACATTGTTTAACCGTTTCTCAACCAGTAGATATATTAAGACCAAATTTGGTATACATCTTATAGGTTACCACAATCGGTGAAAATTATAAGTCCCACAAACAACCAGTGGCGGAGTTAAGGGGGTTCAGTTTCAATAAATTTTATAAAAAAATAGTACGGACCTATTTAAAATCAAACTTGAAGTTGTTTTTGAGTAAAACATTTTATTTTAAACAAAAAGTGTCTCCTGAGTTTTCTTCGTATCTGCCACCGTTTGGCGCGGAATTTGATTTATTTTACTATTTTCGCGAAAAATTATCTCTCAAGTTCGATCTAAAAATATCGCGAAAAGCAGAAAATTGCAACTTGCAGAGTAAATGCTCATTAATCGTTAATTTAGCAGAACTTCTTCCCTCATTAGTAGTATGTTCTGTTATTAAAAACTGCAAAAATCGGTAATTACTTCTTTATTACGAATATTAGCTATATTTTCAGATCGAACTTAGGAGCAAAATTTTTCGCGAAAATAGTAAAATAATCAAATTTCGTGCCAAACGGCGGCAGATACCAAAAAAAGTCCCGAGACACTTTTTGTTTAGAATAAAATGCTCTACTCAAAAACAAGTTCAAGTTTGATTTTGAACAGGGCCGTACTAGTTTTTTATAAGATTTATTGAAACTGACGCACCACAACTCCGCCATTGGTTGCCTGTGGGACTTGCAGTTTTTACCGATTGTGGTAACCTGTAAGGTGGTGCTGTATACCAAATTTGGTTTAAATATATCTACTGGTTGGAAAACGCTTAAAAATAATCGATATTTTTTCGAAAATTTCAAAACCCTGTATCTTTAAAATGAAGCGTTTTTGGACCCATGTTGATATGGAATATTCGCTTTAAAATAAGTTTTTCTATCGACTGTTAAAGTCTTGCTTCTAAAAAGTGGACCACCTGTTTATCCAAAGTTGACGGATTATCCAAATTATTGAGAGATGGTGCGTGAGATATTATAAACGGCAATAAAACCATTAAGGATAATTTTCGAAAAATAACTAATGTCTTTATAGACAGCAATTTGATGTCAGCCCAAGAGGCATCGTACCATGCATTATCTTTACCGCTTTCAAAAATGAGTCGGCAATGTATATTTATCAATACCAGTCCCATCAAAGAACCGGTGGTAATGTTAAAATCAAATGAAGATTTAAAAAAATTACATCTTTCTTCCACGGAAGTATATCTGAAGGATGTGAAAATATTACACCCATAACAACTTTATCGAACAAAATAGGCAAAAGTACGCCATAATTAGAGATGATGCCCTTGGTGAAGTTGGAGCTGAAGTAAATAATATCGAGGAAGAAGAAATAAAGGAATTTGTTGCCAATGACATCCCAATTGAACAAAAAATTGACATTTTGGAACAGGCTGGCACTGAAGTTACTAAACATATTAATGTAACGCGATATACATGTCCGAAAAGAATTCCAGCACAGGAAATGATTCAATTGATGCAGACGTTGAATGTTCGACAATTGAAATTTGTTTTATATGTATTAAAATGTATATCAACAGGCAGGGCCGTGCAAGTACATTCGGGGGCTCGGGTGCAAAAATGTGGATGGGGCCCCTTTTATTTTTTTATCGGGGGTGAGGGTACTTTTGTGACTGCGGGCCCCGATGTTGTTTCAACCCAATACATATGTACATTCATCCCTATTTGATGGTAATAATAGAAAAAAGGTCGCGACAATTACATGAGCTATTTAAATTGAACTAAACTATTATATTTATTTAAAAATAAATCGATACATATAGATATTTATAATATTGCACTAGTTATAAAATCATTTGCAATCTACTCTACCCATTTTTTAATAACATCATCAAAACAAATCAATTTTGCTTCTTCCCACTCGATGGACAAAATCGCACAAGCATTTAAGCGCTCTTGGAGCATAGTCGATCGCAAGTAGTTTTTAATTAACTTTAGCTTGCTGAAAGATCTTTCAGCCGATGCTATCGTCAGCGGCAAAGTTAAATACATTTTCAAAGAAATGACTATATTTGGAAATATTTCTTATAATTGATTTACTAGAATAAATTAAAAATTTCACGTAAATTTGAGATATTCAAATTACTTTGGATCATTTTTTTTTAGAAATTGTACTTCAGAAATTATTTCGGAATAATCTTTATAAAAATCTTTTGTATTTTTAATTAATTATTCTTCCGATAAATTTTTCATTTGTAATAAAAATTGAATTTTTCTGTAAATTCCGGCAGTAATTTAAATCTGTCGTCAATTTGTACTAACATTACGTCAATTGTATTGTAAAAAAAGTTAACTTTAAAATTCTCCTCACAGCTGTCAATGTTTTCATCTGAACACTTTTCATCATAATTTTTTTAAATTGTTCTCTTTCTTGTTCCAGGAAAATTATCTACTATCAATTTTTAGATCTTGAGCTTCGCTTTGAGCTTTGCCTAAAATATTTTTAAATGTTTTTCTCGTATCTTTTAACATCTCTTCTTAAGATCATGGGTCATTTGGGGGCCCCATGATTGGGGGGCCCGGGTGCAGTGCATCCACCGCACCCCCCGTTTGCACGGCCCTGTACAACAGGAAAGATCCTCTATGTATATTTCTCAGTGGTTCTGCAGGAGTAGAAAAAATTACATTAATAAACGCAATATTTCAAATATTAACAGATTATTTTGATCACTTGCCTGGTGAAAACAACAAAAAAATAGTGGTGCTTCTATGTGCTCCTATAGGAAAGGCAGCATTTTAATAAACGGCGTAACCTTGCATACGGCTTATGCATTACCTGTAACGCAGTTTGGAGGCCAATAATGCCAGAGCTTCCTAGCGATCTAGCTTCTAGCCAACACAATTCATGAATATAAAACTGCTCATAATCGACGAAATATTAATGGTAGGTAGCACCTTATTTAGCCACATAGATACAAGGCTGAGACAAATAATGGGCATCAATAAATCTTCTGGAGGAATTTCAGTCATTTGCGTAGGAGACCTAAATCAGCTTCCTCCCGTAATGGATTCGCATATATTTAAAACAGGGATGGAATAACGTTTTAAATCGTTGCGTTATTGTATAACGTTATTTATTATTTGTTTTCGTTACATAACGTTATAAATAACGTTAAAAAAATGAATTGTTAGGTTATATAACGTTATATAACGTTACATAAATTATGATATAGCCTACAGAGTGTTTCTTAAATAACGCGAGGTGATTTCTTATTGAAAATAAAGTGGGGTCTTTTATATAACAATTTTTTCTTAGACGTCTCGTTTCGGAGTTACACCCCCCTAAAGTTGAGCTGTAAAATTAGATTTTTATTTTATTTGTCAAATTTGGATATACCTAGGAGAATGATATTCGGTAGATGTTTTTTACTTATTTTAAAAGGTTTCCTATAGTAATATTGTTGATCATCTTCCACCTTCATAGGAGGCCGATAAGTGCGACCCCTGTTAGTTTTTTAATCAGAACTTTTTGGTGAGTTGAAATTTTGCAATTTTTTTTTTGTTAGTTTTGTTAATTTGATTTATTTATAACCTTTTTTTATTCTTTAGTTTTTCTCGTAAATCCTACAGTTTTAAGTAAAAAATTAAATGAGTGAATATGATGGTTATGTTCATATTGGGTAGAATTGACGGGCGTTTTAGAGTTGTCGCCACGTTAACGTCAAAATGAATTACACGCGTAACTTCTATCCAATATGAACATACATACATACACCAGAATGAATCGTTTTATATTGGAATATTTGATGGTTCATGTTCATTCATATATTTTTTTACTCAAAAACTGTAGGTTTAACGAGAACAGTTAAAGAATAAAAAAAACTTCTAAATAAATCAAATTTTCAAAAAACAATTTAAATTGCAAAATTTCAACCCACCAAAAAGTCCTGATAAAAAAACCAACAGGGGTCGCACTTTTCAGCCTCCTGTGAAGGTGGGAGATGATTAAAAATATTACTATGGGAAACCTTTTAAGTAATAAGTATAAAACATCTACCGAATATCATTCTCCCACATTTATCCAAATTTGAGAAATAAAATAAAAACCCAATTTTACCGATCCCCTCTAGGGTGGTGTAACTCCGAAAGGAGACCCTAAAGAAAAAAAAAATATATAAAAGACCCCCCTTAATTTTTGATAAGAAATCACCTGCCGAATTTTTTCGCATTATTTAAGAAACATGCTGTATAAAAATAATTTTTATTTGTAACTCTGAAATTATTTTTGGGATCTGTAAATGTAAATTTAAAAAATAGTACAAAATTACGTTGAGATATTTTGTTTTCATTTTAGTTTCTAAAATACAAACAAATTATTTTATCTTCTGAAAATAAAAAGATAGCCATATAAAAATTTAATTTATAGAGAATAACGATACAAAATAACTTTTAACGAAACGTTATCGGTTATTATAACGTTATAAAAATATCGTTACGTTATTGTATAAAAAATTATCGTTGAATCGTTATTATAACGTTATCGGGTATCGTTACGTTACGTTTTCCATCTCTGATTTAAAATGTCAAAAAATAATCAAATGGAAATATTTTTAAAATCAAACCCGTTGTGGGATGAATTTTATTTGTTCAAGTTAACCGAAATAATGCGACAAAAAATGAAATAGCCTTTATAACAGCATTAAATAATTTGGCCATAGGTAAATTAACATATTCAGATTTGGAACTCATAAAAACAAGAACAGGAAGTACCAGACGACGCAGTAAGATTATTTGTTGAAAATAATCATGTTGATGATTTCAGTACACAAATAATTAACAAGTTTTTTGGACAAGAGTACGTATCTGTGGCAAAAGACATTATATTAGGAAAAGTCAGTGGTGAAAGGACCAGATAGTCTGTTTTAAATTCTTTAAAAAACAAAAAAGTGTTTGAAGTTAATGGGTTGCCGTACACTGTACGGCGTACAGTGTCCGTTTGAAGTTGAGAATTAAATATATGATCACATATAACATCGACATAGAGTCTAGTTAATGGTGCATGTGGTATATTAAAATTAATTACGTTTAAACCAGATACAGATAAAATTGTGGATAGACTTCAGCTCAGAAAAGGTGGGTAATAATGTAAGATTGCAGCACATTGAAGAAATGCGAAATTGTAAGGTACCGTTTGATTTAACACCTATTACAAAAATAACAACCTCGCTAACTATAACAAATAAATTGCAACAGCAGACTCTTAGGAGACGTTTCCGATTGTTCCAGCAGAGGCTGTCACACTTCACAAAAGTCAGGGTCAAACGTATTTAGCAATTTATATAGATTTTAACTCTATCAAACGCTTAACTTGTTCATTGTAATATGTTATATGTAGCAGTAAGTCGTGCAACTAAATTATAGGGGCTCTACATTTTAGGAAGTTTTAGATGCCCACGTGGAAAAGTAGATAATAATTCAACACAAACAGAATTAAAAAGACTAAGAAGTCAAAGAATACTCAAAACACTAAGTGATACCTTAATTATAGAACAAGGAATAAAAATAATTTATCACTGTTAATTCCCTTTCTCAAAAATTAAAATGTATCACAAACGACCAATGGTATAGTTTTGGAGACTTTTTAGTCTTTAGCGAGACGTTAACTTTAGTAAACGACAAAATTCAGTTAAATAATTACACCGAGATTTTTAGATCTGATGCAACAGATAAAACGCGTGGTTTGTTATGCTTAGTTAAAAACAACTACTTTGTTACAGATATTGACCATGTTAGCGATATAAATGATAATGGCCAAATCGAATTAGTTACTTTTGAAATTTTAAATATTCAAATTTTGACAGGATATGTCGCCCCGTGTTTCACGGTTACTGTTTCAACAAAATTTAGAAGTAATTATGACTAAGATAGATCACACAAAGAAAAACTTGCTCGTGTTAGCTGATTTTAATTTCGATATTTATAACGACGATAATGGCTATTTAAAAAAAGTTTTATCGCGGTATAATATCTTTACAAAACTGGAAACGATTGTTGATAAAGTTGTACATCACAAGTAGAACAAACTACTCGCACAAATTTG
The DNA here is from genome assembly GCA_947652605.1 of Elmis aenea. NCBI lineage: Eukaryota > Metazoa > Arthropoda > Insecta > Coleoptera > Elmidae > Elmis > Elmis aenea. Next base: position 19,896,074 of record OX393584.1, read on the forward strand.
TGTTTATAGGAAAGAATGACAAAGATGCAACTACAATAAAAAAGGGACAGCAACAGGGAACCTAAAATCTTGAGACAGTCGCACTGATAGTTACGAATCGACCCCCGAGAAATGTACAGCCAGTCGAAAAATAAAGGAGTTTGTTGTTAAAATTGTTGTGTTTTATTTGTTTCTTACTGTGTACTAATTGCTCTAGACCTGTGTACTACCTAAGTAAAACAACGTTTATTCTTGATAAAAGTTGGTGCATGGTCTAAAATTAATTTTAAGATGAAAAAGAGTTCAATAAAAGTCATAGTACACTAGATTTTAGCTATTTTTTGAAGTATTTGCAAGAGTAGTGTCCTTATTTTAAGAGATGCAAAACAATTTTATAGGAAAAAGCTATTTGGAATCTTAAAATAAAGCTAGATTTAAATTTTGACGGTCCAACTCTAATTTTAATTTTTTAAGAAATGTAAACATTCAGTCTGCAACAAATGAAAAAGTTTTTTATTATCGATTTCTCAGAAAATTTTATTGCTGATAAAAGTTGGTGCATGATCTAAAACTAATATTAAGATGAAAAAGAGTTCAATAAAAGTCATAGTACACTAGATTTTAGCGATTTTTTGAAATATTTGCAAGAGTAGTGTCCTTATTTTAAGAGATACAAAACAATTTTATAGGAAAAAGCTATTTAGAATCTTAAAATAAAGCTAGATTTAAATTTTGACGGTCCAACTCTAATTTTAATTTTTTAAGAAATGTAAACATTCAAAGTCTGCAACAAATGAAAAAGTTTTTTATTATCGGTTTCTCAGAAAATTTTATTGCTGATAAAAGTTGGTGCATGATCTAAAACTAATTTTAAGATGAAAAAAAGTTCGATAAATGTCATAGTCAGTGATGTGAGTCGTAATTTACGCCGTAAATTACCACATTAATTACCGTAATTTATCCGTAATTTACCATTTTAAATTACTATAAATTACCAAATTGTTATCGCATTTACATCTAGTGCAAGATTTTTTACAAAAAATAAAGAAAATGGCTCTTAGACCAGTTCATTTTGCTGCAAATTTTCTTGACCCTAAATATATGGGTAAAAACTTAAATAATGATGAATATGTTGATGCACTAACTTATATTAACAAACTGTCGTCACATTTAATTAGGGGAAGTCATATCGGTCAAGTAATGACTGAGGTGGCTTTGTTTAAAGCAAAGGAAGAACTTTTTGCAAAAGATTTTTTGTTCAAAAAAAAAAAAAAACAAACAAATGAAAGAGCCGCAAAGATATTATTTGTTCATTATAATTAAAAACTAAGTGATCCCACAACTTTATTTCAACATGAGGAAGAACCTTGCACTTCTTAGGAATCAAATTCCTTTGCCTTGGAAGAGTTAATGTCAGTAAGTGAATATGAAACCGATTGTGATTTGAATCCTAATGAAAATTAAACAGCAAAAGATTTTATGTGTTTAAATATTAGGTAGTTTTTTTTTAGTTTTTATGTTATAATAATTAGTTTTAACGTTTTGTTGTTTACAAGAAAAGTTTCTGATTTGTTATTAATTATTTCTAGTTTAATTGCCTACATATTAAATACAGAAATCAAAAGTGATAAATTACGATCGAAAATTATCAATCACGACATGATATACCAGAAAATTGAAATTGGCATTAAAAAATGGTAATAAAAAATGGTAAATTACCACCGTAATTTACGAAAATTTTAAATTACTGTAATTTTACATTTCTGGTCATAGTACACTAGATTTTAGCGATTTTTTTGAAATATTTGCAAGAGTAAAGTGCCCTTATTCTAAGAGATACAAAAAACTTTTATTAGAAACAGTTATTTAGAATCACAAAATAAGGCTAGATTTAAATTTTGACGGTTTCAGTTTTTATATTTTAAGAAATTTCAACATTCAAAAAATCAAAAAGCCACGAAAATCTAGTGTCATATGACTTATTAATAAAATTTTTTCATCTTAAAATTAGTTTTAGACTATGCACCAACTTTTATCAAGAATAAAATTTTCTGAGGAATCGATAATAAAAAACGTTTCCATTTGTTGCAGACTTTTTGAATGTTAAAATTTCTTAAAAATTTAAAATTAGAATTTAACTGTCAAAATTTAAATCTAGCGTTATTTTGAGATTCTAAATAACTTTTTCCTGTAAATGTTTTTTGTATCTCTTAAAATAAGGGCACTTTACTCTCGCGAATATTTCAAAAATCGTTAAAATCCAATGTCCCATGACTTTTTATTGAACTTTTTTTCATATTAATATTAGTTTCAGACCATGCATCAAGAATAACATTTTCTGAAAAATTGATAATAAACATTTTTCCCATTTGTTGCAGACTCTTTGAATGACGCTGTATATTATATATTAGAATATTATATGATTGGTTGTAGAAATATTTAACGATATTAAAGTAATGCATACAACTATTAAATAGTTTGCTCCGTTTAAAAATAAATTTTAAGGCTTTTCAAAGTTTTTAAAAATTTCCTTAACCCCTTAACGCGCGCTTTTTATTTAAAAAACCGTCCAAAAAAAAACTTTAATCTGTGGAAATCGTTATTTGAACATATTTTTATACAATACCCACATACATGGGGACAAAAAATACAAAATTCAATCAAAAACAATTTTATTTTTTCAAGTTATGCAGAGGTGTGAATTTTTCTATGCTTATCATTGGTATCTTGGAAACGGTAAGAGATAAGAGATCAGCTAAATTAGAGAAGTCGCAAATTTTTATGGCAATTACGAATCTGAAAAAAAAATCGTGGATATCTTGATTATTTTCAGAGTTATAACCAAAAAACTGGAAAATGTGATTTTAGAAAAAAAAATCTTTCGTACCATTGAGGTTTTTATAATAAAACTTGGTAACCTTATGCTTTTGACAATTCTAAGTTGAATGACGTGGACAGAAATTTTCCAGGCCTTCTAGATTTCAAGCTACGATGGTTAACTTTTTTATTCCTTGTGGCCGACATATTGGATTTTTAAACTATCAGACAGACAAAAAATTAGCTTTTCAGATTGATAACCAACATAACATATTCTTCTCTATGTTCCTAAAAATATGTCGTCGCCTAAGTAGTGCAAAATGAGCAAGGCACCAGCTCATTTTGAACCCCATCACAAAACTACCGTAAGTGTACGGTATGTAAATAATCGCGGTATTTTAGGCTTACGAAAAAATCCAAAAATTATTAAAAATTCAGTTAAATTATGTTAATACTGTAAGGATAATACTTTCTTAATACAATGATGACTTTCTTGAGATTATAATCCATTGCCTGTATAAATGCGAGCAAGTTAATTATGGAAACATAAAAATGACGCAACCCGAGTATACTCGGGTTTGCTGTATTCGGACAGTATCGCCAACCCGAGTATACTCAGGCAAATATTGTCTGCATTGAAATAATTTATTTCTAAAGCTACATACACTGTAAGTCACCTCTGTTATCACAGTAGAAACCTGTATTCAAGTTGGTATGTAACAGCAAAAAGAGATAATAGGTACGCCATGTTTTGCTGTAACCAGCCTTTTATCAATTTTTGGTAATGTCGCAGTTTACGAGTCCGTGTGTGCTATATTTCTAATGCTGTTACTTATTATATGTAATTGATTATAACGCCAATTGCTTACAGAACGATGTGCCATGCAGTCTTTTATCAATTTTTGATAATGTCGGAGTTTCGCGTCCGTGTTTGCGATATTTGAAGCGATTTTATTAATTTTAATTGAATTTAAGTCGATCGCATATAAAACAAAGTGCCTTGAAAATTTTGGATATCATCAGTTGTACGTCTTAAAAAGGTAAAATACTTATCTGTTGTTTGATTCGGTAATTTCAACTATTCAGGAACTTACAGTAATGATGCTAATCTGAGATATTAAATTTATATGCTTTATTTATTGGTTATCAGAACATCTATTCCTGTTAAGAAAAATATAGTTACTGTTTGAAACTTTTATTTAATTTATTTTTGTTCTCGGAAGATGGCAAAAGAAAATTACTGCCGATTATGGTAATGATTTTTGTTCAGAATCAGTTTAAAAATAATTTTTAAAGCTCTTTACAATTCATAAAAACTTTCTTAGTGTAGGTATATGTCGTAGGCATAATGTGAAATCCGGCATTTTATAAAACGCCTAGGCATTTTATAAAAAGCCGGCAAAACGAGCAAATAATGACTTTTTCTTAGACCCATAAATTTGTATTCATACAAAAAAAAAGCTTTAACCAACCTTTAACCTGACCCTCATTCATTTGGTCAGTAGTAGAGGGTCAGGTTAAAGGTTGGTTAAAGTTTTTTTTTTTAAATAAATAATAAAAATGAAGCTTATTGTTTGTAAAAATGTTAAACAGTATTAAGGTAGTGCATAACGTTTATTAATTAGTTTAGAATTTTGAAATCGCGATAATTTTTTTATAAAGGACGTGTTAAAGTTGAACTTTGCTGAAGATGTCAGTACCGATATGTTCATAATATCCTTTTAAGTTTTTAATCATGTGTAGGGCATGCGTAATTAAATTTTTAATAATTACTGTACCTTTAGCGAAGTGTGCAAATCGCTTTAAAATGTTTATTAGTCACTCCTGAGTTTTACAATTTGCTCGAGATGTCTAATCGAACTGTACTGATATGTGCATGTCATCAAAAATAATTAATAATGCATGGGGATCTTGCTTATTATAAGAAATACAGGTTTGCTTTACTTTGATGAATTATTCCCAAGTGTGAGAGGAGCTACAATTAATTTTCAGAAGTACAAAATTTCTCGTCCTTCAGAACTTCAGAATATGAAAATGTTGAATTGTTTTTTTCTTATACCATTTTTATTTTATTCATTACATCAGTTTTATATGTACTTCCTGATGTATTTTTTGGTGGAGAATGTTACTGTTATTTTAGATTTTTTTTTATGACTTTAATTTTTTGGGATATAACCCCTAATTTCGTTTTTTCTTAAGGGCTGCGTAGTTGGCTGAGGAATAATTAAATGTGCTTTTTTTTTCTTTTAAATGAGATATTACTTGCTCTTTCTATTTTTATGAATAAGTCACAAAATAAAGAAAAATCGTATTTTACCCTTCACTTATCAACAACTATTAAATGTCAAATGATAGTTACCTACTATTTGTGCGGTATCATTTATTAGAATTATTATATTATTATAGCATTGTTGTATAATTCGATAGTCTTTGTAGCAAATTTGTTATCATATAATTATGGGCACATTTAGAACTAATTAAAAATGTTATATGTTAAAATGCTACATTCTTTGCCATAGAAACTGTGTAAAAACTGATAATTCTAATTCTTTATTGATTTGTTTTGGATTTTTGTTTGCTTTCTCAAAAAATCATATTCTTTTAAATTTATTTCGAAATTTCTGTAATTATGCACCCTTCGTTGCCTGCTCTCGGGTTATATCTCTAAGTATATTCGCTCAGCTTCTATTCAGTTTTTATGGTAAAGAATATAGCATCTCAATATGTAAAATTTTTCGCTATTTTTAAATGTAGCCATCATTATAACAACTACTACAAAGACTATCGAATTACATACACAACAATAATGTAAAAGTCTAATAAATGATACCGCAGACAAATGGTACCTGTCATTTGACTTTTAATTAGTTGTTTTTTGTTTTTATTTTCATAGATAGGTGATGGGTAAAGTACGATTTTTCTTGAGTCTGGAAAAATAATTGTAGCAAGTAATATCGCATTTAAAAGAGAAAAAAAGCACATTTAACTATTCCATAGCCAACTTCGTGGCTCAAGAGAAAATTGTAAATTTTTTAAATAGTTAGGCTTGGAAATGGCAATATGCCAATATTAATAACTGTCACTCACTTTTATTGTGTTTGTCTGTTGTGATCATAAAAATGGAAAATGAAGAGATTAACTTAAGATATTTTGATGTTACTTTTTTTTACATGGATAATTATTATTGAAAGAACTTGCCGTGTGTTCAGTGAGAAATATCATTATTTGAATGTAATGACCAGACCAAAATTTCAACGAATAGAATAATTTTTTTTGCAGATAGTTAAAATTTATTAACAAATTTCAAATCTACGCAAAAAAGTGTCCTTATAATGTTGAAAATTTTTTCAGTATGATTTCAAATAAGCAACTTATAAGTAAAAATCGAAAACGTATTTTTTTTACTTAGGAATAGCGCAAATACTCCCTTTTTTGAAGATTTTTTTTACATAATAGTTGCTCTTTAATCACAAATTATTTTGGTCCATTTAACCAACTCTGTATCTTTTACCGTTTACGAGATCTCCATGCTGTTCGCGATAACTGTGACACACTGTATACAAACAAATGGCTGTACACAGGGGCGGACTGGGTGCATAAAACTGACCGGGCAGTTTCTCCAAAATCGGCCCACATAGGTAAAATAAACTTTCGCGATATCGTTTTTATGGCATTGATTGTTTTTGTCCCTCCCCGCGTTTTCGAGATTAAATTTGCTTAAAGGTTGCCAGTAAGTTATTGGATTTGCATAAGAAAATCACGTATAAAAAATGTACCCTAACTTACGCTGTTCAACTTAAAATAACGGTGTCGAAACCACCCATAGTGTAATTTAGAGGTATTACCTGTAGACTGTGCAGGGTGGCTTATTTTCGATCCCTATACAGGGTATTTCGGTTATTATCCAAGATTTTAAAAAAACTAAGTACTTAGTCTCGATTTCTTTTTTCGAGAGAAATTTATTGCCGTAAACAGATTTTTGATATCTTTTTTAATTTTCGAAATATGTATAGCCAAAAACCGATTTTTGGCACTTTTCAAAAATGTTAAATATCTCGCTTAAACGAGAAGATAAAGAAAAACTTTAGACATTTTTTGCATCGTTTTTTGTCCTTAATAAGATAGCTATATTAAATTTTTTTTATTCATACGAATATTGATATATTACACCTAACGTTCTTATTTTAAATAGCAACCATAGGCAAATTATATATTTTTGAAAAATAAGCTTTCGATTGATGTCAAAGCCAACTATGGTTGCCATTTAAAATAAGAAAGTTAGGTGTAATATATCAATATTTGTATGGGTAAAAAAAATTCAATATAGCTATCTTATTAACGATAATAAACTATGCAAAAAATATCTTTTAAGTTTTTTTCTATCTTTTTGTTTAAGCGAGATATTTAACATTTATGATATCTTTTTTCATACTCGAAATATAGCTAACACCATTTTTGGTATTTCCAAAAATGTTAAATATCTCGCTTAAACGACAAGATAGAAAAAAACTTTAAGAAAATTTTTTGCATGTTTTTTTTTGTCCTTAATAAGATGGCGATGTTCATTTTTTTTTGTTCATACAAATATTGATATACTTTCTTATATTAAATGACAACCATAGTTGGCTTTGACATCAATCGAAAGTTTATTATGTGCGCTTTTCAAAATTATATAATTTGCTTATGGTTGCTTTTTAAAATAAGAAAGTTGGGTGTAATATGTCGGTATTTATATGATTAAAAACAAATTGAATATTGCCATCTTATTAAGAATAAAAAACCATGCCAAAAATGTCTTTAAAGTTTTTCTCTATCTTTTCGTTTAAGCAAGATATTTAACATTTTTGAAAATTGCCAAAAATCGGGTTTTGGCTATATTTCGAAAATTAAAAAAGATATCAAAAACCTGTTTACGGTAATGAATTTATATCGAAAAAGAAATCGAGACTACGTACTTAGTTTTTTTCTATCTTGGATAATAACCGAGATACTCTGTATGGGCATCGAAAATAGGCCACGCTGTACGTACTGAAATTTGTATCCAAACAAATGTATTTAATAATTAATTATAAATAAGTAGAAGATTAAAAATAGCCAAGTAAATATATGTATATTCACAGTCATTTAATTAATTAAGTACATATTAATAATACAAATTTTGGATAATATAATAATAATGCAGTTTATGCTGCATGCGTATAATGTCCAAAATTTATTCAACACAATAATCTTTAAAAAATTTAGTGATACGTCTGCAGTCTAACTTCAGCTTATATCACTTATAATTTAACAACGAAACTTACTTGGTTAATTAATCTGTCTTCAATTTTCACACTGAACAAAAAATAAAGAAACTTGTATTGGTAGCCTGTAGCCTCCCCAAATGCTGTCAACTGTCTCAGCAGACATCGACCGTACACCTTAGGGTTTTTTATTTATGCGCTGACGTAAACAGTCACTAAAAATAACACCAACACCCGGCATTTTTTTATTAACTTGGTAAAATAAAGCTGATTATATAGTAGTAGAAAAATTCATTTAGATTTTGAAATGATTTGGTGTTAACGCCACCGACATCGGCCCTTGAACCCATCGGCCCACCGGGCATTTGCCCGGTTGCCCGGCGGGCCAATCTGCCCCTGGCTGTACATCAGTACCTTTCATATACAGGGTGTTTCACTTTTCCATGTGACACTATTGCTATCTCCGTAAATAATGAAAAAAGATTGGTTTAATTGGACAAAAGTTAGCTATTTAGGGGTATATTTTAAACCAGATCTTGTTTTGTTTAAAAATTCAATGATATAACGAAAAAACCGAAATCGATCAAAATTTTTAAAACTTAAATATCTCAACTATTGTTGCGAATACACAAAAACGTCAAAGGAAAAGTGTTTTGTAAATTTTGTTGGCTGTAAGATGCCGATAGTAAGATTTTTTAAAACAAATTATCGTGCGAGATATTTGACAAAACAACTTTTTTTTAAATGGCAGTCGTAGTAGTTATTGACTTAGATTTAAAGATTATTTTTTTCTCTTTACAATGATATAATATTTTGTATGTCTATTTTCAAAAATAAGCGAAATAACCTAAAAAAATGCAAAATCTTAAGATAAAAAGCAAGGTTGCCATGGAAAAAAAACAATAGCCGACTTCAATTGTTTTATTTCGTCCCTTGCTTGTCTATTATAATAATTGTGTTAACTGTAAATAATGTAAATCGACACATGTAAATATTTTAAATCCTTTTTTGCTAATGTATTAGTAAGAGGTCGGTTTTTGTTTTTTTCCATGGCAACCTTGATTTTTATCTTAAGATTTTGCATTTTTTTAAGGTTATTTCGCTTATTTTTGAAAATAAACATACAAAATATTAAAACATTGTAAAGAGAAACAAAAAATCTTTAAATCTAAGTCATCACCTACGACTGCCATTTAAAAAAAAGTAGTTTTGTCAAATATCTCGGACAGTAATTTATTTAAAAAAAAACTGACTATCGCCATCTTATAGAAAACAAAATTTACAAAACATTTTTCTTTTGACGTTTTTGTGTACTCGCAACAATAGCCGGGATATTTAAGTTTAAACATTTTGATCGGTTTCGGTTTTTTTGTTATATCACGCAAGCCATGGATTTTTAAATAAAACAAGATCTTGTTTAAAATACACTCCTAAATAGCCAACTTTTGTCCTATTTGACCAACCTTGTATTTTCATTATTTACGGAGATAGCAATAGTGTCCCATGGAAAAGTGTAACACCCTGTATAATATAAAAGTATGATCTTAAATTTTACAGGATTTCCACTTATTGTGTATTTCCTCATAACTGGTTTAAATAAATAAAAAGAATATTTAGGAACAACATTTGTTGGAGAGTTTAAGTTCCATAATTTAAAATTATTTTTAGCTATACAGAATGTTTTGTTTTTGCGTACCAACTTTTTACTTTAAATACGTTGCATAATCTTAAATTTTTAGAATCTAAAAGAAATTTTTTATCAAAACGTTTTGGCGTTTGGTTTGTTTAGTCCATTAAGCAACATTTTAAACATTGATCAAGTTTTTAAATAAAAAACCCTGTATTTTTTACCTATTGTGTAGATAATTTAATCCTACTTAGAAAACTATACGGGTTGTTATTTTTGTCTTTAATTAATATTTGTCGAGTCGACAATTTAATAAGGTATTTTTTTAGGATTTTTCGTTAAGTTTTATATTGTTTTTGTTGAACTATTATTTGTCGATAATTTGCTTTCTTAAACAATTTAAAACTTATTGGCAATAACAATAAAATATTAACTAAAAATGTAATAATTGTTGTTCTACAATTGAACAATTGTTGATAACTTCGTTCTGGAGTTAACAAAAAAGAGTACAACATTATAACAACTAATTTAATTTAGAAAAGATGGGGCTTACGCTTGACCTTGAAAGCAGCGGGAGAAATCCTTTATAACTTCGTTATGGAGTTGGCACAAAATTTTATTTTTACGGCAAAAAATAGCACAAAATTAGCAAAAAACTATGGCATAAGCAAATTTTAATTCAAAGAAGGTGGTGCTTACGCGTTACCTTGGCAACCTCGGGTGAAAATTGTTTATAACTTTTTTCTGGAGTTGGAACCAAATTTTATTTTTACGGCAAAAAAATAGCACAAAATTAGTAATTTTTTGCCCAAAAAGATTTCTACTCGGACCCATTGGGTGCGAGCGCGAAGCGCGAGTAGTTTGATTACCAATTTAATAGAATTTGAGAAGCATTAGGTGCGAGCGCGGAGCACGAGTAGTACGAATATATTTATTCTAATTTAAAAAGCAATAACGAGTGTTGTAAATAAAATTTGAACCGATCGATTGATCGCCCTCAAAAAAAGCGACCCGCCTGGCTCAGCGCGAGTAGTATGACGCAATTTTCTTAATTTTGAAAAGCAATTGCGAGTATTGTAAATAAAAATTTGAACCAATCGATTGATCATCTCCGGCTTAGTTATAATCGATATATCTCGGGAACTGAGCCAATTAGGGACATGGGAATTGCACCAAACGAAAGATATTTTTTGGCGAAAAAAGAATTTTACGCGCAAAGAGAATTCTACGCGCAAGCCGGGATCTAGCAATGAAGGAGCCCCGAAGGGGCTCCGGAATCGCTAGATTTTTATAAAATGCTTAATCGTTATTCTTTTATCATTAACGCCAAAGTTTTGATAACTCAAAAATAAAACTTACATTAGACAAAACTCAATAACTTATGTGTGTTTCATTGTAGGTTTAATTACTTTCTGTTAAACAGGACTGAAATTTGTGACATATTAATGATACAAATGAAAATATGTTAACTAATTTGCATGGCAAGTGAAATAAAAAAACTGTAAATTTATTTGCAGTATATTCATTAATATTTGTAAATTTCATATTTTAAATTAATCACTTAAATTTTTGTATAGTTTATAATAAAAGCTTATAGAATAAATGTTTAATAAAACCGTTAAGTGTCTTGAAAAAACCTGAGGTATGTTTTCTTGTTTCGAGTAATTAATAAATTATGATTCAATTTTAACATATGCTAAGATTAATAATAATAATAATAATAATAATAATAATAATAATAATAATAAGAAATCTTTATTTAGCTTTTAGCTAATTTTACATTATCTTGATGCTGCTTATATTTATTTGTACATATTTTCTTAACTATTAAATCTTAACATTATTTTTCACATATTCTACATATAGTTTTTTAAAATTGGATATAGAAGTTGTTGGTTTAATTTCTACAGGTAATTCATTAAAAATCTTGAGCCCTTTGTAGTACAAGGCGTTCTCTGTATTTGTTTTCGTTAGTTTTGGTAGTCTAAAGTCGTCTTTGTTCCTGGTCTGGTATTCGTGAATGTTACAGTTTTGTATTAAATTTTTAGTCATGTAACGTGGTAAAAAATTATTTATTGTCTTGTATATTAAAAAAAGGCAATTAAAAGTAATTTGTTTACGTATACTTAACCACTTTAAGGTATTTAACATTTCGCTTATTTTAGTGTATCTCGAGCATTTTAAAATAACACGCATTCCTCTGTTTTGTTGTTTCTGCAACTTATGCAAATCGCATTCGTTGCATAAGAACAAAATACTCGCGCAGTAATCGAAGTGTGGAGCGATTAGTGACCTATATACTGTAATTTTTGCTGAAAGGCTAAGTTTGTTGGTTAATCTACCTAGAAAACTAATTTTTGTCGAAACTTTTTTCACAGTGTAATCCACATTGCTGTTAATTGTCTATCATAACTTCATAACACCAAGATATTTAATTTGCGAAACATATTCAAGTTCTTCATTATCTATTTTAACTTTATTGCTTACATCATTCGGTATTGGCCTGTTTCCTATTATCATAAATTTGGTTTTGTCTGTATTTAATTTTAATTTGTTAACTTTTAACCATTCTGATACAACGTGTAGGTTATTATTTATCTTATTAATAGCCGAATCTAGGTTGCTATCAGAAGCTGTGATTAAAGTGTCATCTGCAAAGAGATTTACACTACAGTTTTTTATATTGTGTTCCAAATAATTTAAGTACAGCACAAAAAGTAAAGGACCCAAAACTGAAACTTGTGGTACACCTAGTGTGCTGATAATTTTTTCTGATTCTATATTGTTAAATAACTTTCAAACCACCTGTTTTCGATTCCTCGTATGCCATATTGTTCCAATTTTTTAATCAGCCTATTTCTAATATCTATGGTGTCAAATGCTCTTTTAAAGTCTAAAAATACCCCCACAATGTATTTGTTATTTTCAATTTGTTGCTTCCAATCGGCTAGCACAAGATTTAATGATGTTTCACATGAATGTTTGGCTCTAAAGCCGGATTGAGCGTCTGATAGTATATTGTTGCCTTCTATAAACTGTAATATTTGTTGTTTGACAACAGACTCCAAAATTTGTTCATATTTAGGAAGTATGTTTATTGGTCTTAATTCTTCGCATTTTTTGGTTCGTCTCACTTTTGGTATTGGCACAACTAACGCCGTTTTCCAACTTTCGGGGAAAACACCGGTCAGTAGCGATTCATTTATTATGTCTGTAATTGTGTTTCCAATCAGAGGTAGTGCATCTCGAATAACCTGTATAGATACATCGTCCGTACCACCTCCAATATTTATATTTTGCATTATTTTACTAATGTCGTCTAGCGTCACTGGCTTAAATGAAAATACTTTTCTCGTTTGTAATATCGGTGTTTCGACAAACTTGGTTACTCCAATATTTTCATAAATGTCTTAAATGCTATTTATAAAATATTTATTAAATTGTTCTGCAATTTCTCGGTTATCTACAAAATCTCGATCTTGAAATTTCACCCTATTGTTTGTTGTTGGCATATCCTTAATAACGATATCTTTTAAAGTTCTCCACATTTTTCTTGAGTTGTATTGACATTTATCAATCTTATTTTCAATGTACGCATTCTTTCTTAATTTTATTAGTTTACTGTAATTGTTTCGTTTTGATTTGTAAGCATTCCAATCTGTTTCTTGTTTAGTAATTTTTGCAACTTTGTAAAGTGTGTCTCTCTCTCTAACTGCATAGTTCGCAATTCTGTTGTATACCATTGATTGACATAATTATTTACTTTTAAGGTTTTTTCCTTTATAATTTCAGTTACGGAATTCCGTAACATTTGCATAAATGCGGTTGCTTTTTCATTTAATTCGAGTTTATTAATTTCATCCCAATTTGCCCTACATAAACTAGTTATCAAATTTTCCGCGCTGTATCCACTATAATATTTTACTATTTTTACGTCTATGTACGTCTTATCCTGTTCGACACCCAATACGATTTTTATTACACTGTGGTCAGTAATTGCATGCAAATCTAAAACATTTGCCTGAATGTTTTTATTGTTTGTTATAACTAAGTCTATTGTCGTATTACTAAATTGCGTTACCCTTGTAAATTCTCGAATAATTTGTCGCATTCCTAACTTTTGTACAACTTTTGTTAACTTGTTACTATAAAACGTGTGTTTGGCCATATCTATATTAAAGTCTCCAGTCATGATTATGTCGTCCCTGTCATTAAAAGTTTCCTTGCACCAGTTTTCAAGATATTCAATAAAATTACTGTGGCTTGAGCTTGATAAATTACAACATATACAGGGTGCCCATTTTTCTAACCTGTTGTATGGGTAACTCCGTTAATATTAGAGATACAGAAACGTTTAAATTAGCAAATTTGTGCATAATTTAAAGAGAAATCTGATGCCATTTTCAAATTTGACCTACGTCATCAACTTTTTAAAATATTTTGAAAAAACTGAAAAAGGTTGATTTTTTCAAACTTGAATAATTCCGTAACCATATGAGTTAGAACCAAAATAAAAATTTGCTTTCTATAGATGTTTTTACGTAGATTTCAAATATGTTAACGAAATTTTCATAGCACTCTCGATTTCCGAGTTATAGCACAAACTTGCATTTTTTTAAATGGAAGTCATAGTTGGCTGTGGTCTTATTAAAAAGGTTATTTTTTTCTCGTTTCAATAATATAAGGTTTGTTATGCTTTACTCTTGTAGTTTTTCTTTAAATAAGCAAAAATCATTTTACATGTTCACAGCCTACTAATAGATGGGAGTTATCCCGTGTTGATGTTCTTTTTTTATTGATGTGACATTTAAGAGTTGTCTTTTATTGTTAGTGTAGCAGTTATTAGCCACTTACAAATTTTAAAAACAAAACCTCAGAGTTTGTTAAATATAATTTATTGTTTGTTTTACGTATAAATCTCTCTCTTGTGTTGATCAAAATTTTTGATTGAGTTTATTGTAAATTTCAAAAACAATGTGTTCTAATGAAGAAAAAAACGACATGCCTTTCTGTTACTACGCTTGTAATAGAAATAGTAGAAATTCAAGTGAAATGTATTTGCAAAGATTTATGGAAAGGAGCCAACCAAGAAAGAAATTATTTTGGTTATTGGAAACCAATTTAAAAAAATACGGGTATAACAAAAAGCTGATAATATTTCTTTATTAAAAACATTGTTTTTGAAATTTATAATAAACAAAAATTTTGATCAACACGAGAGAGAGACATACGTATAACAAACAATAAATTTTATTTGACAAACTATGAAGTTTTGTTTTTAAAATCTGTAACTGGCTAATAACTGCTACACTAACAATAAGAGACAACTCTTAAATATCACATCAATAAAAAAAGAACATCAACACGGGATAACTCCCATCTATTAGTAGGCTGTGAACATGTAAAATGATTTTTGCTTATTTAAAGAAAAACTACAATAGTAAAGCATAACAAACCTTATATCATTGAAACGAGAAAAAAATAACCTTTTTAATAAGACCACAGCCAACTATGACTTCCATTTAAAAAAATGCAAGTTTGTGCTATATAACTCGGAAATCGAGAGTGCTATGAAAATTTCATTAACATATTTAAAATCTACGTAAAAATATCTATAAAAGCCAATTTTTATTTTTGTTCTAACTCATATGGTTACGGAATAATTCAAGTTTGAAAAAATCGACCTTTTTCAGTTTTTTCAAAATATTTCGAAAAATTGATGACATAGGTCAAATTTGAAAATGACATCAGATTTCCCTTTAAATTCTGCACAAGTTTGCTAATTTAAACGTTTCTGTATCTCTAATATTAACGGAGTTACCCATACAACAGGTTAGAAAAATGGGCACCCTGTATATACCCTGTTTAAACCCCTTAACAACTTTAATAGCTAATATCCACGTATTCTTAACTAGATTAATATTCGAAATTTCTTTTACTACTATACTATTTTTTATTACAATTGCTACACCCCCGGTATACCTTGATTCAGAATTACATCTCATTGTGTAATAGCCCTTAAAATTGATCTCACTGTCATGGATTTCTTATGTTATTCTTGTTTCACTCAGCATCAAAATTGTCGGATTTTCATTTTGTATCAGTACTTCTAATTCTTCCATGTGTGCAAGCATACTTTGCGCATTTAAATATAAAATACTATCTATAGAACTTACTCTAAAAAATCTATCTTACTTCTTTCGAATTCCATTTTTCTTTTATATACTGCACAATTAAATTCCATGCTTCATGATTAGTGTCTAATTTTATTTTCAGTCGTTCAGTCGCTTTCAGGCAATTTATACACTTTATTTTGGTATTATCTGCTTTACGTTCTACTAAGTAGTGTGGTCCTGCACATTTGGGACACGCCTTTTCTGCTGTACAATTTAGGCAGCCCGTAAGATATACAGGGTGTTTCACACTACCTGTACCAGCACTTTTATTCGAAAATGCGACGTTTGACAAAGATAACAAAAGAAATTTATAACAATAGTGCACATGTAGAATTGATTGACGCTATAGCGGTTTTCGTGATTAAACCGGAAATGACCAAATCCGGAAGTAACTTTAAAAACTTAAATGAAACTGTCCGGTTTTTGTTGCATAATTAGAAAGATATTTGATAAATTAACACTATTTACTTAATTTTTTTTTTGATTATCAGTATAGTTTGTAATCCATTGGACCTAAATCATAACAACATTTAAAACCCTATTCGCATGTAACATGTTGTGAACACCACCTTTTTTTCTCTAGTTTTGTATTTAATTTAATGAAGTTTTACACATATAGTATGTGTAAAAAACCCGATTATTTAAACAAATGTACACTATTGTTTCACATCCGGTTTCGCCGGAAATGACCCTAAACTTGTTATTTTAAATAAAACACCCCATATATTGTTACATTTTTGGAAAAAAGAAGCAATTTTGAATACAACTCCACTATTTTGGTTAATGTATCACTAACATTCCGTTATTATTTGAGGTTATTAACATTATACAAAATAGTGCAGTTGAATTCAAATTTTTTTTTTTTTCCAAAAATGTAAAAATATACAGGGTGTTCCATTTGAAATAACAAACTTAGGGTCATTGCCGGCGAAACCGGAAGTGAAACAATGGTGTACATATGTTTAAATAATCGTTTGGTTTTACACATGTCATATGTCTAAAGTTTCATTTAATTAAATACAAACCAAAGAAAAAAAGAGGATGTCCAGCACTCGGTTACATGCGAATAGGGTTTTATATGTTGTTATGATTTAGGTCCAGTGGATTACACACTATACTGATCACAAAAAAATTAAGTAAGCAGTTTTTTAAATCAAATATCTTTCAAATTATGCAATGAAAACCGGATGGTTCCATTTAAGTTTTTAAAGTTACTTCCGGAATTGGTCACTTCCGGTTTAATTACGAAAACCGCTATAGCGTCAATTAATTCTACATATGCACTTTTCTGTTTTCTCCATCTTTGTCAGACATCGCATTTTCAAATAAAAGTGCTGGTACGGGTGGTCTGAAACACCCTGTATATATAGCAGCAGCCCGCCCTTGCACTAAACACTAAACACATCCCACACACTAAGTGCTGCTTTATTGCAAATAAAATTCTTCGCGTTTTATACTTGAATAGGGTGGTGAAAATTGAACTAGTCAACAATGTCACCAGGGCCGTCGACAGGGTGTAGCATTGAGGCAGCCTGCCTCAGGGCGCCGTAAGACTTATTATACTCATTAAAAATAGAAAAAAAATTAATTATTCCATAACCAACTTGACGGCTCGTGTAAATATATTAAATAAAGCGTAATATCTCAAACATAGGTGAAAAAAATAATCTAAAACAATAGGTACAATCGTACAAACTACATTAAAAAGTACCTCAAGAAAGTACAAATAAAATTAATCTAACGATTAACACAAACCAGTTATGAGAGACATAATAAATTCAACGTTTTCATATTTATTGCTATTACTACTGAAGTACGAACAATTGTTTACTTTTAAAAATTGCAGCTTCTTTCATACTTAAAAATAACTCACCTAATTTAAGCAAACTTGTATCTCTTATAATAAGCGAGATACCTATTCTGTAAATATTATCAGGGACTCCCTGTATCACGACAATGAATGTTTTGTAGAAACGCGAGGTTGTCTTGCAAAAATTTTTCGTGTTTTTAAAAATAGTTCCCTTATTATTTTGCTTACTTTAATTGTAAAATTATCTATATCTTAGTATAATTTGTAATTTTACCCCCAAAATGATTGCAATATAATTGTTTGAAAATCTAATATCAATGCAAAATTCGATTTAAGGTGAATTTCTTAAGATGGTTAGTACCACAACACGGGTAATTCCATAATCTAAAATTTTTTGTTTTCGCTTAAAGCCTGTTTATCGCCAGATGTGTTGATAAAGGCTGTAGTAACAAGCACGCATTCAAAATTCCTACTCCTCTATCAAAGTGGCTTAGCGGGGCGAGCCTGCGTAGTTCCACTATAACCGCTGACACTGAGGTGAGTGACATGTGCTTTCGGGGTCCTTTTTAATCGACTGAAATCAACGTAATTTTTGGTAAATTCTTGTGTTACGGTAGTGAAAATTATTCGCAAAGAGCCTAATTAGCGATGGTGATAATTCGCCGGTTTCGCAAAGTTCCGAAAATCGAAATATCTTGTGAGTTTTCACCGCGTCCCTAGCTGAGGTGCATCGCACGCGTGCTTGATTGGAAGGATAATGACCGTATGTTATTTGCACCGCTAATACGTCAATTCCATGCCAGTTTTCATTGCAATTTTAAACATTTGAATATTGTGCTTCGGTTTTTGAGGATACAAGCGGATTTTTTGTGGTGAAATTTGGCAAAGATGAACAGTCAAGTGGTTTGAACTTCCGTTTTGCTGAAGTTGGACATTATTTAATGAAAAATTTTGTCTTTGCGATGCCACCAAATATTGCAAACTATTAGACTTATGTACAGCTTAAGGTAGGTCAATTTTAATTTATAATTTAGTTAGGATTGTGTTACATAACTGATGATTTTGGTTCATATGATTATTAAGTCCCTAGGTTCGGTTTGGTAAATAATAAGTAAAAAGTGTGAGGTATAAAGCGGGGTACGTACACACGTACAAGTATATTGCACAAAATACTTGTGTAAAAGCGCCCCCCTGGGGGGTCGTAAAAGATTTTAAGGGGGGTCGCGAAAAGTATATAAAACGTTTTTTTAACACTGAAATCTTGAAAACTAAATATTTTTTGTTCCTTATTTCACTCGAACCATCGGAGAGATATCTTCTTAACTACCAAAAGGTTAAGAACCACTGAACATATTTACAAACAATACAGCTAAAAATTTGTCTTTAAATTTTGAAAAAACAGATAAGGATATACACTTGGGAAATGTTTAAAAACTTTGATGAGGTGTAAAAAATATTTTAAATCGCTTTGTGATTAAACTGATAGTTTCTATGTATTTAAAAAAAAGTGATAAGGATATTACGTACACTTGGAAAATGTTTAAAACTTTGATGAGCTGTAAAAAATATCTTTAATCGTTTTTTGAGTAAACTGGTAGTCGTTATAGATTGCCCAAGTGTTGTTTAACATATACAGGGTGGTCCAAATTCAATGGGATTGCATGGGTATCTCGGTTAATATTTAAGATAGAGAAACGGTTAAATTACCAAAAATGTGCAGTTTTTTAAGACAAACTCAGAACCGTTTTCAAAAATATTCTATCATTTCCAGTTTTCGAGTTATTGAATAAAAAGTGTTTTTTTGTCATATTAATAAAGTGTCGTATCTCCGTTATTGTTGTAAATATCGAAAATATTTATGGAGATAATTTTTAGGTATTTTTATGTTTAATTTGATTATACTAAAAAAAAATTTTTACGCTCGCCGTTAAAAAGTTATGACACAAACTTACCTTTTTTTAAATAGGAACGATAATTGGCTATGACCTATTTAAATTCTTTATTTTTTTCTCATTTCAAATATATAAGGGTTGATGTATTTATTTTCAATAATACCCAGGTTACGAAGGTTTTTTAGTTTTTTTTTCTAAGAAAATCATAGAAGGCTGTGAAAACAAAAAAAAACAAGGTGTAAAACCTTATAAAACTCATGTGATACAAGTTACCAAGATTTTGTAATTTGTTGTTTTATAAATATATGAAAATAAGAAAACAACGATATAGTCAGAATTAGCAGTAATGTAGTATATTGCTGTTTTTCTTATGTCCAAAAATTTTTGATGTTCATCTTAACAACAGATTTAAAAATCTTGGTAACTTGTATCATGAGTTTAATAAGGTTTTACACCTTGTTTTTTTTGTTTTCACAGCCTACTATGATTTTCTTTAAAAAAAAAACCTTCGTAACTTGGGTATTATGGAAAATAAATACATCAACCCTTATATATTTGGAACGAGAAAAAAATAAGCAAATTAAATAGGTCATAGCCAACTATCGCTCCCATTTAAAAAAAAGGTAAGTTTGTGTCATAACTTTTTAACGGCGAGCGTAAATTTTTTTATTTTAGTATAATCAAATTAAACATAAAAATACGTAAAAATTATCTCCATAAATATTTTCGATATTTACAACAATAACGGAGATACGACACATTATTTATATGACAAAAAAAAACACTTTTTATTCAATAACTCGAAAACCGGAAATGATTGAATATTTTTGAAAACGGTTCTGGGTTTGTCTCAAAAAACTGCACATTTTTGGTAATTTAACCGTTTCTCTATCTTAAATATTAACCGAGATACCCATGCAATCCCATCGAATTTGGACCACCCTGTACATATAAGAACAATAAAGCCATTATTATTAAGTTTAAGTTGTAAAGGCATGCTTTTTTTTAAATACTTTAAAAAAATTAATAAGATATTTTAATCGGTTTATGACTTATTTGACGTTTCGTTCTGCCTAAATACTTTTTAAAATTTCTGCAAACAATTATTTAAATTTGTGTAAAATTTTACACCACATCAGGGAATTACAAGTTTTAGCACTTTATATGTAAAACCCTACATTAGAATAGTCTATTGAATCATCTCTGCTTTCATTGTTTCGAAAACCAATTTTTAAATAAACCGAATTCAAAGGAGATATTAAAGTTAATTTTAGCGTCCATTTTCCTCTACTCAGCACAAATTTATTCGGTTCTCTTGCGTATACACCAGAAAACTGTATAATAAATCATCATTTGATGCTGAAAATATACTGTGTTCAGCAAAAGGATGCTTTTTTATGCAAGTGAATTTGGTCATAAACTGGAAAAATAAAATTGCGGTGTTTATTTTTTCGCAACAATGGGCAATTTAGTGGTCAAAATTAATTATAAATGTCGAATATTCATTTTGTTCTAATTATCTGTTTACCCAATTCGCTGATTATAAACGAATTAATTAAATATTGTAGAGTGACTGCTAAATTATATTTTAAAAAAAAACTTAAATAAATGTTAGAATTAATGTGTGGGAATATATTTTAGCCTTTTGTATCCAATTACGTAATTGAAAAGACTTTAGCACAACTTTTGCATTAGTGGAGTATGTTTTAAGGTCGTCCTTTATTTAAAATTACTTTCAATTTTCAAATAAATTTTCTTTGGCTTGCCAACTCGATTTAGTGTCGTGTCCTGCATAAAGTAACCTTTTCTGCCTAGAAACAAGATGGGAACGCGATATAATGAACTAAAGCAGAAAAACCGCGAATTTCAGGGCGTGTTGCTACGTTCCTAACTCTTAGTAAATCATTTTAAGCATGATGTATACCATAATACTTAATTAGTATATTAATGCTTTATACATTGAAGTTTTTGCATAATAAAACTGAACTACAATTTTTTTGTTCTGCAGACTGAATAAAGAGTAATTAAAAAATTAATGCACAGGTAGGACAAGCTGTACTGTTTGTTTAAAAATTTTAGAGACTGACGAAGTATTAGCAAAAAACTCACCACAATTTAAAATCCACAAAGAAAATAACACAAAATTTTATTTATCAGTTAACATTGGTTCAGCCTTAAATTAATATAATCGTCAATATTTTTTTATTTTTTTATTTGTGGTTTATTGACACTTCAACAGCTCAGGTTATTAGTGTCAGTTGACATATATTACATCTTGTTATACATATTTATTTGTTTTAAAAAATCAATTGTTTTCTTTAGGTTCTCCTTTGTGTCCTTTAAAGCTGATCCGAAGGTACTCGCTATTAGCTTTATTTTCCTTTCATCCTCGTACTTTGGGCAGTCCATCAGGATATGTTTGACTGTAAGGGGAAGTGCACAGTTTTCGCAAAGGTCCGGGTTCGTTCCATTTAGTAGATGTTGATGTGTCAGCCTTGTATGTCCTATTCTTAGTCGAGTGATTATTGTTTCGTCCTTTCGGTTGAAGTATTTTATTCTCTTTTCGGTATTTTCTTTTATTTCTCTTAGTTTGTTATTTTCAATGTTATACCAGTCCGTATTCCACGAGAGCTTTGTTTTGATTTTAATGATTGATGTAATGTCTGAAGCTGGTATGGGGATGTTTTCTATCTCTTCTTTTGTTGTTGCTTTTTTAGCCTCTTGGTCTGCTTGTTCATTTCCTATGATTCCCATATGGGCAGGGACCCACATGATAGTTAAATCGATGTTGGAGTTTAAAATTTGGTGGATATTCTCCTGGGTCTTTTGAATGATTTTGCTACTTGTGTATATTGTCTGTATGTTTTTGATCGTGTTTAGAGAGTCAGTTAGTATGATGTATTTGTGCTGCCTCTTTCTTTTATTTTCTCCGTTGCTTTTAGGATGGCAAAGCTTTCGGCTGTGTTATTACTTGCTAGAGGTGGTAGGTGATATGTGTATCTGGTTTTGTCGAATATTATGGCTGCTCCTGTGTTGTTGTTTATTTTTGAGCCATCCGTGTATATTTTTGTAAAGTTTTGGTACTGTGTTATTAATTTATTGAACTCGTGAATGTATATGGTTGGATGGGTATTTTCTCTATTTAAATAAGTTAGTTTTAAATTTATTTGGGTTTTCTTATTGTCCATGGTGAAATGTTGTACGTGTAGTTCTGTTCAATTTGTGGTGGTAATTGTATGTTTAGTTTATCTAGGTCATTGCAGATTTTCTTTTGTAGTGGGGTTGAGTTTTGTGGGGTGTAGGTAGGGGTATTTTGGAATATATTGGGATAGGTATTGTTGTTTGGGTTTTTGGCTACATTTGTCACATATTTAAGTAAAAGTTGAGATCTTCTATATTTTAACGGTAGGTGACCAGACTCAGCTAACAGGCTGTGTATGGGGCTGGTTCGAAAAGCTCCAGTAGCTATTCTTAGCGCTGTGTTTTGCGTTGGTTCACTCATTTTGATAATGGACTTCTTTGCAGTGCTGTAGATTATGCTACCGTAGTCAATTTTTGATCTTATGAGGGCTTGGTATATTTTAATGATCGTTTCGCTATCTGCTCCCCATGTCTGATGTCCTAACATTTTTAATATATTTAGACGTTGTTGGCAATCCTTTTTTAGCTGTTGTATATGTGGTCTCCATGTCATTTTTTTGTCAATTACCATACCAAGAAACCTAATTTCGTTGACAAAGTCTATTGACGAATCGTTTAATAAGAGTATGGGGTTGTATGTGTTAAGGGATGTACGGAAAAAATGCATTGCTTTTGTTTTTGTTTCAGAGAATTGAAAACCTGTTACGTTACTCCATTCTGTCAGGTTATTTAAGGTTTGTTGGATATTTTGTTTTACAGCGTTAATGTTTTTGTTTCTGCAGTATATTACGAAGTAATCCGCGAATAGGCATGATTTGGTTTGGTTGGTGGTGTGGGATGGTAGTTTGTTTATGGCTAGAAGGAATAGGGTAACACTTAGGATTTCCCCTTGGGGAATGCCGTTTAGTTGGGGAAGTTCTTTTGATAGGCAATTGTTTACTTTAATTTAGAATTTTCTGTCGTAGAGAAAGTTTTTAGTATATTTTAGTATGTGGCCGTCCAGTTTAATATCTTTCATTGTTGTTAGTATTCGGTGCTTCCATGTCATATCATATGCTTTTTGTAAGTCGAAGAACACAGCTATTAGATGCTATTTCTCTTTGAAGAATAAAATTTTTATTTCAACATTTAGTCTAACAGTTAAAAGAGCAATTTATTATTGAAGTTGAGCGTTATTGTCGTACACTCGACATAAAATTCTGCTGCCTTTTTATTTATTTTTACCCTAAAACCATTTCACTGCTTCAAATAGCAAAAGCCTATGTTTATTCATTATTGTATTCAAACAATGCCCAAACTACAACTCATATTGCTCACATTTAGAAAGCAATTACAAGTAAAACCGGGTCGTAATGGCAAACGCATTTTCATCCAATCCAAGTGCGTCTGTGTAATGTTTTCCAGAAACCAATAATATTAATTTAGACAATTGGGAAAATTATTTGAGGAGGTCTTAAGACAAATGGATGGAGCCGCATGAAAAGTTGGAATATTCAAATATGGAAAACGCACCGGTTGAAGCATTAAAATCTTGAATCGTTCAACGCTAGAATCATGCAACCGTGAGACCATGCAACGCGGGAATCGTTGATCTCTGGAAAGCTCAAATCTGGAATCCAGAAATTAAGAATTTTTTCTGCCCTCTAGGTATATTACAATAGCCAAAGTATAATATAATTACAGAACATTTCGTTTTATATTTTATGTTAACTATTGTACAGTGGAAGATAAAAACATCGTGTTAATGGTAGCTCAAGGGCTACAAATTTGGGCAAAGTTGCGTAATTATAATGCGTAGTCAATTTTTAAAAGAAAGTAAAAGAATTGACTGAGTATTAAAACTACGCAACTTTGCCCCAATTTGTAGCCCTTGAGGTACCATTAACACGATGTTTTTATCTTTCACTGTACAATAGTTAACATAAAATATAAAACAAATTGTTCTGTAATTATATTATACTTTGGCTGTTGTATTTAATATAGAGGGCAGCGAAAATTCTTAATTTCTGGATTCCAGATTTGAGCTTTCCAGCGATGAACGAATCCCGTGTTGCGTGGTTCCATCGTTACATGATTCCTGCCTTGAGTGATTCCAGCGTTGAACGGATTCAAGATTGAATGATTCCCGGTTTAAGCATTTCATATTTAAATGTTCCAGACATGAATGGCTTACCAAATGGATTATCTTAGAATTCAGGTACTTCTTTGAAAATGTCATTAGTTCTAAATAAGTCCTAAAATGCTGTTGATTATAAGCTCTAACTTTTAAGGATTTATCTAAATTTAAAAATCGTAAGCATAAGAATGCAGTATGAATTGTAGCAAATGTAGGTATTGAATGTATGTTTAACGGTAATAAATAAATAAGTTTTTTTAAATAATTTTTTTGGGCATGTATAATAAAAGATACCTATTTTTGTAACAATGTTTCCTTAAACATTATTAATTAATGGATTTTAGCCAAAATAATCAGGGCCTTTCAGAGTAAACGCGAGACCCGGGGTGAACAATGTTTTTGAGGCCCTTCAAAATTAAAAACTTTAAGGGAAAAATATAAAATCTTAATGGTTGTTCGATGATATACAGGGTTATAACTTTACCTGGAATAAATTCTGTAACTGAATACAGCATATCGGTAAAACCTGCGGAAACACGTCGATTTTAGTTTTTCGCCGGATACATTTCGGCAGTATTGCTTTTGGGATATCTTCATCCAGAGGGGTGCAACCACACATATTTATTTTTTTTTAAATGTAAGGATATGTCGAGTGGCATATCGTTGGAAAGCTCATTTAGAGAGGAATACAATGCATGTTTTATTTTCGAAAAATTCCAAGAGGTTAGGTGTTACTGTTAACCAAATAAAAATATAAATTTTAAATTTCTTCTTTAGACAGAAGAGATGCAAGATTTTCAACTGCTAAAAGGTCGCAACAAAAAGTTACGACAAAAAGTTGTTTAACTGTGATAAGAAATGCACAGATGAACGCTTACAGATTGAAATTGTGCACATTGTAAACAACCTTTACATTAAATACCGTTAAACTTTAAACCGGTTTTTATTTTGTTAACACCTAACCACTTGGAATTTTTCGAAAATAAAACATGCATTGTACTCCTCTCTAAATGAGCTTTCCGACGATATGCCACTCGACATATCCTTACATTTAAAAAAAAAAAAAATATGTGTGGTTGCACCCCTCTGGATTAGGGATTCTGAGTCTCGACAATTTTTAAAGTCCCGGGACTCGAAACTTTTTTTATCAAAGTCCCGGGAATTCCCGGGACTTCGAGACTTTTGCGAATTTTATTTACATACTAAAAAATAGTGGTTTAACCCGTCAAAAATGACGGAAGATTTTATAACATGCAAGAAAAATGATGATATATTCATGTACTCAAAATGCGTCGGCTATTTTCACTGTAAAAAATAAGTTTTCTTGACAGTGACATTGTTTCTGAAAGCACCCGCTACATATTTAAAATTCCTTCTTTGCATGTATCGTGATCGTGAATCGGTCGTGACAGTTGACAGAATATTTTTTTAAAATTAAACCAAATTCACGGATTTTGTTTTTGAAGCGTTTATTTTATAAATAAAGTATAGTAGTAAGAGTAGTATTATTATTTTTAAGTTTACCTACATTCTACGGTAAATAAAGTATATATTCCCAAGTAGGTAAATGCCTATTTTAAATAAACTGAACAATTTTCATTAAACTTTAAAACATAACAAGCATAAGTAAAATATATTTTTACTAATAAACTTAACAATTTTCCTTTAGCTTTAAAGCAGACAAGAAATAAACATAAATAATTAAATATGGCAGGCAAAAAATTTAATAATAATTGTTAGTATAATATAAACTATAAACATAAAAAATTATGAAACAAAACATTTTTGTTAAACTCGTGGCAGTAAAATTTGTTAAAAAATTAGAAGTATAAAAAATTTATTTCAGTGTTCTGTAACATTTAGTCTCGTCTCGAGTCTCGAACTAAATGTCCCGGGAATTCCCGGGACTTACGTCCCGGGAAACTCCCGGGACAGAATCCCTAGCTGAAATGTATCCGGCGAAAAACTAAAATCGACGTGTTTTCGCAGGTTTTACCGATATACTATATTACAGAATTTATTCCAGTTAAAGTTATAACCCTGTATGTTTCAAAACTGTTATTTCAAGTAGTTGCATAAATATTATGTATTTTTTTTTCTTCTAACAGATCAAGTTAAAAATAAGGGCTCCTAAAACTGTGAGGCCCGGGGCATCTGCATAAAGGTATAGATTATAGTGTAATAGCCCTTGCTACTGTATCTGTTTTGTTTCCACCTTGGTTCAGCATTTCTATCTAGGTGTTTGTGTATACTCCCCAACTCCACAGAGATCTGTTTCATAAATCCAAATTTAATTTGTAGAAGCATCGTGTGCTCAACCTCAACAGATTATATTTTGCAAATTTTGTAGGATTTGTAAACTTTTACAGGGGGAAACTGACTGAAAGTAACAAAATTATAAATACAAATAAGTGTAGTCGAAAAACACTAATTTATTTGGAGAAGTTCTTTCAGATATATTAGGCTAGTCTTTGCGTCAGTAGCAATTTTATATATGTATTTATTATTTTGTGTCAAAGTAAATTAATAAATAAGAAGGCTACTGACGCTGAGAAGAATCTGGAAACAAGTCCAGCATTTCTACGAGATAAGTGATTGTAAATGAATTTTCAAAGAATGTTAATAATTTTAAATCGTCGAATTTTCTAGTTCCCAATTTTAAATCATTAATTTTTAACTGTTTTGCAGATTTTTAAATAAAATTTAGGCCCCATTTAAGTATTAAGCTATGCAAAAGTGTTTTATTCTAAGAGACTGTGTCACTTCCTGCCACACTGTACCAACATATTTCATACGACTTTGTTGTTTGAGGTAACTTTTAACTTGGAGATTCTGGAAACTTTTTAAAAAATTCCTTATTATATTTTTCTACGACGACTAATGTAAATGACTCTTACCGTACAGCCTGCATGCATAGTGAGTCCTAAGGGTGCGTCCAGACGTATGTAATATGTAATAATGTAATATAATGTAACGTGTAATGTAACGCAAATTAGTCGTTTTACGTCACTGCGAGCGTTACATGTAATACAAAAACAACAGGATTCGCATCGTGCTTCAAACAATTCGCATTACATTACACGTTACATTACATTACATATTACATACGTCTGGACGCACGCTTACGCAAGAATTATGTTTTCAAATGTACAAGTCACCTTTTTAAAAAAGATTTATTTATTAATTATAACATAAAAATTTAATGTACTTACATCTAGCTAGAGTAATCTACAACTACTATCTTTATCTTTTGATTAAATGAATAACAAGGTGTCTACAATG
This sequence comes from Elmis aenea, assembly GCA_947652605.1. Classification (NCBI taxonomy): domain Eukaryota; kingdom Metazoa; phylum Arthropoda; class Insecta; order Coleoptera; family Elmidae; genus Elmis; species Elmis aenea. The sequence continues at coordinate 19,924,157 of OX393584.1, forward strand.
TAAACTGATCTTATGCTTCAGCGGTATGCTATCGTCTATGTCAGTGGTTCTTAACCTTTCAGTAGTCACGGCCCCTAAATATCCTAAAATATTTTCGCGGCCCCCTAGTTTGTAGGTACAAAAATATTACAATTTATTTAAGAAGATATCTCTCCGATGGAGCGAGTAAAATAGGGAGCAAAAGATATTTTTTTAAGATTGCAATATTTTAAAAAGTAAAAACGTTTTATACATTATTCGCGGCCCCCTTGTCGGGTTGTTCTTCGTCTTGCCGTTTCTTTGTCCTATTGCATCGTTTTAACAGCAGTTTTATGTAACAAAAATAAGTGATCTGGTTTTCTATTATTCGATTCTTGATGTTTTGAAGCTCGTCCAGTTGAATATTTTCTAGTTGAACATTAATATTTTGTAATGGCGTCTGATTTCTTTGGACAGTATTGGTTGATTTTGATTCACGTTGTGTTGATCGTTGGTAATTTTTTCTTGATTAACGGTTATTTGACAGCCAATTGGAATATTGATTAGATGTGTTTACTCTAATAATTTCTTCTTGTTGGTGACATTATAGTTTTATTAGTTTATTATTGGGAAATATACCAATCTATTGTGTTGTTTTTTCTAGTTGTTTCACCATTGGTCTCGTTACTATAACTTCAATTTGTTGACAAATAGATGTATTCTTCATATTTAATAGCTGTAAGCTGTAAAGTTATCTTTAACTTCTTGTATATTGAGTTTTTTTTCAAATGCATAGTATAATTCACTTTTAAGTAAATATTTATTATTTGGTATTATTGCCTTAAATTGACTCCGGCTAGGTATAGGAGTTGAATATAAATGGTAATAATCAAAATTGTAGGGGTAAGTGATTGGTACATGCAGTAAATAAGTAATGTTATTGTTTAGCAAGTAACATTCGATATTTATTAATTTTTCGATTAATAATTTATTTTTTTAGAGTTATTTCAGAAGGTAGTTGTTCTGATTTTACATTTGATTGTAATTTTAATGATTCATTATACAAATCGGTAGATTTTATTATGCTAGGGTGCATAACATTTAATTTGACAAAAGATAATGAATTTTCTAGATCTTGTAACACAGAATTAAGTATTTCATACATATTTGAAATTTGATACAGTATGTGTTTTATATAGTTTTATTAATTAATATAACAGAACCACAGGCAGGACATACACAAGATTAATATCTGTTATTATATTTGTTTTTTAAATTCACTATAGTTACATACACAACACCTTGGTTACATACACAACACCATTCACTATGGTTACATACACAACACCTCCCCTTTTTTCTATAAAACTAAATCAACAAATCTTAATGGTTTTTTAACTACTCTACCTGATTTAGTTTTAACAACATCCTTATCTATATCTCTATATCTAACACTCTCTTCACTGTTTGGTTTTACAACTTTGTTTTCACTATTTTCTGTATTCACGTCACTATCATTATCTACATTTACAAATTTTGGTTCATTCAGAGACGGTTTTAAATGAAAACTATTTCTTCTTACGATGTGATTGTTATAATTTTGTACAATATAAGATCTTGGTGTATTACATTTAGAAATTATCTTACCGCTTAGCCACTTATTACCTTCTCTGATAACAATATTCTGATTGTGCTTAAACTCAATTTCTTTTCTATTTGTTGTCTTATCATAATAATTTTTATAACAGTTTTGTTTCCTAACTAACCTATCGTGTACATTATTTAATTTAATTTTTATTTCATATTTATCTGGAAATGCATCCTTTTCATCATCTTTATTTTCAATGTTATTAATTTCTAATTTTATGGAAATTCATACCATTTGTGATTACAATTTACCTTTAATTTTACTTGAAATAAAGGTTTAATTTAAAATCCTCCATAGGCAAACAGTTTGACATTTGTCTTTTCTTTGTTTTTATGACTTAAATTCATATTATTATAAATATAAACAGGAATTAAATTAACCTGCGCTCCTGCATCTAACTTAAATGTTATACTATTATTATTTTCAATAATAATTTTCTTAAGCCAAACATTATCAACATTATTAACAGTTAAATCTGATATCATAAGTGAACCAAAATTAAGGTCGGTATTATACTCAACCCCGATGGGCTCTTCTTTTTCTGCATTAACTTATTTTACTTGCCTCTTGTTGCTCTTGAATTTGCAGCCTACAGCAAAATGATTTTTCCTTTTACAGTTGTTGCATTCTTGACCATATGCCGGGCAGTTTCTTGGTCCATGTTTACTGCAGGGACTAAAAACGAAAAAAATTCCGATCGTTTCTGTTCGGAACGAAAACGAAATATATCGTTTTCGTTCTTTTCGTTCTAACCGAAAAAATTCTTTTTTCGTTTTCGTGAACCGAAATAATAACGGTTAAAACCGGTTTTACAATATTTTTTTTGTTGTCAAAAAATCAATTTTTTTTCTAGTAACCACAACCCTCTATAAATACGATAACAATATTTGCGTCTCAACTAAAATATAAACGATGACGATGGGGTTTGATGCCACGGACAGCATATTTTAGACTGGCGAACCATCGCCATATTAAATTTACCAAATCGTTAAACACATTAACATTTAACCATTTTATTAAGTTTAACACCCGTAAGGTGCAAAAACACAACGTGATTAGGTTAAATTAGACACACGATCTTTATCTAAAAATATGAAAATATAGCAAGTGCTGTTTTAAATTTGTTTTAGTACTAAAAATCTATGCATTTGGATTAAATAAGATCCTGCTTTAATTATTTAAAATGGACAAAAGAATGAATTCAAGTGGATAATTTACTAAATGTTATAAATAAGAAAGATATTAAAAAAAAACTTATATTAACTTGAAATATACTTTAACTTTATAGTTTGTACTTTGTACATACCATACAATATACATTTTCACATTCCGTTAAATCTTACTAGCAAACACATCTTCCAATAAATCTTCTTTTACATTAGTCCTTTTCGAAGTAAGAATGAATTTTACTTTTATTAACTCTAAACACAAATAAAACATACACATTGATAATATATATCCAATCAAGTGTATATTCTATATTGATGATTTAAAAAACAAATTAGAAATAGAGAATATCAGTACCGTTAATTGTGTTACACGAAATTGCAAGTATAAACAATAAAGTTGTTAATACATATTCACGTAAATATAGGGAGAAAAGTGAAGCTCACTTATTTCAAGTGAGATTTTTTACTGCCTCGTGGAATCTCCCCAGCACAGAAGGTAAATTCGCGTTTCTGTTTAACAAATAAACTTGAAATAGCGACAAAACCGGTTAAAACCGGTTTTGGAAAATATTTATTTCGTTTTCGTTCTTGAACGAAAAATAATAATTTCGTTTTCGTTCTTAAAAAAATTTCGGTTAATTTCGTTTAACGTTTTCGTTCCGTTCTCAGTCCCTGGTTTACTGTGACACTTCTTACATAAATAACTACTGGTAGTTGATGGTTATTCTTGGCGATAATTTCTACTTGTTTTTAAGCTGTCCACTTCATTTCTTAAGTTTCTTACTTGATTTTTACTAACTTCTTCACTTCTGCATGTTTGTATAGCCACTGGTAATGTTAACTGTGATGTTCTTAGTAATCGTTCTTGAACTTCTGTGTGTTTGATGCCTAACACTATCCTATCTTTGAGCATTTCATCTTCTTTAGATCCAAATTCACAAGTTTTAATCGTCTTCTTTATTTCAGTGACATAACTTGCAAAATCTTCTCCCTCTCGTTGATTACGGTTGTAGAATAAAAATCTCTCATAAATAACATGTTTTCTAGGATTGATGTATTCTTCAAAAGCTTTTTTAATTTTGTCAACATCTTTTTGGCTGTTTTCACTCAGACCAAATGTATTAAATAGTTCTATAGCATCCTCACCCAAAAAAATGCAGCCTGTACCTCCTTTGTTGCTTTGTCTTTTTCTGAAGCCTTCATGAATATTTCAAATGCTTGCAGAAACTTCTTCCAGTTATTATGAATATTATCATCGACTATCAACGGTTTAGGCGGTTTACAAAACGACTCCATTTTCACTTTTTGGTTATGTTTTACACGTGTTTTTCAATATTCTTGAAAATTCTTATTAATTTTAAACCTTTTTATTATTATTACACACTGTATTTTAGTTTTGTCGCAGGGCCATGTTTCATATATTTTTATTAATTAATATAACAGAACCACAGGCAGAACATACACAAGTTTAATATCTGTTATTATATTTGTTTTTTAAATTCACTATAGTTACATACACAACACCTTGGTTACATACACAACACCATTTACTATGGTTACATACACAACAGTATGTCTTCAACAAATATGGCATTTTCTTTTATTGGTTGCTGTTCGACAATAGTGGCTACCTGTAAATTTTTTGATTGAAGTAAATTATCGTTATGAGACATTTGTTGAACATTTTGGTCGAATTTGTTAATTATGTCGGTAGAGATTGAATTTTGTTTGGTAATGTTTAGAGATAATTTATTTTGATTATTTTTAAGTTGTTTTATCAAGTTTTCGTGACGGTCTCCATCAGTAGCGTCCAAATTTCCGGTTGTTGTTTTAAATATGGAACCCAAGCCATTTATTAAACCTCTTTTTAGTCTATGGGGGTTTGGTATAATTTCTTTTAATTTAAGTTCGACTTTTTCTTTTAATAACGTTAATACTTTGATATACCTAATTAGATATTTCGATTGAGTAGTCGTGATTTTTTCTAATGTGATTTATCAAATTTCTAGATTGGTTGTGTAATTTATTGATTTCGTCAATGATGGGATTCATGTCATAATAATGAATAAGAGTGTGGGTGTATTCTTGTACCTTAGCTAGTCCTAATTTTAAAGGTATTAGTCCAGGTTTGTTCTGTACGTTTGTAATTGTTATTTTGTCAGGTAATACGAAGACAAAATGGAATCTGGAAGAGAATAATTTAGTTATTGAATTTGTAAGTTATTTTTAAAGGTCGTTTTAAGTTATCCATATGTACCTACTTTGTTTTGATCGTGTGTTGCTACCGTTTTTGAGATTTCATTAACATTTGCAATCGTAGTGGGTTTATTAAATTTAATTGCGTTCTTTTGTCCTTTAAAGTTTTTGGTGAATGTTTTATTTTCAGTCTGAAATAGTTTTGGATCGTCTCGTTTTTCATTTAATTTTGTGATAACTTTTTCTTTACTTTGTATAAGATCCTGATTTATTTTTGAGTACATAAATTTTGTTTTTTCTTTATGATCATTAATGTAATTGTTAATTAAAATTTTGTTAATATCGATATCGAACGGGTTTTCGTTTTGAATGTGACCATTGATTATCTCTTGGTTTTAGTTTAGTTACTGAGTGAATTGAATGGTTGTATGCTAATACGGCATAAGTCATCTTCGACTTTGTAGATGTTTCATTAAAACCTTGGGTATTAAGTAGTCGTATATGTTCAATTAAAGTTGAATGTAATCTTTTAACAGGGCTATTTGATTGGGGGTGATTAGGAGAACAAAGATGTATTTTTATTTTATGTAGATTTAACAGATCACTAATTACAGTGTTTTTAAATTCTGTTCCGTTATCAGTTATTATTTGTTTAGGAACACCGTGGTGTGAAAAGAATTGTATTAAGTTATCGACTATTTGTGTTGGAACAAGGGATGTTATTAGATATGCTTGTGCATACTTTGAAAATGTATCGATTATAGTTAAGAATTTATTTTGTTCAAATGTAAAAGTATCTAAGTGAATAATTTCAAAAGGTTTATTTGCAGTTGATGTAATATTCATTTGTATTTTAATGGGGTTTCGTTCGTATTTACTTTGACAAATTTCGCATTCATTTATAAAAGTTTGAATAGATTTTTTCATGTAAGGCCAATAATATAATTTTTTAATACGCTCTTCGGTTTCTTGAATTCCGCGGTGATTGGTTTTTCCTTCGTGGTAATTTTGAATAAATTCTTTTATGTCATCGTTATTGGTTACATCGATTAATTTAATTTTACATTTCTTAAATCCTAATGAGGGCCATTTAAAATTTTTACGTACCTACTACTTCGCAGAATGGTTCGTAAATGTTTGGATTCTCGAAATACAAGTGATACTGAATTTTGGGTGCTATGAATGTTTTAATAAAATCAATTGTCTTTTTCAAATTGATTATGGGATATTTGAACGCTTATTCGTCCTTTATTGAAATCTAAATTTGCTTGAAGTAACTTAAGGTAAAATAAGGTCATGAAATATGAAATGTAAATAAAAAGAATTTTAACTTGTTTTGTTGAGATCAGGGTTGAGCAGATTTAAATCAATTGATTTAAATCACGATTTAAATCATGATTTAAATCAAGTGATTTTTTTTTTTAAATCATTGATTTAAATCAAGTGATTTTTTTTTTTAAATTATTAATTTAAATCACAGATTATATGAGTAGATACAATATAATATTTATAATAAAACAAAATTGTATTACTATTAGTAATTAAATACACGAAATGGTGAATAAACCATATCAATTTGCTTTTGTAAAGTAATATTCATTGTGGAATGCAATAATTCAAAAAATAAATGCCAAGTTTTTGACGTTAGAGAAGTGAACAGTCAGTTTTTTCAATTTCCACGGCACTCTATTGCTTCAATAACGATTTGAAGAAAAATGTCGAATATCTCGAAAAGAATGAGTTTTGGGTATAGGACATACTTAACAAAATATGAAGCTCTTTTAAAGACGAATTAGATGACATAAAAAAATACAGGGGTTCGCATTTGAAAAAATCGAGTTACGAGCTTTTGAAAATCATGGAAGTTGCCACCTATTTATAAACACTCCTGTATGTATGATTCAATTTTTTTCATATCGAGCGAACAGAGAATTTTTTTCTGCATGTCCATACCAAATTACAACTCTACTTTAAAATAACTTCAGGATAATTTTTTAAATAAAGACTTAAAACCTTGAATAATTTAGAAAATTATTTTTTTTTACAACGCTGTATAAAAACCTGTAGTTATTTATATTGAAGCTAAAATTAAGGCGGTCAAAAATATTAAATAAAAAATTGGGGGTTGTATTTGAAATATAAAAGTTGCTATTAGTTCCAGAAAGGTGACTCTCCCTGTCTATTTGAAAATATTTTTATTGTGTTTAGAAAAAACTGTATAAAATAGCATTTGATTCAACTTCATATCTCAAGCCGTTTAGCCACAATCGACCGATCCCGCACTAATGACTCACCCTGTATGTAATTAATTAAACATCACCATAGCACTGATTTTTTCAAAATTCTTAATCATTATAGGTATTTAATTTTTCATTTTGACAAAAATTCACCAATGAATTAAATATATTGGTTATTAAATATATTACCACAAAACAGAAATAGCATGTGAATATGTCACTAAATTCGATAATATGGTACATTTGATTTAAATCAAAAAAATCTGATTTAAATCAAAAAAATCTGATTTAAATCAAATAAATCGATTTTTTTGTTTTTTTTTTTAAAATCATGATTTTTATCCACCCTGGTTGAGATAGTTTAAGAATTTTGGAAGTAGGTATCAAAGCACTATATCTATGGACAGATTTTAGAAATACAGTGGATACTATAAATGGATCATGTTGAATATAATTTGGATATAGTTTATAAGAGCAATGTCTGGATCTATAAATGACTTCGTAGAACCAGTATCTATTAAAAATTTAAGGTTATGCTCTTGAAACACAATATAAGGTAATTCACTAGAGTTCGAGTTATTAAATGAAATAAGTTCCGAGTTTAAGTTTGGTTGTCTGTAGGTGTAACCATCTGAAAATTTACGTCATAGTAATTTGTTTCGTTATTATCATCGTTCGGGTAAGCTAATGATTCTTGAACATCGCATTCGTTTTGTGTAATTGTTTCGTGTATTTCGTCTGTTTCGACGTTAAAAAGTTATTCCGAAATAAAGTTTCTTTGTTGGGTTTGGTATTGGGTTGGTGGTCTTTGCCATTGTTTATTGAAGGTTTGTCTAGTTGACGTACTCATCAGAGTAGGTTTAGAAAAATTTTGATTTTGATTTTTTTTAAAAACGTTAAAATTTTGTTTGAATACTTCAGGGTTTCTAAAGAATCTTTGAGGTGGGTTGTTTGTCCTATATTGTATTGGGATCGGTTGAGATGGGAAATTGTTTTGCGCACGAAAATGGTTATTGTGCGTTTGGGCATTAAATGTCGGATCAAATTTAAAATTGTTTATTGGATCTTGTCGCTGTTGGATTGGTTTAAAATGAACAGGAATTTGTTTGAGATTGGTCTTATTTGTAAAATTCTGATAATAATGAATATTTTCTTCTTGAATTATAAATTTTAAAGCTTGATTTAAGCCGTGGGACGCATACAACGGACTGTTGTGCCTAATGGTTCTTTTAAACCTGATAAAAATGTTTTTAACGTTAATTTATTGTAAAGATCTCTTTTTAAATTTTTAGAAGCATCATTATCTTCATGTATGTCTACATATGAACAAAGTAAATTTAAAATATGTAAGTAAGCAGCGATCGAAGAATTGCTGGGGTTTTTCATTGGGAAGTTGACGTAACAAAACTAAATCTCTATTTAGACAAGTTTCGTCCCGTTGATCGGCAAAATTTCTGTATAAAGTATCTTTTAATTGCAACCATGTTGTAACGTTCTGTAAATTAACGATTACTTTTGCATTGCCAGTTAATTTGCCTATTATTGAGCTTAATAAATATACGTTGTGAAAAGAATTTGTGTTTCCAACGTCATAAAAAGAATTAATGATACGTTCACATGTTTTTAAAAATCTGTTTAACTCGTTTGGGTTACCATCAAACTGGGGGATACAATTTAAATATTCTGTTTTAAACTGAGCCAGCGTTTGATTGTTTGGATTAATTTCGTCTAAACTATTTCCTAAATTTACACTATTATTATTATTATTATTTAAGGTTGTGGGTATTATTTTTTCCCTTGAGTTACTTACAGGCAATAAACTCAAATTTTCTAATAAGCTTTTCAAGTTCTGACATACAGGGTGACTTGTGGGAAACAGACGTTTTTTGAATGAACAGAACTCGGTTGATTTTCAAGTTTTTTTTTTTTTAAGAAGAATAACCTGCCATTTACTATAACAAAGTCAAGTATACTCTTGAACGAAAAGTTGTTTGTTTTTAATCAAGTATACAAATGTCAGTAGTGACGTGTATGAGTGTAATAGTAGTCGTAAGTTGTTAGAAACACGTTCCCTGGCCGCGTCATTTCGCGTTTCGGTGACTTGCCGTGGCCTCCAAGATCACCAAACTTATCTTCCTGCGACTTTTTCTTGTTGGGGCACTTAAAAGAACGTGGTTTTGCCCACAAACCGCGTACCAAAACTATAAAAATAGAACAGCCAAAATTGCAGCATGGATGGATGTTTACATTTTTCTCTTGCCAGGGTACTGATCCCTGGTCGGGACAAAAATATGAAGTAAATAAATCTTTGATGTGAATTCCATTAACGTTTCCCCTAGTTCCCAAAGCATGAATACTATCTAAAGAGCACGTTAATGTGTCTTCGAATTGATAGCCATCACGTTTTCTGACAAAATTGTGCTGTGCAAAACATTTTTTAATGATACAGTCAGCAGTCAGGATTAACATCAATCGGATGATGAAAAATTCGGCATTTATTGGCCAATATACCAAACGTACACTCTCTACATACCGTCGTGCTTTTGAAAGATGGCAATTGAAGATCTTCTCATGCGTAAGGTTTCTGTTTGGGAAACGCCTCATTTAATTTTTACTTAGGGCAAATGCAGAACTAACGAGCGGTAGAATGTCGTACGTGGAGCCAGGTTGTTGCGTTTTGCTTCCGATATAGGTACGACTTGTATACGTTTTGAAAACGATACGTGGAGCCGGGGTACATGATGCGTTTTTAGTCCGTCAATTTAACGCAGATACATGCGTTAAAATATCGTACGTGGAGCCGTGGCCTTATAGAATACAAGATTACGCCTTCCCGAGTTTCAAACTTGTTTTTACTGCGCATGTACGTCACGCGTGATGCCAGTATATGTAACATGATTAACTTATTTGTCTTTGCGTTTACAAAAATGAATTCATGTTTTCAATAACGCAGGGTCTTTCGGAAAACTATAGAATCTGATACCATTGTTTTTGTAGTCATTGTTGTTTGAACAATTAAATACAGCACATCTCATTTTTCTTTATGTTTTAATTATTAATAGTTCTTTCAAATTGTTTATAGGTATAACTCCAAATACTTTTATTAGTGGCTGAAACACTTTTTATTTAATCACATTCACTTGTCATTCACCTTAACACATCAAATCACAATAGTGTTGTGTTGTTTACTTTGCAGGTTACATCACACTCTACGTCATTTTCGATGACAGACAATATTTCAAAATGGTCGGCATGCGCAAGGCGTAATCTTGTATTATATAATTCTTGGACTATAAGGACCAATAAATGGATCAGCTATTTTGTCTTCACCAGATACTTTTCCTTGCAGAATAGGACAATGTTGTTCCTTTTCTCGTGAAGCGTTGTCGAAGGAGTAATCCACGGGTTTATGATAAACTGTGATTTTCGAAGAGCCACTCCATTTTATACAACTTCACAGTTTTTCACAATTGTTCGAATAACCGATTAATCGTAAAAACGAAAATCACGATGTGCGATACACAATAATTTCAGTTATCCTACCGACTGGGCCAATTATGTTTTCAAATGTTTTTTTTAAATGGTGACTTGTACATTTGAAAACATAATTCACGGTAAGCAAAACGCACACTTGTCTAGAAAGATCGCAGTAGCCTTACGTCAAACACTGCCTGCATGTGAGTTATAACGCACGGTAAGCAAAACGCACACATGTCTAGAAATGTCAAAGTAGGCTTACGTCAAAATTGATAAGACAACGTAATTGCATGCGTATATAAGCCAAAAAGTCGTTAACACGTTAAGCGCCACCATGTTAAAAAAAAGTAGGTTTTTCTGGCCACCAAGTATAATGTAGTGTTATATCCAATGTTGTGTTGTATTCAAATGGATACAGGTGGCCTATCGGGCCAAAATGCTTTGTATCCATATGGACACAAATGGCGCTTAACGTGTTAAAATCGTAGGTATTATGTGTTCGTAGAAAAAGAAACCTACATAACACGAGTTGTAAAGCAATAGCGCACTCGTGGAAATACGCACTCGCAGCTAGGCGGCTCCGTGCGCAACTTTTCCACTCGTGCGTAATACGCTTCTTACAACTCTTGTTATGTAATATACTATTAATTAACACTGCAACATAGGTACTGGAAATTTTTTTAACGCCACTTGTAATACAAGTAAATGGAAGTTTTCATACCATATTTTTGCCTTTAAACTCAAGTTTTAACACTTGTAAAACGACCGCATTTCGATTGTCATTACAATTTTCATTCATTATTTTTCTTTATAAATATTCTTAAATTTTGAGAACAGTGCAATTTTTATGTGTTTTGCTTAAGTAGCCATTATTTTATTAATGTTTTAATTCCCAATTTTAAGAAGTCGCAGAAAATGGTCCCATTTCAATAACCTGTAAATCTTGGAAGTTTTTATCACTTTTCTGCAATTGCCAGTGTCAGTAAATTTTAACAGCTTAAAATCTTTCAAGGCCGGTCCTGACTTTAATTTTATTAAACGTATGCTCATGTAATTGTGTGACGGATTGGTCAAAAAAAGCGGACTTTTAACATCTGCGCTCTAAAATTTCGACGACTTATCTGTAGCAAGGTCATAATTCACAAAGAAGATGCGTTTATATCAAGGTGTTCCAGTTATGGCCGGTACTTGTCTTGATAATGACATTGTTCGTCGTCTTATAAGTGATAATTGATAATTTACGTTATTAATTAATTACAAATAAGTGTTTACAAAAGTTAAAGAATACATCGGTTTGTGTGTGAGTGTGCCAACTATAAAGGAATAACGCTTAAGACAAAAGGATTATTTTATTTTGCTCTAAAGGTCGGTGATAACGAATTTTCTCAACAAATTTGTTGAGCGTGGAAGTATCTAAAATCAAAATTTGATTATGTTTTTGTGGTTGGTATAAAAGCAATCGTAGTTAAAAAACTTTGTAATACTTCAATGGGTTTTCTAAAAATAATTTTCTTTACGTTGAGTGATAACGGGACGCCATTACACCTAACAGATTCGCCATTTTATGGCGTCCTTTGTAGTATTTAAAAAAATAGTTAATTATTCATTATAAGTGCATAGTCGGTTGGTTATCACTTATTATTTAAAGCAAATTAAAAACTTTTTCGACACTAGAATTAACATGCAATTATTTTTGTGATTAAACTAAATCTGTTTAAGTTGAAACCAACATATTTGAACATTTAAATGTGCATAAGTAATACACCTATGTTTTTTTTTAAGTGCTATGTAATAGTTGTTTTTACTTTCGCCATACGTAGTATGAAGAAGCATTTTTATACAGGGTGTTTCTGAACGATGTAGCATAATTTCTACTGGTGAATCTACATAAAAAAAATAGGACGATTTAGCCCATCATGCCTTATGGAAAGTTGCATCGTTGCTAAGTTACAGCCCCATGAAGAGGAGTTGAAAAATTGTTTTTTTATTGATAAATCAAGAACGCTTTGACCTACAACATTTATATTTGGCACGTATTCTACAATAGGGAAGCATGTTCTATGCATAAGTTTGAACGAAATCCCACCATAGGGGGATACAATCGATAATAGCAGAGAAATAACCTGCTGTATTTTTTTGGTCGATCGTAATTTCAATTTTTTATTGTAACAGTCGGATAGGTAGCTCTAAAAAGTACATTTTTAGTAACCTAAAGTTTTTTGATAGGAACCATCGTTTTGGAGAAAAACTCGATATTATTAAAATATAACTCTGATATTTATTGAAAGCATTTAATAACAAAAACTAGTTTATTGTGAATTAACAAACGAAACAAATGAAGTCAGATGTCATATTTTCGTTTATTGTAACAATCAGTGCCTCTTGTAATGGGATTTTGCTCCAAATTATTTAAATTTTTTTCTTCCAAATCTAGTTTTAACAAAAAAACAACATTATAATTTGGAGCAAAATCCCATTACAATTGTTACAATTAACGAAACTATGACATCTGACTACATTTGTTTCGTTTGTTAATTCACAATAAACTAGTTTATGTTAAATACTTTCAATAAATATCAGAGTTATATTTTAATAATATCGAGTTTTTCTCCAAAACGATGGTTCCTATCAAAAAACTTTAAGTTACTAAAAATGTACATTTTAGACCTACCTATCTGACTGTTACATTAAAATATTAAAATTACAATCGACAAAAAAAATACAGCAGGTTATTTCTCTGCTATTATCGATTGTAGCGCCCCCTATGGTGGGATTTCGTTCAAACTTATGCATAAGAACATGCTTCCCTATTGTAGAATACGTGCCAAATATAAATGTTGTAGGTGGTCAAAGCGTTCTTGATTTATCATTAAAAAAAACAATTTTTCATCTCCTCTTCATGAGGCTGTAACTTAGCAACGATGCAACTTTCCATAAGGCATGATGGGCTAAATCGTCCTATTTTTTTATGTAGATTCACCAGTAGAAATTATGCTACATCGTTCAGAAACACCCTGTACAGGGTGGTCCAAATTCGATGGGATTGCATGGGTATCTCGGTTAATATTTAAGATAGAGAAACGGTTAAATTACCAAAAATGTGCAGTTTTTTGAGACAAACTCAGAACCGTTTTCAAAAATATTCTATCATTTCCGGTTTTCGAGTTATCGAATAAAAAGTGTTTTTTTTTCATATTAATAATGTGTCACATCTCCGTTATTTTTGTAAATATCAAAAATATTTATTAAGATTATTTTTGGATATTTTTATGTTTAATTTGATTATACTAAAAAAAAAAAATTTTACACTCGCCGTTAAAAAGTTATGACACAAACTTACCTTTTTTTAAATGGAAACGATAGTTGGCTATGACCTATTTAAATTTCTCATTTTTTTCTCATTCCAAATATATAAGGGTCGATGTATTTATTTTTAATAATACGCAAGTTATGAAGGTTTTTTAGTTTTTTTTCTAAGAAAATCATAGTAGGCTATGAAAACAAAAACCAAACAAGGTGTAAAACCTTACAAAACTCATGTGGTACAAGTTACCAAGGTTTTTTAATTTGTTGTGGAGATAAACATTGTAAATATTTGAAAATAAGAAAACAACGATATAGTCGGTATCAGCAGTAATGTAGGATATTGTTGTTTATCTTATGTTCAAAAAATTTCGTATTTATCTCAATAACTAATGCTAATAATTTTTGAATTTCTGTTTATGCTCAAGTCTGCAGATAATAATTTAAATGTCAATTTTAAAATGTCTTTGGAGGCATAAAAAAAATCTTAAGAGAAAACTTTTGTTCCTTATGATAATTAAAAATCCATTGCACAATTTAGCCTATGGGTGGTAATTTTTGAATACTTTTCCAGACTAGTTTTGACTCTCTTTTCTGTCAAACAAATAATTATTCCTTTCAGCTGTTAATTGTGCTTTAATACAGTGCCACAAATTTAATTATTGAAGCGTTATAATTTTTTCACGAATTATGATGCTACTGAATTTCGGTTTTCATCATGGGCTAGGAAATTTTTCAGTAACTTAAATTATGAATTTTTGAATATAGTTTTTCGTTGAATTTTTAGATTTCAGAACTTTCAGAATCAAGCAATAAGTCGTTTATGAAATTTTGGTTAATAAAACTGTTATCTTTTACACAACTATAAGGCAGCAAAATACCTAAGGCCTGTAAATACAGTATGTTTCACTTTTCCATGAGACTATTGTTATCCCCGTAAATAATGAAAATACAAGGTTAAAGAGGACAAAAGTTAGCTATTTAGGAGTGTATTTCAAACAAGATCTTGTTTTGTTTAAAAGTTCCATAGCTGACGTGATATAACGAAAAAACTGAAATCGATCAAACATTTTAAACTTAAATATTTCGGCCATTGTTGCGAATACACAAAAACGCCAAAGAAAAAATGTTTTGTAGATTTTGTTCGCTATAAGATGGCGATAGTCAGATTATTTTTTATAAATTCGTTTTTATATCACTGTTTAAAGAGTGACGTAATAGACAAGCAAGGGTCGAAATAAAACAATTGAAGTCTGTTATTGTCTTTTACATGGCAACCTTGATTTTTATTTTAGGATTTGACATTTTTTTTAGGTTGTTTCGCTTATTTTTAAAAATAGACACCAAATATTATATCTCTGTAAAGAGAAAAAAACCTACTACGACTGCCACTTAAAAAAAGTTGTTTTGTCAAATATCTCGCACGGTAATTTCTACTAAAAATCTGACTATCGCCATCTTATAGCAAACAAAATTTACAAAAAAAAAACCTTTGGCGTTTTTGTGTATTCGCAACAATAGTCGAGATATTTGAGTTTTAAAATTTTGATCGATTTCGGTTTTTTCGTTATATCACGCAAGCCATGGAATTTTTAAACAAAACAAGATCTTGTTTAAAATACACTCCTAAACAGCTAACTTTTTTTCCATTTAACCAACCTTGTATTTTTATTATTTACTGAGATAGCAATAGTGTCCCATGGAAAATTGAAACACCCTATATATAACGTGGTTTTTACATATGCATTTACAGTAGACTTGTTTGAGCAATTTCACTCGCAAAATTAATTTCTTTAAGCGATATCTCGACAGATTTTCAGCATATTCGAAAATTCTACTTAAATCTATTCCTCAACGTAACTCATGTTAAAGATGATCAGGAAAATACCCAAAGCATTCCTTTTAAAACGTGCAAAAGAGTGCTGAAAGCTAGTAGGCCGTTTACACACACCGTTTTGCACGTGATTTTGCTGACGTGGTTTTGCATATGGTTATAACCGTGTACCGTGTGTGTGAACTGTGAACGCTAAAACAAAGCGATTTTATTGACCTTGGTTTTGTACAAGTGAATCTAGTGCTGTTAGATAGAAAAAACCGTGAGTGTGAACGCAACTTGGTTTTGTTCACTGCGCATGAGCCACTTTACATTGCCACATCCATTGCCGCGTATACAAGCCATAGAAGAAGTATACAAGCGAGCTAGTCAGTCACTCAGCGTTTGACGATTCAAATCACGTGCAACATCGTACGCGTAAACGACTACGCGATCATGTGCAAAAACAAGTGTAAAACTACATGCAACACCGTATGTGTAAAGTGTAAACGGCCTATAAGACTATGCATAAACTTCAAAGTATGCAGGTAAAAAAAAAAGTTTAATGAATGTGGAATTCTTCGAAAAATACTTTAATTTAAATTATTACGTTAGACGTTCCGTTACATAATTAAAGTAAGCAATCTAGCTTAATGTAAAATATTCTTCTGATATTAAAAAAAGTCTATTAACTGAAGCAGAGCAAGTTTTTGCCATTTTTGTTGCTTAATAATTTAAGAGCATCTTTATATATATTTTTTTTGTCGGTTCTTTTATGAAATGTTGCTTGGTGGTTGGACCAATTAGATAAATGGCCCGTTTTTATTTAATTTTCTAAAGTAAATGATTTATTTCAGTTTAAATTTTGTGCGCAATTAAAACCTTTTACAAATTATAAGTGAGTTACAATAAAATAAAAAATTAATCCTTAAGTTATGTAAGTCATACGTTTATTATTATAAATAAATTTAAACTAAATCACATTGTTTTTGTTAGGAATATCTTGAAGAAATGCAAGACAAGTCTATCTCTCGTTTTTTTTTTAAGTAGGTATAAAACTTATTTGAGAGGAGTCTAAAAGACACTTGTTTTTTTGTAAAGTATATACTTTACCAAAAAATAAGTGATTTTTGTTTAAACTTATTTATATTAAGCACCAAATACAATTCATTTTATTGCATATAAAATCAGTTGTGCTGTTTTTAACTTGTTAAATATCGTCTAGCAGTCTAGCCTAAAGGGATATTATTTTTTTGTAGTTTTATACAGCCAATATTTTATGTGTATTATTTATTTAAAAAAGTAGGTTTAATATGGGGCCCTAAAGGATGAGACTAATTTCAACTTCACGCTGGCACGCCGCTTAATTAATTAGCTATATCTCGGTAATCCGTTCAGCAAAATTAAAAATTTTTAGGGCGCATATTAGGCGCTACAAGATGAAACTAGTTTTAAAATTTGCGCTGATGATTGGCGTATCAACTTCACGCACCCGTTTTTATTACAAAATCATGACAATAGTACAAATATTATGCTACAATTGACTGACTTTACAGTATGGGTTTTTGGATGCTAATGTGGTGATTTCTATTGTTGATACTTTTTTTATCAAATGTGTGTATGTATGTCCTGTCCAATGTTTTAAGTCGTTTCATTGTTTTTAACTATTTATTTTATGATTACAGATTACCACACAACATGAAACATGGAGATAAAGCATTCCAACAACAACAAAAACACCAAAACAAAATGAACAGAGTTTACGAAACTTTGATCTTTCTGAATATATACAACTCCTACCAGATTTGCTGTGTGGATTTATCAAGGTATTATTTGTGGTATCATAATCACATACTTTATTTTAAAAATACTTTGTACAACTGGAACTCAAAATTTGTTATTAACAGAACTCATAAGGAATTTGGAAGAAAAGGTCCAGCCTTTAATAGTACCAGCAATTTTGGAACACGAAGAAATCCCTGGTTCAAGAGGAAATAAACCAAGTGTAGCTAATAATTTCAAGTGGTAAACAAAAACCAACAGATGCTCTTATTCAAGAACTTACAAACCGTTACAAAGTAAAATATTATGGATCTTTTAGTAAGCATACTACATTGTTTTTATATTGTAGATACTAGCATTTTACGGTATGGATCCTGACATAATCGTCCAAATATTTGAACAACTGTTTTATTTCTTCTGTGCTTCAAGTCTTAATAACTTCTATTACGAAAAGAAGTATGCCATTGGTGAAAAGGATTCCAAATCAGGCACAACTTGTCTCACCTGGAAATGTGTACTCATGAAAAACATTCTTCCAAACACTTCTTCCAAAATAAAACAATTAAATGTAAGTATAAGGTGTATTTAAAATACTACACAGGGATGGAGTAACGTTTTAAATCGTTACGTTATTGTATAACGTTATTTATTATTTGGTTTTGTTACATAACGTTATAAATAACATTAAAAAAATTTGTTATGTTATATAACGTTACATAAATTATGATAAAGAGGGTGTTTCTTAACCCTTTCACTGTCGGGTAATTTTTGTATGCACAGGCCATCTGTGCCGGGTTATTGTTTTTAAAAGAAAAGTTCTGGTGGATGCGCCGGGTTAAAAATGAAGCTAATTTTAAGACAATTTATTTATTATCTTTGTTATTAGGGGAGACAAAAAAGTTTTTTGCACAAAAGTTGTTGGAATTTATTAGCTATACAGGGTGAGTCATTAGTGGCGGATCGGTCGATTGTGGCTAAACTGTTTGTCATAGAAAGTTGATTCTAACAGTATTTCATACAGTTTTTTCTTCCGAACACGATAAAAATATTTTCAAATATACAGGGTGAGTCACCTCTCTGGAACCAATAGCAACTTTTATATTCCAAATACAACACCCCATTTTTTATTTAATATTCTTGACCGCCTTCATTTAAGCTTTACATCGATATAAAACAGTATAGGTTTTTATGCGGCCTTGTCACTAAAAAAAAAATAATTTTCAAAATTTTTCAAGGTTTCAAGTTTTTATTTAAAAAATTCTCCTGAAGCCATTTTTCGAAGCACAAAGTTGTAATTTGGTAAGGACATGCAGAAAACATTGCTCTATTAGCTCGATACGAAAAAGTTTGAATCACGCATACAGGGTGTTCATAAATAGGTGGCAACTTTCCTGATTTTCAAAAGCTCGTAATTCAATTTTTTTAAATGCAAACCCCTGTATTTTCTTACGTCATCGAATTCGTCTTTAAGAGAGCTCCATTTTTTGTTAAGTATGTTCTATACCCAAAACTCATGCTTTTCGAGATATTCAACATTTTTTCTTCTAATCATTATTAAGGCAAATAGGATGTCGTGGAAATCGAAAAATCTGACTGTTCACTTCACTAACCTTTTCTTTTATTCCTTGAATTATAGCATTTCCACAATTAATTTTACTTTGCAAGAGCAAATTGACATGGTTTATTCACTGTTTCATGTATTTAATTACTAATAGCAGGTCTTAGTCTTGTGGATTCACTTATAAGCAATAAATAAATTGGCAACCAAATCAATTTTATTATTGTTATGAACTTTACTAGTGTTTATAAACCTTAAAGAAAGCGCGAAGAAAAATGGAAAATGAAAGATAAATTATTTGTTGAAACCACAAAAAAAAATTATGTAAATAAAGTAATAGAACATAAATAAATCATTGCTATATGAAATTGAATAAACTAGTTAGCCTATAACCTATGGGTGATGTTAACATTAATCTACTTAATGTAAACGGCAAGGACTCAACAAATTTTATGACTCTATTGTCAGATTTTCAACTAAATCAAGTAATAAACTCTCCCACAAGAATTACAGCGGACACTGAATCACTGATCGATGTAATATGTATATGTCAAAATTTATTTGTAAGTAATATTCACACAGTTGATATGTTTAGCATGTCGGATCATATGCTGATATCTTGTAGTGTTAGTTTAGAATTACCGGTAGAACGGACCGAATTTTATTATGCTCGCAATTTCAGAGATTTTGATTTAAACACTTTTGCTCAAGATGCTTCACAACTACCATGGGGTAATATAATATTTACGGAAGATCTTAATAGTAAGGTACAGCAGCTCAATGACTTTATCTTACATTTATTTGACACTCATGCACCTATGTTAAAAATTAAAATTAAAAAACGCAAAAGGAGGAAGCCTTACATTACTTATAATATCAAACTGATGATAAGGGCTAAAAATAAGGCGTACAAAAACTATTTAAATGATAGATCATTAAATAAAAGATTGTTTTATGTCCAAATACGTAATTTAGTTAATAATGCTATTAAAAGGGAAAAGGTAGCCTATATGCAACATCTACTACGTACAAATATAACCAACGTAAAATCATTGTGGAAAAATCTGGCCGATTGGGGGGTGGACACTAAGTTTAATCGAAAAAATATCACGTTACCTAATGATCTTCAGTATCCTGAGCTAATCAATAATCATTTTATAAACGTTGCAGGGCAATCCTCTATAGATAATAATCTCTTAAATTATTATTCCAGTAACCTAGTACATCGTAATAGTTCTTTTATTTTTGAGGAAATCCGGGATGTTGATATACATAAAGCTATTAAATCAATCAAATCACAAGCTAGCGGTTACGATGGCATTAATTTAAAAATGATTTCGATTGTGCTACCTTATTGCATTAACGAAATAATAAATATCTTTAACGAGTCAGTTAATCAAGGGGTTTTTCCTCAAATTTGGAAAATTGCAAGCGTGGTACCAATACCTAAAATACCTACCCCAGTAGGCTACAATGATTTACGACCAGTGTCGATTTTACCAACTTTTTCGAAAGTGTTCGAAAAGATTATTACAACGCAAATAACAAGCTATGTAGAGAAATACAATATAATACCCTGCATACAGTCGGGTTTTAGAAAACTACATAGTACACAGACGGCTTTATTGAAGGTGGTAGATGATATTGCTATGGGTTTTGAAAATTCAACTCCCTCTGTTTTAGTACTTCTCGATCAGAGTAAGGCATTTGACCTTGTAAATTTTACCTTATTATTAGCAAAACTAAAATATATCGGATTCAGTAGTACTGCTTTGGAGCTAATTGATAGTTATTTAGATAATAGATGTCAAAGGGTAATACTTGGTAGGGGTTCAGTATCCTCATCATTGAAAACTGTCAAATGCGGGGTTCCTCAGGGCAGCGTGCTGGGCCCTTTGTTATTTTCACTATTTACATTTGATTTATGTCATTGTTTGAATTACGTTAACGCTCATCTATATGCTGATGATATTGCATTATATATGCCCTGTGGATTTGATACTTTAGATGTTCACATTAACAATTTCAATTCTGACCTGGGAAATGTTAACAAATTTTTACAACAGCATGGTTTGCGTATAAATCCAGCCAAATCTGTAGCATTATGCATAACGACACCTTTATACAGAATGCGTATTGTGGAGCAATATAGTTTGGTGGTGAACAGTACCGATATTCAATGGGTCGATAGTGCCAAAAATCTAGGGGTCATAATGGATAGCAACTTTTCATTTAATGATCATGTCAATCATATTTACAGGGTATGTTTTTCTAAATTAAAAGCGCTTCATTCACTAAAACACGCTTTAACAAGTGAGGTAAAGCTTATGATGATAAAGTCACTAATCTACCCACACATTGATTATTGCTGTTTTGTGTATTTTAATTTTTTGAGTCAACTGAACAAACAAAAACTACAACGAGTGCAAAATGCATGTTTAAGATTTGCTTGCTGTATTCCGTATAGAGATCATATTACTCCATTTAGACTTAGCCTCAACGAATTAAATGTAAAGGAGCGCATACGCTATCTAAATACTGTCTTTTTATATAGAATCTTAAAATCTCACAATCCACCATATCTTTTTAATCTTATAACACGTAGAAATGATGTTCACGATGTCAACATTAGATTTAATTCATTTTGTATTCCAAGACACTCTTCACTTAAATTTAGAGGAAGCTTTTCTTATTTAGCACCGTTGTACTTGAATGCTGTTATGCATCAATTGCATTTATCTGCTTTTCAATTTAAACATATGTTAAAAAATGCTGTTCAGCAGTAAATATGTATTTTATTATTGTAATTTTTGTTGTTGTTTGTTAATGCTTATTTCTTATGGCAAGGTGGAAGAAAGCGCGAGCTAACCTTGTCCATTTGTGTATTATTGTATTGTAATGCACAATAAATATTATTATTATTATTATTATTATTAATCAAAATGTGCGTAAATTCCTTGCCGCCAGCAACAGATTTTTTTCGCCTTCTCTCAAGCAATAAACCATATCAATTTGCTCTTGTAAAGTGAAATTGATTGTGGAAATGCTATAATTCAAGAAATAAATTACAAGTTTTTGACGTTAGTGAAGTGAACAGTCAGCTTTTTTGATTTCCACGGCATCCTATTTGCTTTAATAACGATTAGGAAAAAAAAAAGTCGAATATCTCGAAAAGTATGAGTTTTGTGTATAAGACATACTTAACAAAAAATGAAGCTCTCTTAAAAACGAATTCGATGACATAAGAAAATACAGGGGTTTGCATTTAAAAAAATTGAATTACGTGCTTTTGAAAATCAGAAAAGTTGCCATCTATTTATGAACACCCTGTATGCCTAATTCAAACTTTTTTGTATCGAGCTAATGTTTTCTGCATGTCCTTACCAAATTACAACTCTGTGCTTCGAAAAATGGCTTCAGGAGAATTTTTTAAATAGAGACTAAAAACCTAGACAAATATTGAAAATTATTTTTTTTTTAGTGACAAGACCGCATAAAAAACTACTATTTTATATCGATGTAAAGCTAAAATGAAGGCGGTCAAGAATATTAAATAAAAAATTAGGTGTTGTATTTGAAATATCAAAGTTGCTTTTGGTTCCAGAGAGGTGACTCACCCTGTATATTTGAAAATATTTTTATCGTGTTCGGAAGAAAAAACTGTATGGACTACCGTTTAAATCAACTTTCTATCTCAAACCGTTTAGCCACAATCGACCGATCCGCCACTAATGACTCACCCTGTATAACCTACAATTATTTTTAAATGCACAGAGTATTTAGTTTTTGAGAATCAATATGCAACTTCACTATTTCAAATAGAACACTGTATATTTTAACGTTTTCTTGTAGATAAATTAATTGGCTTTGAAAAATATTAAGCATGTTTTTGTCTTAAGTTATATTTCCAGAGTTATTATTCTGGTGGATGCGTGGAGTCAAAAATGAAGCTTAGTTGAAGAAAAATTATTTTTTATCTCTATTAGGGTAGTTACAAAATAGTTTTCTTTCACAAAAACTATTGGAAATCATGCTACATAATCTAATCATACATTTGTCAAATCTTTATAAAATAAATTGCATAAAACTTTTCTAAAAATCACGGTGGCTTTGAAAACCCAACGACAAATTTTTTTCGATTATCTTCTGTTTTGTCTTTGACCGTATGAATTTTGAAATTTTTTTGTAATTAATTAGTAAGTATGTGATTTTTTTAATAATTTACATGTGATGGGCAGCCAATAACACATGCTTTGGTTACCAACACTTTATGACGATATTTGTAATATAAATTCATATAGAGAGTGACCCAGATAACATTTTCAGTATGGATCTCGCTTATTACAAGAGATACAGGTTTGCTTAAATAAGATGAATTATTCTTTAGTATCAGAGGAGCTATAATCTATTTTATAGTACTGTTTTGTAATTCGATAGTCTTTGTAGCAAATTTGTTATCATATAATTTTGAGCAGATTTACAACTAATGAAAATTTTGACGTGATGAGATGCTACATTTCTTTGCCATAGAAACAGTGTAAAAACGGATAGTTTTTATTCTTGGATGTGTTGGATTTTTGGTTGGTTTCTCAGCGGAACCATATTCTTTTAAATTTATTTTCACATTTCTGTAATTACTCGCAATATGTGGCCTTCTCTCGGGATGTGTATTTATTTATAAAACAAACATCCTCTGCGAATTATTCATTATGTCCCGAGAAATATTAACTTTAGACATAGAGCATACTAAATAGTTTTTATCAGCAAATAATGTATCTACAAGAAAACGTAAAAATAGTTATACAGGGTAGAGGGTGTTCCATTTGAAATAGTAAAGTTGCATATTGATTCTCGAAAACTAAATAAACTGTGAATTTAAAAATAATTGTAGGTTATATAGCTGATGAATTCCAATAACTTTTGTTGTAAAAACTACCGTAATAACAGAGATAACAAATAATTTGTCTTAAAATTTGCTTAATTTTTGACCCTACGACGTATCCACCGGAATAATAACTCTGGAAATATTAACTTAAGACAAAAACATGCTTAATATTTTTTAGAGGCAATTAATTTATCTACAAGAAAACGTAAAAATATACAGGGTGTTCTATTTGGAATAGTAAAGTTGCATATTGATTCTCGAAAACTAACAACTCTGTGCATTTAAAAATAATTGTAGGGCTCGCGCGAGCCCTTTGTTAAATTATTCCTTAATTTGCGAGCCCCTTGTTCTTCTTGTTAACCATTTTCTCAAGAAAAAATATATCTTAAAATCATTGTCATTACATACATTTGTAAAGCGACCAAGTCATGCCTATCAAGCAATGACGATTAAATTTAGAATAACCCGTCACACAATAGAATTTTTTGAATTATGTCCAATCACTCGATTATTCACGTTTGAATTTAAAATGCCATTTTTTTCCAACATATAATTAACATTATTTTTTTGTTTTTATTTAACTATGAGCGAGCCCTTTGTTAAAAATTTCATAGCTCACCACTGGGTACAATTGACGATTTAGTGTTGTCGTCGCGTAAACGTCAAAATGAATTACACCCGTCAGTTCTCCCCAATATGAACATAAACAAACCATGGTAACCACCAAAATAAATCGTTTTTTATTGGAATATTTGATGGTTCATGTTCACTCATATAAATTTTTGCTCAAAAACTTTAAGTTTACGAGAAAAGTTAAAGAATTAAAAAAAATCCAAATAAATCAAGTTTTCAAAAAAAAAAAAAAAAATGCGAATATCAACCCACCAAAAAGTTCTGATAAAAAAACCAACAGAGTTTGTTCTTTTCAGCCCCCTGTGAAAGTGGTAGATGATTGAAAATATTACTATGGGAAACGTTTTAATAAGTATAATCATCTACCGAATATCATTCTCCTACTTTTTACCAAATTTGAGAAATAATATATAAACCTAATTTTAACAATTCTCCTTCGGGGGGTGTAACTCCAAAAGGAGACCTCTAAGGGAAAAAAATTACATCAAAGTCCCCCCTTAATTTTCGATAAGTAATCACCTCTCGATTTTTTTCGCATTATTTAAGAAACACCCTGTATCACATAAAAATAATTTTAATTTGTAACTCTGAAATTATTTTTGGGATGTTAATGTAAATTTAAAACATAGTACAATATTACGTTGAGATATTTTATTTTCATTTTCATTTCTAAAATATCAACAAAATATGTCTTCTGAAAATAAAAAGATCGCCATATAAAAATTTAATTTATAGATAATATCGATCCAAAATAACTTTTAATGAAAGTATCCATTATTATAACGTTATTAAAATATGGTTACGTTATTGTATAAAAAATTATAGTTGAATAGTTATTATAACGTTATCGGGTATCGTTGCGTTAAGTTTTCCATCCCTGTACTACAGTTATATATCACTTTCTAAACAGTTTATTTCGGTATTAAAAAATCTAAATCAACATGATATTAAAAGTCTAATAAAGAGGCAACACAATCAATTTAAAATAAATGGTCTTCATAAACTTAAGTATAATATACATTATTATATTATAATGTTATAAATTTATTTATAGGAAAAATCAATGCAGGGAGTTTTACAACCGATTATTCAAGCAGCTCAGTTGTTAACAGCAAGAAATACAGATGTTGCTAGCATTTACGAAATGTGTAATGCCCTGACACCTATACAGATAAGTACAAATTTGAATCCATACACTCCTGTTGACGAATATGAAGAGCGAGTACCAAGTTCTTCCATCAAAAAAGTGCAAGCTAAACTGAACGAAAAAGCAGACTCCCATGATCAAATGGTATGTATACCTAACATATTTTTAATTCAATTGTTTAAATTGAATATACTGATTTATTGCTTTAAAAATTGTAATTGTATAACATTCCAATAACATTATTTTTATTATTGCTTTTATACAATAGAAAAATGGTGTGAATGAATGTACAGGGTGGACCAAATTCAAAATTAATATTTTATGGGGTATCTATCTCTCTTAACATAATAGTTAGCGAAAAGCTGATATCAGTCTCTGGATTATTTTTTTGAGATAAACAGGCGTGTCACCTGTGTAATTAGATTTTTTATATAATTTTCCATTTTAGCACTACAGAGGCAAAATGAAATTTTATTGTTTTTGAAAATTTATTATAACCAGTGATGAAATAACGTTTTAAATCATTACCTACGTTATATATTATTGGTTTTTGTTACATAACGTTATAAATAACATTAAAAAAATTATTCGTTATGTTATTAATAACGTTATATAATGTTACAAAAATTATGCGAAAAAATTCGGGAGGTAATTCCTTAAACAAAATTAGAGGGTTCTTTTATATAAAATTTTTTTCTTGGACGTCTTCTTTCGGAGTTACTACACCCCCCTAAAGGGTAGCGGTAAAATTGGGTTTTTATTTTATTTCTCAAATTTGGATAAATGCAGGACAATGATATTTGGTATGTTTAGTACTTATTTAAAGGTTTCTCATAAAAAACCAACAGGGGTCGCACTTTTCAGCCCCCTGTGTAGGTGAGAGATGATTGAAAATATTTCTATGGGAAACCTTTTAATAAGTGTAAAACAGCTATCTAATATCATTCTCTTACATTTATCCAAATTTGAGAAATAAAATAAAAACCTAATTTTACCGATCCAATAAGAGGAGTGTAACTTCGAAAGGAGACGTCTAAGGAAAAAATTTTATCAGAAGGACCCCTTAATTTTTGATAAGGAATCACCTCCCGAATTATTTCGCATTATTTAAGAAACATTCTGTATAACGTTAAAAAATAATTTTTATTTGTAACTCTAAAATTATTTTTGACATCTGTAAATGTAAATTAAAAAATAGTACAAAATTACATTGAGATATTCTATTTTTATTTTAATTTTTAAAATATGAACAAAATATATCTTCTGAAAATAAAAAGATGGCCATATAAAAATTTAATTTATAGAGAATAACGATACAAAATAACTTTTAAAAAATAGTACAAAATTACATTGAGATATTCTATTTTTATTTTAATTTTTAAAATATGAACAAAATATATCTTCTGAAAATAAAAAGATGGCCATATAAAAATTTAATTTATAGAGAATAACGATACAAAATAACTTTTAATGAAACGTTATAGCTTATTATAATGGTATAACAATTTCGTTACATTATTGTATAAAAAATTAGAGTTGAATAGTTATTATAACGTTATCGGGTATCGTTACATTACGTTTTCCATCCCTGATACTACAATTATATATCACTTTCTAAACAGTTTATTTCGGTATTAAAAAATCTAAATCAACATGATATTAAAAGTCTAATAAAGAGGCAACACAACCAATTTAAAATAAATAGTCTTCATAAACTTAAGTATAATATACATTATTATATTATAATGTTATAAATTTATTTATAGGAAAAATCAATGCAGGGAGTTTTACAACCGATTATTCAAGCAGCTCAGTTGTTAACAGCAAGAAATACAGATGTTGCTAGCATTTGCGAAATGTGTAATGCCCTGACACCTATACAGATAGTACAAATTTGAATCCATACACTCCTGTTGACGAATATGAAGAGCGAGTACCAAGTTCTTCCATCAAAAAAGTGCAAGCTAAACTGAACGAAAAAGCAGACTCCCATGATCAAATGGTATGTATACCTACATATTTTTAATTCAATTGTTTAAATTGAATATACTGATTTATTGCTTTAAAAATTGTAATTGTATAACATTCCAATAACATTATTTTTATTATTGCTTTTATACAATAGAAAATAGTGTGAATGTATGTACAGGGTGGACCAAATTCAAAATTAATATTTTATGGGGTATCTCTCTTAACATAATAGTAAGCGAAAATCTGATATCAGTCTCTTGATTATTTATAAACACGCGTGTCACCTGTGTTATTAGATTTTTTATATAACTTTCCATTTTAGCACTAGAGGCAAAATGAAATTTTTGAAAATGTATTATAACTTCTTTATTTATAATAATGAAACCTAAGTTGTATAGAATTTTTATAAACATTTTTATGCTTAATTTAAAAATGTTTGCAACTTAGACTCTTGAGGTATGAAGAAAAGCTATACCGGGTGTTAACCACCAGCCGTGAACATAGGGAATTAACATTGGTTTTAACTTTTTTTCGGATACCTGCTCCCCAATTGAATTTATACTATAAAATTAATGGTAACAATAGAAAGATAAAATTATTACGCATCGTTTGAGACCATTAATAAGCTTAAATGTTTAATATTTAGTTTATAATTAATATTTTAAAATTGGATTAATTTTACAAATATAAGTAGCCATGACTGTCAATCTGACATTAGTTTTCATTAATTTTTTTTATTATCTGTAAATTTTTAAATCAGCGAGTTATTTCTTTAACGATTTTGATGAAAATGAATAATATATATACAGATTACAGGGTGATTGATTGAGACCGGTACTTAGGAATATATGAAGAATGAAAAAGGGTATGAATCTGAAATTTTGGTTATGACCATAATGCCATGTGATCTGTTAATTGCAAATATTTTTAAGATGGCGACACTTCCGGAAATACCGGAAGTTGACGTCTACTTTCTTATTTCAAATACAATGGTCTATTTTTTATTGTGTATTTGGATACAAAACGTTATTTTAGAGGGACTTTTATTAGCATTCCCTATACCTAAGTGCAGTCATTTTTTAGATTTTTGGACTTTTTTGAAATTTTTTTGATTTTCATCGTGATGCTTAATATTATCTAACGCCGCCATTTTTGACGAAAAAACGCTTAAATTTAGACCATGCCTAGAAGAAACCTTGGAGTACATCCTGGAATTTTTCCAATCGATGCATTACTTACAGGGTTTCCAAAATTTAATTTTCTTTTAATACAACTTCAGACCACTAAAACTCGTTTTTTTCAAATACAATGCCCAAACTTTTTTTTCATTTTCTAATGCAAAATTACATTCTGCATAAATCTGTATTAGCGTTTCCTAAACCTATCTGCAACAATTTTCGAGTTATTACGAATTTTTGATAAAAGTTAAGAGAATTTGCAACATCTTTAAATAGTAAGCCTTGGAAATGACAACAAATGCCAATATTAATAACTGTTAACCACTTTTATTGCGTTTGTCTGAAGTATTTATAAAAATGGAATATCAAGAGTATTCAAACACGGATATTTTGAATTTATTTTACATTCATAGACAATATCACAAGATTATTGAAAGTGCGAACGAATAGTTGTGCAGTTTTAATGTAGCTTGTACAGCATAGTATGTTAAACCCGAGTCTTGCGCTACCAATCGAATTGATCGCAGAGGATGGTCATTAAAATACCCCAGGATGTTAACTTCGTTAGTTTCATAATGTCACATGCTTAGGTCGAATACTAGCAGTTTTCGCTCTTCTAAATTGCAAAACAATTGATTCTATTCATTGAAATTTCTGTCTGGTCATTACAGTCAAATGAAGATACCTCTCAATCAGAGCTGGGTATTACTTCAATACTT
Source organism: Elmis aenea (assembly GCA_947652605.1). Classification (NCBI taxonomy): domain Eukaryota; kingdom Metazoa; phylum Arthropoda; class Insecta; order Coleoptera; family Elmidae; genus Elmis; species Elmis aenea. The sequence continues at coordinate 19,953,831 of OX393584.1, forward strand.
AGTATTTTGAATAGTATTCAAAATACTTTTTCAGTATTCAGTAATGGAATACTTTTTTTAAAGTATTCTTTATTCAAAATCTTGAATATTTTATTAGTATTCACTATTCTATACTTTTTTAAGGTATTCATGAATACCTAAAGTATTCATGAATACCGAAAGTAACCATGAATACTTTTAGTATTATGAATCCAAAATTGATTTTGTTTGAGTAAAATATTGTTTACTTTTTTAGGTTTGGAGAACTCATTAAAAATGTTATATAGGTATATTACATATTGCAAGCTCTTTACAAAGAAAGAATTATAGATTTATTTATATATCTATAAGCAATTATATATTTTTTATAAGCCAGATAGTGCAATCAAATTTTTGTTATATGTACCTACTAGTAAATATGTTTTGTTTTTTGTTTAAAATGTATAACCAATTTAGAAATGTTTTGTTTTACTTTGGTATTCAGTATTCAGAAAATAGTATTGAATACTTTACCGAATACTTTTTTTAGTTGGTATTCAGTATTCAAAATTGGTTGATTATTTGCGGATATTTAGTATTCAGTATTTGAATACTAACTTGTTTCAGAAGTATTTAGTATTCGGTATTTGAATACTTTTTTGTCGGTATTCAGTATTCAATATTTAAATACTTTTTCGGTATTCATACCCAGCTCTGCTCTCAATGAACACGCGGCAAGTTCTTTCAATAATCTTGTGACATTCTTCATGAATATAAAATAAGTTCAAAATATCCGTGTTTGAATACTCTTGATATTCCATTTTTATGAATACTTCAGACAAACGCAATTAAAGTGGTTTACAGTTATTAATATTGGCATTTGTTGTCATTTCCAAGGCTTACTATTTAAAAATGTTGCAATTTCTCTTAACTTTATCAAAAATTCTTAATAACTTAAAAATTGTTGCAGATAGGTATAGGAAACGCTAAAACAGATTGATGCAGAATGTAATTTTGCATTAGAAAATGAAAAAAAAGTTTGGGCATTGTATTTGAAAAAAACGAGTTTTAGTGGTCTGAAGTTGTATTTAAAAAAAATTAAATTTTGGACACCCTGTAAGTAATGCATCGATTGCAAAAATTCCAGGATGTACTCCAAGGTTTCTTCTAGGCATGGTCTAAATTTAAGCGTTTTTTCTTCAAAAATGGCGGCGTTAGATAATATTAAGCATCACGATGAAAATCAAAAAATTTTCAAAAAAGTCCAAAAACCTAAAAAATGACTTCTTAGGTATAGGGAATGCCATTAAAAGTCTCTCTAAAATAAAGTTTTGAATCCAAATACGAAATAAAAAATAGACCATTGTATTTGAAATAAGAAAGTAGACGTCAACTTCCGGTATTTCCGGAAGTGTCGCCATCTTGAAAATATTTTCAATAAACAGATCAGATGCCATTATGGTCATAACCAAAATTTCAGATTCATACCGTTTTTCATTCTTGATATATTTTTAAGTACCGGTCTCAATCAATCACCCTGTATAATAGAGGAAAAGTTTTAATGGTGAAAACTTTTTACATCATTATAGTGGCGCATCTTTGTGGAGATTAATTACAAGAGTCGACACCATTATTACTTAAATTTCAACTTAAAATTAAAAACAATAACAAAAAATATAAAAGAATAAATTTTAGAATAAATACTCAAAAATCCCCCCATTCCTACATAAACACTACCCCAATCTATTATAAAAACCGTTTCTCACAGAGGCTAGCTGTCTGTTATTAATTAAAGCACATTCTGCTACTATTGCGTTCCTCAAAGAAATCATATTTGGATGGCGTTTTTTATAAATTGTACTTTTAAGGTGGTCCCACAGAAAGAAGTCGCAAGGTGCTAAATCAGGAGATCTGGCTGGCCAATTTATTGTTCCACCTCTACCAATCCAGCGATTGGGAAAACAATCGTTTAAAAAGTTTCTAACATCTAAACTGTAATGGGCTGGACAGCAGTCATGTTGGAACCAGATCTCCTGATTTTCTCTTGCAACTTCTTCCAGCGCAGGACCTACCTTGGTTATGAAAAGGTCTAAATATTTTTCTGAATTTAAATTTCCCTCAATTTCAAAAGGACCAACAATTTGGTTATTAAAAATGCCAGCCCAAATATTAATTTTTTGAGGATATTGCGTTCTGGTGGATATGTAGCAGTGTGGATTTTCCTGTGCCCAGTATCTGCTATTTTAAACATTTGGTTCATTGTTCAAAGTAAACGAAGATTCGTCGGTAAAACAAATTGATAAAAGAAAACTGCGATCGTTGTTGTCGCGTTCTTGCATTACTTCACAAAAAAAAAATCTACAGTCCTGATTCGCAGGAAGAATTTCCTGGTGACACTGCGATTTGTAGGTATGATAACGGTGTTTTTTTAAATTTTTAAATACTCCTGTCCTAGACAAATCCACTTAACAGGATATTTGCCCTAGACTGGACGTAGGGTCAATATTAATCATCCCTAAAACTCTTTCATCCACAAAGCTAGTTTCATTAATTTTTCGGTTTCCTGTGATATTACTTTTTAAAAATGTTGTTTTAATTTTAATAAAATAGAATATACTAACCACCTGTGGTGCCGGATTCTACGGAAATGTTACCGCATTTTTCAAATTTTTGCACATATTTTTGGGCAATTTATAAATTGTACGGCAAATAAATCTCGTACTCTCCGTAAAGATACGCCACTGTAAAAAGTTTTCACCATAAAAACTCTTTCTTCGTTATTGTAATTATTCATTTTAATCAAAATCGTTAAAGAAACAACTCGCTGATTTAAAAATTGACAGATAATAACAAAAATTAATGAAAACAAATGTCAGACAGTCTTATATTTGTAAAATTAATCCAATTTTAAAATATTAATTATAAACTAAATATTAAACATTTAAGCTTATTAATGGTCTCAAATGATGCGTAATAATTTTATCTTTCTAGTGTTACCATTAATTTTAATATAAATTCAATTGGGAGCAGGAATCCGAAAAAAAGTTAAAACCATCGTTAATTCCCTATGTTTACGGCTGGTGGTTAACACCCGGTATATTTTTTTAATGGAAACCCCAGTAGGTCTCGACTTTATATGAAACAACCTCTTTTAAGCTTTTCAGAAATATATTGTTTCATATATTCGATATAGCCGAGATATGGCTAATTTCGTAAATATTATATTGTCAAAGTTTGCCATGATTTGATAAACAATTGATGTTTACAATTAAAAAACAACAACATCATTTTCAAGTAAATCCTGCAGCAGCTACTACGTTTTTACAACTTACAGTACTTCTAACATATTAAACTTTTAAAAATTTGTGTTATTTATTTAATACTAATTTCTGATAAAAGCATTCCATTGTGACTTTTTGGTATCATACCTACCGTATATTATGTATATTCCTAATAGATAAAGGATATACTGTACTTCCTAACACCCAGGGTATTGTTTATTATTTTTTAATTGGCAATTTTATATAATTGTAGCATAGAAATAAGGACCATCATTAAAGGAAATATCTAAAAAAAAATAGAAATATATTTTTATTAATCATTTGCCATAGTGTATAATTTTTACTAGTTTTAATTTTAGTATAGCATAGTTAAGTGTAGTATATTTTTGCATTTTAAGCTATTTTCTTGTATAAGTACATTAATTTAAATGTCAAAATCAATTTTTCATTTCAATGTGTTCCTTTAACATTGTAAGTGAATAAATTATAGTAACTTATTTTCTAACAATAATAGTAATTCAATTTTGAAATATGTTTGCAAAAGCAACAGAATAAAAACACCATAACGTGAGAAATAACATGGACTATATAACTGTGAAGTTATTATTCATAAACTTTTTGTATAATAAATATAATATAATAATGTAATTTATTTTAGCGATTGTAAGGTTTAGATGTAAGCTTAGTAGTTATATTAAGGAAAAGTTTTAAATTTTGAATATTTATACAGGGTGTTCCAGCCCAGACGAATTATTCGATAGCTCTGTTATTAATAATAATATTTAAAAAAGTTAAATTTAAATTACTAGGTACTGATATTTTAGGTAAAATATTCGCAATTAATCATAAGAAACGGAATAACTCCAAAAATATTATATTTAAACATAAAACATGCTTAATAACTTTGAAAGATAATTAAATTTTCTACAAGAAAATGAAAAATATATAGGGCGTTCCATTAAAAAAAAATTAGTTACATGCGTTTAGCGAAATGGACCGAGTATAACAAACACCCTGTATATTATTTTTAAAATTTAACTAGTCGACAATCACTATGACACTATTGTCTAATAAATTACCAGAGTAAATTGCTCTGGTGTTGTTATGTTAATAAAATATAAATATTTTTATAAAGGTCTGCATCTGTCAGCATTTAAAAAAAAAACGTTAATAACTCTTAAACGGTTCATTTAGAAATAAACAACCTATAATATTTTTGAAAGAGAATTTCATTTGACATTCAAAACTTATAAAACACAGGGTGTTATGTATGTTTGGTATCAGTGCGCAAAAACAAAACATTGCGTAGAGCTGAAAATAATTTCAGGTTATGTAGTAAATGATTACAAATCACTTTTGCATTTAACTTTTTTAAATATTATTACTAATAACAGTGCTATCGAATAATTCGTCTTGGCTGGGACACCCTGTATAAATATATAAAATTTAAAACTTTTCCTTAATATAACTACTAAGCTTACGTCTAAACCTTACAATATTCGTTTCACTTTTAAGTTCACTTGTTAGATCATTATAAAATTGCAGTCCTTTATAAAACAGAGAATTTTGAGTGTAATTTCGTGTCCTGAATGGCAATTTATAATCATTAGTTTCTAGTCGGATAGTTATGAACATCGAAAATTAAGGGTTTTTTTTATATAATTTTTTTCCCTCTAAAGTCTGTTTTATACTATACTATTTTTTCTTGAACCAAAAATTCGTACGAAATTATTACCGTCCCTATATGCGCCCTATTTTAGCATAAGCGTGTTTTGTGGCATGGGCGTGTTTTGTGGCATGGGCGCATGCGTATTCTACTGCAACTGTATCTGACCGCATGTCATTTGTGGGTTAGGTTAACTGAAACAATCAAACGATGTTAAATACTACGTATTACCGTTATATCCCTTACAATTTATTTTGTAGGAATAAATATGTAGAATGGAACAAGCGTTAAATATACGTTAAATTTGAAAATGATTTGCTTTCTGTTGTGATCAAATTGAACATTTTCGTACCAAAAAGTAGTACAATGTAAAAGGATCATATTTTCCATGCTAAATTCTTGAACGAAATTTTTGTATCAAAAATCGTATACGATTTTCTTAAACGAAAAAATAGTATAGTATAAAACAGTCTAGACGTCTCCTTTCTGAGTTAGACCCCTATAAGGGGGGTGTAAAATTCGGTTTTTATTTTATTTCTCAAATTTGGATAAATGTACAAGAATGATATTTGGTACACGTCTTATACTTATAAAAAGGTTTCCCATAGTAATTATTTCAGTCGTCTTCCACCTTCACAGGGGCTGAAAAGTGCGACCCTGTTGTATTTTTTTATCAGAACTTTTTGGTGGATTAAAATTTAACCTTTTTTTTTAAATTCATTTATTTAAAAGCTGTTTTTCTTTAGTTGTTCTCGTAAAACCTACCGCTTTTGAATAAAAAATAAAACAAGTCAACATGAACCACCAAATATTCCAATATAAAACGACTCATTTTGGTGGTCGTCATGGTTTGTTTATGTTCATATTGTGTAGAATTGACGGGTGTAATGCATTTTGAGTTTAACGCGGCGACAACGCTATAACGCCCGTCAATTCTAGCTAATATGAACATAAACAAACCATGACGATCACCAAAATGAGTCGTTTTATATTGGAATATTTGATAGTTCATGTTGATTTGTTTTATTCTTTACTCAAAAACGGTAGGTTTTACGAGAACAACTAAAGAACAAAAACAGTTTCTAAATAAAGCAATTTTTCCTCAAAAATATTTAAAATTGCAAAATTTTGACCCACCAAAAAGTTCTGATAAAAAAACCAACAGGGGGCATAAAACATCTACCAAATATAATTTTTCTTCGTTTACCCAGATTTGAGAAATAAAATAAAAACCTAATTTTACGCTCCATTTTAAGGGGGTGTAACTCCGAAATGAGACGTCTAAGGGAAAAAATATATATAAAAGACCCCTCTTAATTTTCGATAAGGAATCACCACCTAAATTTTTTCGCAATATTTATGAAACACACTGTATATTATTGGAATGGGGAATAAATCATCTTTTTTGCCACAGCCAGCTATGAGTTCTATTATAAAAATGCAACTTTGTGTCACAACTTAAAGTTCGAAATTATTTTTGAAAAATTGTCTACGCCACTGCATTCTCATCAAAAAGTGCTTGTAGAACGTCAACATTATTTTTCTTTTATTTTCATAAATGAGCGAGATATAGCCCATAAAACGAAAAGTAGATAAATTGCGTTATATTATAGTCAATATATTATAATCAAGGGTATTATCCTTTACTATAATATCCAGAAAATCAATGGTATTATGTACCGAAAGGTACTAAAAATATAACATCCCTCTAATTGAAAACTTATTGTTTGATCATTTGTAATCATACTATTTAACATGTAATGCAAGCAACCTAGTAACAGTATAAACGCATATAACAAATATACTTGCCTGGTGGAGTTCAATAATTGCATTTTTTACAAATAAACCTTTACCTCGCGTCAGCCTTATAGGTTACACTAAAAATCTGCCATGTTTTTATTATAAATGCTAAATGCTTCTGATATTACGGAATTGAATTCAATAAATACAGGCACGTTGGAATTCTCAGATAAATTAAAATCCTTGCGAAGTTTTTTAATTTTAAAAGTTTGTTTTTCAATTATTTGCAAATGTTGAATAGAAAATAATCCCTTTAAAGCTTTTTTTCGTGATCGCAGAGTTATTAATTAGTTATAGTATTTGAATTTTTTTTTACTAAAAAGTGATATCTCACAATGTTAACGATACGATGCTAAATTGATTTCTTAGGTAATAATGAATTTGGTATATAATTTAATTAAATAGTTATAAATAGCCAACACTTTTTCACATTTTTTTAAATAACAGACACAATTTTTGGCTTTCTTAACCTATTTTGGGGCGCTATGACCTCAAAAAGCCTGTCATGTAAAGTTATTGTGCTACAGTAAATTTTACTTTATCTCGTTTTCATGAACAAAACTTTTTTAATTCCTTATATTGTTAAATTTCAAATGATTATTTAAAACTGTTAACCCTTATTTATATGTGATACATCTGGATTGAGTAATCAGATAATGAAAATACAGTGTAGAACAAAATAAGTTTTTATTAAAAATCTAAACTAAATCTTGCGCTAGCTAAATTTTAAAAATATTATTACTCAAAAAATTCATAAAAATGTAAATTTTAGGAAAACGACTTTAGACCCATATAACCTTATACATTTTTAAAGTAAATTTTAAGAGGAATCCATAAATGTAAAAATATACAGGCTGTTCTTGTTTTTTGTTCAGAATGCAATTGGCATGCCATATGGCAATCAGTAAGTCTTGCTGTCCCATTGTTTATTTTCTCCTTAACATAGCGCCCCATATCTCTTGTTTCTAGTTTATCAAGCCTTTTATTTACTTGGTCCATCATTTTCATCATGCTTTGCAGCAGCTGCATCATGGATGGATCTGACTCAGACATAGATGAAGCAGGTTCTCCATGTTTGTGTTTAGTTACCTGAGCGTATGAAATTCCAGTTATAACATTATTGGGGTTAAATGTTTTTGGTTGAGCAGCTGGTTTTTTAGCCTTAATAGCATTGTCCCTTCTCATTTGTAATTCTGTGGCTATGGTACACCCTATGTAGTAAGCAGGATGTGCTTCTAAACAGTTAATGCACTTCAGTATTCCTACGTTTAAAGCAGGTCTGTGTCAAGTGGCCGCCTGCGCACTTAACACAAATAGGAGTGTGCTTGCAGAATTTTTGAGTGTGGATGTTTCTGTGACATTTTTTGCATTGCGGAATGTGTGTTGCTTCTTACCGCTTCAAGTTTAATCTTTGTATAGTTTATGTTTTGTATGCCATATATTTTGTTAATGTCCTCCGAATTATCGAAGGTTATTATATACCAAGGTAGCCGATTATATTTTACATTACACCCATCTTATTATTTTTTTTGAGTTTTCGTCACTTTATTGATTTTGAATTCTTTGCTTTCCAAATCATCATGGTTAGTTTTAGTTTCACAGGTAGGGTGTAAATTCGTAACCATGGCTCTAATTGGTCTATTAGTTTTATTTTCATACGATAGCCACTTTAAATCAGTGTCACTTATCAATTTGGTTAATTCTCTGCCCTCAGCCTCTGTGTTTACTATGATCTGCTTGTTGTTTAGCAGGCTGGTATTGCAGTCAAATCTACCAATTTGTAACTTTTGTTTTACGTCATCATAATTACTTACATTACTTAGCACAACAGGTGGTGGCTTTATGGCTTTGAGATCTTACTGGTTTGGCTTCAGGATTAGTACCAATTTTTTCTAGCGATTCCATAGCTTTTCTTTTCTTGCCCATTTCTTCTTTAAGAGCCAGTTAGTTTCTCTGTATACTAGTGCAAAGTGCATCTTCAACTTCCGAGTTAACTGGACTATTAGATGTTTTCTTCTGTGTTGGGGATTTCAAGGTCTCCAGTTCATTTTTCGGTTCTTCTATTTGTTTTAAAGCCTGTTGTACTTTAATTTGCAGATTTAAATTAATTTCATTTTCTGATGTAAGCGGAATAGGAATGTCATTATTCTGATTATTTACCGACACCAAAGATTGATGTACCTGTAACCGCGTTAAAATCTACTGAAACATAAGCTTTTTTATATCCATTGTTTTATAGTACAGCCTTCAAGCCAGACTACGTCTGCGTTTTCATTACAAGCGTATTCGCGCGAATGAGCCTCGCGCGTACGCGTCCGTATTCGCGCGACTGAAACAAACCAATGCAAGCATATAAGAGCGGTTATACTACAAGCGAGAATTCGCCCGAAACCACTCTCATATGCTTGCATTGGTTTTTTGATTCGCGCGTATACGGACGCATACGCGCGAAGCTCTTTCGCGCGAATACGGCTGTACTGTAACCGCAGCCTACGACGAACCCAGTCGCTCGCTGTCCTTGTGATTAATAAATGGTTTCTATTTCTTTTATAAGGCAATTAATCTTATAAACAATCGCACAGTAAATTATCCATCCTAATGTAGGAAGATAGAATTTTATATATAAAAAGAGAAATCCTTTCGGAATTGAGAAATTTACTGGTTTTGAAAATATTAGGTTAAATAACAACAACAAAATTTTAGGTGATTGATACTTTTTAAGGCTATATTTAAACTTGGCTACCACATGAAGCAGATATGAGCCGTTCATAGGCCAAATCGATTAATTCCACTTTTTGATTATTTTTAGATTTTAGTACCAAAGCACTTGATTGATGCTTAACCTTTTATATTTAAAATAACTTTGCTTAAAAATTCGGTTAATGACAAAAAACCATTTGGCCGTGAAATAATTTTTTTTTTCCAAAAAACAACTATTTTTGGGAAATACTATTTTATGTATTTTATACTGAATAAAAGATGCATCTGTAATAATACATCCCACAATGGTTATTTGAATTTAAATTTAAAAAGGGATTTCAAAAAAAGGCTGTCAACTATTTTCTGCTTTTTTTTATATGCGCTCCTTCCATCGCAACTTAGCATCTAGGTTCATACCTAGATACTTCGCTGTGTCAGCGTAAGGTATCATTTGATCTTTCAGGATAATCGGTAGCTGTTTCGTTTGTCTATTTGTAAAATTGACGTGAGTTGATTTATGTTGATTAAGTTTTATGCGCCAGCGTTTTGTCCACGCGCTGATTTCATCTAAAGATTTTTGTAGCTTTTCATTTGCTTCTCGTTCATTATTTCCGACTGCCAACACTCCTGTATCATCTGCAAACGTAGCAATCATAGTTTGTTCAGTTTCTGGTATATCGTATGTGTATATTAAATACAGCAGTGGATCTAAAACGCTGCCCTGTGGTACACCAGCTCTTATTGTTCTGTTCTGAGTATTGATCATCGCATTTGATTCCAAACAACCTCTCATTGATGTAAGATTTCAACAATAGGCTGTAGTGTTTTGATAGAAGTTTTAGTTTGAACTCTAATCCCTTATGCCAGACTTTATCAAAAGCCCGGGCAACGTCCAGAAATACCGTCGAACATATTCTTTTTCTTCTAATGTTTTCTCCAATAGATCAGTAATCCTAAATACCTGGTCTATGGTTGCATGATTGTTCCTAAATCAAAACTGATGCATTAGAATTATACACTTTTCTTCTAAGTTTGAGCCTTTTTAAGAGAAGTTTTTTTATACAGTTTGAATAGCACAGGTAGCAGTGATATCGGTCTGTACGATGATACTTCATTGACCGGTTTACCAGGTTTAGGAATCATGACCGCTTGTGCTATCTTCCAGCACCTAGGAACGTATTTGAGTCTAATGGAAGCATTGATTAGGTTGGTCACTTTGACAACTTCTGTTCGGGGCAGTTGCTTCAGGATTTCTCCAGTTATGAGATCGTATCCTGGTGCTTTCTTCGGATTAATGTTTGTTTTGATTTCTAGTTTAACTTCTGTTGGTGTAACTAGTTTTATTTTGAGGGGAGGGTTTTCTTTTATTATTGGAAGGTCTTCATCGGTCTGTGTATCGTATGGCTGAAATGTGTTTTCTAGGTGATCGGCAGAGGTTCGCCTTCTCTTGATTGTTTCTAGCCCATCTTCTGTCAGGATTCCTAAGTGGCGGGTTTTGTGTCCTAGGTCTGTTTATCCTTTTAGTGGCTTTCCACAAAGAATGGTATGTATCTTTCTCATATGAGAGCTCTCTTAGATAGGAATTTAGCGATTAATTTTTCATTTTTCTAATCTCCCTTATGTGTTGCGTTATTTGATTTAATTTGGTTTTGTCACTGGGCGCTCTACGTTGCTGCCATTGTCTTCTTATTCGTCGTTTTTCAGCTACCTTGACTCTTATTTTAGTTGGATAATTGTTTCCAGTTGTGCTTTTTTCGACTGATTTTGTATTTGTCCAGATGGCTTGTTGTACGTCGTTGTTGAAAGTTTCAGCCGCTAAGTCGAGCTCCTCAGTTGTATGTAAGCTGATATTTAACTGTATTTTAACCGAGCTCGGTGGCTGGTTGGTATGCAACCTAGCGAGTAAAGTCGGGAGGCGTGGGTTCGAATCCCGCGGCCGTCTGTCATCGTAGGGGTTTCAGGTGGTTTCCCCTACCTACTATAAGCAAATGCTGTGACAGTACTTCCACCTACCCTCTACCCTTACTCACCTAATCCTAGTTCCCTCCTCCTCCACTTCGGTGATTAGCCAAAGCAGCAAAAACATGCCGAAGTAAAATAAATCATAAAAAAAAAACTGTATTTTATTACTTAAATCATTTTTAAAGCTTACCCAGTCGGTGGTTCTGTTGGCTAGGGTAGGGTTATCTTCTTTTATTATTATATTGTCAGTTATTGTCATTATAACTGAGGTATGATCGGTCGCCAATTCCAGCCCCTCTTCTATCTTAATGCAGTTTTGCGATATATTCCTAGTAATAAAGAAATCCAGTAGATCCGGTATTTTCTGGGTGTCTGTCGGCCAGTACGTCGGTTTTCCAGTGGAATGGAAATCACAATTAAGTACCTTAGCCGCAAGAAACAGTTCTCTTCCTTTTCTGTTTAACAGTCGCGATCCCCAATAGGTATGTTTCGCATTAAAGTCGCCTCCTAGTATACATTTTTCTCCAAGACTTTGCAGTAGGGTTGTATAGTCGTCTCTTTTAAGGTTATGTTTTGGCGGCCAATAAATGACAGCTACCCTTATGCTATGCATTTTACAGTTGATAGTTACTGCAGCGACTTGCATATATTCTGATTTTATTGAGACATCTTCATAATGTTAAATATTTTGTTTTATTATTATTGCGTTTCCTCCTCTGGTAGCATTGGAGGGATGTATTGTATGATAAACAGTAACCTCTAAACGTAATACAACTTTCATTTGTAAAGTGTGTTTCCGAGACAAGACATATCTCTATTTTCTGAGTATCCAGGAACATTTGCAACTCATCTTTATGTCCATTGGCGTTCCATGTTACTAATTTAATATCTCGAGGAGCCGTGATGCAGCTCTTTTGTTGCTACTTTCTAGTTCTGTCAATCTAGTAATGACATATTTCTTGAAGGCTTCTTAGCTTTTTTTTTAAATTTATCATGGCGTGCCATGATGTTTAGTAGCATGCCTTCGATTTTGTTTGATTGTGGTGCCACATTGTGCTTAACAATGTTGCTCCAGGTTTGTTTTGGGTTTTCACCAGTTCAGTTGTTTTTTCTTCCTCACCTTCATTTCTATTAGCTTCCGAATTTTATTGTTGATTCTGTTGCTGTAAGGTATATTCTTGTGCCTTTTCCCATTGGGATTGCTGGACAGCAGGTGTTCTCCTCTTGGGAACCACTTTTTTATTTTTAGTAGCTTGCTCCCTATATTTTTGCAAGGTTTTGGCTACCTCACAACCTCTATAGCTTGCTGGGTGTTTTTCTTGGCAATTTACGCATGTTGGACAATCATATTTTTTTTTTTAGTGCATTCGTGTGTGTAGTGATCTTCGGCACATTTTACACATTTAGGTAATTTATGACAGTATTGTCGGGTGTGCCCAAATTCTTGACATTTCTTACACTGGGGAATGAGTTTTGGTCTATAGATTCGATTACTACGCCCATTCCCAGTATATCATGAATTTCATATATTTTTTTAACATCTTCCTGATTGCTGAATATTAGCATGTGGACTGGAAGTTTGATATTTTTGGTTTTGCTTTCATTATAGGATTTTTTAAATATATTTTCTACACTTAAGATTCCATATTTTCTTTGTTGAAGATCGTCGCGTATCATTTCAATACTAAATGATGGGCTTAACCCCCTTGCTATTACCCTAATAGGGCGATTAAGTTTGTTTTCATACGAGTGCCGGCATACTCCTTCATCATTGAGTATTTTTGTGACTCCTCTATAAGTTTCTTCATCTTTGAGGTTAATTTAATTTCGGTAGATGCCAGCAGTCTAGATTTTACTACAAGTCCCTTTACAGTTAGGATGTTATAAATTTTTTTCATAAGTTTTTTTTTTGTCCATGATAAGTGGGGGTGGTCTCTGTGCCACTCTTTTATTGTTGTTTTCTTGAACTTGTGGTGGAATTTGTGGAGAGTTATTCTGCGTATTCTTTTTCGTCCTCTTGTATATTTTCTGATCAATCCAACCAGTCTCGTTTTCAAGTTCCTCTTCATCAGTGTAATATGAGGTTTGTGGTTGAGTTTTGGTACCTTGGTTTTCAGTTGCAGTCCGTTGCTTATCTTTAGCTCCGTTATTTCAGTGGGCATATATTGATTATAAAAAAGTTATCTGATGCGATTGATATTTGTACATTATCTTCAGGGTTTAAACAGTTACTATAAGCTGTGAAATAATTTTTAAGGTTTATTATTGTTGCCAAGTTTGCTGCTACAATATAGCTTTTCTGTAATTGAGCAATTTTACACTTGTTTATTTTTATTTTACTGTAGTTACTAAACAAAACTTAAACTATCTAAAACATTTAAACACTGCCAAAGTATATTGAAACAATATTATTAACTATTAAATGTATGCTACAAATGTACATTAATTTTCTTCATTACAATAAATGCTTCATACAAAACTGAAAACAGATTATTTGCGTATATAAAAATTCGTTAATGAAAAATATATCGTGTTTTATCACAAGCGATTATAAAGATTATTTCATAAATTTGGAAAGTTAGAGTGTGTGAATCAGGGTAAATGTATAATTTTACTCAAGTGTAGCTGCTAGCTGAACGTTGTCTACAACGTCTTTTTTTAATTATATTGGCTATTAGATAACACTAATGCCCGTACTCATAGTCGAATCTCGAACTTGTTCTTGAGACATACTCAACGGAGTCGATCTCAAGTATTTGCGAATGCTCAGCGACGGTTGTATTCCATAAACAGAACTTCGGCAATTCTCGGCGAAGATCAAGAATATCACAGGAATCTAGTAACTTTTTACATTTATACATTGTTAGCATTGAATATTATACTATTCATATCCTCGTTCGCGTTTGAAATTAGTTTTGAAAGTGGTGTCAGTAAATTTTGTCTTGTTTCAATAATTTTGTCCATCTCCAAATTGTTGTATTCTTGGAAATAACCCCTTCTGTAATTCTGGGTATTTCTGTATTGTATCGACAAATGGCAGCGTAATGATACTTTTCCCGTTATTCTCTGTAACTGTAAATGGGACATGTACATAGTTTTAAGTATTAATTCTAATTTATTCTAGTTTCGGCACCAGTAAAAGTGCTGTTGTCAGTAAATTTATTTGTGTTCGATAATTTTTTTTACAATTACTTGGTGTTTCATTGTCTGCAGTGCTTTTAAAAAACGCTATGGCGAGTAAAATTGTACCATATACAATCAAAGAAAAGTTGCTGCTTGCAAATTTAGTGGCCCATCACAAAATCGTGGAGGATAAAAAAACAGATGCGACCACAATTCAGATGAAACAAGTAGATTCGTAAGACTATTTCTACATTTGGGAAACACGATTCTAATGAATTTTTCAGTATCTCACGCGTCTGTGCTCTAATGAAAAAAATAAAAATTTCTTTTGCTGAAAAAAGCTAGATCCGAAAAAAAAATTAACCGTAATTTTAAAAGCTAAACATTTTCTGCTCTAAGCGCGGGGCCCGTAGCACTTGCTACTTCTGCTGTATGGCTAATCCGGCAATACATTTACTGGATAATTTTTTTTATTGCCCCCAAGTTTTCTGACATTTTCATGGACAACTAATTAATTGCAATTATTTATAATAGATATTATTATAAAAGCTACACCCACTCAACAAGTAAATTTTGAAATCTATATACATATATAAAAGAGCTTGTTTGTGTGTTTGTTTGTTTGTTCGCTATAGAATCCTAGGTCCGTTGACCGATCGGGACCAAATTTTGCACAGTTACTATTTAGGACCTAGCAGAACTTTAAGTACAAGCACATACTAAAATTAAAAAAAAAAAAAAAATTACTTTGACGGGATTCAATCTTACGTCGGCAAATACCTGGCCGTAACACGATACGGTGCGGTGTATTTCAGCCAGAGTTACCGCAAGCACGACTCAAGGTTGGTTTGCAGCCGACTTGAGTAAAGTAGCTGCCAAGTACGTGTGAAGTAACGCTTAAGGTAGAAGTAACGACTATGGAATGCAATGGAAGACTCGAGTCGCTCTCAAGAGAGATCGAACGAAGTATCGACTATGAGTACGGGCATAACAGTTATGGAAGTAATTTTAACTATAATCCTGATCAAACCGATTTAGTCCATTGGGAAAAATACAGTCTAGACTAAACCTTAGACTCGCTATAGAATTAGGAGCCAGACTCAGACGTGTGTTTGCTAGAGTTCCAGAATCGAATTTGGCTTCAAATTAGATTTTAATCATTTAATGAACTTGATTAAAAATTTGAAAGAGTTTATGTTTGGTATTAGACATTAATTTAAATTTCTTAACGTGGGTAGTTCACTTATTTTAGCCGACAAATTTCGTTCATATTAAAACAAATATTGGAAATTTGTTAATATAATCTAAATTAAATATTAGGTGTAACAAAACATCTCCCACCGTTTTTAAGGTGTCTTTTAAGACTCAAAACTACGATATGCTATATTTTCCTTATCGGCTTAAGCTTATATTGTATATTTAAACTATTATTTGCCGTTTAACCTATTTTATGCTACTGTTGAGGCGGTCTTGGTAGTTTTTCTTCTTAATCGGTTGCGCTTGTACCTTTCAGTGACTAGGTGTTGAGGCGGTCTTGGTAGTTAATAAAGAGTTACAGTAGCATTTTATTTGTACTTGTATAAAAAGTATAATATAGCGACTAATAATTACAAAGTAAATTGCATTTTGGTTTCGTTCCTAGTAGCCTATTTTAATTTTTTTCCCATTTACGTACAAATTTTTATAAGTTTATTCATCACATAGGTTAGTCGCTTTGAGTAATAATATGTGTTAAGAGGTTATGTCAAATATTTAACGACACTAGAAAAACCCCGAGTTTAATTTTTTTTTTGCTAAAAAACGTAATATATTCCAATAAAAACTTTACAAAAAGTTCATGTGTGCCGCTTTTTATCGATTTTATTTCTAATAACAATCTTTTTTTATTTTTATTTTTTGTTTATTTTCAGTTGCTGTTGTGTTTACCATCAACCGTTTTTGGATTATACCTGTTGAACAACCTCTTATGAAAATCGATCAAGCTCATTATTACGTCCCGTAAAGCCATGGGCTTACACGTCTCAGTAAGATACATAAAATAATCAAAAATTTTGGTCGTGATACATGTTTCTTTAATTCTAACCCAACACAAAATAAACATTTTCTTAATTACGTTGGGCAACGTACTGCAAGTATCTCAATCCATTCGCCAGGGCGACATAAGAAGTACCGAGAATTGCTGCTGAAATATTAAAGTTAAAATCAAATTATAATATAAAATCCTCCATCCATTTCCAAACACCAATGGGTATATTCCTTGTTGAATGTTGAATTATCCCAATTCAAGTGTTGCAATAATTTAAATAAGTGGTATCTCCTTCAAAATTTGGAATGATCTAACTACATGTTAAATGTGGATGTGGAAGTTCTAAGAAATAAAGGAAATGAGCTACGTATAACAGTCCAAACATTCATCACTGTAATTTCTTAAAGCATTTGCCATGTGCTGTTGCAAGTGAGGGTTGTTAAATTACACTTTCGCTGTCAGTGCACAGTTCCCTAAATGTTTATCTTTACATCAATTTCTCATGGAAATCGATTTCGTTGCTGCTTTCCACTATTTTTCAGCTAAAATCATTCAACTTTTTGCTCAGCGATTATCACAATCAAAGTAAATTTTTCTCGTGAAAAATAAATTTTATTGCTGCTTTTCATTATTTTTCATTTGGATTAGAATCTGCACAAAAATTATTACCATCAAATTGCTTGCCACGATTCTCCAGTTTTGAAGACGATTAACTGTTTGGGTAAAAAACCGTTGTGTATGCACCTAATCGCCAGCAATTTTCTTAGCATATATTCGTTTTTGCACTGCATTAACAGAAGGAATTACACTTGGAATAGAACATTTTAATACATGAAGTGCTTAAAAAAAGTTAAATATTTGCTACTCTTTTCGTGTACATGATTCTGACGTAATGAGGATATAGCGTTTAACGTGGGTTTTTTTATGTTCGAATATCTTGAAATTGTTGTTGTATTCGAATCCATCTTGAAGAGGATGCAGTCATCGTTGGATTATTTTTTTTTCGTTCTCCGTCTGCTTTAAATGTTTCGAGAAATAGGCCAAAAGAGCATACAGCAATCAGTATAAAAATTCTTAACACGTTGAGTGCCATATGAATCCATATTGGTCTCGCGTTCTTTTGGAACGTTGTCGCGGCGTGAGTCCATATTGGTCTCTCAATGTGAAATGTATTTTGTGGCTGTGTGGTGCCGTGTTGGAGTCACAAGTAGTAATAAAATGTATACTATGTGAAAGAGGTCGGCCTGCTGAACCATTTTACTCTATTGGCCTGAGTAAATGAGACCTACTATGTGGCATCACAGAGCCGCTACTTCTGTTTTCGTAAAAATAATAAATTGAACTACTATTTCATCTAAATGTTTTATTTTTTTAAATAAAATACACTCTAACAGCAATAATAATATATGTAATTGATTTATTAAATGAAATAATAATATAATAAAATAAATAAATAGTACTCCTATAAAATATTAATTAAACGTATTAAAAAAAAAAAAGACAAAAATAAAATATTACTCTACAATAAAAATATAATAAAACAATCAAATAGTAAACTTCATTCTACGGTATCAACGTAACAAAAATTCTATTTTTTTTTTAGAGGCATTGTGCTTAAAAAAAAAACAATCGAGACAAAAGTATTTCTCGCATGCAACGCATTTATATGGGGTTTGAGGTGTTCTTTTTGATGCGTGTTGTCTCCCAGCTTGTTCTGCATTCTTTTTGTAGCAAACTACGCATCGGCGTCTTTTTGAACGTCCTAGATCTTCTAATTTATGTTCACTTTCTTCAAAAGCTCTCTCCTGTAGATTTTCTTCTGTTTTCAGCAGTCCTTCAATAACTGCTTCTCTATACTCTGTGATAGATATTTTGTTTTGTGTTATCTCTTTATACGCAATGTGGGCATTCACTAAAGCAGTACCAGTAAGAAGCTCGAAAGCTAATTTGCGATACCACTTCAAGCTTCGCCGAAGACAAGTGTTATACGACTTCAACTGATTAGATATATCAATGTAAGATTTAAATTTATTGTACTCCACAACATTTTTTGGTTTTATTACTTCCTTATCCCTTTTCTGTAATGTAATCATTTCATTCCCATATCTTGTACTGAGCATAAGCACATCTCTTTTATCTTTCCATTTTTGTACCACAATTTCTTCTTCACATTCTTCCGATACTGTTTCTCCAACCTTAAGTTTTTTTGCGATAACGTTTTTGGGGTTGAATTTTCTGTTGGATCTCAACGTTCCAAGTAGATGCGTGTGGCGCTGCAAAAGAGAATGAGCCAAGCTAACAGACTTATAGTAATTGTCTGTGCATAACGTACGACCGTTATCTAAGAGATTCTCTATGAGATCCATCACCACTTTAGTTGGTACACTAACATTACTTTGACTTTTTCCACAATAGATCTTAAAATCGTAAGTATATCCATCTTTCAAGCAAAGCTTAAAAAGCTTTATCCCAAATTTATGGCGTTTGTTACTAATATATTGCAAAAAACGGAGACGCCCTCGAAAAGGGACAAGAGTTTCGTCTATGCAAATATACTCGGAAGGTATTATTGGGCGCTGAAATGATTCTTGCAGCTTACTCACCAAAGAACCTGTCGTCGGTAATTTCTTCATTATCGTTGAAGTGTAACATTTGCAGTAGTAGTAGAAAACGATTTCGAGACATTATAGTTCCCAAGAAATTTCTGTACAGTATTTTATTACACCAGTATGACGGAAGATTTGGAAAGTTACACAGCCCCATCCATTATATAATACCAAAAAATGTTTCTATCTCTTCGGGATTTGTGGGTGCCCAGGACGTAATTCGTGCTTTTGGTTGAATATTTTTTTGAATTCGTTGTTCAGCATAACGATTTGTTTCTTTCACCTAAGTAATCAAGAATTTTGAAAATATTTTTCGCACAATAATAATCGGTACTTACCATTAAACGTGTTATATCATCGTTGAAATTTTTTTTGTAAAAGTCATAAGGTGTTTTGTCAAACATTTCAAAAAATACAGCTCGAAATCCAGAATTCCGCTCGGTGAATGGGATGTTCTTTAGATATTGTCCAGATGTTGGAACCCATTCGAAATTGCCCCTTAGAGTTGGTGCATTGGCGTCACTGTCATCCAAATTTTGAAAATTTCGTATAACTTCATCGATGGTTTCATCGACTAAATCTAGCTCCTGAATATTTTGTTTAGAAGTTGAGGGACCAAAAATTAAAGAATCATTCTGTTTTGTTTTCTTTTTGGGGGGGAGTTCAGCCGGAGCTTATAGGGATCCTCCTGCCTATCGTCTGATTCGGAGTCGGTTGAATCTGGATAATATTCATCGGACGTGGCATCTCCTTCGTATAGGTTATCGTTCTCTTCTTCGGACATTAATTCGTCCCAAAACTGTCGTAAACGTGCTTGTCCCGCTTCGTACGACATGTTGACACCACTAGTAATAGCATACAAATGACCGCGTGCGTGTGATTATTCGGGAGAGTACGAGAATCGACACGTTCAAGCAAGAATTTGTGATGCCACATAGGACTCATGTGGCGCTAAATGACTTTTAGGTCCGGTAAGGCTGTGTGATGCCAATGTGTCACCACATAATAAAAGTGCAAAAAGTCAATTGAAAATTTAAAAAAAAAATTACAAATCCAATTTACATAATTTATGGGGTGTTAGCTACCATAATTCAACATAAAAAAACGGCCTGTGGGACTGATTTTGAATGCATGGTGGCACTCAACGTGTTAAAGACAGTTTGGAATTGTATCTGTTGGTGAGTCTTAGTACCTAATGTGCTTAAAAAACTATTTGCTACACTCTTTTCGTGTAATCAATTCAGACGTAATGAGGATACAGCTGTCATCGTGAGTTTTATTTGTGGTTTAGAATGTCTTGCATTTTTCTTTTATTTGAATCCTTTTTGAAGAGAATGCAGTCATCGTGAGATATTTCTTTTTGTGGTTTCCATCGTTTTAGAATGTTTCGTGGACTGGAATCCGGCTTGAAGAGGAGACCAGCAGAGCAACCAGCATTTTAATACCGCTCGGTGATTGCTGTATCCTCATTACATCAGAATCGACTACGCGAAAAGAGTGTAGCAAATATTTTACTTTTTTAAGCTTTTCAGATACTTAAACTCACCAACAGTTACGATTCTCAGATGTCTTGGAATTTATCTGAATCGAAACCGTCTTGAAGAAGAATCAGCGGGGGTATTAATTTTTATGGTACAACTATGTTTCTGTTTTATACAACACTAAATACGATCGTGGCCAATTAAAGTGGTAGCCAAATAACACCAAAAAGGTATATATCAATTACTAATAAAGAGCTTTGGCTGCGTTAACTGTAAATAATGTGTCACCATTTTGTCTATATTGTCGACACTGCCTGCCTGTAGCCGAATTGTAATACATTATCATATCTGGTTTGTGTTTCGGTCTGATGGTGTTGTCGCTGCTGGGCACTGTTGACAGCAAGGTCACAATCCCGTGTTTCTTTAAAATATACGAGTATACTAACCTTGCATCTTCACTGAAACCAGAGATTCATGAGTTCTCTTCTTCATCATCTTTAGTTTACTTTATTTGGTCAGATGCAGGTTTTGTTTAACCTCAACGTTTCCACCACCGAAAGGTTTAGGAGAGCAGCAAAGGTGCCAAGGTAAATTCAGTAAAGAAGTTGTCCATCGTAATTGATAATACGAGGTGTATCTATTCGAGGGGTGCAAGGTGATTTTAATAAATAAAATACACAACGTTGCTTAGCGTTCGTTTACTTGCGCTGTCTGCACCACACTTCCAATACATCGAGCTGCTATACAGCTTTTCGTACAAGTACAGCAATCACAATAACAAAAATAACAAAACAGAAAATTGCGACTTAACAGTAATATTTCTTCCTAAGCGTTTGTATTTACAAAAGAAAATCTCTGAAAACTTGCTGTTCTTGCTGAAAAATGCGAATACTGTTCACTGTCGATACCAGACAACTTTTCGGCAGTTTTTAATAAGGACCGTTACTAATTTTTTGTGCGTATACATTTCTAGTGAAAATCCAAAAATTCTTTGATTCGTACTTGAATGCTTTGGAAGGAATAAACTTAGTGAATTAGTTTCACAACCATACGGAAAAAGATTTTTTTTTTAAACACCTAAGGTGTTTGAGTTGTTAATACTGGTCTAATAGGCCAACCACCTAATAAATCTGAAAACTAAATACCTAAGAACTGGAGTCCATAAATTGATGTCTTCTAGATTGTTCTGACTATATTTTATTCACTCTCACTCGCTTACTATGCTCTGTTTTTTTACACAAAACACACAACAAAAGTTCAAAGGGCTTGTTCCTCTTCAATCTTCAGACAAGATGTTGGTTGTCCAGCAGTTGAAGAGCTTCTGCATTCTCATGATGGTAAAGTCTGGCTTCGTGTTTACCAGCAAATCTCTTAATTTTTTCCCTAACCGTTGGTTTACCAAGAACTCGATGAAGATCACTGTTGCGGACGTACCATGGAGCGTTTACCATATTACGTAGCACTTTGTTTTGGAAAGTCTAGATAGATTGTAATATTGCTGTCTTTGGTGCAACCCCAAAGTTGAATACAGTAAAGCCAGCCACACCGGTTTCAGGACCTGTTTGTATATTAGGATCTTATTATATAACGATAATTTGGAATATCTTTTAAGAAGCCAGAAGTACTGTCTGTATTTTAGATTAAGTTCAGTTTTTTCTATTTAACATGTTCTTTCCATCGAAATTTTGCGTTAAGAGTAATGCCAAGATATTTCGCTTTTTTCATATGGGACTATAGTCCCATTTATATTAAGTAGCAGTGGATCAGTTTTCCTTTTATTTGTAAAGGTGACATGGATGGACTTAAGCTCGTTAAGCTTAATTTTCCATTGTTTGGTCCAGTTGAGTATTACGTTACTGGCTATTTGCAACTCTCTAGTGGATGTTTCCTGATCTTTGCCTACTGCAAGTAATACAGTGTCGTTCTGCAAATGTAGCTACAGTAACTTCTTCCAGTACTGGTATACCAAGGACGCTACCCTGTGGTACTAACACCGACGGGACTTCCGCGGCGTTATTTTTGATGGTGGAGGCGACGGTGTCCGCTTCGTAGAGGTGGAGGTGCCGGGTCGGCACTGGTGATATGGTAAACGACGGTAGTAACGAACTCGGTTGAGGCTGCGCACCACTGCATTGCGTACTCCGCTGTGGTGCGAGCCTCGAAGTCTTTCTTTAGCACTTAGTAATAATAAAACTACTGTTTGCGTACCAGAAGCGACTTGTCCAGACCGTGCAATTTGACCAGTATATATACCCGGTGCGTGCCAGAGCGTTGCACGCTATTGGTCGAAAAGTGGAGTAGGGATGACCAATAGCGCGAACGGTAACACCACCCCTTCCTCGAAGGTCAAATTGCACGGTGGAAAACCTTTTTATTTACAAAAATATACAGAAGGGTAATATACAAAAATATTCGAAATGTACAAGTATGAAAATAGGAAATGTACAAAAAAGAATAAGTTATATACAAAAGTGAGATGGCCTGGATGGCGGAGTCGAGTGGTTGGAGGCAGCCTTTGGTCCGGACGTCAAGGTTGACCATCCCGGAGCGCAGTGGTAAGGAGCGCGTCCTTGGCTCGGCGTGGTGGTCGGCTGGCTTGACGTCAGGCGCAGTGGCTGTTCCAATGGCTTCGAGAAGTGTGTTGTTCACGCTGGATGGTGTCGATGTGGACCAGATGGTGATGATGACGTTGGGTCCTCGGGGGTTGGACGGAGTGGTTTTGCGATGTAGCTCACCAATGATGAAGGCTGGCGTGGCACGATGTGGACGTCAGAGGTTCGCTTCATGCTCGTAGGTTGGGATACGGTATCGTTAGCCGCGGAGGCCCATCGTACCCTAGGAGCGACGAAGGAACGTGACGTCATGGACAGCGGGCGCTGCGACGATGAGCGTCTCCCCGGGACTTGGATGTGGCGATCGGATGGAGTCGGACGTCGTTTTCCTGGCGGCTGGACTTCTCACGGAGGCTGTGTGAGCAGTGGGGCTCACACGTGGGATAGCCTGGCGTGATAATGTCCCATGTGTCATTCAGAGGGCTTCTCCAGGAGCGCGGCGGTGTGAGTCAATGGGGACTCAACCTTGGAATGGCTCGGCTGGACGAAAGGCGGCTCGTGAGTTGACGTGATGTGGAAGGACGTTGGCCACGATGTGAGATGTGCTACGATGACGGTTGTAGCGTTTGTAGTTGTCGGAGTTGGTCCATTGGATTTCGTGAACGTTGAAGGTTGGATGGAAGTGTGCGAGTGGTGGATAGGAAGTTGCGTCGATGATGGAAGTTGGAATAGGAAGGTAAGTAAGTAGGAAGGATGTTTGCGAAGTGGTTGAAGGATGGTTGATGTAGTTCCCCTGGAGCTTGAGGCAACGGCTGAAGGTAGTTGTCGATGTCGGCGATGCTGTCTGTGGAAGTGCCAGTCGAAGGCTTGACCAGGAGCGCGGTTATGCGGGCGCATGTGTGTCGGCTCGGCGTGGTCGAAGGCGGCTTGCGGACTGGCGTTGACGGAGTAGACGGAGCATCGGCGATGTTTCGAACGGAACTGTGCTGCCGGTTGTCAGGTTGGTGGTTCTCCAGGTTGGAACGATGATGATGATGTTGGGCGCCACTGGAGGGTTACCCTCCCCCAGAAGGGTGAACGGTGCTGCTAACTGCAGCGGGTGTGTTAGGCAACACATGGATTGCCGTTGTTGGATTGACGGTGAGACGGCAATGGAGACGATCCGTCGGCAACGGAGATGGTGCGTCGGCGGAGACGGCTAGCTGTACGGCAGGGCGGGTTCTTCCAAACGTCTATTTGGAAAAGGCCCCACGTTGGGCGCCAATTAACACCGACGGGACTTCCGCGGCGTTATTTTTGATGGTGGAGGCGACGGTGTCCGCTTCGTAGAGGTGGAGGTGCCGGGTCGGCACTGGTGATATGGTAAACGACGGTAGTAACGAACTCGGTTGAGGCTGCGCACCACTGCATTGCGTACTCCGCTGTGGTGCGAGCCTCGAAGTCTTTCTTTAGCACTTAGTAATAATAAAACTACTGTTTGCGTACCAGAAGCGACTTGTCCAGACCGTGCAATTTGACCAGTATATATACCCGGTGCGTGCCAGAGCGTTGCACGCTATTGGTCGAAAAGTGGAGTAGGGATGACCAATAGCGCGAACGGTAACAGTACGCCTGCTTTTATCTCTTTCAATTCGGAATATTTATCTTCTTGTTTTTTTTATTCTGTAGTCTGTCAGGTATGTATGATGTTAAGATATCTACGAATTGCTTAGGAAGCGTTTTGTAAATTTTATGTACAAGTCCTTTGTGCCATACTTTATCTAAAAAAACTGCAGAGCAGACTTGCTTGTCCTGTCTTCGAGTGGTCGTTCAATTACATTATTGATGCGGTGTATTTGATCGGCAGTCGAATGTTTCTGTCTAAAACCGAATTGGTAGTTTGGAATTAGCTTACTATTTTCTATTAACGGTCTTAATCTTTTTGTGAGAAGTTTTTCGAATAATTTTGAAATAATCTGTAGTAGAGATATAGGCCTACAGATTTGACATTATTCGGTGGTTTGCTCGGTTTGGGCAGCATGATTACTTTCGCTACTTTCCAACTACTGGGAACATGTTTTAATCTAAATGTTGCGTTAAACAAATAAGTAAGCGGAAATAGATTGTCTATGGTTACACAATCTCCCCTTAGGGGGGGGGGGTCAAATATCTAAATGGGCACAAATAAATTACAGAAATAAACTATATATTAAAACAAGTCCCTAGTGTGAAACCGGACGAATTTTAAAACATTTGTACATTTTTTGTAGTCGCCGCTACATAAAAGAATTAAAATAGGGGGCGCAATAAAATCGATATAGCAATGGAGGAGAAAAGGTCAAATAGGTTAAGAAACACTACCTTAGGTAAATTAGTTTTTTTGTATGAAACCTAAGCAACCAGTTATTTTCCTATACAAAACGTATGTAGATACCCCGGTACCTTGCGCGTGCACGATAAGTATAAATTATGCGTGCACATGACGGTTAACAAACAAAAGTAATTAAACTTGAAATAGCAAATTTTAATACCTGAAGTGCTTAAAAAAGTTAAATATTTGCTACCCTTTTCGTGTATTCGGTTCAGACGTAATGAGGATATAGCTTTTAAAGTTTCCTCCACAGTGCGGTCATTTTGTCTCGTCAATGGTTGTGTCTTTCCTACAGTATCTGCTTTGATGTTGTTTGAGACCGGAGAGGGCGTTGTAGGCCCCACCACATACACAGTTAAATTTTTGCGACGATGCAGTCGACGAAGGAATGGAGGCTACAACAGCGGTATTTTCCGAGTCGCCTTTACGATTTGTAATGTTTCGTTCATCCATCCTTTTGTAATAGCCAATTACTTTTAGCTAGGCTCTCTTAATTGCTTGTTAGATGATGTTGTGTTTACATGAAGTTCTAATTTGTAAACACGTGTTCAGCACTACGAATACGACGAGAAAGTGGCACGACACAAGAATATCGGCTCCGTTGCCTCTTTGGATTTAGAAGAAATGTTTATTTGTTAGGACTTATAATAAAAGTTTCGATTGTTCAGACGGCAACTAAGTTATTTAAATTTGGACTTAAAATAGTTTTTGTTGTTTCACACTTTTTTTCTTTTTTTTTAAATTAAAACAGGTGTTTGAACACTAAAACTGGACTAGAAGTAAGACCAACCATTAGTTTGTATCTGTAAAATCTTAAATCTAAGTTACTTAGCTAAAATCAGTCCAGCGACGTATTTTAGTTGTCTTTGTTATTGTTAGGGAAATAAATACACTAACACTTGCACAATGCTCTGCTTTTACACAGATCACTTAGAAAGTTCGAACGGTTTGGTTCTCTTCAGTCTACGACATAGGTTTTGGTTGTCTAGCAGCTGGAGAACTTCTGGATTTTTGTGTAGGTGAAGCCCGACTTCATGCTTCTTTGCAAATCTTTTGATTTCTTCTTCAACGGTTAAGATACCCAGGTCTCGATGAAGGTCGGCGTTTCTGACAAACCAGGGAGCGTTAGGCATTTCATGTAACACCTTGTTTTGTACAGTTTGTATCTTACGTATATTTGTAATTTTTGCACACCCCCATAGTTGTATTCCATACAACCATGTAGGTCTAATAATTTGTTTGTAAATCAAAATTTTGTTGTATAATGACAGTTTGGAATATTTACCAATAAGCCATCTGTATTTTGCGGTTTTAATTTTAAACTGCTTTTCTTTTTTCTTAATATGTTCTTTCCATCTTAATTTAGCATCAAGAGTCATACCAAGATACTTTGCAGTGTTTGCGTGTGAGACAATGGTTTCATTGATTGTTATTGCTGGAGAGTTTCTCAATCTTTTATTTGTAAAGTTGATATGGACTGATTTCGTTTTATTTAGTTTAATTTTCCACTTATTGGTCCATTCGTGTATGGCATCACTAGCTGTTTGTAGTTTTTTGGTGGAAATTATATCTGTTTTACCTTTTGCCAGCAATGCTGTATCGTCCGCGAAAGTAGCCAATTTCACTTGATTCAGTTTTGGTATATCACTGGTGTAGAGTAGATACAAGACAGGTCCAAGGACACTCCCCTGTGGCACTCCTGCTTGTATTTCTTTCAATTCCGAATAGGCTTCTCCTTGTTTTACTCTAAAAAGTCTATTAGAAATGTAGGAAGTTAAAATTTTTACATATTGGTAGGGCAATATTTTGTAAGTTAATAGACTAATCCTTCATGCCACACTTTGTCGAAGGCTTGTGCGACATCAAGAAATAGCGCTGAACAGACATTCTTTTCTTCAAGTGCTTTTTCTATTATATCGGTAATACGGTGTACTTGATCTATCGTTGAGTGTTTAGTTCTGAATTCGAATTGATGATCAGGAATTAGTGATGCATTCTGAATGATAGTTTTTAATCGTTTAAGTATTAATTTTTCGAACAACTTTGATATTGTAGTCAACAGAGAAATTGGCCTATATGATTTGACATCGTGTGGAGGTTTACCAGGTTTTGGCAGCATAATTACTTCTGCTACTTTCCAATTTGCCGGTACATATTTTAGTCTAATCGCAGCATTAAAAATATATGTTAGCATGACAATTCCTTTTTTTGGCAGTTGTTTCAGAATCTGTCCTGTGATTAAATCAAACCCTGGTGCTTTTTTCGGGCTCAGATTATTTTTAATTTC
This sequence comes from Elmis aenea, assembly GCA_947652605.1. NCBI lineage: Eukaryota > Metazoa > Arthropoda > Insecta > Coleoptera > Elmidae > Elmis > Elmis aenea. The sequence continues at coordinate 19,981,623 of OX393584.1, forward strand.
GTTAGCTACTTCTTTCGGCGTAACTGGAGCAATTTCTTCTGATATAATATTTTCTACGTGCGTTGGTGTAAAATTATTTTGTATTTGATTTGGCGTAAATACGTCAGCTAAATAACTGGCAAATAAATCCGCTTTTTGTTGATCTTCACGAGCCCAATCGCCTGGCCCATTCCTGATAGGCGGTATTGACATAATTGGCCTTTTTATTCTTTTTGTGACCTTCCACAATGAGTAGTCAGTTTCTTTCTCAGCTATCGGATAGCAGTATAAATTTAGTTTTCGCTTGGTGCGGGATTGGTGTTCTGATGTGATAACAGCTCTCTCGTAAAATCTCGGGTTTGTACCTTAACGTTTTGTACTGCCACAGTGGGCATGAATATTGAAATGTGAAGAAAAAATAAAATAAAAATTAAAACAACTTTTAATTCGTTTTTTGTTTATAATTTATGAAAAAAACATCGGTTTCGTGTATTTATTAACCATAAATATAAAGTAAGTATTAATACAGCATAAGAAAAAAATAGTAAAACAATGAAAATGTAAAAATAACAAACCACTAAAATGTTAATTTGTGCGATATTTTCTTTTCGTGTTGAACGACGGCATTATTTTTCTGGATTCTATTCTGGCCTTAAGGAACTCGTCTCTCCTGGTTGAACCACATGCAGCAAATGCTTCTGTCACAATTTTGACACACCTTTCTACTGCTTGGGTGGGACATGGAAAACGAATTGTGTCTGGCAATAATGAAGCAATCGGTTTTGTATTTCTTTGTTTAATTGCACTTGGTAGAACTTCGTCACTAATACATTTTGTAACCGGTGGTTCTGTTATAAGAACATTTTGCCAGTGTATCAGGTCAGTAAGTATACTCGGTGGCGGAAAAATGTAATACTGTTTGAAAAAAAATCCAATACACCCTTTTTTATGTCACTAGCTGTGGAGATATAAGTGATATGTGCCCAATATATTCAGATCCAGGTTCCTTAACCTACTAATGAAATGTGTTTCTCTACAATTATTTTGCAACAGCTATCAATGATTGTTAAGGTTTTGTCTTTTCGACGGACAAAATATAAACCAAATTTATCGCAATCATAAGTTTTTGGTGTGTTACTTAAATTAGTTCTTTGCTTTGCTTGTACCCGTCGAATTATATCTCTTTGTACCAGTTTTTCTCTTATTAGGCCCATATCTTGCAATGTAGCAGAAACTATCGCGGCTCCTGCCCTATCTGAAACTCCGTATCTGTCGAGAGTTCTGGCAACAACCGGAAATTGCCTCGGAACCGTTCTTCTTTCAAAACTAACAAAAGGTTCTTCCAATGTAAACCCTGATTGTAAAATACCTGAAACAGGAGATTCTGATATTCTACTCAGAAGCGGTCCCGCTTCGGAGTTAAGATTCAGAGAAGTTTTTACGAGAAATTTTGTTTTCTATTCTTGTTGATATTTTCTTTTCCGAAGTGCAGTCAGCTTTCTGGTAGCAGTTGAATCTATTTTACCGATCACCATTTTTCTTAAATTTATTTGATCATATAAAAATTTATGTTTCTCAAGTAGCACCTTTCGAATTCTTTCACATTTACATAGAAGGTCCGACACTTGCATGTTGCCATATCGAAGAGTGTCTTGCTTTCCATAAGAAATTTATCACATTTAGTGATATAACTACCAACATATTTTCTACTGATATGGCTTTAATAAGTGTCTGTATTTTTCTTTATACTCACGAATAAGTTTAACAACCACTCCGATGTTCGACTATTGGAATTGATGCCATTTTTCGAATTTCTTCCACCTTCAAAGCAACTGCATTTGAAGTGTTGCTAACAAGGTATTTTAATGATTTATTATCATTAATATTTATTTGAGATTGGGAGATCAATAGGTAGCACTTCATCATATCTTCTTCATATGCTATTCTACTACCCCAAATAAGGCCACCTGAGGGGCTCAAAGTTCTCTAAACCTGATGGTTACTGCTTGTTGCTGCAGTATTTATTGTTAATATTTTCACCCTGCTTTTAAATGCCAGTGTCATAATGACGTAAATTAGAAACAAAATTAATTCGATTTTATATATTTATTTTTTTATAAATGAAATCCGTTGTGGCAGTACTAGATGTAAATATTTTGAACTAAAATTTTAACACAAAGTTGCTGATGCCTCGAGCACCAATTCCATGCCAAGCGAATTAGATTAGAAGAATTTTTTTTTTGTGCAAGTATAAGAACGATCCACTCTAATGTTCATTGACTAATCTATAGGTGGCCGTGCCTGTCTTTTCTTTAACTGTGCAACGAACGTATTTGGGTGCTAGCTTTTGAGCAAATTTGTCAGCAGCACTAGACAATACGACATTCCTTTTCCAAACCGTGTCTCCAGGTTTAAACTGTACGATGCGCCTCCGTAGATTATAGCGTCCCTTATTACGTTCGTACGACTCTCTCAATCGAACACACACAGCTTCATATACTTCAGACAGTTGGTTAACATCTTGAAATAGTTTTTCGCGCTTATCCAGCGTCAGCTCTTCTGGGGAAAGATTCTCCAACTTCCCATAATAATCCCCATTTGCTGGTACCGTACGACCAAAATTGAGAAATGAGGGTGTTTGTCCTGTCACCTCATGAACTGCGTTACGCAAGGCATGACCAACCCGAGAAATTTCAACATCCCACAAACGGTGATTGTCCTTAACATACGATCGAATCGCTGTTCCAATAACCTTATTAACACGCTCGACCGGGTTCACCTGAGGATGGTAACTAGCATTGTACCAAACCTTCTATACCTTGTAATGATCAATTAACTTCTTAAACACCGAGCTTTTAAACTGGACACCATTGTCACACATGACTATCTGTGGCACACCAAAGAGGAGAAAAACGTCATTTTCCAAAAACTTGTCAACTGCGGAACTAGTAGCTTGCCTCACTGGCTTCAACAAGGTGAGCTTCATGAACCAATCTGAAACGACTAATAAAAATGCATTTCCCTACGTTGAACGAGGAAAAGGACCCATGATGTCTACCGAAATCAATTGGAATGGATATCGAACAGACTTCTCTTTGCCCATCAACCCGAACTTAGAAAAAGTAGGCGATTTACTCCCAAGGTAAACTTCACAACGTCGTACATAACGAAAGACGTCTCTTTTCATCTTAGGCCAGTAATACTTCTCGCCTAACTTCTGGAAAGTCTTAAAACAACCTAAATGGGCCGATGTGGGATCATCGTGACATTCCCTCAACAGTTCCGGCCCATATTTCTTAGGAACGACCAACGTCCACTCGATCAGATTGGACACAAGATTATGCTTGTTCGCAACGTACTTGTAAATCAACCCATCCTTAACTTTGAAATTTGGATACGACTCAGGGTGAGCAGCAATCCTGTTTACCAACTGTAAATACCAAGGCTCCCTATCTGTATCCACAACTTCGAGAGTACTAAATTAAGCTGGTGATCGAGACAAAGCGTCCGGGACCACATTGAACTTCCCCTTGCGATGAACTATATCGAATACGTGTTGAGAAAGACTCAAGCTCCATCGGGCAAGTCGACCACTAGGATTCTGTAACTTGGCTAACCATAACAACGAATAATGATCAGTCACAAATGTAAATTTAGAACCCTCAACATAAGGACGATACTTGTCGATACCAAATAATACTGCTAAACACTCTTTCTCATTGGCCGAATAATTCTTTTCCGCGCAACTCACTGAACGGCTAGCATAGGCAATTACCTTCTCGTCATCACCTTTACCCTGGATCAAAACGGCAGCAAGGCGTTGGCCTGATGTTGATCAGACGCGTCGGTTTGAATAATGAAAGGTTTGCTATAATCGGGACTAGACAGAATTGGAGCAGACACCAACAACTGTTTAATGTGCTGAAAACTCTTCAGCGTGCGGATTCCACTTTACCGACCGCCTCTTACCTTTACCTTTCAGCAAGTATAATATCGGAGAAACGAACGAAGAAAAATCTGGGATGAAACGGCGATACCAGCCCGCTATGCCCAGAAAACGTTTGATTTCTGTAGTGGTCCTTGGAGCAGGATACTCAACTATAGCCTTCACTTTATCCGGATCGGTACGAAGTCCATGCTGGTCCACAACAAATCTCAGATACGATAAAGACGGCTTACAAAATTCACACTTGTCGAAATTGACTGTCAAACCTGCAGGCTTCAACCGTTTATAAACCTCGAATAACGTTTCCATGTGGCTGTCGAAAGTCTGGGACACCACAATAATATCGTCCAAGTATACAAAAACATTGTCAAATTTGGGACCTAAAAGATTGTAGCGTCTGTGGACTGTTATGTAGCCCAAACGGCAGTACGACAAACTCAAATAAACCCCTACGAGGAATAGTAAAAGCAGTTTTCTCCCACGAATCGGCAGAGAGAGGAATCTGCCAGAATGCTTTCTTTAAGTCGATGGAAGTCAAAAAACGAGCGTCTCGAAGTCGATCCAAAATATCTGAAACGAAAGGGAGCGGATACGAGTCCCTCTTGTTCACAGAATTAAGACGTCGGCCGTCAAAGCAAAATCTTAAACTGCTATCCTTCTTTTTAACCATCACCACTGGTGAATTCCAGGGAGATGAAGATGGCCTAATTACACCTAACTCCAACATCTCGTCTACTTTCTTATTTACCGCTTCTAACATAGCTGGAGACATAGTAAAATACCTCTGCTTTACGGGTTCTGCGTCACCAGTATCTATGCGATGCTGTACACAATTAACACGGCCTAACTTTGGACCACTGATTTCCTTAAGCTGGTTGACTATCATCTCTAGGCGATGTTTCTGCCTATCGCCCAGAGTGAATAACTTTCAAAGTATCGATATGTGTCGGTACTACAAAAGAATTTCTACCAAAGTTAGCCTTCAAACCAAACAAGTAACAACAGTCTGCACCTAACGTAAGACTAGTAGATATGGAATCTGACACTAAAAGGGAAATTTCCTTAACCTATCCATCCACACATAAAGGAACTACTACATGTCCTAGCACAGACTGATTAGCACCATCAGCCGTTTGTAACAACGGCACATTTAACATCCGAGTCAGCTTAAGTCCTAACTTATCAATCAAAAATAAACCATGCTTTCCCAATACAGATTGGTTAGCACCAGAATCTAACAAAGCAAGAATTTGTTCACCAAAAATAGATACATATAAAAAAGGTCGGTTATCCTGTTGATGACAAAACACAGCGTCCGTGCGAGCTGATACTTTACAAAAATTACCTACAGTCGTCAACCAGGACGTCCATTGTTCACGTTCCAAGTCTAATTTTTGAACCGCTACACTTGGGACAAGAAGGAGAAACTACGTCCGGCTATTTGACATGTTCCATGTTATACAAAAACACTTGCAGTTTTGTTTATCTAACACCTATTTAAGATTTTAGGAGATGCACTTGACAAATTAGCGCGCGTCTAGCCGGCGTCTTCTCACGGGAAATAATCATAACCAGTCATTGTTTTTAAACTAACCTTTAAATTTCATTAATAAATACTCCGTACTCCATTCATACTATTACAATATATATTATATAAACATATATTATACATAAAACAATAGATACTGTGACGTACCGCACTGACTCAGTATTATAAAAGCCCTTATGCTTTTTTACTTATTTTCTTTTATACTGAGTACGGTAGTTCTGGTGAATTAGCGAAGTTGCTTAAACGATGTTATGGCTCATGATCGTAATATTTTAGTGTAGGACCCTGCTACGTTGTGTTTCCATAGAGAACTCCAGTATTTAGAACAGCTTAAAGATTTATTAGACAGTAAATAAAACAACCAAGATGTTGTAGATTTTGTTTATTATTAACGTTTCATTACGTAGATAATTGTCACATAAAGGGAAATAATATTCGTAGTTATTTCGTGGGTGATTCTCACATATAAGGGATGATTATTAGGCAAGGTTATTTCGTGGATGGTTGTCACATATTAGGAATTATTATTGGAGGTTCGTGGATGATTGTCACATATAAGGAATTATTATTGGAGGTTCGTGGACGATTGTCACATATAAGGGATTATTGTTGGATGTTTGTGGATGATTGTCACATATAAGGAATTATTATTGGAGGTTCGTGGATGATTCTCACATAAGGAATTATTATTGGAGGTTCGTGGATGATTCTCACTTATAAGGGATGAATTATTATCGGATTTGTAGTGGGTAATTTTTGGTATTTCGTAATGCGTTTTATGAGGAATTGTTCGCAGGAATATTTATGTAATAGGGAATGATTGTAGAGGTGGAATTGGTGGGTTTAGTATATCGTTGTTTGGGGATTGTTAATTTGAATAAAGTGCAGTTATAGGTAATGAAATATTATTGGTTAGAGATTAGGCGGTTGCGAAATGTACTGACTTTTACGGGACACCAAAATTAACGCGTATTACTTGATAAAATTTCGAATATATAGCCAAATGGCACGACTCCGTGGGTTCCCTGTCAAACTAGCCGAAACTAGTGAAGAGAACTCCGACCGAAGTCGCGAAACGGATTCCCCTTGAAGCAGTGAAAACCACTAAGGAGCTCACGTATATCGGGGTGATCGAAATTTAGAAATCCACCAGAGGAGTTCCCGTCCAGACGGTCCAAGACCGTGACGAAGACGTCGACAATGGTGGCGGAGGGCTACTACGGATTCCCCTTAAAGCGGTTAAGCCACCAAGGAGCTCACGTAGTGAGTTTCAAGATATTATTCGCGAGTGCTTCGCCAAAAGTGAACCTCGATTACTATGAAACATTGCGTTTTATACGCCTTTGTTGGATACCTGACGGTCAAATCCGCCTATTTTTTGGGATTGACAAATCGTGCAAGAGATGTTAAATAATTAGGGTGGATATTAACACATACATTCGTTAATTCGTTATTCAGATTTGTGTATAATGGTGGGGTGATTTCTGAATCCGTTAGCTCGTCGACTATTGGAGTTTCTTAAAATAAATAGTTTTCTAACAATTTTAACTTAAATTCTCCCTTCCATTATACTTCGAAATCTGTTGCTTGAAAACAAAATATACCAAACCAATGTAAAATCATATTAATTAATAACTTAAATTACTCATAATTTACATCTAATTGTAATCAGTAATAAATAAAAATATCTGCACAAAATATGAATATTTAATAAATGGGAAATATAATTCGCAACACAATCGCTAGACAAATAGGGCGGGCATCCCCGAGGAATGTTGAGCTAAGGGTTGCCAGATGTTATGGTTTGACCTGCATTCGTTTTCTTAGAATTCATAAAGACAAATTTATGACACAACAAATCAGTCAACGCACATTTGGTCTAGCATTGGGGATTAGCACTTCTCGGTAATTATTAGAAACCCTTGCTTTTGATAACGATTAACACTGTTTTTATTTATTAAAACACCCTGAGAAAATGTGAATAATATAACCTACACGCGTTTTTAAAACACATGTGGCTTTCTTTAACTTTAAACATGTTATTTATGGTTTTCTAGAAACAGAAAAATAACTAAATAATACTTAAGATGTTACGCGAGTAAATTAAAAATTGTTTTTAAATTATTAAATATACTATATGCGACCATTACAATACATAGTGAGAGTTAAAAAAAATTAAAATAATAAAAAAGTACATTATATAACACGTAAATAATTAAAAATATTACTTATAATGTTCCATAATGAAAAGCGAATGTCGTTGAACAATTAAAACATATTAACATGCTGTTTAAACAAACCAAATGGTTAAGCTTCATAATTTTATTTAGTTGCTACAATTATGAAATACGCTTCTCAGTATACATTAGACGTTTTCTGTACACTCCAATAAAAAGAAGCTCTTTGATAATGTTCTTTACAGTTTTCTCCGTGAGTAACCATATATTATTATACTCCTATAAGTTTCACATAGTAGCGAATGATGTCGATGTTGATGAACAATTTTGTGGGATATAAGCAAATCTCTAGAATAAAAATTATTTATGCAATTGTACAACGGAGTAAATTAAAAAACTTACAATTACTTGATGGTAATAGTTTATTAGCATTCTTTATCGTCCAAGATAGTCCAAGTTCTACGAAAATTATTGCAGCTGCTCTAGGGAATAGTAACCCTTGGATGGCAATAAGTTGTTCGGGCGCGTTGCAGTGTGTGTCGCCATGGAATTAGCTGAAGTCAATTTTTGTTATTATAGTTTGTTGTTCGTTACGATAAAAAAACTTTGTATAAAAAAAAACAATAGGAGAATATTACAATGTTAAACATTTTGGTCCTTCGAGCCGGATTTTATTTTATATTTGGTAAAATATGGAAACAACTTGCATTGGTTGACAATTTATATCGGATAATTGTCGGATCTCGTGGTTTTGGATCATTTTGCAAATATAATTACAATTTGCATTGGTTGACAATTTACATTGGATAATTGTCGCATCTCATCGTTTTGGATCATTTTGCGAAAATATTCACAATTTGCATTGGTTGGCAATTGGCATTGGATAATTGTCGGATCTCATGGTTTTGGATCATTTTGCAAATATAATCACAATTTGCATTGGTTGACAATTTACACTAGATAATTGTCGCATCTCATCGCTTTGGATCATTTTGCGAAAATATTTACAATTTGCATTGGTTGGCGATTGGCATTGGACAATTGTCGCATCTCATCGTTTTGGATCATTTTGCGAAAATATTCACAATTTGCATTGGTTGGCAATTGGCATTGGATAATTATTGTCGCATCTCATGGTTTTGGATTATTTTGTAAACATATCCACTGACAATTTATATTGGATAATTGTCGGATCTCATGGTTTTGGATCATTTTGCAAAATTTGCATTGGTTGGCAATTGGCATTGGATAATTGTCGCATCTCATGGTTTTGGATTATTTTGTAAACATATCCACTGACAATTTATATTGGATAATTGTCGGATCTCGTGGTTTTGGATCATTTTGCAAATATAATCACAATTTGCATTGGTTGACAATTTACATTGGATAATTGTCGCATCTCATCGCTTTGGATCATTTTGCGAAAATATTCACAATTTGCATTGGTTGACAATTAGCATTGGATAATTGTCGCATCTCATGGTTTTGGATAATTGTCGCATCTCATGGTTTTGGATAATTGTCGCATCTCATGGTTTTGGATTATTTTGTAAACATATCCACTGACAATTTATATTGGATAATTGTCGGATTTCATGGTTTTGGATCATTTTGCAAATATAATTACAATTTGCATTGGTTGACAATTTACATTGGATAGTTGTCGCATCTCATGGTTTTGGATTATTTTGTAAACATATCCACTGACAATTTATATTGGATGATTGTCGGATCTCATGGTTTTGAATCATTTTGCAAATATAATCACAATTTGCATTGGTTGACAATTTACATTGGATAATTGTCGCATCTCATCGCTTTCGATTATTTTGTAAACATATCCACTGACAATTTATATTGGATTATTGTCGCATCTCATGGTTTCGGATTATTTTGTAAACATATCCACTGACAATTTATATTGGATTATTGTCGCATCTCATGGTTTCGGATTATTTTGTAAACATATCCACTGACAATTTATATTGGATAATTGTCGGATCTCATGGTTTTAGATCATTTTGCAAATATAATCACAATTTGCATTGGTTGACAATTTACATTGGATAGTTGTCGCATCTCATGGTTTTGGATTATTTTGTAAACATATCCACTGACAATTTATATTGGATAATTGTCGGATCTCATGGTTTTGGATCATTTTGCAAAATTTGCATTGGTTGGCAATTGGCATTGGATAATTGTCGCATCTCATGGTTTTGGATTATTTTGTAAACATATCCACTGACAATTTATATTGGATAATTGTCGGATCTCGTGGTTTTGGATCATTTTGCAAATATAATCACAATTTGCATTGGTTGACAATTTACATTGGATAGTTGTCGCATCTCATGGTTTTGGATTATTTTGTAAACATATCCACTGACAATTTATATTGGATAATTGTCGGATCTCATGGTTTTGGATCATTTTGCAAAATTTGCATTGGTTGGCAATTGGCATTGGATAATTGTCGCATCTCATGGTTTTGGATTATTTTGTAAACATATCCACTGACAATTTATATTGGATAATTGTCGGATCTCGTGGTTTTGGATCATTTTGCAAATATAATCACAATTTGCATTGGTTGACAATTTACATTGGATAGTTGTCGCATCTCATGGTTTTGGATTATTTTGTAAACATATCCACTGACAATTTATATTGGATAATTGTCGGATCTCATGGTTTTGGATCATTTTGCAAAATTTGCATTGGTTGGCAATTGGCATTGGATAATTGTCGCATCTCATGGTTTTGGATTATTTTGTAAACATATCCACTGACAATTTATATTGGATAATTGTCGGATCTCGTGGTTTTGGATCATTTTGCAAATATAATCACAATTTGCATTGGTTGACAATTTACATTGGATAGTTGTCGCATCTCATGGTTTTGGATTATTTTGTAAACATATCCACTGACAATTTATATTGGATAATTGTCGGATCTCATGGTTTTGAATCATTTTGCAAATATAATCACAATTTGCATTGGTTGACAATTTACATTGGATAATTGTCGCATCTCATCGCTTTCGATTATTTTGTAAACATATCCACTGACAATTTATATTGGATTATTGTCGCATCTCATGGTTTCGGATTATTTTGTAAACATATCCACTGACAATTTATATTGGATAATTGTCGGATCTCATGGTTTTAGATCATTTTGCAAATATAATCACAATTTGCATTGGTTGACAATTTACATTGGATAGTTGTCGCATCTCATGGTTTTGGATTATTTTGTAAACATATCCACTGACAATTTATATTGGATAATTGTCGGATCTCATGGTTTTGGATCATTTTGCAAATATAATCACAATTTGCATTGGTTGACAATTTACATTGGATAGTTGTCGCATCTCATGGTTTTGGATTATTTTGTAAACATATCCACTGACAATTTATATTGGATAATTGTCGGATCTCATGGTTTTGGATCATTTTGCAAATATAATCACAATTTGCATTGGTTGACAATTTACATTGGATAATTGTCGCATCTCATCGCTTTGGATCATTTTACGAAAATATTCACAATTTGCATTGGTTGGCAATTGGCATTGGATAATTGTCGCATCTCATGGTTTTGGATAATTGTCGCATCTCATGGTTTTGGATTATTTTGTAAACATATCCACTGACAATTTATATTGGATAATTGTCGGATCTCATGGTTTTGGATCATTTTGCAAATATAATTACAATTTGCATTGGTTGACAATTTACATTGGATAATTGTCGCATCTCATCGCTTTGGATTATTTTGTAAACATATCCACTGACAATTTATATTGGATAATTGTCGCATCTCATGGTTTCGGATTATTTTGTAAACATATCCACTGACAATTTATATTGGATAATTGTCTTATCTCATGGTTTTGGATCATTTTGCAAATATAATCACAATTTGCATTGGCTGACAATTTACATTGGATAGTTGTCGCATCTCATGGTTTTGGATTATTTTGTAAACATATCCACTGACAATACCAGAGTGAAGCTGGCGGCCACTTCCAGCGGCCACTTGAGTAGCGTGATGTCAGCCTTAGAATTGACTACGCGCGCGGCGCGCCTAGTTCTATACTCTTCCCACCTACTAGGGAGCGATAGCTCCGTCATTCTCGATTCGAAGCGGTCTTCGCGTTGCTAATATAATTAATAATAATAAATCAAATTCTCACTACCTAATGATTGTAACGGCAAAATAAATTCAGAAATGGCTTTACTATGCGTACATACATCTACAAAACAAATTACAGACAAAATTATTAATCGGCAGCGGAATTATTGAATTAAAACCGCGCTCGCTATTATCATACTTATAGTAAAAAATTCATAATTTTTCACCTAATGATTGTAACGGCAAAATTAATTCAGAAATGGCTTTACTGTGAGTACATCCATCTACAAAACAAATTACAGATAAAATTATTAATCGGCAGCGGAATTATGGAATTAAAACCGCTTCCGCTATTATGATACTTAATAGTAAAAAATTCATAATTTTTGACCTAATGATTGTAACGGCAAAATTAATTCAGAAATGGCTTTACTATGAGTACATCCATTTACAAAACAAATTGCAGATAAAATTATTAATCGGCAGCGGAATTATGGAATTAAAACCGCACACGCTATTATGATACTTATAGTAAAAAATTCATAATTTTTGACCTAATGATTGTAACGGCAAAATTAATTCAGAAATGGCTTTACTATGAGTACATCCATCTACAAAACAAATTGCAGATAAAATTATTAATCGGCAGCGGAATGATGGAATTAAAACCGCCCCCGCTATTATGATACTTATAGTAAAAAATTCATAATTTTTTACCTAATGATTGTAACGGCAAAATTAATTCAGAAATGGCTTTACTATGAGTACATCCATCTACAAAACAAATTACAGATAAAATTATTAATCGGCAGCGGAATTATTGAATTAAAACCGCGCTCGCTATTATCATACTTATAGTAAAAAATTCATAATTTTTCACCTAATGATTGTAACGGCAAAATTAATTCAGAAATGGCTTTACTATGAGTACATCCATCTACAAAACAAATTACAGATAAAATTATTAATCGGCAGCGGAATTATAGAATTAAAACCGCGCTCGCTATTATCATACTTATAGTAAAAAATTCATAATTTTTCACCTAATGATTGTAACGGCAAAATATCAGTACAGCCCTGTTTAAAACCAAAAGTTTATTTACCTTGCAGTGCTAGACTAGAGTCAAGCTCAACAGGGTCTTCTTTCCCCGCTAATTTTTCCAAGCCCGTTCCCTTGGCAGTGTTTTCGCTAGATAGTGGGTAGGGGCAGGAAGATGTATTGGATCCGCTAAAATAGCAGATCCGTCTTATACACCTTTCGGTTACTACCCTTTTCTCTAGCGAAAACACTCTCAAGACAACCCAACCGCCAAACCACACTCCTAAAAATTAGCGGGGGAGAAGCCCCGTTCTTTTTTATACCTGAAATCAAAACATGTCATTATTAGTATAATATCACAGTCCCTGTTGGTCCAGTCTCGCCAGCGAGATAGTACCTGAAAAAATAAAAAGCGCTATTATGTAAAAATATATACTCTATAGATAAATATATGATATCTGTATATATAAATAAATATCTATGTGGATGCTTTCTGGGATCTCACATGTCTCTGTCTTGGCTATATCTGAAAAATAAAAGGAAATGATTAGTTGTCGTGGGACGTTGTCCCGCACGAGGTGGGCGAGGGGAGCGCTAAAGTGCCAGCGAGTTTTCCATTGCCGAGTGAGCTTCCGGAGTTATCGCCTGACTGGTAGCCCCTGCCCGTGGCGTTTACGATGTAGGGTCTCCCAGGCCGCACCGAGAGTGACCTCGCCACAAGGCCGCATCCGGCTTGCTACCTGCGGGAGTTGCCCTACAAAGGTGCAATCAAATCCTGGATCTGAAACATAAAAAACAATAGGACACGATTAATTGTCGTGGGACGCTGTCCCGCACGTGGTAGGCGAGGGGAGCGCTAAAGTGCCAGCGAGTTGTCCATTGCCGAGTGAGCTTCCGGAGTTATCGCCTGACTGGTAGCCCCTGCCCGTGGCGTTTACAATGTAGGGTCTCCCAGGCCGCACCGAGAGTGACCTCGCCACAAGGCCGCATCCGGCTTGCTACCTACGGGAGTTGCCCTACAAAGGTGCAATCATGTCCTGGAACATAAAAAACAAAACACAAATATTAATATTACCCTGAGGATGAGCCTTTCGGATCCGTAGTCTTCCGGGAAACTGGCTTACTCCTCTTCTTCAAAAATAATTGCTATGCAGGACATTTATAAAACTAGATTTGCTTACAAAACCAAAACACCATCTTAACCAATAGCTAGCCAATAGCAAGTGTATCGAGAAAATAATCGGAAACATAAAAATACAACAATAAATAGTACGGTTAAAAAACGTTTACATATTGTAATGTTTGTCATAGTATAAGGATCGTGTTATCAAAATGAACTTTTGAATTTGACGCTTTAAGAAAAGTTTCACTGTTCACAATTACGTAGAATGAAGCAAAAAAAAATAGAAGAAGAAGGAAATAATGAATTACTATGTTAATTTATGAATTTCCGACAAGTAGTGCAACGTGTTTTTGTACGGGGGTGGATGAGTATACAAAATTTCAGGAATTTTTATTTTTATGTTGGAGTTATCTACGCGTGACTCGTCTGTCAATATTAAATGTCGGTTTTCATTGACAGTATCGGAATCGAGTTCTGATAAAGGTTTGTCACTAGCGGCTATTAGTTCATTAATTATCCAATTTCTTATTTGCGTCATGTCGTTGTCAGTATATGAAAAGTTTTTCCCACGGGATAGTATGTACGACCAAACACACAAATGCACCCCGCAACTGCCACCAGCTGCATTTTGTTTTGGTATATCTCTGGCAACATATACCTTCCAAGACTCCCAATTTATAACATGAAAATTAGAAATGAATTTGATCACATTGGGCAATAGATCTTTAGGCAATCGGCCGTACATGGAATCTAAATATACAATGAAATTGTTACTGAAATCTACAATTAACATAGTCCAATGATTTGAATCTTTATTAATAGGCAGTAGCCAAATTTTGTATGAAAAAATTTTGGCCTTTTGAACCCAACGATTAAAACCAAACGAGAGTTTTTGATCCAGCATTATTCTCTCGGTAAACAAAGAATCGAATGGCAATATATTGAAATTTATGACTTTGGCCATTTCTTTGGACAAGTGTAAATAACAATTAATGATGTTATCATCCAACCATTCATCATTAAAAAGCGTTTCCAAGTTTGGTTTGAATATTTCAAAGCCGTAAACGTTGTACTTAACCTTATCTAAATTACATGAATGTTGCACATTGTGCCATGGCGGAAGTTCTATCGTAGGTCGTGAAAATAGCTGTTTTTTGATAGTGTCTTGTTTTATGCCGACTTTTTTGAAAAGTATCGGAGAAACTGGTGACAGTTTTGGGAAAGGGGGCGTTTCTACACTTTTTATTGGCGTACTCGTTATTGGCTTGCTATAATTGGTTTTATCAGGTGTTAGTGTTTCTACATTGGTATACTTACTAAAATAAAAAGCTTTAACAGGACTACCTTTTTTGAACCACTGCTCTTCGCTTAGGGTGATATTGCCTGCTGCGTCGGTCGAAGATGTATTGCTGTTTTGTTGTTCTAAAATGATTTTTTTTGGAGATAACGCTTTGAGCGTGCTGCCCTTTCGCTTCCGTGTGGTTTTTAAAGAATACTTATTTTCATCGATTCGGGCATGCAACAATTGGGCCATGGTATTTATAAACCTTGGTGTTAACCTCCTCATTTTTCGCCCAAAAGTATCCTTTTTAACAATTTTGAACCAGTTCTCGACATGCGCATTACAATCCCTAACAATATTAAACTTCATGGTTATAACCCCCGACAAAATGGGATAAAACGGTAAAAATTCAAATTTAATGTATTTTATAAATCCCGGTAAATAATATACATTTTTTTGTTTGGGTAGAACTGGTTCCTTCAATACACTCTCCATAACTTCACTAAAATACTTAAAGAATGGAGAACTTTCCCTAAGGGTTTTCTGTTCATCCTTCTTGTATTTTATTGTTTCGGAAAGTGGCCCGTAAGTACGCGTGGCAGAAATCGATATTATTGTTGATAGCGACGTTGTTAATTTAGTATCGGTAAATTTAAGCCAAAAATTACATAGAGACTTCTAACTATAATTTCAGCTCGTAATAGATTACAGCTGTTGATTAAAGCTGCCACTACTTTCTTACAAAGGGCGCGAATATTTTTTTTTTTGTGCATCTGTTAATTCGTCTAACACTAGCATGAAATACGTGTGATGAACAAATATGTAAAATTGTCAGGTGGTCGATGCTATACAAATGAATAATATATTCCCACATTGTAAATAAGTATTGCCGCAAATCCATTTTATTAAAAGTTGTTAAAGTGGCCTGTATCAAGGGGAAGCTAAAATCGGTTTCAATTTTTTTAATAATTGCACTCGTTTTGGGCCCTGTTATCGCTCTTAAATCTTTTACAAAAGAGGAGAGAAACACTGTTAACCACGGTATAGAATGCGCCGAAGAAATTAATTCCGCTACGGGAATTGGAGATTTCTGTGGAACACCTACAACTATAGCGTAATAAAATATTCTTTTTGAAACCCACTTTGGCCGGGCAATGATGCTGCCGGTGGCATCCAAATAGCAAAACAAATTACGTATTTTGGACAACGAAAACAAAAATCTAAGTTGGCACTCTGCTTGTAATCTTACATAAAACGGTATGTACCCTATCTCCTGCACATACCCGGTTATATGTTTGCCTGTCCACTTTTTTAAATTATGAAACTTTGTTTTAAGCTTTAATAAATGCTGGAACTGATCTTTATCCAGATCGTCTCTTCTAATGTTTTCACTTGAAATTTTTTTCAGTATATTTGAATCGGGCACCTCGTTTAAATTGCCCGCTTTTAATGTATGTTTAGAAGACGCAGACAAATGTTTGAGTTTGACAACTCCCGGCGATAGTGATAGTAACTCTTGAGCTAGAGCAGCTCGACGAGAACCTTTAAAAAGGTGTCCGTGCCTTTCATCTGCGTGTTTTATTTCGCCTATTTACCCAACTGTAATCTCGACGTCACCATTTAGTTTTTGGGTAGTCCAAAAACGAAACTTAGCACAGCCAGAGTGTTTACAATAGGCTTGTGCAAGGAAAGTGCAAGACCGTTTCCTGGCACCTTTTTGACATTTGTGCCAATTAAATGTCAACACGCAAGTACGATTAACCGTGTAAAAATAATTATTAAATGCGTCGGTCCAATGTTTAACTAACTTCCTTCCGCTTTTGTAATATGTTAGCCAAAAAATAGCCGGCACTAAAAAAGTTGTTAATTTGGAAAAGGTATCACTTACATATTGAGTTATTTGTGACCCAACTTTAATAACTCTGCTCGGTTTTAAATGTTCGCTATCAGTTAAATTTCGATCCGGTGACTCCATTTCACTCTGCATTTTGGAAATAGATTGTGTATCTATTTCTGTATCATGCGATGAATTACTTTGAAGTACAGATTGAGATCTTTCTGAAGCACCTTTAATAACCTCGCTCGGTTTTAAATCTTGGTCGCTATCAATTAAATTTTGATCTGATGACTCCATTTCACTCTGCATTTTGGAAATAGATTGTGTATCTATTTCTGTATCATGCGATGAGTTACTTTGAAGTAAAGAGTTTGCAGAATAATTGAAGGATTTTAAAATTTCTGAGCGATACCTTTTCCATGACATGTAGTATCTGAGGCGATTTTTAACATTATTGTCAATTTTAATGAACATGCATAAGTTAGCAAATGCACCTGTAGAAGGTCTATGAGTTTCAGAATCGAACAGGACTATTGCTTCGGGGTTGTCGACTAAATAATCGGTGAAATATGGTACCGTGGACGCTTTACTATTCCGTACCTTTTTTACCATTGTAGCGGCAAGAATTAATTAAGTGATCAAAATGAAACCCAAATTTAAAAATAAATAAAATAACTCTAAAACCTACTCAATGCAGTAGCTTTCAATACACCAATAAAACAAAACTAAGACTATATCACCAAACGCGTGATTAAAATTAAACCCAAATTAACAAACAAACAAAATTAATCTATAAGCTGCGTAACTTTAAATAACCCAATAAAACAAAACTAAGACTATATCACCAAACGCGTGATTAAAATTAAACCCAAATTAATAAACAAACAAAATTAATCTATAAGCTGCGTAACTTTAAATAACCCAATAAAACAAAACTAAGACTATATCACCAAACGCGTGATTAAAATTAAACCCAAATTAATAAACAAACAAAATTAATCTATAAGCTGCGTAACTTTAAATAACCCAATAAAACAAAACTAAGACTATATCACCAAACGCGTGATTAAAATTAAACCCAAATTTAAAAAAAAAAATTAATAAAGTAACTCTAAAACCTACTCAAGGCAGTAGCTATCAATACACCAATAAAATGAAACTAATTACAGAATGTGAAATATTAATGCAAAATATAAAGAAGAAAGAAAAAAACGCAAACTTTGCACTTCCTAAAGTATTAATGCAAAAAATTGCACTAACTACTCAATATAGAGTGTTAATGCAGCAGGAAAATAAATATTGGAACACTGAAAATAATTTGGTTAATAAAAATAAAAAGAAATCATACCTATTACCACTAACAAGAATAACACAAATACACAATTTGTTGGTAACACAAATAAAATATTCCGTGCGACTATACCCGGTTAGAGTAACTAATAAAGTAATTAGATATTGTTATTAACTAGCAAGGGGTTGTTTTGTTGTTTCTTCCATACAAAGTGGGGGAAAGTTGTGGTAATAAATTTAATACCTGTATACCTGATATATCTGTAACTATACAGTATGTATGGGGTATCTACTTAATACTTATGTATTTTAAAAGTTGTATATTATTATCAAAAGAATTAACGCATTTTCATCAATACGTAGGAAATTAAAAACCCATTTTTTGAGTCCACTTCAAGGTTTTATTGGTCAATTTCTTAAAGTTTATGCAAAAATGTTAACGTTTATCTTCGTTAAATTAACTGTAGGTATACATTGTTCCAACTACACGTCAGGTTTGGAGTATGTAAATATAATTTAATGAAATTACAGTATGGCCAAATACATACATTATTCGTCAATAAATAAAACCATAACTGCAATATGGGAATTTCTGTTCCTTTAATTTGTTTCCAGAATTTTTACGGTACACCCTGGTACTCATTCTAATCCCATGTTATTTACCCCATATATATCATTTAAGTGATGGTGTTAATCACAAACACTTCTCGGAATTGCAAACATAACAGTAAATCCTAAATTTTGGTAGCATATCATGGAAACAGCTGACGCTAGCAATAAAGTATGAACACTAGCAACTTTAATAAGGACTGTGTTTCAAAATTTAATAATGCTATGCCTATTTTTATTAATTATGTACTTTTAAATATAAGTATGATAATAGCGTGGGCGGTTTTAATTCCATTATTCCGCTGCCGATTAATAATTTTATCTGCAATTTGTTTTGTAGATGGATGTACTCATAGTAAAGCCATTTCTGTATTAATTTTGCCGTTACAATCATTAGGTCAAAAATTATGAATTTTTTACTATAAGTATGATAATAGCGAGCGCGGTTTTAATTCTATAATTCCGCTGCCGATTAATAATTTTATCTGTAATTTGTTTTGTAGATGGATGTACTCATAGTAAAGCCATTTCTGAATTAATTTTGCCGTTACAATCATTAGGTCAAAAATTATGAATTTTTTACTATAAGTATCATAATAGCGTGGGCGGTTTTAATTTCATAATACCGCTGCCGATTAATAATTTTATCTGCAATTTGTTTTGTAGATGGATGTACTCATTGTAAAGCCATTTCTGTATTAATTTTGCCGTTACAATCATTAGGTCAAAAATTATGAATTTTTTACTATAAGTATGATAATAGCGAGCGCGGTTTTAATTCAATAATTCCGCTGCCGATTAATAATTTTATCTGTAATTTGTTTTGTAGATGGATGTACTCATAGTTAAGCCATTTCTGAATTAATTTTGCCGTTACAATCATTAGGTCAAAAATTATGAATTTTTTACTATAAGTATCATAATAGCGGGGGCGGTTTTAATTCCATAATTCCGCTGCCGATTAATAATTTTATCTGCAATTTGTTTTGTAGATGGATGTACTCATAGTAAAGCCATTTCTGAATTAATTTTGCCGTTACAATCATTAGGTCAAAAATTATGAATTTTTTACTATAAGTATCATAATAGCGTGGGCGGTTTTAATTCCATAATACCGCTGCCGATTAATAATTTTATCTGCAATTTGTTTTGTAGATGTATGTACTCATAGTAAAGCCATTTCTGAATTAATTTTGCCGTTACAATCATTAGGTCAAAAATTATGAATTTTTTACTATAAGTATGATAATAGCGAGCGCGGTTTTAATTCAATAATTCCGCTGCCGATTAATAATTTTATCTGTAATTTGTTTTGTAGATGGATGTACTCATAGTTAAGCCATTTCTGAATTAATTTTGCCGTTACAATCATTAGGTCAAAAATTATGAATTTTTTACTATAAGTATCATAATAGCGGGGGCGGTTTTAATTCCATAATTCCGCTGCCCATTAATAATTTTATCTGCAATTTGTTTTGTAGATGGATGTACTCATAGTAAAGCCATTTCTGAATTAATTTTGCCGTTACAATCATTAGGTCAAAAATTATGAATTTTTTACTATAAGTATCATAATAGCGTGGGCGGTTTTAATTCCATAATACCGCTGCCGATTAATAATTTTATCTGCAATTTGTTTTGTAGATGGATGTACTCATAGTAAAGCCATTTCTGAATTAATTTTGCCGTTACAATCATTAGGTCAAAAATTATGAATTTTTTACTATAAGTATCATAATAGCGGGGGCGGTTTTAATTCAATAATTCCGCTGCCGATTAATAATTTTATCTGTAATTTGTTTTGTAGATGTATGTACGCATAGTAAAGCCATTTCTGAATTTATTTTGCCGTTACAATCATTAGGTAGTGAGAATTTAATTTATTATTATTAATTATATTAGCAACGCGAAGACCGCTTCGAATCGAGAATGACGGAGCTATCGCTCCCTAGTAGGTGGGAAGAGTATAGAACTAGGCGCGCCGCGCGCGTAGTCAATTCTAAGGCTGACAATACGCTACTCAAGTGGCCGCTGGAAGTGGCCGCCAGCTTCACTCTGGTCTGACAATTTATATTGGATAATTGTCGGATCTCATGGTTTTGGATTATTTTGCAAATATAATCACAATTTGCATTGGTTGACAATTTACATTGGATAATTGTCGCATCTCATCGCTTTGGATCATTTTACGAAAATATTCACAATTTGCATTGGTTGGCAATTGGCCTTGGATAATTCTCATGGTTTTGGATAATTGTCGCATCTCATGGTTTTGGATTATTTTGTAAACATATCCACTGACAATTTATATTGGACAATTGTCGGATCTCATGGTTTTGGATCATTTTGCAAATATAATCACAATTTGCATTGGTTGACAATTTACATTGGATAATTGTCGCATCTCATCGCTTTGGATCATTTTGCGAAAATATTCACAATTTGCATTGGTTGGGCAATTGGCATTGGATAATTGTCGCATCTCATGGTTTTGGATAATTGTCGCATCTCATGGTTTTGGATAATTGTCGCATCTCATGGTTTTGGATTATTTTGTAAACATATCCACTGACAATTTATATTGGATAATTGTCGGATCTCGTGGTTTTGGATCATTTTGCAAATAAAATCACAATTTGCATTGGTTGACAATTTACATTGGATAGTTGTCGCATCTCATGGTTTTGGATAATTGTCGCATCTAATGGTTTCGGATTATTTTGTAAACATATCCACTGACAATTTATATTGGATAATTGTCGGATCTCATGGTTTTGGATCATTTTGCAAATATAATCACAATTTGCATTGGTTGACAATTTACATTGGATAGTTGTCGCATCTCATGGTTTTGGATTATTTTGTAAACATATCCACTGACAATTTATATTGGATAATTGTCGGATCTCGTGGTTTTGGATCATTTTGCAAATATAATCACAATTTGCATTGGTTGACAATTTACATTAGATAATTGTCGCATCTCATCGCTTTGGATCTTTTTGCGAAAATATTCACAATTTGCATTGGTTGGCAATTGGCATTGGATAATTGTCGCATCTCATGGTTTTGGATAATTGTCGCATCTCATGGTTTTGGATTATTTTGTAAACATATCTACTGACAATTTATATTGGATAATTGTCGGATCTCGTGGTTTTGGATCATTTTGCAAATATAATCACAATTTGCATTGGTTGACAATTTACATTAGATAATTGTCGCATCTCATCGCTTTGGATCTTTTTGCGAAAATATTCACAATTTGCATTGGTTGGCAATTGGCATTGGATAATTGTCGCATCTCATGGTTTTGGATAATTGTCGCATCTCATGGTTTTGGATTAATTTGTAAACATATCCACTGACAATTTATATTGGATAATTGTCGGATCTCATGGTTTTGGATCATTTTGCAAATATAATCACAATTTGCATTGGTTGACAATTTACATTGGATAATTGTCGCATCTCATGGTTTTGGATTATTTTGTAAACATATCTACTGACAATTTATATTGGATAATTGTCGGATCTTATGGTTTTGGATCATTTTGCAAATATAATCACAATTTGCATTGGTTGACAATTTACATTGGATAATTGTCGCATCCCATCGCTTTGGATCATTTTGCGAAAATATTCACAATTTGCATTGGTTGGGCAATTGGCATTGGATAATTGTCGCATCTCGTGGTTTTGGATAATTGTCGCATTTCATGGTTTTGGATTATTTTGTAAACATATCCACTGACAATTTATATTGGATAATTGTCGGATCTCGTGGTTTTGGATCATTTTGCAAATATAATCACAATTTGCATTGGTTGACAATTTACATTGGATAATTGTCGCATCTCGTTGCTTTGGATCATTTTACGAAAATATTCACAATTTGCATTGGTTGGCAATTGGCATTGGATAATTGTCGCATCTCGTGGTTTTGGATAATTGTCGCATTTCATGGTTTTGGATTATTTTGTAAACATATCCACTGACAATTTATATTGGATAATTGTCGGATCTCATGGTTTTGGATCATTTTGCAAATATAATCACAATTTGCATTGGTTGACAATTTACATTGGATAATTGTCGCATCTCATGGTTTCGGATTATTTTGTAAACATATCCACTGACAATTGAGCTGTTCATAGGCGAAATCGAATAACTCCATAAAACTAAAATCAGAAAAAATTAATAAAATAGTATACATTCTTTTTAAAATTTAAATGCAAGTTAACATTGAAGGATGTATTATTATGGTTTTAGCTTTTATCTTTTTGTTTTTTTAAATTTTTGCCAGCTCAACAAATATAATTTTGTTATTCATGGCAGTGTTAAGATTGGTTTCACTCACTGACACTTTGACGTTGTGGCTCCTCGAGCGATTATCGGGATTTAGTTATCTTCATTGGTGATATAAATGTCTTGTGGTAATTTGCGTTGCAGCCTTTGGTGTATATTTTTTTGTCCCAGGTTATAGTGAGCAGCGCCCTCGCATTTATTAATCTTTTGTAAGAATTTTTTGTTGTCATCTGTAGGTATTCGTTGATTGTTGGCACATTCAGCTCCCCATGCAGTTGTGTGTTCCTAATGAACCATGGAGCGTTTACAGCTATTCGTAATATCTTGTTTAGCAGTGCTTGTATCCTCTTAATATGAGATTTTGATGCATTGCTCCAGATTACACAAGCATATGTCGCTAGAGGACGAATTAATGATGTATAAATAAGCAGGGAGCAGTTTATTTTTAAAGGTGATTTTCTGTTAATAATTGGGTCTAATTTTGCTAGTCTCGCATAGCACATGTTAAGCTTTTGGTTTATATGAAATTTCCAGGTGAGACGCGTATCTAGATACACGCCTAGATATTTTACTGCTTCACTATTTTGCTTCCATTCGATATTGGTATCGTTGATACGGATTTGGACTGGATTTTTTATTCTTTTAAGTGAAAAGATTTTTGCTTCGCATTTGGAGGTGTTGTGTTATATTCCATTTGGATACATTTCAGCAGTATTGCTTTTGGGATATCTTCATCCAGAGGGGTGCAACAACCCCTAATAACTTTTTTTTAAATGTAAGGATATGTCGAGTGGCATGGTTAACAAAATATTTTAAATAATACAGTCTACTAAATTATTCTTAAAAATATACTTACATGTTTTATTTGAACAAGGATGAAAGAAATTGTTTAAATAGTAGAAAAATATATGTTGATATTTGTTAAATTTATGGATTAATTTGTTGGTTTCGAAAAAACACATTTAATAAAAACAATCACGAAAAAACTAATTCTAATACATGTACTTGAAGATTGGCTTAATTTTAAATTTAAAGAAACATGTTAAAAATTGTTATTAACAATATTTATGACGATACAAAACAGCACAAACACGTTAAAAATTATTATTGGTAATGAATAGAATCTCGTTGTTTGAAAACCCGTTTGCGAGTTAAAATTTTTGATAAAACAGATTTTAGTAACAGATAAGTTAATTGTTTTACTATTGTACATGAAGATGTCACCGTTAAAATTAAATTTTTTTTTTTTTTTTTAGAGCTAGGCAACTTTTTACACATAATTAGTCTAACAAAATAGTTATTTATATATCACGGCCAAAAAGTACGTTTTAGCCGAGGTGTTTACGAGTTTTCCTTCTCGAAAGATCCTGTTTAACCTTCTCCTTTACTGGGATGATCTTGTCCCACAACAATCGGTTCTCTTACTTTTAATTGTAGATCTTCTACAATCTCAACTCTATCAACGATTCGTCGTTGATCAATATCGTCATTTCGCCGCTGCTTTTGTGCGGCTATGTAATCATTCTTATCAAGGATCTTTTTACAGAGATACTTCATTCTATTTAATAGTACTATCTCGGTTGTTCCAAAGCGATTGCTGAGGAAGTACCTTCTCCCTCTTCGTAGGTATTTTGCTTGTGAGTATATTTCTGGCATATTAATTAACAGACTCAAATGTTTCGATACATAATCTTTGTTATATTTAACAATGCGTTGTTCCTGTTCCGGTGTTAACTGTATTTCAGGAAGATTTTGAAACATTAATTCGTAATTTCTGTATTCATAATACGTCCGACGTTCGGGAATAATAAAGCCAGAATCTAGGTCCTCATCATCACTACTCTGTTCTATGTTGTCATTACTCTCACTGAAATCCATATTTTCAGGTTGTTCAGGAGGTTTTAATGTGGTTATTCCATCAACGGCTAGCTGTACGCCTTCAAAGCCGGGTATATATGCAAATTGTAAGCACGTATAACCACCATCATTATAATCATAAGACGGGATGTTTTTCATTCTATTATCACGCCGAGCTTTCCAGGCTTTGTACCTAACATCGTAGTATTCAAAAAGTATTAGCAGGTCCAAGCCATGAGCTTCGCGGAATATAGTCACATCGTCTTCTATTTCGTCATTATGCCTGAGATAATAATTATTCATTTTACTGAATATTATTTTATCACCACGGCCACTTAAGATTTTATAAACAAGACCAGAGTCGTAAGCTTTAAATTGACTCTTATCATCATAAGTAAAAGTCTTGCTACGTTCAATAATAATCTGGCAAAACAATAACTGATCTTCTTTGCTTTCTACCTTTACAGAATCCAAATAATTTTGAAATGGTATAGATAAATCACTATATTGAATTCCGAACCTCTCAAGGCCAGGAATATGAGGTGGATCCATAATTGTAGAGTTATTGGGCCGTATGCATAAAAATAAGTGAATACTTATAAGTATTAAGTATAAGTAAAAGTAAATGCGAGATGTGATATGCATAATCTTTTACTAGTACTAGGTAGCAAATGCTGGAAAATCTTAAGTAAATACTACTAGGTTTTACTTAATGATTCAAATATTGTCATGGTTAATCACAAGAAAAGAATAACATTTGTAACAGTCCATGTTAAAATCGTAATTTGATTGTTATTATTAAGAATTTTTATAATTTTAGATTCAAAACAATAAATGGTGTCCTTTTAGAATTCACTAGGAGTATTATAAACTTTTAGATCAAAATTTTTTCTCAACTAAGTGCCGCTTAGTAATTGTGCAATGTTTTTTCTTTTCCTTATGCCAGCTCGCCTGATGTCATTCTCTTCGTCGTGTTGGCCTTCCTCCTCTTCGACACTAAGATTATAGTTAACTTAATCTTCTTTATCGAATGTGGTCACCTAGGTGCTTTGCTACGTTGTGGAGTATAAAACAACTTACGATAACTGACGGAATTATTGCAAACTCTGTTTTTTGCATGTATTTTGTTGTAATGCTTTTGGACATCATTATCAGGATTCCTGTATGGTGTCATAATCCACGGAGCGATTCAATATCCCTCGTCGGCAATTATGACTGCAATCTTTTCAATTAATCCAGATTTTCGTAACACCCGACTGTCATGAGTAGATACAGCCTGGATTGGTAGCATCAACACTTAAATAATTCGTTGCTATCACAAGTAGCTTGAACGTTAATAGAAGGCTTGGATTTTCTATCGGGGTGCTCTGGTGGTCTGAGTATTTCGACGTGTGTACAGTCTAAAGCTCCTATACAACACGGAAAATTAAATTTTGTCTGCCAATCTCTTTTTGCTTTATCTACTTCACCCATATTTTTTGGAAATTTGATCCAGCCTTCCGTGAAAGAGCACCACCTCTGGTTTCGTCCACGTTGCCCAAGAATGTTTCTGCCAGGTACTCGAAGCGACGTTTTTTCTTTACTGAATAGTGCACGATATTGTCGACAATCGTGATTTCGTCGATTTTGAAAGATTTTAAGAGCTTTAACTTGCATGAACAACGCTATGATTAAAACTGATGCTAAAATAAGTACGGTGACAGGCAGACTTGAGATTGTACTAGTGTTTACTTAAAGTTTTAAGTAAATACTCCATGTTATGCATACGGTTTTTAAGTATTTACTGAAAATTAAGTAAATACTACTCCTAGTAAATGCTTAAACTTTATATGCATACGGAACCGAGTATTTACTTGCAAAATCAGTAGTAAAAGTATTTACTTGCTTTTATGCATACAACCCATTGTTATTTTATTATAGAACTAAGAGTATGGTATGGTTAGATGTTAATAATAAACTAAATTATATCTAAATAGCAACGGAATCCAGTCGCTTAAAAACCCATATATAGATAAAATTAAAAACAATTTAAATTTTTAGTATTTTTCAAAAATATAGGTTAGAAAGTACGTGACATTCTGACAGATGACGGCGTATGCTGTTAGCTTTAATGCAAATTTACGCTGTAGCGGCCGAAAAAGTTACTTTTCAGGCCGTTGCTAAGGGTAACGGCCTGAAAAGTTACTTTTTAGGCCGTTGCTAAGGCCGGTAATGCAGTACTTTATGGCTGCTAACGCGTCCGTCAAACAGCTGTTTCTAGTACGATCGCACAAAAAATACATTAACAGTACTTATATTATAATGACACGATTATTGGTTATCAATTTTTGTTATACAGGGTGATTTATTAGTGCGTCGGGCTTTCATTTTTATCCAGGCACAAATCTATTCGCTGCTGAAAAGACCTTTGCACTCTTCTTAATATTTCAGGTGAAATACTTACAAAAACGTCAACAATTCGTTGTTGCAGATTTATTGATGTTGTTGGTGGTTCGTTATACACAATTCCTTTCACGTATCCCCACAAAAAAAAATCAAGTTTAGTCAAATCAGGTAAGCTGGCAGGCCACCTGGTGGGTCCACTTTTACTAAAAATGGAAGACATTTCGAATATTTATTGTAGTCGTTTATCTTTTATGTATTTTCAATTTGTTACTTTTCATAGTTTTTGAATGAAAACGATTAATTTTATTACATAGTAATATCCGCTTAAATTTTAAATTTATTCAAATGTCAAACTGACACTTGCTTACATTTTGGCACTTGTTTTGCATCAGCGCGGCCTACTTCGGTGCATAAAAATGTAATTAAATGGCAACTTTTTTTGAAAAGTATTGAATATCTCAACAACTACGGGGTTTAGACATAGGACACCCCTCATAAAAATTGAAGGGGAGAACAAAAGCTATCAAATAGTAAAATAAAATAAGGGTGTTTACATTTGAAGAAAATGAGTTGTCACTTTGAAATTTGGAAAGTTTGGCATTTTTTTTGTGTCAATAAATTTAAATTTTTTATTATTAAAATGTTGCTCCCCAACTGGACTAACATTATTGCTAAAACTTATTTCTTAACTTTAAAAAACGAGGTGGCTACGATTTTTTAAAGTTAAGCCTGCTTGTGTAAGATTTTTCGGAAAAAAATTAATAAGTTGGTAACACTGGCACTAAATCAAAAAACAAACAGACATTCATGTAGTGGTTAAAAAATGACATCCGATGACCTAAAAATATACAGGGTGTTCCATTTAAAAAATCTTTGTTTTTGTTATAGCGCAAAAATGGGACACCCTGTATAGATGAAAATAATTTTAAGACGTAGATCTATTCAAACCAATAACTTTATGTATTTAAGTTTTTTTTTTCTATCTCCTACGGGCGGGAGTTAACAACCCATTTCCCACGAGGGTCAGCATATTTATGTAACGAGATTAACAGGTAGCATATCCTATCACGCTACACGTGTTAAGATTAGAATAAGCATAGTTGTAATGTAGCATTAAGATAATTTTAATATTCATTATTGTATAATCATTCGAACCAGTTAAACCAATAAATAGTGTTAGTAAAAATAAGTTGTTTTTAAAAACTCAGAAGGTATAATCAAAAACAAAATTCGGGGCGCTGTGAAAGCCCGACGCACTAATGAATCACCCTGTATATGTATACTTAAGGACTAAATATAACACTATAAATCAAACTACATAAAACATGTAAGTATATTTCTAAGAATAATTTAGTAGACTGTATTGTTTAAAATATTTTGTTAAACTAAATATATAATGTACAAATTTGTAAAAATAACAGAAAAAATAATTTTAGCGCTGAAGATGCCGATAAAAATAATCGTGCGAAACATGTAGGATATTTTATAAAATAATTAACTTCATTAAGGAATAAACCTGTTTTAAAACCAGAAAAACTTCGTTTTAATTGTATCCAATCAAGCAACAGGAGAAACCAATTTCAAAACTATACATGCATAACGAATATCATTACAAATTTTAAAGATTATAAAGTCATAATAAAACATATTAAATAACAACTAAAAGTTAAAAAAATTTTGTACTATTAAAACTAGTTACTAAATACATGTGTTATACTGTTTATAAAGGTAAAAAATTTAGTCGTTTACAATAAATTTATTATATCCATCACATTTTAAATATACTTTCTATCAACAAATTTGACAGTAAACTAACCAAACTCGGATCATACAAAAAAAGCCGAAGTATTGCCGAAAGAATCTCTCGGTCTCGTGTTTCATATTCTGGAATATGAGCATTCTGGCAAATGTTACCGTCTCCAACTTTCTATCTAAAACCGTTTAGCCACAATCGACCGATCCTGCACTAATGACTCACCCTGTATATAAAAAATATGAAATGATCTAATTATGAAAAAGGGTATCCAACCCACTTAAAAAGGTGCCGCACAATGGAGATTTCATAATATGCATTAGACCAAATTTGTAAAAAGTAAAAATGAACAAAACAACAAATAGTAAAAAATATATTTTATTATTACCTACACAAAACTAAAAGTTGCAATTTTTTTTTGTACTATTAAAACTAGTTTTTTTTTTATTTTAAATATACAGGGTGTCCCAAATTCGAGTAAATGCATGGGGATCTCGCTTATCTTAAGAGCTACGAGGATGCTTATTGATAATCTAAAGAGAAATTAGAAATATCTCAAACGGTATCCGAGAAAATTAGGAAAAACTGGAAAGTCCATTTTTGAAAATCGTTTATAACTCCCTTGGAGTTTGAAATATTTTAAATGTGTAAAAAAGTCGCCGAAGCAACTTTTTAAGCCGAATCGGATGGTGGTCACAAATTTTTCCTAGGTCGATTCGTTTTTGTTTTAGACAACCAACTTTGTTTTTTCTTATGGGCAGCATATCGCGGTATTCTTCGTTATTAAAGTTCATTTTTACGACTAACAGGCCTTCAAAACTTTTAGTTTGTTGATCGGTTGTCATGGAAACAACATAAACTACAATGACCGGCCAACCTGATTTATAATGGTTATTGTTTAAAACGTATTTTTTGAAATTTGACAATGAAAGAAAAAGTAAAATACCATGTGTAATACATCAATGGATTTAGAAAAATAAATGCTATTTGATTATGTAAATAGCAAAAATTGCGCCCATAAGAAAAAATAAAGTTGGTTGTCATAAAACAAAAACGAATCAATCTAGAAAAATTTTTTGACCACTATTCGATTCGGCTTGAAAAGTTGCTTGGGCAATGTCTTAACACATTTAAAATATTTCATACTCCAAATTTTCTCGGATACCGTTTGATATATTTCCAATTTCTCTTTGGATTATTTAATGAGCATCTAATTTCGCAACTTTGCCCTAATTTAACCGACCTCGTAGCTCTTAAGATAAGCGAGATCCCCATGCATTTACTCGAATTTGGGACACCCTGTATAATCGTCAGTTCAACGACATTAGTCGTTATTCATAACGGAGCTGTAAGATGTTCATTAGCTTAATTTATCGAAGAGGATCTTATTCCTCACACTTAGTACACTTGGTTAAACATTTCACAAACTCACTACGTGTATATGTCTTGGGGCAGTCTTCGCTTTAGGCGAGAGTGAATGTCTTTGCGACCTAGCGAATAATGGTGGGCACCTTCGCAGTGCTGCAAGTTGGAGTGGAACTTAACTGTTAACTTTTTAGTATATTCGGTTATTGTTAGGATACCGAGTTCCTTGTGGAGGGAGTTGTACATTACTTACTTACCACTCAGCGTTTACTGCGATTCTAAGAACTTTATTTTGCAAGACGGATTTGTTTTAAGTGGGATTTGCATGTGTTACCCCACACTACGCAGGCATACATTACTAACGGTCTTATGAGAGCCTTAAATAATAATAAGGTACACTTAATTTTTAGAGCTGATTTTCTAATGATTAGTGGGAAAAGTTGGCCCAGTCGTGTGTATCCTTGGTTTAACTTATGGACAATGTGGGGCTTCCAAGTTAGTCGCGTGTCTAGCATAACACCAAGGTATTTAATTGTTTCGGAATTACCTTTCCATTGAATTGTGTGTTGGTTCAACTGAATTTCGGCAGGATTCTTAAATCTTCTTAAGGAAAATATTTTGGCTGCACATTTTTGGTAGTTAATGGTTAGGTTCCAGCGTTGCAGCCATCTACCGACCGATTGAGTTAAGTGCCAGTTGCAGTTGCTCCACTGCTTGGTGTAAATTATCGTTTTGCGTGACTAGGGCTGTATCATCTGCGAAAAGGGCTTGGTCTGCTTGAGTCTGAGGTATGTCGTGTGTATAATAATAATAATAATTTATTAGTCTTTGAGATCAGTTTTACACATGATATAGGACAAGTCAAAATACAGTTAATACACTTTACAGTCAATAAGACATGACATGTCTACAACCAGACGAACAAAATAAGTCATTTAGCAAATTGTTCATAATTGCATTATTTAAGTTGCATATAACAATTTTTTACTATTAAGTACTTATTAGTATGGTACAAAAACCTACTTTAAAGGTTCCAGAATGCTAAAGGCATAAAAAAAAAATGATTGTACGACAAAAACTAAAACTAGAACAGATCAGTCTCGACAATGGTATCGTTCAAGAATTCGTTTACTGTATAGTAACATTTCCGCAGTAAATATTTTTTTATCATTTTCTTAAAACTATTAAAATTTAGGTGTTTCACATTATTAGGCATCTTGTTAAACATTTTTTTCCCTATATATACAGGTGATTTTTTAAATTTACTTGATTTATGTTGATCAACAACAAATAAATGTCCATGTCTAGTATTATGTGAATGGACATTTTCATTTTTAACATAATTATGTGCATTAATTTTAACGAACAAGAGGAGTTTATAAATGTAAATGCATGGGAAAGTTAACAAATTATTTTTTACAAAAGTAGGTTTGCAAGTATCTTTGCTAGGTATATTAAAAATTAGTCGAATACATCGCTTTTGTGAAACAAATATTCTGTGACAATTTGTACTATCTCCCCACATAACCACGTTATAATTTAAGTGACAGTATATATATAATTGAGTAATAAACATTCAGTAGCGATTTCATGTCAAACGTATTTTTTAAATTTGCAATGGCATAATAACCAGAATTAATTTTTTTGCATACATGGTTAATATGTTCTGACCAGTTTAGAAACTCGTCCAAGTATAAACCTAAAAATTTTGCACATGTGTTTGATTTTATATTATCAATTTCTATTTTTGTTTTTTTACTAGTACACCTAAAATTGATGTACACAGTCTTGTCTATGTTTAACATAAGGCTATTTGAATAGCACCAATTGTTGAAGTAGTCAATTATGTTTTTGACTTTGATTTTGAATTCATCAGGATCAGATGTTGAATAATGTTGGTCCCAAGACACTACCCTGTGGGACTCCTGTTTGGATGTTTTTAAGTGGAGATATTGATGACTGAACTATTACTTTCAATGTGCGATTTTCTAAGAACGAACACAGTATTTTTTGAGGTAGCCATGAATATCAAGTAGCAGTATTTTGTAGTTGAGGTCGTTTGTCCATACCCTGTCGAAAGCTTGTTCGATATCGAGGAACGCCGCCGTTGTGTATTGCTTCCTTTCATATCCAATTTCGATAATTTCAGTTATTCGTTGC
Organism: Elmis aenea; assembly: GCA_947652605.1. Classification (NCBI taxonomy): domain Eukaryota; kingdom Metazoa; phylum Arthropoda; class Insecta; order Coleoptera; family Elmidae; genus Elmis; species Elmis aenea. The sequence goes on from OX393584.1 coordinate 20,014,431, forward strand.
AGTTGGTGACATGTCGAATGTCCACTTCTAAAGCCGAACTGGAAATGTGCTAGCAAGTTGATTCGATCGATTTCTTTAGATAGTCGCGACTGAATAACCTTTTCTAGGAGTTTTGACATCGTGGGTAGCAGGCTGATTGGTCTTTAGCTCGTTATGCATTTCTTGTTTTTGCCCGGTTTTGGGAACATCAGGATATGAGCAAGTTTCCAGGTTATTGGAAAGTAGCAGCCTTAAACAGGCATTGAGCAATGTTGCAAGATATGCCAGAAGTTTTTTTGTTGAGTGTTTAAGGCTGATGTTGGATATTTGGTCATGGCCTGGTGCTTTTTTGGTTGCAAACTTACAGATAACTGAAGACAGTTCTTTTGGAGAGGTTGGATTGATTTCATTATCAACGTTAGGTATATGTGACTCGATATAGTTTAGTACTATGTTGGCAACCCCAGGTATGGGATGATTTTGGATGGCAAATGTTTTTCCAAGGTAGTCGACAAAAGCACCACATTTTTCCTCATCTGTGCTATATGTTATATCGTCTTTAGTAATCGATGGAATTTCCTGACTTTGACGGAGGATATTTCTCGTCGTCTTCCATAATCCTGGATCTCCGGGTTCCATATTGTTAATTAAGTTTTGATAAGAATTAATTCTGTATTCATCCAACTCTCGTTTTATGCGATGGGTTAGGTTATTTAGTAAATTTTTAGTTCCAGCATCTCTGGTTCTTTGCCATTCACGTCGCATTAGGCTTTTTTGTTTGATTAGCTTAATTATATGATTTGGAGGCAAGTTATACGTAGTGGTTTTCCTTGTTTTCCTTGGTTTCGTTGACAATTGAATAGCGTTAGTAATCATTTCTGTTATTTTGGTAATTTGATTATCAATATCCGCCGTAGTTGTTAGTGGTGTATGAGAAGTAAGGTTGCTGTCACATATGTCTTGATAACGTTGGCAGTCTACTATCCCATTGATGAGTCTAGGAATTGTGCGGTTTGCGATTGTTTCACTTACAAATGAAATTATTACAGGAATGTGGTCTGAGTCCATTTGAGGATATCCTGTTTGATAAATTCGTTGTTCAAAGTTTTTTTGTACCACTACATCTAAGATATCTGACTCGTGGTCAGCTCTATACGGATAGTAGGTGTGTTCTTCAGGTGCCATCACTTGAAATGCATAGGTGACTGCATAATAATTGAGTCTAATGCCATCTTGATTTGTTTTCCGACAACCCCATACTGTATGTTTGCTGTTTAGGTCTCCCAAAAGTAGAGTTGGCTCGTAATTAAATATTGTTTTAATGTCGCTTTCCAAAAGTTTTTTCTTGGGTTGTTTATAGGTACTTATAACTCTTAAGTAGTTATTATGGTTCAGTTTTATTTTTGCTGCTACGATTTCGAGATTGATGGTTGTTAATTCGACTTGATGGTGAATAAGTTTATTTTTAATCAGTATCGCCACGCCACCCGATGCAACTCTGGCTCGGTAAATGTGGTACCCAGATATTTTGAAAACTTGATTGTTAGCCAGGTGAGTTTCTGAGATACAAGCAATATCAACATTAAATCGTGCTAAAAAGGCTATAAAGATTGATCGTTGGTTGTCAAGGCCATTAGCATTCCAGTTTAAAATGTTTATATCATGGTTTTGGATAATTGTCTCATCTCATGGTTTTGGATAATTGTCGCATCTCATGGTTTTGGATAATTGTCGCATCTCATGGTTTTGGATAATTGTCGCATCTCATGGTTTTGGATTATTTTGTAAACATATCCACTGACAATTTTTTTTTTTTTTTAAACTTCCTAAGTTATATTTGCAATCTGCTTACCATGAAGCAATAGGCAAATTTGTTGACAATATAGACCTGAGAAGATTTACTGTCCAGTGACAGCAACCTAATATATTTAACTTAACTAACTTATTACTACCTTAATAGTTAAGAGCTAGTTACTAGTTAAAAGTCACGTAAATTACTGAAATTAGGTAAATCTATAACTTAAATCCAGTGGTTTAAAACGTTTTAACCGACGCACTTCACTACCATTGTCTAGCAGATTTAAAGCACTTAAATTAGGATGCACTTCCAAACGGTGTTGGTATTTTTTACTATAGTTTGTAATTTCTTCGCGCACTGTACTTATATTAAAGTCACTATGAATGAGTTTGTTCGATACATACCACGGATTCCTCCTCTTGCCTCTTGCTTGTTGGTTGTCTACTCATATTGATACTGGCGATACGTTGTCGCTAAACTATCCATAGATTCATCCATGGATTCCTCCTCTTGCCTCTTGCTCGTTGGTTGTCTACTCATATTGATACTGGCGATACGTTGTCGCTAAACTATCCATAGATTCATCCATGGATTCCTCCTCTTGCCTCTTGCTTGTTGGTTGTCTACTCATATTGATACTGGCGATACGTTGTCGCTAAACTATCCATAGATTCATCCATGGATTCCTCCTCTTGCCTCTTGCTTGTTGGTTGTCTACTCATATTGATACTGGCGATACGTTGTCGCTAAACTATCCATAGATTCATCCATGGATTCCTCCTCTTGCCTCTTGCTTGTTGGTTGTCTACTCATATTGATACTGGCGACACGTTGTCGCTAAACTATCCATAGATACATTCATGGATTCCTCCTCTTGCCTCTTGCTTGTTGGTTGTCTACTCATATTGATACTGGCGATACGTTGTCGCTAAACTATCCATAGATTCATCCATGGATTCCTCCTCTTGCCTCTTGCTTGTTGGTTGTCCACTCATATTGATACTGGCGATACGTTGTCGCTAAACTATCCATAGATTCATCCATGGATTCCTCCTCTTGCCTCTTGCTTGTTGGTTGTCTACTCATATTGATACTGGCGATACGTTGTCGCTAAACTATCCATAGATTCATCTATGGATTCCTCCTCTTGCCTCTTGCTTGTTGGTTGTCTACTCATATTGATACTGGCGATACGTTGTCGCTAAACTATCCATAGATTCATCCATGGATTCCTCCTCTTGCCTCTTGCTTGTATGAAAATATAAATTGAATCGAAAAAATAAATTAACTTTTAAGCACTGCCAGGCTAAGGTCAATATTGTTAATAGCACTCAAGAAATTTTTAGGAGTTAAGGTTATACAGCGTCATTCAAAAAGTCTGCAACAAATAAAAAAGTGTTTTATTATTGATTTCTCAGAAAATTTTATTCCTGATAAAAGTTGGTGCATGATCTAAAACTAATTTTAAGATAAAAAAAAACTTTTCAATTTGTTGCAGACTTTTTGAATGTTAAAATTTGTTAAAAAATAAAAATTGGAATTTGACCGTCAAAATTTAAATTTAGACTTATTTTGATATTCTTAAAACCCTTTTCATACTTTTTTTTTGTATCTTTTAAAATAAGGGCGGGCCCTTTACTCTAGCGATTATTTCAAAAAAATCTAGTGTTTTATGACTTTTTATTTAACTTTTTTCCCCCCTTAAATTAGTTTTAGACCATGCACCAACTTTTATCAGAAATACATTTTTTTGAGAAATAAATAAAAAAAAAGGCCATTTGTTGCAGACTTTTTGAATTACGCTGTATAATAATAGATATAATAAACTGGTAGGTGAAATTACTAAAACTTTTTGGCTTTATATAATTTACCAAAGACCATCAAGTTCAATTTATGATTGCCAGAGGAATTAGCACACGGCAAAATAGTAACTCATTATTTACATATTTTTCTCCCGGGAATATTTTTCTTACGTGAATGAACAACAGTTTTGTCCGGTAAACACTTATAATATAAGGCTGTTTCATCCGCACTGTATACTTGCTATGATATTAAATCATATAGTAGTATTTTTTTATTTTAGAGATGTACAAGGACATAGATCACGCCTGAAGGTACGTGGCACGCGCGTATATCGTTTGACATAGGTAGCGGCGTAGCGCACAGATCACCATAACAACACGACTGCGATCGCGATGTTATGGTGTGAACTTTTACTTTTAGTTTTATTACTAAAAAGAATATTTATTTATGTTAAAAATCTAAGGGTGTCTATTGTGACCATTGTGTCGCAAATGTCCTCATTCTGATCCTTCAGTTGCTGCACAACTTCGGTCAGCTTCGACAAAAAAGTTGCGACGTCATCACCCGGCTCCTTTGTGAAACCATAAAATTTCTGTTGCAGAAATAATATGTTTGATTTTGATGCTTGCTCATATGTGCCCTTGAGTATTGTCCACATTGCATGTGCCGTTTCACAACTCATAATTTGTAGCACGGCCTGCTTCTTGCATGCTGTCGAAATTATTCGTCGAGCCTTTGCATCCTGCTTTTTCCATGTAACAATCTGCGTCGCATCATCACCACTCGCCACTGTTAGTTTCTTGCTGGTACCGTCCACAACATCGAACAATTCACCATCCTCCAAAATTTGACGTATCTGGAATTTCCACGTCAACCAATTTTGGCTGCCTTCTAGCTTCTCGATGCTCACACGATCACCTTCCATTTTGTCTAATCTCGCACCGGCACCAAAAACAAATTGTCCAGAAATTATCGAAATTTCACAAAATATTTTCGCCGCGTGACCGAAATTAAATGGTCCAGAAAATCGTCGCCTTTGACTTTACAACATCAGTCAACTGTCGCCTTCACTGTTCTTTACTTTTATTTGCTAGTGTGGTCTGGGCCCATAACCTGTTAAATTTATCCTTTGAATACAGTGGATAATCCCAGCTTCGAGCAAATAAATAAAATCAGTAAAGATTAACACTTTTATTTATAAAGAAAACTTCTGATACATGTTCACGAATCAACGACTGACAGTTGACTTAATCTTATCCTTAACAACAGTGTCAAAAAAAAAACTTAAACTAAACTAAACGTATCTGATTCCGCTCAACACATAAAATGTTATAAAAATTTATCTTTATGGGAACCGTGCAAAAACAAATCAGCGTAAAAGTAAGAATAGCGTTGTATTTGACATTTAAAGCAAGTTTTCGAGATATTTCCAAAGCCTACTAGTTTTATTCTACTAAATATTGTGTTCGTGCCGGTACATTTTCATTAAAACGGCAGTAACTCGAAAAATATTACCTATAGACTTAATATACCTTTTATAGGTTTTCAGGACAATTCAATTATCGATATGAAAATGTTAAGATATAGGGTGTTCTGTTTTTAAAAAAATTACTCATTCGTGTTAGAAGTGTAGCCGATTTGAACGGGCATAAGAAACACCCTGTATACTATTTTAAAAGTTAAACTAGTCAGCAATCACCAAGACACTATTGTCAACTAAAGTAGCAAAGTGATTCGTTCTGACATAGCCATGTTGTAAAATATTAATATTTTTTCGAGTCCTGCTCGTTTATGTATAGTCGAAAAAACACGTATAATTTAAAAGCGATTAATTTAGACACGAAAAACCTTCAACGTTACCCAAATCAGCGCCGATAGTTTAGAGAAATATCAAAAATCAAAAGTTTGGCGGAATCGACATTGAAACTAACAATTTAAATAAAAAAGATATAATTAAATTGAACGTTGGGCGATCGAAAACAAACTATATGCCAGAAAATAAATTACATTGATTGCAATTAACAGATTGGTGATCTTAAAACGACTGTCATAAAAAATTGATAAAACAAGAAACTCTGGGTAGTCATGGAACGTGTTGTAGTAAGAGGGCTCGAATTTGTAGCACACTAACAACGGACACTTGTGTGAGGTTATTTTCAAAACTTACATTGAATTATCTTCTGTCGATTGCAGTTTTTAAATTCGTTTTAAAGTTACAATAAACACAAATCGGGTGATAAATTATTGGGACACAATCGTGTGTGGATGATGCGCGCGTGTTCAACAATGAATGATTGTTAACATCTTACCTCCTACTTGGACCTCTCTGGTGGCGTGCTGTTGCCGACCTATAACATGGGAAGCAGCTAAAATAGAAAAATTATTGTATAAACAAAACACTATTACTAAAGTACAAAAATACGGAAAATTATCACAAATTTCTACATACACAGATTGAAAATTGACACTAGGTAAAAATAGAACAGTAGAAAATAAAATGAAGGGATAGAAAACATGGAGAATAAGAGAGAAACAGCAATGGAGAAAGACTTTTAGATCTTTATGTGGCAAATAAATTAGTAGCGGCAAACTATAAGTTTGAACATAAGGACATCCATAAAGTCACAAGAGAGGAGCAAAGTAAGCAAACATATCTAAAAGCAAATTTCAGACTCAAGCGTAAAGAGAGGTTCGGAAATCGGCAGCGACCATTATTGTTAATATTGGAAATGAAAAAGAGAAAAAGAACAAAAATGTGAAAATTAAAAGTTCCAGATTAAAACAAACAGAAACAAAAAGTAACACCAAGAAAAAGTGGAAATGAAATTAAAATATGTGAAAAAGATAGAAAAGAGGGAAGAAAAGGAATGGTCTTCAAGGGGATCATCAAAAAACGACTACAATAGGAAACAAAAATACTAAGATAATTAAAAATAAAGTACAGCAGAAAAAATGCTTGGAACAATACTCACTAACTAGAGATGCGAATGACTTTGAAATGTACAAAGACATAAGACAAAGTAAAAAAAAACATAATAAAACAAAATAAAAAACGTGGATAGAATTTGGAAACAAAATGAGAGATGTTTTAAGGAAAAACAAAAAGCTATTCCGCGGGGTTATTTATAGCGCAAATGAAACGGAACAAAAGTGTCGCACTTTAACAAATAAGAGATGAGAACGGATCTATACCATTTAACGAGGAGGAGATCGTGCATAGATGGAGAGACTATATCAAAATCTTCTAAAAGATGGAAAAATTAAAACGAACAAAAAATACAGGGATGGGAGGAAGCGGAGGAAAACGAAACAGAAGAAGTACATATTACAATGGACGAGATAGAAAAAGCGAAATCTAAAATGAAAATGGACAAGGCAATAGCACACGACGAAACAACACCAGAAATAATCAATCATGGAAGAGGCAGGCAAAAGAAGGAACGGCCCCCGAAAACCGGCAGGTAGGTATTATAGTGCATCTATGCTGTGAAGGAGATAGCAGAGTGTGTAGCTACTACAGAAGTATCTCACCATCAACTACACCAAGAAAGCTTTACGCAAGTATACTAAAAAAACAAACTTAGAGAGAAAGTTGAACATGCGAATGCGGATTTAGATCAAACCGTAGCACACAGGATCTGATTTTTGCGCCGAGACAGATAAGCGAAGAAGTATTACAAAAATGTAGGAGTGCATATCAGCTTTATATTATAAAAAGAGAACAGATATGATATAGAACATAATCTAAGCCTGGACGAGACACAACAAGATAGATAGAGAGATAAACGAGAGAATAAGCTAGGCTATTATGGCGATAAAGAAACATTTTCTTGAAAAAAGAGAGTGCCTAAAGAAACAAGGGTAGAGATATATTGCAAAATGTTTAACCGTAACCTAACATTCGGTTGCGAATCATGGACCGCGACCGAAAAACAACAAAGTCGTATTAAAAGTATGGAAATGAGGTTTTAAGAACAATTGCATAAAAGGCGTCGGGACAGAATTAAAAATAAAAGCCATAGAAAAAACTTGAAAGTTCAACCAATAGAACAAAACATACAAGAGGCACAACCAAAGATGGCTGGCTCATGTATATAAAATGGGAGAAGATGGGATGCCGCGGAAACATATGAAGGGTGAACGAGAGAAACAAGTAATAAAAACTCAGTGAGTGTCTTAGCGCAATTTTTTTATCTCATGGGATCACAACACTAAGAGATAGTAAATGAAAGAGAAAATAATTTTCAGGAACTCCAAAATCTTTTTCTGGATTCTTTTTGTGCGTTCCCGAGATTAGACCTTCTTTAACATAATGCCAAAAACCCGAAGTCTCTAGGTGGTCTGGTTAAGGAGTAGATAGAAGTGCAAGATTGGTGCGCACAGACGCACAGAACAGAAATCACGAGTTTTATGAGTTATTCCAGAATTTCCAGGAAATCCAAAATCTTTTCCTGGATTTTTTTTGTGCGTTCCCGAGATTAGACCTTCCTTAACATAATGCCAAAAACCTGAAGTCTCTAGGTGGTCTGGTTAAGGAGTAGATAGAAGTGCAAGATTGGTACGCACAGACGCACAGAACAGAAATCATGAGTTAACAAGCGCAATTTCGCTAGAAAATTGCGCTAAAAAATCGAAAAAGAAAACGTGGAATGAGGAGGTGAAAAGCTGCCACGAATAGGGGTGACCGAGTGAAGTAAGGTAAGAAAGCCAACAAGAGATAGAAAAAGATGGAGGGTAGTATAAAAAGTGAGGCCACAAACATAAAAAAGTCTTAGCGGTGGGGAGGCGTAAGAATAAGAAGAAGATGTTTATAGTTGACAAGTTAAATGCCAAAAGACTTGTCTTACACCACACCCTATTCTTAGTTAATTGCAATAAATTGTGCAAGTCTTATGACGCAACATGTTTTTTCACATGTTCATACCAATTCTCATGCAGAAAGAACATTTTATTGCACAAGTTTTGAATAGAAAAGGCCGTAAGTCGCCAAATGTTATTGAACATTATTTGTGTTTTCATTGTATCATGCCAAGGTTGGTTTTATTTTTTACGATTTATGAACTATATTCATTGCCATAATTAAAATAATAAAGATTGGATGACACATTAAGTTATATTTGTACTGATCGGTACGAAAACTCGAAAATTATAAATTAATATCCAAACAGCATGTATGATTACGTGCAGAGGTCAAAATACGTTTTTGCTGCTAGCATACCTCATGCCAAAAAAGAGGCGCCAAGGTTGCTTTAATTAAATAAATTAATAAAAGAAAACAAAGTGGAGATGTGCGCGTGAGCGTATTCGGCAACAATAATGTATGTAAAGAGGTTTATATTTTCAGTGTTTAAAAAAAAGATAAAATCATTGAAATCTATAAAATGTATGTAATCCGCAAAGAATAAAAAAGGTATGTTTTACACTTACGGCGGGCAAAGTATCGATGCATTTCTGTGCACAGTTCTGCTCCTGTAACGAAAAACTTTGTAAGAATTTTTGTAACTATTGTAAAATACATTTGACTGATTACGCAAAAGTTGAAAGTTGCATGAAATTTTAATAAATACTTACTTTGAGCCTGTGTCAGAGCTTCGGCCGGTGGTACTACGACCATCTCGAGCTCTGATGACGCGGACGTTATGTCTACCACCGTTATATCCTCTTCTACGAGGATCACGGATGGCGTGACACGCCTGGTGGCTGGGGTCGATGCCACGACATCCGCGAAAGACGGCACCGACGATGGTGACATAACAGCTGTGCTGGCGGTTCTTGAGCCATCAGAGCTTGTGCCGGCGGAACGTGTGCGGGCGGCTGCCTCAGAGCGTAACACTCTGTCACTCGATTTTTGTCTCTTGGGCGTGGGGATTTTTGTCTCTAAAAATATAAAAGAAAAAACATCATAAACTACAATCCTACATAATCAAAATATTTTTATCTTTTACTGTTTTTATGTAATTTTGGGTAACAGTAAATCAAACACTTTGTATATTAGTTAATACTTGAAAAATCAACTACACGTAAGTTATGGATCCTAGGATTCACCCCCTTTATGTTCACCTTTAGTAGAATATTTTCCACTGTATTAATTTAAATGCTTTTATTTCATACTTTAAGGTTTCAAATCGACTGACATTACGAATGGATACGTTTTAGTTACAACGTTGTAGCTGACTCGATATGAGACCATCCCTAACAGAAACAAACTATGCAAACTCATTGCCTTATAAGGCAATGCTTCCAATCCTTCTAGAAGATTCTAAAGTAAATAAAGCTCACGTATAATTTCTTGTAATGTATCATCGACTTACAATTATATCTATTGCTACTGTAAGTTCGTTTTTTTTTTTAATAGTGATAAGCTGTAATTCCCTATTATTGAGCAATCCGGCTGGATCTGCGGCAATAAAATAGCTAGTAGGCAGTTTGTATTATACTTTTTAGGGCTCTATCCAGTTGCGGTTCAAGCAGGTGTCGGACTCCCGGCTCTTAGAGGCCCCGGGGTCTGTGCAATTAATTTATTCATTGCATAAAGAAACGAAACTTACACTTCAACGTCTTAGCTAATAATAATAAATTTGCGTGCAAAATTGCAAATACATATAAGAAAATGGACGGTGGAATAAGGAAAAGAAACGAAAACGAACAAATACACAACGGTTCCAATGACAATAAATTGGAAGACAGTTTTTCAAAGAGTCAATGCTACCAAAAAAAAAAGATTAGGTGTTCACTCACCAATTAAAGGTCCTAATTTTGTTAAAGTCATTAGATAATTTAATTTAACAATTTCGTGATGAATTTCCAGATATAGAAAAAAAAACAACAAACATGTGATGAATGGGATGAAATATTTAGGCCACTGAAAAATAATTGAAAACCCACATACGTATTTTGTTAAGGAGAAAAATTCATTTTTAATTATTTTAATTTTTTTTTTGTGACAGTATTACTGCAGAACGTACTCAAAGAAATAAAATGTGTAAGGACAATAAAGAAATTTTCAAAATATTCTTTGATATAAGTTTGCCCTACTTGGAAAAGAAGAAGAGACAAAAATATACCAGGAAGCAAATGTACCCAAACACTTTAAAAACATAAAATTTATTAATTTTTTTACTATTCCTAAATGTACCGTTAAACCGGCTTAAAAATTTATTTAATTTGTGCCTCACACAACAAAAACTACCCAATGAGTGGAAATTATGTCAGCTCTCTTCACTTTTCAAAAAGGGAAAAGAACAAACCCAGATTGTTACAGAGGATTAAGTGTGACTAGTACTTCAAGTAAGTTATAGGGTACAATTATTCAAATAAGACTAAGAACAGAAGAAAGCCAAGGTAAAATTCCAAGAAACAAACTTATGCACACAAAAATGTTCTATTGCGATTTTTCTAAAAATGTTGTTATGTAAGTGTATAAAAGAGAAAGAAAATGTTTTGCAAACCGTATAAAGAAATATGTATGGTGCCATTAAAAAAAAAACAATATGGTGCCACAACTCCTAAAAAACAAAAGGAAACAAACATTTGACATGAAGATATTTTGGGAAATACTGTATTAAACAACTGCTATTTGAAACTTTTTTAAATAATTCTTTCCAATAAGAAAATAAGTGGGGGTGTCATAAGTAATGCCTCGCCCTGTATTTAAAGAATAAAGTCATAATTATAAACAAATATATATTCTGACGCAAACTC